>CM061547.1:52368453-53568453 GCA_030864215.1 Capsicum pubescens
GGGTTGACCTGGCCCGACCCACTTAACACCTTTTTAAGTAGAAATATTGAGATAGTTAGATAATAACATTTGGTGGTGTGTGATGAGTGGTGGTCGAAAATGTTGGCGAGGAGGCCGCAGTAGTTTTGTGGAATAAAACTACGCCTAATTTAAAAGATGAAAGGAAAGTGTTATATTCTTTTAAAAAAAGTTAAATGGAAAAGAAGAGAAATTTAGGGGTATGTAAAAATTGAACCGATAAAAATGTTATGGATTTATTGTTATTATGATATTGGATTAATGAGTTTTTAATGCTCTTATAGATATTTTTATTTAGTTATTGGTTCGATTTTGATTTTTTCTTATTAGGTTATTGAGTTTTTCTCTTTAATTTGTACAAACTAACAAACCTATTCAATTTCATGAACTAACATTCAGTTTAAGTTTGAAGATTTTTGTAATCTAAAACCCGTCAAGTAGGATCTGGTTGCAACTAAGATTCAATTTTTTCATATTAGTTGTTACTATTTATATTTTATGAGGATTTTTTTATCGATTAAAGCGATAACCGAAACACTAAAGACTAAAAATTGATAAATCAAAAATCGATAAAGAATATCTTATTGGTTGGTTATTGATTTAGCATATTTAAAAATTTAAAAATGATAAATCGAATCGATAATACATAAAATCGAATTGAATCCACATCCCTAAAAGACAAAAAATGATTTGAGGAAGAAAAAAGAAAATAAAACTACAACAAGAATTAACACGCTCAGTACTATGTGAAAAGTCACATTTTGTTAACAACTTTAAGAGGTCAATCAATGACTCAAAGCCAATATTATATCATGTTTTAAAAAAAAAATATTCTTTTCTTTCACATTGATCAAGTCATCATGCTATTGATTGCATAAATAAAATAAAAAAAAGGGAGGGAATATTAAATTAGTAGTTCTAAGATGTGTCACATGTAAACTTAAGATAAACCGTCCATTTGGTAACATCTAATCTAATTTTTAAAAAAGAAGAGTTATGATAAAAGATTAGAAAGAATTTGAGAAGACTTTGGATAAAATGTATTTGTTTTTATTAAGATCCAGACGTCTGAATTTGAATGCATATCTGAATGATTAAGATATTGTCTTCAAATTTGAAATTTGAATGGTTAAGACAATTTGTTTTTCAATATCTGAATATGTAAAAATTATTTATTTGCTTATCTTCAATGAGTGTTCTCCATATATCTTGGTTGGTGAGTTATTTTTTTCTTAGAGAAATTTATATGCTGTACAATAATAATTTTCCAAATTTAAAAAGAATATATTAAAGAATGAGAATAATACATAAAAATTATATTTCATAAATTAAAAGTTTCATACAAAAAAGGTACTAATATGACTAGAGTTAAATTCGGCATAAATACAAAAAGTGAAAATGTTTAATTAATACAAGAAACGTGTTGTGGTGAAAGAGAAGTGTGTTTTAGGGTTATAAGAGGGTAATTTTGAAATAAGTAAGAATTATAAGGGACACAAATATCTTTTACTTGATCAACTTTTAATGGATTATAAGCTTAAAAAAAAAAAAGCAGGAAATAGACGACTTCTAACTTTTGGCTTTTAAAAAGTCAAAATTAACTTTTTTTAAGCAACTTTGAAATTTGTCAAATACTCCTAAAAGTAAAAAATAGTAATTTTTAAGTCATTTTGATCAACTTATAATCTTATCCAAATACCCTCTTACTCTAAACTTCTGATTCTTTGTTTTGTCAGGTTACATTTTTCATTTTCTTTCCATATATATATATATATATTTTTTATTGATGTTTTTCACTTACTTGTTTGTTGTATGTATGATATATATAACTTGGTTTTGAACCAAAGGACCCTTAAGAGCTTATTCACTTTATACTCTTTTGTGGTTTTTTTTTTCTTGATGTTTTTTCACTTACTTGTTTGTTGTTTGTATAATTCACTAACACTTGGTTTTGAACCAAAGGACCCTCGAAGCTTATTCACTTTACACACTTTTTGTTTCATAGAAGGGGAGTTTAATTGGTAAAGTTGTTGTCACGTGATCGAGAGATCATGGGATCAAATAAGACTGTGTACAATAAACTCTTGTGATTCGATCCTTCTTCCGATGTTGTGCAGAGCGGAAGCTTTAGTGCAGTGCGCTGTCCTTTTTTACTCTTTTGTTTCATTACTCATTTCATACCTAGCTAGTTAGCTTAAATCAAGATTTGAGAAGTGTTGAGAAAGTTTCAATCTTTATGAACAGTTTTAATAAGAGGAAAAGTATGGAAGATGAGGGGTTTCACAAAGTTACAATCTTTGAAAAGAAGAGCGACTTTCTGAGATAATATTTATTAGTTGAGTGGCCATGTGAGAAATCACAAAACTCTCCATAGCCATTCTTTCTTATTCTAGGCTTTTGGTTCTCTATTCTGTCAGGTTACATTTGGATCCCTTCTTTTTCTTTGCATATTTTGTGAATGTTAGTTTTTTTTTTTTTAATTTTTTTTTTTCACTTACTTGTTTTTTGTTTGTGTAATATAACTCTTGTTTTGAACCAAGCGATCCCTAAGACCTTAATTACTTTACCATATACTCTTGTGATTCAGTCGTTTTTCCGACCCCCACGCATAGTGGGAGTTTTAGTGCACCATGTTGTGTTTTTTTATTCATTTAATCCTTAACTAGTTAGCTAAAATTAAGATTTTGACAGAAACAGTGAAAAAAGTTTCAATTAGTTGAGGCACGCGCAGATTGAGTCGGACACTATAGTCATTAAAAAAAATTAAGTTTCAGTCTTTGAAACAATTTGATAACAAGGAAAAAAAAAGGAAGGTGCGGGGTTTCTCAAAGTTTCAATCTTTTTTTTAAAAAGCGACTTTCTAAGGTAATAATTAGAGTAAAGCATCTAGTATCTTCTGAACTATTGATCAAATTTGTTGCGACACTCCAACTTCCCCCTAACTAAATTTAAAGTATTTTTATCAAACTTTTTAGCTGATTTAACATCTTTGTTCAACCTTTTTAGCTGACGTGACATCTTTTGTTAACCCTTTTAGTTGATATGACACCTTTGACGTGAGCCCATTTTATATATAAAGGTGTCATGTCAGCATAAAATGGTGACAAAATACGTTAAAATTGAGTTCAGGATTAATAGGACTCCTGTGAAGTTGGAGTGTGTCGTAACAACTTTAACCATAGTTTGGTGATACAGGATGCCTATCTCTAATAATTATTCGTTGAGTGACTATATGAGAAATCATAAAGCTCTTCATAGCCATTCTTCTTTATTCTAAGCTTTTGGTTCTTTGTTCTGTCATCTTACATTTTGATCCTTCTTTTTCTTAGCATATTTTACGAATTTTGTTTTTTTCTTGCTGTTTCTTTTACTTACTTCTTTATTGTTTGTAAGATAACTTTCTTTTGAACCAAAAGGAGCTCATTCACTTTATACTCATTCGTTTCATTACTCATTTCATACTTAGCTATGTTAGGGTTTTTGCCAGTGGCGGATCTACCCTTTGCCGAGGGGTTCATCCGAACCTTCTCCGGCGAAAAATTATGTTATATATGTATGGTTAAAATTATTTTTTATATATAAATATTAGATGTTGAACCCCCTTCGGTTAGTTCGTATGTTCACTTATGAACCCCCTTCGTGAATATCCTGGCTCCGCCACTGATTTTTGCCATATAATTTTAGTAATTAAGATGATTTAGAGAAATATAATTCTAATCATACAAAATAAAATAAATAAAAAATTAACATAAAATAATAGATTGAACTGCTCCATTTCTAGTACTAACTACACTTTCACCTTTAACATCAAAAGATTCTAAAAGGGGGGGAAAAAGGAACGAAAAGGTCAATATCAAAGAGATAGGTATAAATTATGTCTGAATATTCTGATAAAAGTCATCTTTACTTTGAAGATATCATAATACTTGAGATGGGATAAGAAAATGGAGAAAGAATAAATAGAAAATGAGAAAATTGAAATTTATATGAAACAAATGTGAAGTAAAAAGTTAGTCCGATGCACTAAAGCTCCTATTGTGTACAGGATTCAGAGAAGAATCGGATTATAAAATTCTATTATATGCAATTCCATCTTACGTTTCTCCATGAACTGTTTATTTTTTTTTATTGTAAAGACATTTATTCTACAAAGTTAGTAGTGTTTAGTGGAACCTTTAAGGGAAAAATAACTGTTTTTAATTAAAACGTAAGTTTAAAAAAGAGAGGTTCTTTCAAGCATTATTGGTATCTTCTTATCTTGATCGTTTATAAACACACATATAAACAGTTACTCTTCTAAAATATGTTTTTTTGAAAAATAATTATAAAAAAAAAATACTTTTTAAAATAAGAATATTTTGAAATATACCAAAAAAGCAAGTAAAACTAAAAATTAAAATGCTAAGAATTAAAATAGTGGTAATGAGATGTTTCAGTTTCACATGTAGATTATGCTTTCTCTGCGTTTCACTTTTTGTGCATGTATTATTGTAGGGAGAGTCAATCAATTTTTTTTAAAAAAATATTTTAAATTATTACGTATATTTGACTCGTAAATACTTTTTAAATATGTAATTTTATTTTCAAAAAGGTTAAAATTTATATCAAAATTCTTAATTAAAATTAAATATCCTGATCCTTGCATTTCGAACCTCATTACATAATTGAGATAAAACGAATATATCACATTTACGATTACAATTTTTAATAGTTTAATACAACTAACACTATATCATACTTAAAAGCATAAATTTCAAAAATAAATAAATGAATATGTTTCTAGTCAAATAAGAAAATTTTGTTCAACCAAGTAACTCGATAATTACAACTAAGGGTGGGCATGATATGGTATATACCGAATATCATACCGAAATTAAAAAATTGTATACTGTGGTATGGATGTTATGGTATTTGGTAGGAGTTTTAAATTATTTTGGTATTTGATACGACATTTGGTATTTACGTAATAAATATCGAAATACCGTATACCGTATACCGTACCGAAGTTTTTTAATAATATATAAAAGGGATAATTACATAACTTAGCCAATATTGACTCCTAATTACCTTATTTAGCCTGGTTTCAATTAATTACAATTCATAGCCTACTCTTACCTATTAATTTTTCATAATTACAATTCACTGTCTGTCTCATATATTTTTTCTTTTTCTCTATTTTCTATTGTTTTTTTTTTCTTTTTCAGTTTTTTTCTTCATTTTTTCTTTTCCTTTTTATTCGTTTTCTCTTTCTTTTCTTTTTTCAATTTTTTCTTTTTCATTGTTTTTTCCCTTTGTATTTTTTTTTGTCTATTTTCCATTACTCTTCTTTTTTTCTTTTTTCTTCATTTTTTTTTCTTTTTTTATTTTCTCTTTCTTCTTTCTTTTTCCAACTTTTCTTTTTCATTATCTTTTTTTCATTTTGCCCTTTTTTTCTTTTTTTTTACTTTTTCATTTTATTTTTTATCCTTCTTTTTTTTTCTTTTTTTTTTTCTATTTTCTGTTACTCTTCTTTTTTTGTGTGTGTATTTTTTCTCCTTCTTCTCATGTTTTTTTCTTCTTTTTTTCTTTTTATTTTCTTCTTCTTTTCATTTGTGCAAACTAGCAAACACAAATACAAGTGTGAATTATGTTTCAATTTTTTTTTTCTTTTGTATTTTTTTCTTTTTATTTTTTCTCCTTTTTTTTTTTTTTTTTTCTCCTTTTTTCCTTCATTTTTTCTTTTCCTTTCCTTAGAAATATATATGTTTTTAATTAAATATTTTAAAAAAATTGTGTACAAGAGGGAAACCTTACTTTCAACACATGAAAGTCTTGCCTTTAACTTAATCGGATGGTTTACATATTTATAAGAAGAAAAAAAACTATTCCTATTTTACACGTTTTACATGTAAACTATATTATTCCTATTTTTTACAAAAAAAAACTTTCTTTTCAAAAAGTAGAAAAGGACTAGACTAGACTTAAAGTATAAAAAGACAAAACTTTAATAATGACACTTGCCAAAAAAATTTAACTTAATAAAACTATACAATATCTTTACGTAAAGTAAAGTAAAGTCTCTTTCTTCTTTCTTTTTTTAATTTTTTCTCTTTCGTTGTCTTTTTTTCATTTGTCTTTTTTTTCTTTTTCTTCTTTTCCTTTTTATTTTTTTCCTTCTTTTTTATTTTTTTCTCTATTTTCTATTACTCTCTTTTTTTTTTGTATTTTTTTTTCCTTTTTCTCACATTTTTTCTCCTTCTTTTCATTTGTGTGAACTAGCAAACACAAATACAAGTGTGAACTATAAAAAATAAATATAAAGGTTAATTATAACATACAAATACAAGTGAAAACTATAAAATATAAATAAAAATGCGAACTATAACATATAGATACAAATGTGAACTGTCATTTGTATTTTTTAATTATTGAAAATGAACGATTGATTTTCTTTTTTACGAATACTTGTTTGTATTTATTTATACGAGTTGTATTTATTGATACAAATAAATAGAATTTAATTTTTTATAAAAATACAATACATACAAATAAAATATGTATTTGTATTTTTAAAATCATTGGTTTCATTTTTTTGTAATTGTATTTGTATCAAGTGATATTTATTTATTTATAAATATGAATAATAATTTTGACATACAAATACAAAACGGTACATTTGTATCAAATGCTACATTGCATATTTATATATTTTAGAATCAAGAAAATACAATTAATGCATTTACTTGTTTGTATACAAATATAAATGATAAATTGTACATAATCACGGCTAAATACAATATGCAATCAACTTACAAATACAAATACAAAATAATTCTTGAAAAATGAAAAGACATCGACGAAAATAGAATACAAATACAAATATAATCTAAATATACAAACACAATAAAATCATAATACAAATATAATCCAATATAATAAACAGTCAATTATAAAATACAAATACAAAACAGTTCTTTAAAATACAAGTGTGAATTATATAAAATATAAATGATGGTGCGAACTAACAAATATAAATACAAGTGCGAACTATAAAATACAAATATAAACGCGAACTACAAAATACAAATACAAGTGCGAACTTTAAAATACAAATACAGTTGTATCAATGAATACAAAAATATAAAGGACGGCGTGACTACAAATAGATAAACAATTATGGTATTTACATTATCATCAATGACTTGTGCTCGAGTAGTTATATTTTTTAAAAATACAAAAAAATATAAAATAGAACAAAAAAAATAATAAAAAAAATAAGTACAAAAAAGAAAAAGAAAAAAAAAGAGATAGAAGAGAGAAAATATATATATATATAAAATAGAAAAAAATAGAAAAAAGAAGAAGAAAAACCAGGGAAAACACAAAAAAGAAAAAATATAAAAAAAATAAAAAAGAAAAAAAATGGTAGTGTTTTTGGCAAGACTAAATATGTAGTGTATTTATGTTTTTATGAATACAAATCACTAAGTAAAAGTAAATACAGCGGCTGTGAATCGATTACAACAGCTAAATGGTATTGTATTTATATTTTATATGAATACAGACTATTGATAAAATCGAATACAACGGGCGTAAATTGAATACAACGGCTATAAATGGTAATTATGTAAAATATGGCTATGAAAGGTGAGTTTTTTTAGCAAAATGAGGTTATTTTTGAAAGATTCCCTATATAAAACCCATAATTAATATATTTAAGATTATTAAATATATTTATATATCACCTATTAGCCAATTGAACATAAAAATAATTTTTATTCAGAAATAATTCTTTTTGAAAGTTTTTTATTTAGGAGTACTATGCTTAAGTTTAGGCAATGTTGTTTAGAGTGTTCATCTTGGACTATTCAATCATGATTGAAATGTTCTTTTTGTGTAATTGATTAACCAAGATAGTTGTTAGTATGATATGATTAAGACATTTGTAAAGTTTAAAGTTGTAGTTTTTCTTATATGAATATATATAAGTCGAAATCAAATAAAGTATGATTACCGAATTACCATACCGTAAAATACCAAAGCATACCAAACTAATTTAGTATGATAATTGTATTATTCTTTTAGATACCAAAAATCAAAGTTACCATACCAAAGTTTAAAATACCATATCATACCGTACCATGCCCACCTCTAATTACAACTAACTCATTTGACTCTGACTACCAAAAAGAAAAAAAACTCATTTGACTCTAGAGCTAGATCTAATAAAAGCATAAATTTTAAAAAAATTATTATCCTGTAAATATTATAATATGTTTTATACAAATACTGTTCTTCCACATGGATCAAGTCAAATTATTGGTTGCAATAAAATAAAAAAAGGGCAGGGAATATTAAATTACCAATTCTAAGATGTGTCACATGTAAACTTATGGGATTGAGATCCTCTCCAGTAGAAATTTGTTTGTTCAATGACACTATTAATTAGTGCCATGTGTCCATGTAGTATTTAGTGGTTGAAATCATGTCACTATTTATGGCTCTTAAAGCAATTAAAAATCTTAAATAATTTAAATAAGCAAAAAAATTAAAGATAGGATTTAACATCGTAAAACGTCTGACAACCTTAATTAGCTTTCACTTTGTAAAACATTTTCAAAAATAAACTCAGATGTTAGAATTACACTTAAATTTTTTTACTTGTTAACTGATGGGCCATTTATAACATCATTGCATTTACAATATATATATATTGTTTGAATTACATTTTGAGTTTTTTTTTTTTCATTCAAATATTTAGTGAATTTGTAACAATTTGAACCTCAAAGTTGCTATTACTTGAAAGTGGGACTGAATTACAACCGACTCAATATTAGAGAATGCAATAAAGGAAACAATACAAGACTGAAATATAAAGGATAGAGAAGAAGGGGGATGAGAAGCTCAGATTTCTCAGAATCGGGATGAGAGACACAGAGAATTTTCATAACAAACAGCCTACTCTTTGCTATTGCTACCACTTCCTTTATAACAAACTTCTACAGCTCACATGCTATAAGATTCTTTCACACGTTTTACCCACCCTTTAATTGAAATCAACTAATTTTTGTGGCCTTCTCTTCACATGAGTGCTTCGCCTAGCTGGCACAATTGGTTCAGCCACATTGGTCTCCACCTCAACATTTTCATTCATAACAATACTCCCGTCTTCAATGAGAACCTTGTCCATAAGGTTCGAAACAGGGGAAGCACTGTTGGATAAGTTCAAAGGAGTAATTTGCTGCGTTGGTTTGCCTACACAACGTCTGAGTACAAAAACATGAAAAACAGAGTGAATCCGGGCAGCCTCTGGTAATTCCAACTTGTAAGCAACTTCCCCAACTCGTTTAAGAATCTGGAAAGGTCCAAAGAATCGCCGATCCAACTTTTGAGAAGGTAGCTCCCTAATAGAAGTCTGAAGATAAGGTTTTAATTTGACATAGACCCAATCATCAACTGAAAAGGTGATCTCCGTGCGCTTGTTATCAGCTAACTTCTTCATGCAAGCTTGAGCTTTGCTAAGATTCTGCTTGAGGAAAATCAGTACCTCATCACGCTGGACCAAATAAGCTTCGACCAGATCATTAGAAGAGTTTCCCAAGATGTAGCGTGCAACAGTAGATGGTTCATGCCCATACAAGGCTTGAAAAGGGGTCATGCCAGTGGAAGATTGGTAGGAGGTTATACCAATACTCTGCCCATGATAGCATTGCAGCCCAATCAGTAGGGGCATCAACAACAAAACATCTCAAATATTGCTCAACACACTTATTAAGAGCCTCAGATTGCCCATCCATTTGAGGATGATAGGCAGTGCTCATAGCAAGTGAAGTTCCCTGCAACCTATTAATTTTCTGCCCAAAAAAAGTAAAAATTGAGGGTCCCTATCAGTGACGATACTGCGAGGAGGACCATGAAGTCGAATAATTTGAGTCACAAAAGCTTCTGTAACTGTATGAGTGGTAAAAGTCGAAGGCAATGGAACGAAGTGTCCATACTTAGACAAACGATCCACAATTGTCATAATGGTGGATTTCCCTTTTGAATAAGGCAAACAGGTAATGAAGTCCATGGCGATGTCCTTAAAGATCAAATTGGGAATGGGAAGGAGTTGTAAGAGGCCCGCAGGAAGCTCGTGAGAGCTCTTCATCTGCTGGCAAACTTGGCAAGAAGCTACATAAGTCTGAACATCCTTGCGCATATGTTTACAAAATAAATTTGACGCCAAACGATGGTAGGTACGAGTTATTCTAGCATGTCCACCTATGGCAGTAGAATGAAACTCATATAACAACCGTTGGCGTAAAGGAGAGTCATCCGGAATAACCAATCTGCCATGGTATAAGAGAAGTCCTTCGCGAAAAACATAACTAGCTGAATCAGAGGACTGCATAGTGAGAGCTTGTTGAATGGCTAAGAGGTTTGGATGAGAGCGATTCAACGCTTTTAATTTTTGTTCCAAGGCAAAAGTTTGGACCGACAAGGCCAAGAGACTAACATCTGGCGTCCAAGATAAAGCATTGGCAACCTGATTTTGCTTTTCAGGTTTATATAAAATGCAAAAATCATAGCCTACCAGCTTGGTAAGCCACTTTTGCTGCTCCGGCGTTTGGATGGTCTGGTTAGTCAAATTCTTGAGTGACTGCTGATCCGTGAGAATAGTAAATCGTCAGCCCAAAAGGTACTGCCTCTATTTTCCCACTGCTTGAGTAATAAAAAACATTTCGCGATGATACGTGGATGCTCTCTGTATTCTCGAGCTCAATTTTTGACTAAAATATGCAATGGAATGACCCCGTTGGGACAACACAACTCCTATGCCTTGCCCGGAAGCATCGGTTTCCACTTGAAACTCTTGAGTAAAATCCGGAAGGGTCAAGACAGGTGTACTACTCAATTTCTCCTTAAGTGTGTCAAAAGATGCCTGGGTGATATCTTTCCAGTCGAACAACTCCCTCAGTCAAAGGCCCCGCCAAATTGGCGTAGTGATGAATGAAACACCAATAATAACCCGTAAGCCCTAAAAACCCTGGTACATCCATCACCGACTTAGGGATTGGCCATTGTTGGATGGCGGTAATTTTAGCGGGATCAATAGAAAGTCCTTTGCTAGAGATCACATGGCCTAAATAGTCAATGGTTGTTTGGCCAAACAAATATTTAGACCCTTTGGCCACCAATTTGTGAAAGCGAAAAAGCTCTAGGATAGTGGTGAGATTCTCTAAATGGGACTCTCATTGGGCACTATAAATGAGGATATCGTCAAATAAAACCAACACAAAATGCCGAAGAAAAGGCCGAAATACCTCATTTATAGTAGCCTGAAAAGTAGAAGGCACATTGGATAACCCAAAGAGCATTACCAAGAACTCATAGTGCCCTTCACGAGTTCAGAATGCAGTTTTGCTAATGTCTTCAGTCCTGACGCGAATTTGATGGTATCTGAATAATAAGTCGAGATTTGAAAAAAAAATTGCACCGTGAAGCTTATAAAATAATTCATCCCGTATAGTAATAGAATTCATAGCTCAATAGTCTACACAAAAATGCCATGTACCATCCTTCTTCCGGACAAGAAGCACAGGTGAAGAGAAAGGGTTGGTACTTGCCCGAATGACCCCTTCCTTGAGCATCTCTGCAACAAGCTGCTCCATAATTTACTTCTGAAAATAGGGATAACAATATGGTTTGACATTAACAGGCCCAGCCCCAGGTGTTAAATGAATAGCATGACTTTGAAATCTCACATGTGGTAAGCCATGAGACTTTTCGAAAACATCAGCAAAAGAGTCTAGTATAGGGGTTAAAAGAGAAGGCTCATCAGTTGTCTTTCCATCATTAGTTACCGTCAAACAATAAAGAGAAGCAATGACATCCATGGTGGCCAAGCGCTGTAAACTATGCAATTGTACTGGTTGAAGCTTAGTTGGGGAATCCCCTACCCAACAAATAGGGGAACCATTTAATGAGAATTCGAAGATACGGGCTGCATAATCAGTAACAACCGGCCCCAATATTGCTAACTAAGAGACACCCAAAACCACGTTCGCTCCGTGGAGGAATAAAACATACAAGTCCATAGGCAAATCACACCCCTGAATATGTAAAGGAACTCCACGCATAATCCTATCACAATTGAGATGTTGACCATTTCCAACCACCACTCCAAAACTCAAAATTGGTTCAACCACCAAGTGCAAGTATTTGACTACTTTGGCTTGTATAAAATTATGAGTACTTCCTCTATCCACAAGAATTTGGATTTGGAAACCATTAACAACGCCAGTAAAACACAAAGTAGTCGGTAAATCGCCACCCGATAAAGCTTGATAAGAAATAGAGGAATGGTCTTGTACCTCCATAAGTTGTAAATCCTCAGCTAAAACACCATCAGACTCTAATAATTCTGGCCATTTCGACGAAAATTCTGAATCCTCAGTAAGCAACAATAATTGGGGTAACACCTTACACTTATGCGAAAAGGAGAATTTCTCATCACAGTTATAGCATAAGTCTTTCTCACGACGGCTTTGTAACTCAACAGGGGAAAGGAGTTTGAAGGGTATACGGCTCGAAGGTACAGGTGGCAAAGAAGTAGGGACTAATGCCGATGAGAAAGGTTTCTAGGTGTGGTTCATCGAGGTAGGGGTGGGTAGAATAGGATTTGATTTCGCAAAAGCAGGTCAGGGCGATCCTTTACTAGAGAATAACTGTTGTTCATGTACATGGGCCAGAGACATTGCCCGATCCAATTTAGTAGGCTCATGGGCTACTAATGTAGACTTAATGTCGAAAAAAATCCCAGAAATCCAAAAATGGACTAACCAGTGCTCAGCAATAGGAGTAGTCTTATTAAGGAGAGCTTCAAATTTGCTTTGGTATTCCGCCACCGTCGTAATCTTCTTTATCTTAGCAAGACGACCCTCTAGGGCTTCCAACTCCCATTTTTGAAATTATTGAACCAATTTCTCAGCAAAGTGATCCCAATTAATCAACTGTTTATTGCGATACAGCCAACAATACTACTCAAGATCATCGCCGTCGAGATAGAAAGAAGCAAGTGACAATTTATGGTCATCGGCAATATGATAAAATTCAAAATACCTTTCCACTTGAAGGATCCAAGCCTCTGGATTCATGCCATAAAAATGCCCCAATTTCACCGAAACCGATTTGTAGCGAAGAGTTGGGGGGAGTGGCAGTGGTTCAGGGCGGTTCAACCACGGTGCCGGCTCACGATAACGATCTGGGTCAACTGCGAGGACACAAGTAGGTGAAACCAAGGAAGCCATGGACTCCACCAACTGTTGTATAGAGGATCGCAGATCTGCAATTTCTCGAGCAATTGATACGTCGTCTGTACCCTTCAAGTGTTGGTCCGCCATTAGACACTCTAGAATGAAAGCACCAATGTAACAATTTGAACCTCAAAGTTGCTATTACTTGAAAATGGGACTGAATTACAATTGACTCAATATTAGATAATGCAATAAAGGAAGTAACAATACAAGACTGAAATATAAAAGATAAAGAAGAAGGGGGATGAGAAGCTCAGATTTTTCAGAATTGGGGATGTGAGACTTAGAGAATTTCCATAACAAACTGCCTACTCTTTGCTATTGCTACCACTTCCTTTATAACAAATTTCTGCAGCTCACATGCTATAAGATTCCTTCACACGTTTTGCCCATCCTTTAATTGAAATCAACTAATTTTTGTGTCCTTCTCTTCACACGAGTGCTTCGCCTAGCTGGCACAATTGGTCCAGCCATGTTGGTCTCCACCTCAACATTTTCATTCATACCAGAATTTTAATTTTTTTTTCTTGATGTTTTTTTTTTCACTTACTTGTATTTTGTTTGTGTAATATAACTCTTGGTTTTGAACCAAATGACCCCTAAGAGCTTATTTACTTTAAACTTTTGAAATAATCGATAAGTTGTTGTCATGTGACCAGGAGGTCATGAGTTTAAGTCGTGAAACAGCTCATTGTAGAAATATAAGGTAGGACTACGTACATTAAATCATTATAATCCGATCTTTCATCGTGTCCTGTATATAGCAGGAGGAACTTTAGTGGAGTGGGCTGCCCTTTTTAACTATTTTGTTTCATTGCTCATTTCATACTTAGCTAGTAGAAACAGTGAGAAAGTTACAATCTTAGAACAAATTTGTTAAGTGGAAAGAGAAGAAAGTTGAGGGGTTTTACATTTTTAAGGGGTTGATTTCTTATATGTTCACTCAATTAATATTACTGTTATTATCTAGAAAGTTGTCGTTTTTTTTATTTTAATTTCTGTTAATTAAAAAGTGACTTTCTTAGATAACAATTATTCGTTGAGTGATCAAATATCTGTTCATAGCCATTCTTCTTATTCTAAGTTTTTGGTTCTTTGTTCTGTCATGTTACATTTTGATCCCTTCATTTTCTTTCCAAATTTTGTGAATTTTGTTATTCTTGCTGTTTCTTCACTTCTTTGTTGTTTGTGTAATATAACTCTTGTTTTGAACTAAATGACCCCTATGAGCTTATTTACTTTATTAAAAATTTTGGTGGTTCGATTCTTTTTCTGATTTCGTACATAGTGAAAGTTTTAGTGCATCAAATTATTTTTTTTTACTCATTTTGTTTCATTACGCATTTCATATCGGGCTGTCATTTTTTACTCTTTTTGTTTCATTACTCATTTCACACTTAGCTAAAAAGAGAACATTTGTGATTAAAAAAATATTTTTTAAAGTAACCAGATTTTGAAAGCTTCATAAATTAAAAAGGTAACTATTAGAATAGTTGTCCTAAGATATTTCACACATTTACATAAAGTATTTATCGAAACATCATATGTTCACATGCCCATTTTTAACATGTAAAATTGCCCCTAGTCTCACTTTATGTGCAAGTATTATTGTTTGGAGAGTTGAGTTGTTTTTAATTTTTTTTTATATAAAAAGCATTTTTAATTATTAGCTATGTTGTCTCTAGGACTCTTCATGTATTTATCAAATTTGTAATTTTTTTTGAGAAACGCAATATATATAGTCAAATTAAGTGATATAACAACATTTCGAATCTTATCACATAAATTTAAAATTTATGTTTACAATAAGAATTTCAAAGCACCCAAGGATGTAACCTAATTATCAATAAAGTGGATCGAGATTTTGAGGTTTCAGGTATAAATCCCATCAGAAACACACAATAAAAAGAAGAGACACTGAATAATATTTGATGACGAAAAGTAGTAGATATTCGATGAATTTAGTTGAGATGCAGAAAGCCAACCCGAGCTCTACAACTATAAAAAGAAAAACAAATTTCAAAGTCTTCATATAACTAATGCTATATTTATTTCAAAAATCCTATAGTCCGATAAATATTACTATAACATGTTTTAAAAACAAAATTCTTTCTTTCACATTGATTAAGTCATATTATTGATTGCATAAAATTAAAAAAAGGAAGGGAATATTAAATTAGCAGTTATAAGATGTGTCACATGTACACTTAAAATAACCGTCCATTTGACAAGTGCGAAGAAATAGCCTTGTCTTTCTCTCTCGATGACTGAATGAACTAATGAGAACATCGCCCCACCGGAAACCCCCCCCCCCCCCCGACAAAGGGGTAATCCAAATGGCAATCGATGAACCAAAAGGGGCTTCTTACAGCGAAATCGTCAAGAACAACATTCAGGGGGATACAAATTACCTCACCTACCGTCCAGAAGATGCAGCTGCAAAGGAACATCCAACAACACAAGATGCTATCCACCTAACGGAGGAGGATAAAAAGAGAATTTACGATCCATGGAGATTCTCCGTTATCATAAAAGCGGTAGGCAAAAGGTTCAACCACCACTACCTAAGGACCAAGCTCGCCGAACTATGGAAGATCCAGGAGGTCTTTCCCCTGATAGATCTTGGCCATGATATTTTCAGAGCAAAATTCAATCGAGAGGAGCTACAAAAAAAAAAATGCTCCATCAAGGCCCACGGTTTGTGGTCGGAGCCTACCTATCTATCCGCAACTGGATCCCAAATTTCGTACCTAGTGAATCAAAGATCCCAACTACTGCGATCTGGGTCAGGTTGCCGGAGCTACCAATGGAATTCTACGACAGGAACATACTAGAGAGGGTGGGAAGGAAAATTGGGCAATTAGTAAAAATCGACGCTTGCACATCAGCGACACTCCGTGGTCGCTACGCTCGAATTTGCGTCCAGATCCCGATGGACACCAGAGTTAAAAACTCAGTCACCATTGGAAACCACCATCAAACGCTGCACTATGAGAGAGATGGATTCTTATGCAACTCATGCGGGAAACTAGGCCATATAAAAGTGAATTTCCCACAAGAAATTTCGACCACAACACAACAAGACAAGGATAAACCCCAGGCTGAGGATCCAATCCAAGAACCAACAAACCATTGGACAACGGTCACTTTTAAAAAGGCAAGGAAAAAAGCTCCAATTAGGGAAGCAACGCATGCATCCACAAGCGGGATCGATCCAGGTAAGTTCTCTAAACTATCCCGTGAAACCGCCAGGAAAGGGAAAACTATAGATGATGGATCCCTACCCCAATGCAACACTAAGGGACTCACTCGAACCCGGGGCCCAACCTTCAGCAGGCCCAGGAAAATGGTTAATGGGCTAGTTCAAACCACCAGCAATGGACCTGTAATCCCCAAGCCCAATAAGGAAAATATAAATCTCAATAAAAAGGATTTGGGCTTCCTCAAATGTGACTTTTCCATAAAGTCCAATAAGGATTTCAGCGGGCCCAAGAATATAATGGGTAAAGGGCATGATATTTACATTTCCACTTCGGAAATGAATATACGAAAAGAAATACCTGTCTTGTCAAAGCCTTTGACGACAACTACTCCTCGAAATATGGAACCCCCTGCGACTTCAACAAGTCTCATCACTAACTCCGACGTGACTGAGTTAAGTGAAATTAGCTCTGATGACCTCTCCACTATCATCTCTAGCTCCTTAACTAAGACTCACACTCCCATTTCTGAATCCTAATCTAACTCAAACCCCTCTAAAAAAATGGGGCTACCTCCTTCTCTAAGACCCCCAAGCCATTTTCACCTCAATCCCTCTACTAGCGGATCACCTGTTAACCTCATGGTTGGAGATGGGTCTCACGGATCAACTACTGTCGCTAAGCCTGGACTGGGAGGAAAGGACAATCAGAATTCGTATCCAAAATCCCCTATACTTAGCTCAGATAATAATGAAAGGATTGAACACGGGACTCAACAATTTCGGCCAATACATATGGTTGACAGCTCTTATGAGGCTAAGTAACGAAGCCCAAATAGGTCCCCTATCTCCAGATATATTGAATATAGAGATGACCCTGGCAAGTCAATCCCTCATCTTCTTCCCAACAAAAATCCCAATGATGCTGGAGGAGGGTCCTCTTTTTTTATAAGCCTTTAGGGGGCCCCATGCCCTGGGGGACTACTACAAACTCCCTTATCTTCGACCATACCACCACATGAAATGCTAGAAAGAGAGCTGACTCTAGAGGCCTTAAGAGAGAACAACTCAGAAATGGAGAAAATCTTAGCTTCAATGAGGGTGCCAAGAACAGAAGTAGAAACACTAGGAAGGCCATTGCACCTTCTCTTCGAGGATCTAGTAAGGAAAATAAATATAATCCTTATCCCTCAGAATCTTGGAATCTTCGACTTGGAAATAGTTCCACCATTCTAAAAGATAGGGAACTTCTACAAAACCAAGATGTCTCCCCTATCAAGGAAGAGGAAATGCCCGGAGGAGGAGAATGCAGTGAACCTCCAAGGGAAGGTCAAGGAAATAATATTGGATCAAACAATACCCCACCCATCAATGATGAATTCCATAATATAGAACACTAGTGGAGCTAACAGTGTTGATTTCAAAATACACTGCAAAGCTATGATTGACCTTCACAAACCCTCAACCCTAGCTCTCATGGAGACTAAGATGAGAGACCATAACCAACTGGTTGACCTCCTAGGCTAAAATAAAAAAATCCAATACCCTGCTGTTAGGAGCTCTGGAGGTCTAGTAATTATGTGGAATGATGATAACATCAACATCTCTCCTCAGGGCATTCATGTCACTGTTCAGGTTAGTAGCCCTCCTTCCTTCTGGTTTTTCAGTGCCATATATGCTAGCAATTGTCATGTAGAAAGGAAAACCTTATGGGACCAGCTTAGAACTATGGCTGATACCATAAGGGACTTGCCTAATAATGTTTGGCTGGTGGGAGGTGACTTTAATGAAATCCTTAAATCCTCTGAGAAATTTAAGGGAAATAGTATCAACCACTGTAGAGCTAGACTTTTCTGGTACTGTATAAACTATAGTAGACTCATAGACTTGGGCTTTAAGGGCACTAAGTTCACTTGGTCCAACAAAAGGTATAGGAATAAGAAAGCCTTTATTTTGGAGAGATTAGATAGATGTCTTGCTAATGACAACTGGATTAGTCTCTTTTCTGAATCTTCTGTTACTCACCTCCCAGGACTCACTATGATCACTCCACCATGTTAATTAGCCTCACAAAGTATCACCTGATCTCCAGTAAACCTTTTAGGATGAAAACCATCTAGTGCTCCCACCCCGCCTTCCCAGGAATGGATAATAAATGCTTCAATGGTAACACTGACCTTACCCAGGCCATTTCAAACTTTGAAGTCATCATTACATCCTGGAACATGGAGGTATTTGGGAATCTCTTCCATAGGAAAAAGACCCTCTTAGCTAGATTGGAAGGCATCCAGAAGTCTGATGACTATCCTTTTAACTTTTTCCTTCACAATCTTGAGATTAAGCTTACTAAAGAATACAGTGATATCCTTAGGAAAGAGCAAGATTTTTTAAAACTTAAATCTAGAATAAGTTGGCTCACTGAGGGGGACAACAACATTGGATTCCTTCACACCTCCACCATCAATAGGAGGAGAAGAAATAGAATCAATTCCCTCAAAGATGACTTGGGTAACTTGGTCTATACCCAAAATGATATCACTACCTGCATCCTGCAATTCTATCAAGGCCTGTTCTCCACAGAACACACCTTCTCCACTCATAGGTGTCAAAAAAATCCTTCTTCCAAGGGTTCTATCAACCCTCTGGATCACCAAGGCCTGGAAACCATCCCTAACCATGATGCGATCAAGAGAGCAGTGTTCTCTTTCAAGCCCACAAAGGCTCCTGGGCCTAATGGCATACATCCTCTCTTCTACCAAAAGTACTGGGACATCCTAGGCAACTGTGTAGTAAAATTTTATGAAGACACCTTCACCACCTATACTATGGATGAGAAAGTTAACATAACTTACCTATGTCTGATTCCCAAATGTAACAATGTCACAAACCTCAGGAATTTCAGACCTACTGGCCGCTGCAACACTCAATACAAAATTATAACCAAAATCATTGCCAATAGAATAAAACATCACCTGGATAACATCATAAGCCCCACCCAATCAAGCTTTCTCACTAACAGAAGAGCCTCTGATAATGTCATTATTCTTCAAGAGTACATCACGCATTTCTCAAAAATGAAGGGGAAAAAAACTAACATGATTTTTAAGATTTATCTTGAAAAAACTTTTGATAGAATTGAATGGTCCTTTGTCAGACAAGCCCTTCACTTCTTTAATTTTCCCTCAAACCTTATCAAGCTGATCATGTCTTGTATCTCCACCCCCTCTATGTCCATCCTCATTAATAGGAGTAAAACTGAATACTTCAAGCCCATAAGAGGATAATCCAGGGTGATCACATTTCACCCTACATCTTCATCAGTTGCATGGAGCTTATGTCTAGGAGGATTGACCATGAAGTGGATCTTCTGAACTGGGACCCCATCTCCATCAGCAAAAAAGGCCTTAAAATATCCCACTTCTTCTTTGCTGATGACCTCATCCTCTTAGCTAAAGCTGATGAAAAGAACTGTCAGACCATCATCAAGACCCTTAACAGCTTCTCCCACCACTCTGGACAAAGAGTAAACAACTCCAAGTCCAAAGTTATTTTTTCCTTAATTTCCCCCAAGATAAGAGGCTTCAGCTCTCCAATATTCTACAAATCAGGGATAAAGCTGACTTTCGTAAATATCTAGGCTTTCCTATTTTTTATAACAAGCTGAGGAATAGGGACTTTCACTTCATTCTTGACTCCCTAAATTCCAAACTAGGGGGGTGGGTGGAAAACTAAATTTCTCAATATAGCTGGGAGAACTACTCTTGCCAAAGCATCTTTTAGCAGTATCCCTAACCACATCATGCAATACATCTCCATTCTCAAACACATTCTCAAGCTCATTGATAAAATCCAGAGGAACTTTATTTGGGGAACTACCAATGACAAAAAAATAATGCATATGATCTCTTGGAATACTGTTACTCTCCCAAAAAAGAGAAGGAGGGTTGGGGAATGAGAAAACTGCTATAAAAATGAGTCTATCCTGATGAGTCTAGCTTGGAGAGTTATGACCCAACCTACAAACCTTTGGGTTAGAGTTCTGAAAGAGAAATACAGCAAAGATGGCATGGTTTTCCAGCCCATTGCCTCCAGAACCTGGAGGAACATCTATAAGGGGTGGACCAACTGTAGAAATGCTTCTACATAGGCAGTGAAGGATAGGCACAATGTAAATTTCTGGGGGGACAGGTGGCTTTCTAACTTCAAACCCCTAAAAAACATCATTCATGGTCCTCTCCAGATCTCTGATAAGTAAACCAATTTATCCCAAGTCTGGAAACAGGGCAATTGGAATTTTGATTCCCTGTCCATTAACATCCCTCATGACCTTAGACATCACATTTGGAACTCTTTCTATGCTAACATGAGGATCCCTTGGGACATACCTGTGTGGTTCCTAAACGGCAAAGGTTTCTTCTCTACTAGCACAGCTTACCAACACCTTGCTTGCAGCTACAAAGACCTGCTGTGAAATATGGTAAAACTGCTAATTGGATCTGGAAACTGCCTATCACCCCTAAGCTTAAATTCTTTCTCTGGCTCCTACACCATGATAGACTCCCCTCTAGCCTCAACCTAGCAACTAGGGGGGTTGAGGTTAATCCCCATTGCTTCTACTGTCCCAGTATCATTGAGAGAACCAACCACCTTTTCTTTGAGTGCCCTAATGCTGCTGAACTCTGGAAGAACTTAATTTCTTCAGCCAAGAACCCCACTGTCATTACTCTTTCCAGCTTTATGGTCTCAAATTGGCCAAACACCTGGAAAACTATAAAGCACAATGCTTTTGACCACCCCCTCCTCTGGCATGAGATCATTCCCCAATGCCTTTGGGTAATTTGAAAATCCAGGAACCACAACCTCTTTAACCATGATACTAATAAGCCTTCTTTTGTGCAAACTTATGCTGAGGTTGTCGAATACAATCTCCTCCAACACAAAGGTCAGAAACGTGATCACTTAACCATCATCTTGATCAAGTGAACCCCCCAGGAGGGACCACTACAAGCTGAATGTAGATGGTTCATGCCTGGGCAACCCAGGGAAAGGGGGAATAAGAGGTGTCATTAGGAATCATAACAGGTAGTGGGTCATGGGCTTTACCCAAAGCTTCATCAATGCCACTAATAATCAAATGGAGCTCCTAGCTCTCAAAGAAGGCCTCACTCTTGTCATTCATTATAACCTAATGCCTGTTGAGATTAATACTAACTCAATAGAAATCTTAAACATGCTTAAGAGTGGGAACAAACATTATGATGGTATTATTGATATTTGCAGGTCCAGGTTAATGGAGGATGGTTTACCAATAATTCATCACTGCTACAGGGAAGAAAACCAAGTTACAGACAAGCTAGCTAAACAAGGAGCAATATCAGAGTATGTAGATGAAGCTCGTCTTTTGCTAGTTCCTCCAATGTATGCCCAACAAGAGTTGTGGGCAGACATGATAGGAATTTTTTTTGAAAGATCTGTTAGAATTGATGCTCAAACTCTTACTGAGCAAAGATCTTTCTCTTTTGCTATTAACGCAGGCTGAACTTCCTGGTTCTGTAACTATAAGTCAATACTTTTCTTTCTTTTAATCTAATAATTGCTCCTTATCACAAAAAAAAAAAAACAAAAAAAAACGGTCCATTTGGTAACATCTGAATTTTAATTAAAAAAAAAACTTATGAGAAAAAGATTAAATAAATAAATAAAGAATTTGGATAAACCAATTTTATAATCTCAGAGTTTGTACCAAAACTTTGCTGACACGTTTTGTGTATACCATCAGACTTTTAATACTACTATTTTAAGACAAACTCATCTACTTTTTCAATCTCAATTTAAGTGTCCATTTAATAAAATAAATTTTGGAAATAAAGAAATATTTCCTCCATTTTAAAAATTGACTTATTTTAACTTGATAAAAATTTTAATTTTTAAAATTTTTGTATACCTAGCTTATAGATATATCAAATCTATCCAAATGTCATTTAATCTTATAATATTAACATACCATTGAGAAAGTTGAAATTTAAAAATTATTAAACAAAATCTATTCTTTTTTAAATAAATTAAAATAAAAGGTAGATCAAACAAATTAAGTTGAAGGAAGTATGAAGTTTATTGTAAATGCCCTGACTAAACCTATTGATGATAGAAATAACTAAAGATTTTTCATTTTAAATCATAGTATTTTAACCCTTCAATACAAATTTGGCAACATTTGAATTTATTTAATTAAAAAGAAGAGTTATGAGAAAAAGATTAAATAAATAAACAAAGAATTTGTATAAACCAATTTTATAATCCCAGTGTTTGTACCAAAACTTACCTGACACGTTTTGTGTATACTATCAGACTTTTAATACTCCATCCGTTTCGTTTTAGTTTACTTTCTTTCTAAAAATATTTGTTTCAGTCTAGTTGTCCTTTTGATGAAATCAAGAGATTTTTTTTTTCAATATTACCCTCAACATTAAATATCAAATTCATATTTTCAATGCATAATTAATAAGATTATTTTAGTAAAATAAGCCTCTATTAAATAATTTATTAAGGGGTGTGTCAAGTCAATAAAAACCAATTAAAACAAAACGGAGGAAGTAGTACTATTTTAAGACAAACTCATCTACTTTTTCAATCTCAATTTAAGTGTCCATTTTAATAAAATAAATTTAGAAAATAAAGAAATATTTCCTCCATTTTAAAATAACTTATTTTAACTTAATAAAGACTTTAACAAATATATATATTTTAAATTTTATATTTCTAAATTATAGGTATATCACATCTATCAAAATACCATTTAATTTTATGATATTAATATATCATTGAAAAAGTTAAAATTAAAAAATTACTTTAAAAAGAGCTATTTTTTTTAAATGAATTAAAAAAAGGGAAACTTTCAAAAATAGCATCATTTTGCAATAAAACCCACCTTCTATAGCCACATTTTATATATTTACCATTTATAGTTGTTGTATTCGATTTACGCCCGCTGTATTCAGTTTTACCGATACTATGTATTGATATAAAATATGAATACAGTCGCGCCAAAAATGGAAGCAAATTTTTTTAAAAAAGAAAAACAAAATTCAATCACGCTTTTTCCGTTAACTGACTATCTCTTGCCTAATTAAACACGATTCTCTCAAAGGTAATTCTCTATTTTTATCAACAAATAGAGCTAAACACGATTCTCTCAAAGGCAATTCTCCATTTTTATGAACAAATAGAGCTAAATTCATACCTAAACAAAACACAAAATTACAAAAAAATTGATTGATCCTTCTTCTTCGGAACGTATACAGGTATGTCATTCTCTGTTTTTTCGATTTGAAACAAATACTGAAGAATTCAAAATCATCAAAATCTCTAAAATTTTGATTGATCCTTCTTCTTCAAAGCAATGTGTGTCGTAATGTAAATTTTTCACTGTTTTGTACTTGAAGTTTGAAACAAATACTGAGAAATTCAAAATTTTTAAAATTTTGATTGATCCTTCTTCTTCGGAACAAATATTATATGTCGTAATGTAATTTTTTCCACTATTTTGTACTTCGAGTTTGAAACAAATACAGAGAAATTTAAAATCATCAAAATTTCCAAAACTTTAAACTTTGAGTTTGAAACAAATACTGAAGAATTCAAAATCATCAAAATTTCCAAAATTTTGGTTGATCCTCCTTTGAAGAAAATACAAAAAGTAATGTAGTTTTATGCACTGTTATACGAGCTTGAAACAAATACAGAATAATTCAAAATCATCAAAATATTAAAAATTTTGATTGATCCTTGAAAACAAATATTGCATATCGTAATGTAGTTCTTAATTCATTCCTCGACTTTGAAACAAATACACTAGATTAAATGATATGATTCAGTGAATTATAGTTTTGTGTATAATTATTTGTACTGCTTCCAGAGTTTTCAATTGATCGATACTTTAATTTCAATGACTGTATTCACTTTGTATGTCTGAATTATCGAATTAATTTTGTAATATACTATTGTATTCACTTTATAATACACTACTGTATTCACTTTGTGCTACTGTATTTCTGACTTTTAACAGTTGCATCAACACTAACAGAAATAAAATGGCAAGCATAATGATCATGATTTGGCATTCGGGAAAGTGGACTGAAGACAATAAATACAATGATTACTAGACTGAAGGAATAGTCTTAAATGAATATGCCTCTCATAGAGACTTGGTGGAGTTAATTGGTAGCCAACTGACGATAGACTTGAGAGTGAAAACTGTGAAGATTAAATACAGTGTTGAGGGTGCCAATAAACCAATGGAGATACATAATGACATGGGAGTCAAGATGTATGTACAATTGAAGAAATTAAACAATGTGTTTGCCAAGTATCCTCTGTGTGTTAATTTTTCTGATAATGAGATCTGCAAGGATGTATCAGCAGAAAATCTTATTGGAAATAAACTTATGTCTGCAAATGATTGTGAACTTATACAACTACTTCAATTGATCCACTTCAAATGATGATTCCAGACTATGGCAAGCCAATAACATTGCAGAATTTTTTTTTTGATACTAATAAAAAGAAGTAGTTGTTGGCCAGAGATACAAAGACAAGGCTACACTTTAGGCTGTAATGCATAACTATTTGAGTAATCACCGATTTGCTACAAAAGTACCTAGGTCTAATGCCAGTAGATATGTTTATTCTTTATACATTTGATTTCACTGAATGTTATTACTATCATAATGTATACATTTTTGTAATGACTTGTGCATTCACTATATATGTTGTATGCAGCTATTGGCTTAAATGTAAATCTAAACAATGCAAGTGGTTTTTCAAGTCATCAAGCCTGAATGATTCTAAAGAGTTTGTAGTTCGGACTTTTGTAAGTGAACATACATGTTCACTAAAGGACCAGATCTACAAAGACTCTCATGCTACTAGCAAATTGATAGCAGGGATTATTAAGCCAAAAATAGCCAATTTAAAGAGAAAATATACACCAACTGATATTAGAGATGATATAAAGGAAGACGTTGGACTGAATGTGACATACATGGTGTCTTGGCGTACTAATTAGAAGGCAGTAGATTCTATAATGGGGAAACCGATTTGATCTTACCAGAAGTTAGCTGCATACTTATACACAATGGAAAAAACTTACCCTGGATCACATATTCGAATGAAGAAAATGCCTGAAAATCGATTTTTGTATCTGTTTATATCTCTTTATGCTTTTATCAATGGATTTGAGCATTGTAGATCAATCGTTGTAGTTGATGGAAGCCAACTCAAATCAACATACATAGGGACATTTGTCTGCGCTAGTACTTTAGATGGTGCAGGTAAGTATACTACATTATTTAAATAAAAACTTAGAGATTATTTTGACATCTATCATATATTTGTATTTATATTTTTGTAACAGAGTGGTTGATTCAAAAAATGATGCTTCATGGACTTGATTTTTTGAGTAATTTAAGGAAGCTTATGGTCAGAGGCCAGAGATGTGCATTGTTTCTAATAGAAATGAGAGTATCATAAAAGTTGTTTTCAAAGTGTACCCTGATGTAACACATTATGCATGCATATGGCACTTATGGAAAAATGTACACAAAAGATATAGGAAGTCACATGACCAATTAAGCGAGGTGTACTATACTATGGCTAAAGCATACAGACAGTCTGATTTTAACAACTTGATGGAAATAGTTCAAAGTGTAGATGTGAGAGTTAAGGAATATTTGGAGTTGGCAGGATATGACAAGTGGTCAAGGGTGTATGTGCCTGTTCACAGAGGATGGACAATGATATTAAATATTGCAGAGTCTATTAATTCAGCACTGGTAATAGCAAGGGAGAAGCCAATTTATAATTTTCTTGAAGAAGTGAGAAAGATGTTTGGGCGATGGAATTGCACTAATAGGTAAAAAGCTTCCTTCACATCCACAACACTTGGCATGACATTTCAGGAGATTCTTACAATGAATGATACCCTATCAGCACGTATGGCGGTATGTTAGGATACATATGTATTTAATCTATAGTATTCCAGATTTAGATTTGAGCTGTATTTATGTATTCATTGTAGGTAACACCGTCAACAGACTACCTATATTCAGTAAATGACAAAGGAAAAATCTTTATTGTCTGCCTTGAAAACAAAAAATGCAGTTATGGATAGTTTCAATATGATGAAATACCATGCCCGCATGCTTTGGCTATTTTAAACAAGAAGAAATTCAAATCAGGTTCATATTGCTCAGATTATTACAAGCCAGAAACTGTGTTGAAAACGTATGAGATTCTAGTGTATTCTTTTCCTGATGTGACTGACTGGCAGATACCTGAAGAAGTTGCAAAAGAAGTGGTACTGCCACCAAAGTTTAAAAGGACTCCTGGAAGACTAAAGAAAAAACAGAAAAAGTCATTCACTGAGCTGTATAAAAAGAAGGAAAAAATGTACAACACATGTGGATTCCGTGGTCATAACAGACGTTCATGTGGTAATGCACCACGTGAGGAGATACTTTGAAGTTGGGATTACCTAAAGGCTGCTGTAATAAATAGCTAGTTAAATTTCTTTTATACAATCAATTTGGGACAGTTTAAAAACTGCTTTAGTTATTGCTGCATTAAAAATTTGCTTTAGTTTGAACAAATTTAAGTCTTGTGTTACTGCTTTAGTTACTGCAATCTAAGTCTTCTTTACTATATTCTTGTTTGAACAAATTTAATAATCATAATAAATTTGCTGAATACAACTATTGTATTCATGAATGTAGTGATAGCTGTTGATCTTTGTAGTTGATATTCTATGGTTTTTCATATATCAGGTAATCAGCAATACACATAAATGTATTGGCAAATATATTTGCTGTAGAATGACACTATCTAATACATATGATTTTTCATTTGTTAAATACATGTAATCCTATTAGGTTGAGATAGAATACATGTCAATTGACATTGTAAATCATGTACGAAACACATATCAATACCTTTACATTGAGACTATTTAATACACATTAAAAGATCGAGAGAAAAGCAAATGCGAATAAAATGTAATATATCGAAATAAAACCACATACACTACGGTTCAAACACAATGAAATTACTATCATATAAACCATATACACTGATTTGTTCATCCAAAACCACAAAAGATAAAGTGTATTCAAAACAAAAACACAGAGTACGGTTCAAAAAAAAAAACTAGTATCACATAAAACACATACACTGTTGTGTTTATCGAAACTACATAATCCCAGAAACTTTCTAGAACATAAACTAGCATTACAATATAGTAACATCCTTGCTACTGTCCCAATCAGTGAAGGGTCTATGTATCTTTGAAGGTGCCTCATCGTCACTCGTAGCGCCACTCGTAGCGCCACTTTTTTTCGATCATAATCCCAAAGCAAAGCATCATATCGGGTGCGGAGTAGTACAATATTAAATTTCTGATTTGGCACACCTTGACCAAAGTGAGAAACTCCGCATAAGCAGCAACATAAATACCACAATCCCTAAAAATATAAATACAAAAGTATGTTACTATATTTACCAACATAAGCACTACAAGTAAAATATTGATGCATTATATACATACATGCTGTCAGATCTTTTTTGAGGTATATCATTGACAAAAATCACCTCAAATGGATCAGATTCATCTCTGTTTCTGTACTTGGGGTGACACTGCCAATCAATGTCCATTTTCTTCTTATAGAAGTCGTTGTTCAAAAGAAAAGAAGCTATAACCTCTGCAAACTTTTGCACCTCTATTTTGACATACACATCATGGATTGCAGAGTTGTACGAGTCGTAAAGATATAAACACCGATCTAAGAACGACACTACAATAAGTACCCAGTGAAGTCATTCTTTCACATGTAAAGGAATTAGAACAAGATCCACTGTATGCCATGGGATACCATCCATCAACCTATATCCATTCATGTATTCACATACAACATATTCTTCACGCACAAAAGATGTACAACTTTATGGGTCCACATACTTCTCCCATAATTCTGCTACTTTAATCTTGAATACACAATCAACAGTTGTGTAAGAGTAGTTACTTGGAGGACTGTACTTGCCTTTCTTGCGTAAGTAATAGAATATGACATTAATGTGCTGCAAACATTAAATTGTGTGTCAATGAATACATAAAATTGAATATATAATAAAATAAAGTCAATGTACTATGTACCGCATCATTCAATAATTTCTCTGAAAAAGATAGTTTGTAGAATCAATTCTTATCACTGACAACTTCTACACCAAACTGCAACGAAATCGGAATGTCTGGTTTATTCTTCCTGAAATGATCTTCATTGTCCTTCCTGCCATAAGTATTGTGAAAACGAATTCAATATGATAAAAAGCTAATCAGTTGAAACATAGTAAAAGTAACGTACTTTCGCTCATGTGTAGTAAGGAGGCCTTCTTTAATTCATTTCAAATACTTGTTCTCAATAGACGAATTATATGGACAGTCAATAAAAGGTGTAAATAGATGTTTTTTGTTCAATATTGGTGAATCACATGATGCACTCGCAGAAGTACCTGAAAGTTGTATGCATAATTATTTAAGATGTATTTATAGTGTGATAAATAATGAATACAAATATAATGAGACAAATATAATAGAGTACCAGATGATGATCCAAACTTTGTTGTAAAAGGAGAAAAGTTCCAGCGACTAGGTTTTCTGTTCCTTTATTTTGGTACAGGTGTTGTATCATTTATACATCTAGTTGGATGTATGATGATACTTTTCACCAAGTTTAAGCTTGGAAGGAGCTCATCAGGGATCTCATACTGTGATTCAGTCTCCGGTCCCAATGTAGCAACACCATCATCCTCAATCACTTGTTCATCACTTGTATGCATTTGATGTGGATTTTCTTCAAGTATTTAAGAATACAGAATACACCGTGTCAAATAAAAATACAAACACAGTTTGTCAATAAAAGTTATACACAAATATAAATGTACCTCTTTTTTCTTTGGCACCTCATTAAATTGTATGTCATCATTCGGCTCAACAACAAAATATGATGGACTAATATATGCATCACGCATTTCCTTAGATACATAAATATATAAATCTTAATACATATCATACGTAGATAGTTATAAAATTTAAAATACAATTATACATTGCTACCTGTGGTAGCTCAACGCTACTAGTATCACCCTGCTTTGGAGTACTAGAACGGTCAGTGCCAATATGTGATGACGGTTGAAAAACAACAGGTATACCTTCCACAACTTCAACATTGTGACCCTATAAAAGATGAATAAATATGATCGACTAATATATTGTTCATATACTTCTATATTGCAAGAAAACATGAATGCAAACGTAATTGAAAAAATTAATACATTGCATATATATACAATTATTAAATTTATTAATTTGATATCCATTGTAGCTCAATCGTATATGTATAGACTGATTTGGAACACTGAAACGAGCAACATTAATATCTTGGGGTGACGATTGAGGAACAGTAGGTATGTCAGCTGCAGCTTCAACATTAGGATCCTGTAAATAAAATTTCTAATACTATTAGTGTATGAACTATATTTACATATATAGAATAATGAAAGTAAATAGTATTATAACTACTTTTTCAGCAATTTTGATTGATTTGATAGCTTCCATAACACTCTTGAAGTTGTTAGTTATCAACTTGCGTAGATCACCAATCTCAGCCTTCAACTTTTAACAAGAAAATCAAGAATACACTTGTTAAAAAAAATACAAAAGATTTCAAGAAAATTAAAATTGTATTTACTGATTCCTGAAAAATGGCAAATTATTTAGCCAAAATGAATTCTTCATCCGACTTGCTGCGTTTAACTGGAGGCTTGATAACAAATTTTCTTTTCTTTAGGATAGACGGCTGCTTAGGAAGTGTCCTTTGAGGAACAGTCTTTTGAGTCACAACTTTCTTTGTCTGATGTTCTGCAACAGGAGACAACAATCTCTTCGATTCTTTTGAAACAGAAATGGGAGGGCTTGCTGTATTCCTCAAGGATGATCTGCTAGGAATATTTGAAGATGAAGGTACTGACTTCACTTGTTTCTGTTTCTTATGTGGTGGAGAAGATGCAATATCAATTTTTTTCTTTCCTTTATTTTTTCCAGTAGCTGGTGGAGTATCTTGAAAATCATCAGAAGAAGAAACATCATCTGAGGTTGTATCTTCTACAGCATTTACACAAGGCAATTGTAAAATTGTCATTTCTGTTGAAGTAGCTGTTATATTTCTGTATACAACCTGCAAATAATAGATACATTAGTGTACTATTTTGAATACATGTAAATAACTCAATTGTAAATGTAATAATGTATTCATAATGTCATAGTTACCGGATTGTCAACATCAGCTAACATCCCTTCAATGAAAGCCTCAAAATGAGGACGTCTATCAGTGGTCTCCCAATTGAGTAATCTCAGAATTCTACGACCATGTTTGACAGTAATTTTTGGATCAACAACAGAGCAACACTCATTAAGCCAAACTTGCATAGCAAGTGGCATACCATGAATTCTATAGTACTGTTTCTGCGCATCCATCTTTTTGGAAATAGACTTCACTAAGTCCTTAAAAGCTTTTTTTACCCCATGGGTAATCCTTGTATTTACCATTCTCAACCAAATAAAAGTGAATCTTAGGGACAAATATACAATGTTTCTCGCCAGAAAAAATGAAAGTATTAATGAAATACAATATAGCAATCTTGACATCATCATCATCATTACCCTCACCCCATTCTCGATTTTCAAAATATTTAATCAAAGCTGATTTTTTACGGTCTTTTGACCTCCAAAATACCGGGAAACAATCCGGTTAGGCTCTTTATTTTCAATCACAAAAGCATCTTCATTAGCAACATAATTTAATCTTGTTATGATTGCAAATTCCCTAAGCGAAAATCGAAGTGTCGATCCATTTACATATATCACCAGGGCATTTTTCGAACTTTCTTCCAACTCCAAAGACATAAAGCACCTAACTAGTTGTGCTTGAACAGAACAATCATGCATTTGCATATACACTCCAAAACAAGTCTTGCTAAACATCTGAAACTGCGTAACAGAAAGTTTTTCCTTCAAATCTGTTATTATGTTATTGTTGGAAGAACAACACATATGTGGTGATTCTGAAGGAAGTTTCTTAACATAATATCGCACATTCTGCATATATAAACATACAGTAGCATATGAATATCATACAATGAATATAAGTACAAATATAGTAGCATATGAATACAACGAATATGCATACAGTAGAGATAAACATCATTCAGTACACATTAACAGGACAAATACACATACATAAATACATGCATACAGTACCATATATGCATACAACAGATAACCATCATTCAGTACACATTAACAGGACAAATATACATACATAAATACATGCATACAGTACCAAATATGCATACAACAAATAACCATCATTCAGTACATTAACAGGACAAATACACATACATAAATACATGCATACAGTACCAAATATGCATACATCATAAATGACATTTCTAAGTTACTAACACTTGGCACCTAGGCCGTGTATTTCTGGTTACCCTGAAGTTCTTGCTATTAAATTAAAATGACATGCTGGAAGGAGAATATCTAGTTATTTGCGAATGAATATGGGAAACCACAATTGTCAAGATAAAACACAATTAGAATTGATCAAATACGACTACATTCACATATCCATCAGTCTGGATTATAGAGAAGAGAATAAATAGATCAGCTTAACTTATACAAATATAGTATTTAGGGAAAAGAATCACAAAATTAGAAAGCGACCGTATTCAAATTAATTATCAGAATGAGGGTGTAATCCAAGTTGGTGGACTTAGAGACACTCTAAGACAAAAAGCTTCAATCTTTCCATCTTCAAGATTGTAAGTCACTATATCTGCATTAAAATACTCATACCAATCATCGACAAAATATATGTGATTAGGCTTAACTACTGTAAACATAGAAGTGTCAACGAAAATTGCTCTATTACGGCCCACAAAGATTGCTGACTCTCCCAAGTTCTTAATCTCCTCCTTCAGTTCACCTTTGATTACATCTAATTCAAAGACTTTATATTTGAGGGTCTTGTACCCACCCTTTCGACCAACTATAACGTTATTATCGCCAAATAATTGGATAACAAGTAATAGTGCACCAGATAGCTCAACTAGATAGAATTGAAGTGAGTTACGACACCACATATCAGCCTCCAGCAAGCGCCGCTAAATTGGTTTAGGTTGATAAACAACCAGAGATACATGCATACAGTACCAAATATGCATACAGTGTCATATACACATACAACAAATAACCCTCATTTTGTACACATTAATGGGACAAATGCACATACATAAATACATACATACACTACAAATAACAATCATTCATTACAAAGTAAGAGATTGAAAAACAAAGTTAAAATTTGAAAAATATAATACCTTTTTCACCAAATCATCATCATCATTGTCTGGAGTCGGAACATCATCTCTAACTTTTTTTTTATGCCCAATACCTCTAACTTCTTCCGAAGGCAATGCATCTTCTTCTTCGAATGGAGAAATCCCTAAGTCAAACGTTGGAACTGTATATGCATCAGGGTTACTACGTGATATACTTCTAGTAACTATCTTCGTAGGAGTATTATCCACCATTGCTAAATCAAAATGAAGGATCTGCGCAAAAAAAAAAAAAAACTATTCAAATTATAAATTAATCAAAAATCGGTTAAAACTAACCTAAAATATGAATGTTTGTTGATAGATATTGATTGTTATCATGAGAGAGATGTGGATTGAAGAAGAAACCGCTTCTAAGTTTGAGAAATTAGGAGTAAAGAAAGAGTGATTTGGGGGTAAAAGGAGAGTTTGAGTAAAGTGAAAAAAGTGCCGTTGGTTTATTGGTTTAAAAAGAAGCGCGTGTCAGGATCCGTAATTATGTAAAACTTATTTACACTTTCGGCTACAAAATGTAATTATGGCAAAATTAGGCTTTAAGTGGTAATAAAAGCCCAATAATAATTAATTTGGGTAATTTTCCCTTAAAAAAAAAGGGTAGATCAAACAAAGTTAATCGAAGAAAGTATGAAGTTTAACAAATTAAGGGAGATTTTCTATTTCAAATCAGCACAATAAATATAATTACAATTTCATTATATTCTTTAAATATAACAGATTTAATATTTTCAAAAATACTTTAAAAACCCTAGTAAATTAAGAATTATATAATAAATTATTTCTTAACTTCTTAAATTAGACAAATAAAAATAATTTATTTTTAATATAGTGAATAAATAAAATTGGACAGAAGGAATAAAATATGTAAAATAAAAAAACTCACTAAATATAGCAAAGACTTTTTTAAATAGACCGAAGGAAACAAATCAACAATAATGTTTATTGACTATACACTCCTTTTCTTCATTATTCATTACAACTACAGCTTAAAATCAAGTTTTTTCATAAAAATATTGAGAATAAGTTGCAATCTTTGAACAATTTTGGTAAGAAGATGAGGAGTCTCACATATTTAAGCAAAGCTCTTCATAGCCATTCTTCTTACTCTAAACTTCTGGTTCTTTGTTCTGTCAGGTTATATTTTGATCCCTTCATTTTCTTTCCATATTTCTTTTTTGTTGTTGTTGTTTTGTTTTTTCACTTACTTGTTTTGTTATTTGTATAATAATATAGCTTGGTTTGAACCAAAGGACCCTTAAGAGCTTATTCACTTTACACTCTTTTGTTTCATAGAAGGGAGTCTAACCGGTGAAGTTGTTGTCACGTGAACAAGATGTTATGTGTTCAACAGACTATTGTGTACAATAGACTATTGTGGGCTATTGTGGTCCGGTCATGTTCAAATCTTGTGCATAGCGGGAGTTTTAGTGCGTCTTGTTTTTGTTCATTTTGTTTCATTATTCATTTCATACTTAGCTAGTTAGCTTAAATCAAGATTCGAGAAGTGTTGAGAAAGTTGCAGTCTTTCTGAACAATTTTGATAAGAGGAAAATTATAAAAGATGAGGGGTTTTACAAAGTTTCAATCTTTGAAGAAAAAAGAAGGAGACTTTGTGAGATAATGCTCCCTCCGTTTCAAAAAAAATACTACTTTCCCTTTTTATCTCTTTAAAAAGGAATGATACTTTTTTTTTTTTTTTGATAATATTTTAATTTTAACTCTTCACATTGCGTATTTAGGACCACAAGATTAAAGGATATTTTGATACATTTAACACAATTTTAATTTAAGAACACAATTAAAAAGTTATTTTATTATCTTTTTTGAAGCGTCGGAGGGAAGTAATTATTAGTTGAGTGGCCATATGAGAAATCACAAAGTTCTTCATAGCCATTCTTCTTTATTCTAGGCTTTTGGTTCTCTGTTCTGTCAGGTCACATTTTGATCCCTTTTTCTTTGCATATTTTGTGAATTTTTTTGTTTTGGTTGTTCTTTTTCACTTACTTTTTGTTGTTTGTGTAATATAACTCTTGTTTTGAACCAAATGATCCCTAAGACCTTAATTACTTTACTATATACTCTTGTGATTCGGTCCTTTTTCCGACCCCTACGCATAGCTCTTCATTTAATCCTTAGCTAGTTAGCTAAAATCAAGATTTTGACAGAAACTGTGGGAAAAGTTCCAATTAGTCGAGGTGCGCGCAAGCTAGCTCGGACACCATGGTTATTAAAAAAAAGGAAGTTCCAATCTTTGAACAATTTGATAAGAGGAAAAAAAAAGGAAGATGTGGGGTTTCACAAAGTTTCAATCTTTGGAAAAAAAAAGCGACTTTCTAAGATAATAATTATTGGTTGAGTGATCATATGAGAAATCATAAAGCTCTTCATAACCATTCTTCTTTATTCTAGGCTTTTGGTTGTCTGTTCTGTGAGGTTACATTTTGATCCCTTCTTTTTCTTTGCATGTTTTGTGAATTCTAGTTTTTTTCTTGCTGTTTTTTGACTTACTTCTTTGTTGTTTGTGTAATATAACTTGCTTTTGGACCAAAAGAGCTCATTCACTTTATGCTCATTTGTTTCATTACTCATTTCATACTTAGCTAGTTAGCTAGAATCAAGGGCTGACAGAAATAATGAGAAAGTTACAATCTTTGAACAATTTTGTTAAGAGGAGAAAGAAAGAAGACGAATCGAGGGTCTTTTGGAAACAACCTCTCTGCCTTACAAGGTAGGGGTAAGGTGTGCGTAAACTCTACCCTCCAGAACTCACTTGTTAGACTATACTAAGTATGTTGTTGTTGGAAAAAAGAAAAAAGATGAGGGGTTTCACATATTTAAGAAAATTTCTTCATAGCCATTCTCCTTGAATGTCACGCTCCGGACCTGAATGGTCTAAATAATGCGAAGTTGTGTATACTAACGTAAATTCTATGAGATCAACAACAACAACTACAACAACATACTTAGAGATCATTCTTTTGAAACTTTGCGGAGTATAGGTCAAGTAAATTGGATGCTCTACAAACGTAAAATTGTGTCCTATTGATTCAAAAGTAGGAATAGAGTTTTTAATGAGCACAAATCATGACAAATAACGATTTCTTTTAAGGAGTTAGACATGAACTGTTTTGGGTTTGGAAATTTCTCTCTCTGATTACAAGTTTGTTATGGGTTTCGTACTTCTTTGTTTGTGTTTCTTTTAGTCCTATATATGCATCTTAATTTGTATGAGATGAATTACATTTATAGAATACAGAATGGTGACAAATGCATTTATTGACAGTTTAGTGAATGAAATGTTGTGATCCTGTTAAAGACTCATCTTTTTGATCCATATTTGATAGAGGATTTTGCTACTTATACTTTTCTGCTGGTTGTTACAGTACTGGAGGTCTATTGGTATATGCAGAATCAAATGTAGAGAGTGGAAAACAAGTTGTTGAAAAGAATCAACCAGAGTCGAAGAAGAAAAGAGTAGTGGTGCTTGGAACAGGATGGGGTGGTACAAGCTTCCTAAAAGATCTTGATATTTCTTCCTATGATGTTCAAGTGGTTTCCCCACGGAACTATTTTGCATTTACACCACTGTTACCTAGTGTCACATGTGGAACAGTTGAGGCACGAAGCATTGTAGAGCCGGTTAGGAACATAATAAAGAAGGTCAGAAAGTTATGATAAGGAACTTGTTATAATTAGAAAGATTCTTTTGCCCCTTCAATTCTTCCGCTTTCACTTGGTTTTCGATTGTTCTAACCTGGTAACGTTATATGCTAAGTTTCTCTAACGCTGTTTTGTTTCTTTTGGAATTTTTTCCTATCTCTTGCTGCTTAATGCTTGTTAATTGGTCTGGCAGAGAAGTGGAGAAATTCAATTCTGGGAAGCGGAATGTCTAAAGATTGATCCAGAAAATCGTGAAGTATTTTGCCGTTCTGGTATCAGGGATAATCTGGCGGGACATAATGATTTCTCCCTACAATATGACTATTTGGTTATTGCAGTAGGAGCTCAAGCAAATACGTTTAACACACCAGGTGTAATGGAACATTGCCACTTTCTGAAGGTAGGATTATCTTTGATAAAGCTTTTCCTGACTTAGTCCCGGACGCGTGGCATTTCTTCCTTGCAAGGGATCCCTCTTTATGTCTTTTGAACCTGATCAGATTGAGACATCTCATATTTTTCTTGAGGTGCTAAACTTTACTTTCTCTGAAAAAATACAAATCCTGTATCATACAGGAAGTTGAAGATGCTCAAACGATACGGAGGACAGTAATAGATTGTTTTGAGAAAGCTGTCATTCCCGGCCTAAGTGAAGAAGAGCGAAGGACCAACCTCCATTTTGTTATAGTTGGAGGGGGTCCAACTGGAGTAGAATTTGCTGCGGAGCTACACGACTTTGTTCATGAGGATTTAGTAAAAATATACCCTTCAGTTAAGGATTTTGTGAAGGTAACGGTTATCCAGTCCGGAGATCATATCCTGAATACGTAAGATGCATCATTCCTAGTTTACTTTACCACTACACTTTTAATGCATGCTACAGCCTTTTTGGTGTCAATGTGATGTTGCAAAATTTGAGAGTAAGGAAGATAGAGGAGATGTGTGAAGCAGAGTAGTCAAAAGTTAAACAAGCCAAAGTCCGTTGGAGCTTTAAGCGCAAGATGCAATTAAAGTGTGGGCTTTAACAATGAAAAGTGAACAAAAAAATAGAAACGCAATGCAAAAATACGTACCTATAAATACAAACAATAATTACTTGGACAAAAGACGGAACAAGATTATAATTAAGCTATATATATATTGCCGTACCCTTAAAGAAAACTCATCGGTGAAGGTGGATGCACCTTAGCACACCTTCACCTACACTAAAGCGTCAATTAAGTGAGGCGAAGCACACAGCCTGGACTTTCCCGGCTTCAGGGCTTAAGTGTGGGGCTTTTGTAGATCACATAGTGAAAACCGACAGAACATTTGCGTAATTCACATGATGTCCTTATCGCGGGCATACCTTTATTATACTTTGCATACTCTTCCTAATAAAGTGCTTGCGACGACTAGACACACATGTGGCTTTTCATTCGTGGAGTTGCAAAACTCATAAACATTATCGTTCCAGAAGGTTGTCGTGTTAATTGGTTTGTATAATAGAATCAATTTTTAGATCATAATTGAACCTCTGAAATCACAATTGTATGTCTGCAGATTTGATGAAAGAATAAGCTCATTTGCTGAACAGAAATTTCAAAGAGATGGAATTGAGGTTTTGACAGGTTGCCGTGTCATTAGTGTCTCTGATCATTTCATCAACATGAAAGTAAAATCTACAGGAGAACACGTTGAAGTACCCTACGGGATGGTTGTATGGTCAACTGGAATTGGTACCCGCCCATTTGTGAAGGATTTTATGAGACAAGTTGGCCAGGTATCCTTCATTTCCTTTTGTTGTAATGTTTCGTGGGGCTTTCTGCACGAAAAATTTACTCTTTTTGCCTGTCATACTCTGAGATTAGAAGTTTCTAACTAGCAGGTAGTGCAAGTTTAATGACCATTTAACTTCTTCATTTCCCCTTTTGCAGGAAAACAGACGTATTCTAGCAACTGATGAATGGTTGCGAGTAAAGGGCTGTGGTAACGTGTACGCAATAGGTGATTGTGCATCTGTAGATCAGCGTAAAGTAATGGTAAAGAAGTCTTAGTTCAAATAACTGTACTCAAATATTTAATCAATTCTTGATCTATAGTATATTCGATTCTTTATCTGTTAGTAATTTTTTTTTTCCAGATATTGAATATTGATAGTTATAGTTCATGATTTAGGGTCCTTATGGATAATAATACTAGTTTGTTGTGCCATGTCAAACCACTACTTTTTATGTTAGTCAACGTACAATAATTTCTGTATGCCTATTATGAATCTGCACCCCTTAGGAGCAACAAACCTGTTGGTTCTTGATGTTTCAGGTGTTCCAAAAATGATTGTATGAGCTCGAGTGTTTCGTTTCATCATTCTTTCTAAAAGAAATATAAGTTCTTGAAAATGCAGTCCTAAATTTCATTTTAGTTTACTGTTCCCAATAACCTTTGATTTTGATATGCTTTACCTGAGCCGCGGTTCTATCGGAAACAACCTCTCTACCTTCACAAGGTGGGGGTAAGGCTGCGCACACACCATCCTCCCTAGACCCCACTTTGGGTTTACACTGCGTATGTTGTTGTTGTAGTCCCAATAACTTAAGTTTTTAGTGCCCGTGCCTTATAAACGTAAGATGGACCAAATCTTCAATGAAGTTGATTTTATACAAAGAGGCCAATAGTTACTGTCCTTGCAGTTAATCACTTCAGACTTTTTTATCATGGTTACAATATTTGGCATCTTAACAGTATTATCAAGACGAATGAAAAAGAAACAACATAAGAATGATATATATGCTGCATGAGGATGATCATATATTTTATATTCTCCGCAGTTACTCTGGCAAGACACTATTTTTATAGCCTTATATCTTCCCTACTAAAATTTCGTTTTTGTGAAACTACGCGTTCTAGGAAGATATTTCATCCATTTTTAAAGCTGCGGATAAGGATGATTCTGGAACTTTATCCAACGAGGAATTCCGTGATGTTGTGGAAGACATAATTATCCGTTATCCTCAAGTGGACTTGTATCTGAAGAACAAACATTTGTTAGAGGCGAAAGACTTATTCAGGGATTCGGAGGGAAATGTAAGAAAGGAGGTAGATATCGAAGATTTTAAGTTGGCCCTTTCTCAGGTAGATTCACAGATGAAAAGTCTACCTGCCACTGCTCAGGTACTTCTTCCATAATTTAGTTTTCGTTTCACTCTATGTTTTGTTTTATTTCCATTTCTTATATTTTCATGTGCTTTAGGTTGCTGCTCAACAAGGTGCATATCTAGCTAGATGCTTAAACCGCTGGGATCAATGCAAAAGTAATCCGGAAGGCCCTCGCCGTTTTAAAAGTTCTGGCCGTCATGAATTTCTACCCTTTGGGTATATATAGATTAACCTTTCTTATTTTCATTGTTGCATGTAAGCATAGTGGGAAGTTAACAGCTATTTTGGTGTTCCACTTCTATACTTGGTTCTTGCTATTTTGCCCATCAGTATGATCAGCATTTTGTTCTCTACTAATTGGTCTTGCATCCAACAGTAAGTTTTTGTGAAAAGCATTTCTGTCCTTAACAAAGAAAGAAATGTGGCAGCCGGCGCGCCCTTTATAATTTCTGATGTGTGTTTAATATAGAGAACCATCGAATTTATACTAACAGCAACTTCTTTGATGTTACATTAGCTGCTCATGTAGTTTATTGTTGCTAATGCTATAATCTTGGCTCAAGATCATGTTTTTTGTTTTTTGTTTCTTGTACTCTATCATATTATTTTGTTGTAGTTACTATCTTGTTACTATTTGTTGTTTTTATTACTCTGTGTTATTTCTTGTACTACTGTTACTTATTTTTCATGGACTGTTTTGGACTACTTTTTCCTTGAGCCGAGGGTTCGAACCCAAACAGCCTCTCTACCTCTTGAGGTAGAGATAAGGTCTGTGGACACCCTACAGCCCCTAGACCCCACTTTGTGGGGTTATCCTGGGTATGTTGTTGTTTTTGTTGTTGTTATTGTTGTATGATCTTGGCTTCTGACCTCCTTTTCCTATCGGTAAATAGATACATCCTTATTCACTATAAATTTCGTTATGCTGCCATGACCGAATATCTAATGGTTTCAACGTAGTCATCAACCCCCCTCGCTCTATATCTCTCGCTGGTCCTTGGCTTGACGATATGTTCCATTTCAGGTATCGCCATTTAGGGCAATTTGCCCCTTTAGGTGGAGATCAAGCAGCTGCAGAACTGCCTGGAGACTGGGTTTCAATGGGCCATAGCACACAGTGGCTATGGTACTCTGTGTATGCAAGGTAATAATTGTCAGCTACCCTCCATTTTAACTTATTCGACTTACTTTCCTTTTTAGTTTATTTCAAAAATATACTTCTGTCTATATTCAGTAAGTTATGCTACCACTTATAATGGAAGTATCTATACAGATTTGAGATTGAAGATGCTATTAATGCAACTATTAATGTGATTATTCCAATTATATACATTCGCATTGTTCCTTTCATTACGCTCAGAATGACGTGACCTTTTTCAAAACTACACAATATAAAGGGTGTTTTTGGTATGTTACATACACCTTAAGAAGAAGATAAGATTCGAATGTCTTCTTTACATTCGTAAAGTTTGTTGCCTGGTTAAACTTGGACATAAAATGAAACGAAGGGAGTGTTATTTTCCTTCCTTCTGTATTCGACAAATCTAAATTTGCTATTCTTATTTGCATTTCAGCAAGCAAGTTAGCTGGCGCACGAGGTACTTAGTGGTCGGTGATTGGGTAAGAAGATATATTTTCGGAAGAGACTCAAGCCGGATTTAATGAGTTTAAAGGCGGTACATGTTCTTCACTGTTTTGCTTGACATGTTTGGCTTGTTATGTTATGTTTTTGATTGTGTACGGTTACAACAGTTGTCTATCGGAAACAACATTTCTACTTCATTTGAGGTAGTGGTATGGACTGTGTACACTTTACCCTCCCTAGACCCCACTTTGTAGGAGTACACTGTGTACGTTGTTGTTGTTGTTGTTACGGTTACAACAGGTGAAACTTGGATATCAATTTATGTTTGCAAAGAATGTAAATGTCACACACCACTGTATTTGTATCTCTTCCCATCAGTTCCTGGAGAAATACACTATGAATCTTGTATATTTGAATGTATAAACTTTGTTTTTCTAATTAGCTATTGACTGAGATTGTTAATTAGATTGTAATTTATCTCTTTTCTTTTTTAACTTAAAGCATTTGATGTTCAAAACTTATTGACCTGATTAATTTGAATTTGCATAATTGGAAAAAATGTACCGGAAGTTAATTATGTATTTTTATAAAGGAATGAATGTATCTTTGGTGGATGTATCGGGAACTAATTATGTATCTGGACAGACCTAAAATCAAAATTTTTAGTAATTATGCAAAATGTTGGCAACCCTTACAAGGTAATTACAAAATCTCAACTAATTATGCATCTTCGTTAGATGCATCCGGAGCTAATTATGTATCTCGACAGATCCAAAATTGAAAAAAATGTACCGGAAGTTAATTATGTATCTTTATAAAGGACAGAATGTATCTTTGTTGAATGTGTCGGGAACTAATTATGTATCTACCTGAAATTGAAATTTTTCAGTAATTATGCAAAATATTGAAATTTTCTGTAATTAAGCACCAAACTATCTGTGTTTGCCCTAAAAAAAATATGAGTAACAGATAAGAGTAGTTGATTAACTGGTAATGAGCATAAGAGATCAAGTAATACACTAAATATGATTTTGCAAATTTGAATGTATTAACTTGTTTTTCTAATTAGCTATTGATTGAGATTGTTAATTAGATTGTAATTTATCTCCTTTTCTTTTTCGCTTCAAGCATTTGGTGTTTGAAATTCATTGACCTGATTAATTTGAATTTGTACCCGTAGAAAGCACATTATGAAAGTGTTTTATCTTTAAATAAGTAATTCAGAATAACGATTGAATTTATAATCAAAGTTCTAGGGCATGTGAATTATAATGATCAAATAGTACGTTCTTGATGTTAAATCACTTGCTAATGAGCATATGATAATAAGAAATATGAGTAATAGATAAGAACAATATAATTGATTAACAGTGAATGCGTAGATGAGATCAAGTAAATCTTATTAAGTGGTCTCCGGCGAAATTGTCAACCAATAGAGTTGTTTGGAGTCCGGAGTCTAAAGTGCAACTTTTTTCATCCAAAATTTTAAAGAGACATATAACAATCGAAAAATTCCAAATAAGATTAATGACGTTAGCTAATGGTAAAGTGAAAGGTGGGGAGATAAAGAGTCCCACGCCATACAAATTTCAAATTCGAATTTTGACACCAGACAAACAATATAAGCATCTCTACTAAAGAGAAGTGGTTCGAACCAAAAATCTCTAATTAAAGGCGAATAAATTTTTAAAATTTCACCACATCTTTCGGTGATGACTGTAATTTATCTCAAAATTAATTTCAAGATTATCTTAATATATTTGTCATTAGAGCATTCCAAAGTTATTATAATCCATTAATTCGCTGTTAATAAATTCCATCGGAGTTTCCGTCTTTGACATATTATATATAAGAGTTCGAAGCCAAAAGGATTTTTTTTTTTAATCGAAAATTTCAAAGGGGACACCTAATTTTAAAAAAAAAATTAAAAGGAACAAAACGCAATGGGCCCAACGACTAGCAAGTCGCCTGACCCACAGTGACTTACAAGTCGCCTAGCCCACAACGACTTACATAAATTTCACTCCTCTACATGTGAACTCACAAGAAATGCTTTCGGTTGCTTTCGGTTAGGTCACACTTAACAAATATATAACAAAAACAAGTACCAAGTTGCAGTCTTTATCATCGACGAGGATTGTGATGGGATGAATAAGATTATTTTTCCATTTTTAACTAAAATTTTCGAGTTCGAGGTATCAAAAATCATGTTATGAAGGTTTTTTTTCTTAAATGAGCCTTACATATACACGACGCTAACCTAAATTCGTCAGGTTCCGATATGAATATTGAACGTCGAGTAAGAACCCAAGTAGTATTCTTTTATCAACAATAAGAGTTGCGGTAGAATGAACAAAATATTTTCGCCTTAAACTAAAATTGTCGAGTTTGAGGTATCAAAAATAGTGTTATGGAGTGTTTTTCCTTAAATGAGCCTTAAATATACGGGGCGCTAACCTAAAATTGTCAGGTTCCTATACGAATGTTGAGCGTCGAGTGAGAACCCCCAAGTTGTATTCTTCTGTTCAGCAATAAAGGTTGTAGTAGAATGAACATGATTTTTCGGCCTTAAACTAACATTCTCGAGTTCGAGGTATTAAAAATCATGTTATTGAGTGTTTTCTCTCTAATAAACCTTACACAATGCGAATTTTAATTAATTGAATTTCAATATAAATACTGAATACCGAACAACGATGTAAAGAAAAAAATTAATAATCTCTTTATCCTTTTTCTCTCTCTTTTTTTTTTTCTCTTCTAATTAGCATAACAAAAAGGACTGAACTACACATCAAAGAAAAAATTAACACAAACATTGATTTAAATCTTTGATTCTTTTCATTTTGAGAAAAATGTTTACACCAAAAGAGGGAAGAAAAGGTATGAGCCCATTTTTGCTTTGGCTCTTGTATTGATTCTTGGCTTACCTACTAGCATTGTGAGCTCTGATAGCTTAACAATCAAAGTGAAGGACAATGGATTTTCTAAACCAAGCGGAAATAGAGAGCGATCGCCCTACTTCGCGATGCTCCCCAAAAATGTGCCTGTTCCACCATCTGGTCCCTCCTGACCCTCACCACCACCACTTCATTCCCGTGGAGGAGGTGAAATTTTCATGTAGAAAACTTAAAATATAAAGAAGTAAACTCATAAAAAGGCAAATGTAACGTCGTTGTATTAATGAAAGCTATTGTACTTGAGTACATTATTTACAATTATTGTACATGACTTCATTTGTTAAGATGCTTTTATTATATTCACATTGGAAATAGTATTAAATACTTTTTTTTTTTCGAGCAACATTACAACTAAAATGTTCTATCATTCGTTCGATTCGGTATGCTAAGAGGTAAATGCATCATAGATTTGACAGATTCAGCTCATGAACTAATTATTTTCAATACTAAGGAAACAAATTCAGAATTTAAACTTTATGAGTTCTTATATCGGCCTCAATAGATAATAATAACTGAATTCACAGGCAAATATTTATTGATATTTCTTAATACATGCATAGGATCTGGATAAAATTAATTGAATTCACGTAAATCCTTTAAGTTCTAATAACCCAAGAATCAACATAAGCACCAAGGCAAATAAATAATCTAGAGGTTACATGAATTACAAAGCATAACAAGCTAAAATAATGGAAAAAAAAAAACAATATATTACTCCCTCAGTCTCATTTTATGTGTCGTCGTTTTCTTCTTTGTCCGTCCCCAAAAAAATATCACCTTTTCTTATTTGGTAACTATTTAAAAACACAATTTCACTTTTATCCTATTGGTCTCACCCACTTAATTAAAGATAGTAATAGTACATTTTTTAATAAGGACAATATGGTACACATTATCAAGTCTTTCATTATTTCTTAAACTCCGTGTCCAGACAAACTATGACACATAAAATGAAACGGGAAAAGTATATGTTATGACTAAGCTTGGACCACAATTAGCAAATCAGCCCAACACCACATTAAATGACAATGTTTGGTAGCCCAGAATCAAATTAAGCAATTATGTTTGAAATTCTGGTTGATAAATAGCGCCTCTCGGGAGATATAGGGCATGCCTATTGTGTATTGTGTCTCGGACAAAGTCTATGCTTCTCAATTCTCATCTTCAATTCTTCTGACTCCTCATCCCCCTTCTGTCTATCTATATATTTCCTATTCTTCTTGCATTTGAGAACCTTTAGTTGCTAGTTGCTATTTCTTAGTTGTACTTGTATTATCAACGATTATAATACATATTATCCTTATATTAATAACTCGAATTATTACATTAGAAATTATAAAAATTACTAAAAACTATTGATCACGTTGTATCACAATTGATGTGAATAATTAAGCACATAATGTCCAAGCGGATGCCACAAACAGACAAGAAGACGCAGCACGTTTTGACAACCAAATTTGATACACCTTTTAACGCATTATAATATTAAAATTCACCTAAAGAATATACATTAGAATCTCACAACTCATACAATCTCTAATTTTCTGATGTATAGAGATCATCATACTAGTTAATTCAAGTGGTTAATTTAACTCATAAATGAAGCCCTCCCCGGTAAGTTCCACGGCGGAATCCGGTGACGGTGGCCAGGTGAGATGGTTAATAAGCAGCATGGTAGGCAATATGAAGAAGAGATGCACGGATAGATTGAGGGAGACAGAGAAGACGAAGAAAGTTATGCACCTCATTTGTTGGGGCCCTAAATAGGTAGAAATAACGTTGACCGGTCACTTTTCTCTTTATATTTTTGTAAAATACCTAAACAATTTCTGATCATGTCCTTTTTTGAATAGTTGTTTAGTAAATGATTATTATTTTATTTTTTGTTTTTGTAACGTTTTGAACTTTTTAAATCATATAATCTAAAGATCTGTTTTAAGCAAACTGAATATTATCTTATACATACACATGTTAAATCACGGTCTAAAATTTCCGAAGTGATTGTTAACGTTAAAGGACATTGATAGTTTTTTTGTTTGTTCTATCATTAAGGTTGAGCAATATATATATGAGCAAACATTAGAGCCAAATCAATCCAATATTATCCAGGAGGGAAATTTGCTAGTAAAAGTTATATATGCACCACTTTTAAAATAGAAATAAAAGTCCTAATGTACCCTCAAAAAATGAATATATATGGGTAAATCAACTTATCATAGCCATCATGTATCATAAAATTAAAGAAAATGAAACCTTTGAAACAGAATAATAAAGATCTATATTTACTCATGAGAAAGACAAGTAGTGGTGTAGTAGTAAGCCTTAGTAAAAAAAGGGGGTGGGGTGGGTGGGTGTATGTCTAGTTAATTAATTAGTTAGGACCCCAAATAAGGGCAGTTTAATGCACTAAAGCTCTCGCTATGCACAGGGTCCAGGAAAGAATCGGACCACAGGAGTCTATTGTACGCAACCTCACCTTACATTTTTGCGAAGGGCTGATTCTACGGCTTGAACCTGTGACTTCCTGGTCTTTAGTTTGGACCACCCAAAAGGACAGTTCGGTGTACTAAAACTCCCTCTATGCACAGGGAAGAACCGGAATACATAAGGGTCTATTGTACGCAACTTTACCTTACATTTTGCAAAGGGCTGATTCCACGACTCGACCCCGTGACCTCCTGTATCTTTAGTTAGGACCCCAAATACAGCTTAAATACATAAGAGTTCTCAATGACTCCTCTTCTACCATCTTTCTCTGTTATGAACCAATTGTCCCACATTGAAAAAATAGAGAAATGCTAATTGGTTTATAGACCAAACGGGTTCTCCTACCTATCAGGCTAGTCTTTTGGGTTGGGCTCTCCCATTTGATTTATAACATTGGTGCTTTCATTGAGAGTCCACGCGTTGGGCTGCCACTCGAAGTGGTGGCCTGCGTGCCAGCAGTGGTGGCTTGGACCCAAGAGGGGTGCCAGCCGTGACCAACTGGGCATAGCCGTGACCAACGAGGATTGATCCACGTGTGGGCCGCGCGTTGGGCCGTGACTCGGAGTGATGGCCTACGTGCTAGGAGTGGTGGCCTGAACTCAAGAGGGGTGTCAGCCGTGACCAACGAGGATCGATCCACGCGTGGAGCCATGACTCGGAGTGGTGGCCTGGACATAAGAGGGGTACCAGCAGTGACCAACTGGGTTCAGCCGTGACCAACGAGGTCGTTGGTTCTCAAGCGGAAGCTATTGTTATGAACCAATTGTCCCACATTGAAAAAATAGAAAAATGCTAATGAGTTTATAGACCAAATGGGTTCTCCCACCTATCAAGCTAGTCTTTTGGGTTGGGCTCTCCCGTTTGATTTATAACATTCTCCTCCTGTGTAGAGTGGTATCTTTTATCTTTGACTTGTGTATTTTCTTCTTGTGCTAATATTTTTGCCTCTTCCACCACTTTACTCATGTTTCTATTTGATTGATGATCTCGATAAGATTGATATTTCAATTTTTTTTTAGAACGTATTGATTTGACCTGCTTTGCTTGTATGTGTGGAAATAAAGTTGTTTAATTTTAAGAGGGATATATATGGTTTTTTTTTTTTTCTTAATTGGGAGCAGGGAAAGGGAAATGGGGGAAGGAATTACAATGTGGGAAATCGAATCCTCACTAATAAGGTAAAAGTTTAGATAACTAACCAACTAAGCTACTAAGATTCCCCAAGACGGATATATATGGACATACAATATATATGTCCTTTTTTAAGTTTGCTTTGAGCTTGTCATTGATCATGAAGTGAAGTATCAGTGTATCACATATATATATATACTTGTATTTAAATTAATGAGTCATGAATGAAACATTTCCAATTTTCCATATAGTTTTGATTTTCCACCCACTATTCAATATATTCACTTTGGAGCCTCGATTAGTTCTAATTCTTGTAACAAAGGCGTGTGGATCTATTATTTTGCTCGAGTTTGGCAGAATCTAAATATTTAATTTGATCCAAATTTTATATATGAATTAAAAATAATTATTTAATATGTATAAATAATTTTTTAAGAAGGATCAGTAAGTCTTATCTTTATTAAAATGCAGAACCCATAAATAATTCTAACTATTTACCTGGCGTCACGTCAGACTCATTAAAGGGAGAAATGCTCCGTACTAGATTTTTTGTTAAAATTTTAGAAATTTAAATCTGAAATCTCTGAAGCAAATATTTGATGTACATGTATTTCGTTTGACCATGAAAATTACTTTTTTTTGGAGTTAGAATTGAAGTTGAAGATGAAGTTGGAGTTGGAGTTGTGTTTGATCATGAATATAAATTAAAGTTGTTTTTGAAAGTTTGTGAGAGAAGTATAAGTGAAAATAGTGAACTTTTCCAAATAATTTTTCGGAGTTGAAGTTAGAAAATTCATGACCAAACAAAGCGTATTTTTTTTTTTTTTTTTACTAAAGTGAAATAATTTTTTTTTAAAAAAAGAAATTTATATGACCAAACGGCTACAGAAATATGAAATGCACCTGTGCATGTGCATATTACTAATTCCTGACTGGATTGAGATTATCGTTTTCAAAAGGTTACAATAAAATATAGTACCAAAAGAACAAGTGGTATTGTCCTGCTGCAGAGTGGTGGATGCTTATATTTTATAAAAGAAAACATCCATCATTTATATTTAACAAACATTTATTTTATATATAAATAAAATTTATAATTCATATTATTATTTTTAAAATTATTTATATATTATATACGATTACTTTTCACCAACATAAAATTTACTATTACTTTAAATTAACTGTCACTTTACCTATGTAAAAGTATTATATTAAGGAATAGCATACTAGAACTCATGTTCAATTTTACTTTTTTATTGAACTAAAGTTTAATCAATCACTGTTGTATGTTTTAAAATAACTTTGTGATAGAATATTATACGTTATTATAAACTTTTGCTTATTTAATAAAATTATATAAAAATTAGAGCAGTTTTAATAATTTTTACAATTTATGAATTTTATATTCATGAGAAAATGTACAATAAAAATAAATTTAAGTTATATGTCCAAAAAAAACTTTAACTTTATTTTATAACTTTAAATTATAATTTCATCTCGTAATTTCAAATCATAATTTCATCTTCCATGATCAAATGACCCTTAGGGTGTGTTTGGTATGAAGGAAAATGTTTTCCAAGGAAAATATTTTCCTAGAAAACAAGTTGATTTCTTACTTGTTTTCTTATGTTTGGTTGGTGGATGGAAAATATTTTTCAAAAAATATTTTCTAGTATTTGATTGGTGAATGAGAAAATATTTTTCAAAAAATACATTTTAGTGTGTAGCTAAAGCGTAAAAATACATTTTAGAATTTTTAAAAAAAAAATAAATTAAAAAAAATTAAATCCTTTTTGGGGAAAGGAGTTGGTAGGCGGGTGGGTGGGGGGTGTCAGAATAGGTAGTAGGAGTGGAGGGTGGGGGTAGGGGTAGGGGTGAGATGGGGGTAGAGGTGGTGTCGGGGTGATAGGGTATTGGTGGCGGGGTAGATGATTTTGAGAACATTTCAACTTTAAAGTGAGGTTGAAAGAGAATTTTGGAAAATGTTTTCCTTACTTTTTGAAGGAAAGTCATTTTCCTTAAATTTAAGAAAAATAATTTAATTTGAAAAATATTTTTCAAAATATATAAGCCAATAAAACATAAGATTTCCTGAAGGTGTTGGAAAACACACCCTTAAGTTTATCCAAGATTTTGCATATATAAAGAAAAGATTGCCCATGTTGTCTCCACAGGTATTGGAGGAATGGGAATATAAGCATGTGAGACCCTCTTCATAAGATATTATAAGGGGTCGTTTGGTAGGCCGTATTAGGAGAAATAGTTCATGTATTAAGTGTGGTATTAATTAATATTATATTTGGTAAGATTTTAGACTAATATATTACTAATACCATGTATTAGTTAGACACCTTATATGGTATTATAGGGTGTATTACTAATACATCACATATGGTGGTATTAGTAATACATGAGTTTTAATACCATGGGATTAGTATGTGTAAAAACAAGAATATTCCTCAAATTCTTTTAAATATTTTTATATTTTTTATATTTGTACTAATAATTTTTTTAAAATAAATTAGTTTACAAATTTTATTATTATTTACAAAAATGTCCTCAAATTTCTTTAATTTTTTTCTAAATCTTTTTCAATTTATTCAATATGAATTACTTCTTTTCAATTTATCAAAATAATAATATCCCTCCAAATAATTTTAGTTATAAAAAAAACTACTCCATTAATTCAAAAAAAATATTTATTGGTCAAAATCCGAAAATAAATTGCATACAAGCTTTAGTTTTGTAAATAGGATATTCATAAATAAAAATAATTTTTCTACTTAGTTTTAATACTCTATAGAATACAATTTTATTTTAATAATAATTTTATTGTCTCATTCAAAAGTTATACGTACCTCCCTCCAACTTAAAAACAACACAAAGTGAGAACAACAAGCAAATGATGAACAAACAAAGAAAAGATAATAAAAAAAATATTTTTTGTAAGTGAATGATTAAATCTTAAAATTCTAAAGTAAATAATTAGTTATATTGTTAACTTTTTTTATTTTAAAAAAAGAATAATAAATTTTTTTTAAAAAATACACAAAGTTATAATATGTCGAGGGTATTTTTGTAAACAAACAATATTCTTCTTAAAATATAACAATACATATTGTTTTCAATGCATCAAACCAAACACTGCATAAAAAATAATCTCGTATTACTAATCACAGTATTACTAATCTCTGCACTACTAATCCCAATATTACTAATACAACATATTCAACATTATCTTATACACTCTACCAAACGAGTCCTTAATAGTTCTACTTTAGGGTATTAAGGATAAGACTAACACATAGACATGTCATATACGCGAAAATATTTGATAGTGATGAAGTCAAAATTTTTATTAAAAATATTAAAATATAATTTTTTTTTTTATAAAAAAGTAAAAAAATATTAATAAATAATAGGCATGCGTAAAAAATATTTTTATCTAATTACATAGTATAATTTTTCAACAAAAAAATATCAATCGATATCCCTTAATTACATGTTGCTTCGCCATTTCATGCTTGTTGAGGGTAAAGTTTATCCATACCGGATATCTATACCTAATTATATAATCATCACTTAGTTTATTTTAATTATTTTTTTTTTCAGCCAACAACTTTATTTTATTGATGCAAAAATGAATTTAAGGAGTTAAAAGATGCAGAAGTATCTTTGACAATTCAACTAGAAAAATAAAAAATTTATACGAATTTATCTAACAATATAAGAGAAAATTTTGCTATATTGTGCGCTATCATATTTCAAAATCTAGGAATCTTCAAACAAACTCATAAACTTTCAAATATATCCACAAGTGATTTCTATCTCCCATGAAGGTACACTCTTCTTTAGAATTATATTCACTATATTTGTTACGTCTGATAAAAGTTGCACCTTTATCAATTCATTTTCTTGAGCATTTTTCAATGCAATCCGAATTACTAGCACTTTTGTATTGATGGCCTTTCCAAGAAATTGAATTGGGGTACCGAGGGCTTGAAGCAAATTTTCAAAGCTATTCATAACTGTTGCTTCAATGCTTGTCATATTCTTCTTCGTTTGTAAACTAGCATCTGCAAACATAATCACAACATCTTCTTTTACAATAATTGTATTATTAGTAGTATGATCAGGTACCAATGTAGGAGAAGACATAGTAAGCGAATTACTTTCATATTCTTGAAAGTCAATTAGCGTCATGTTTACAATATCACTAGATTCAGAGATAGCACCTTTAAAGTTTCTAACATTTTTTGTCTTTCAAATTTGTCACATTATAAAGACACTCAATTTAATAAGCTCAATAGAATCACGATATTGATTAGTATTATCGAAAAACTCTTTCCACCATCTAGAAAAGTCTGAACATTTTATGACTATAATATTCTCAATGTTCGGTCATTTTATGGGGCAAGTTTTTCATACCATCTGAGCGTCTGGACATCTAAAAAGCATATGTTCAGTGATTTTCACTTTATACACCACAAATCTTACAAGCATCACAACTCTTTTTTAGCCTTTCTGAGATAATATCATTAACAGGTGGCACATTCAGGATACATTTGCGAAAAAAGTGTTTATGTTAATTTTTAATATTCATAAATCATAAAAAAAAAATTAAAATTTTTTCAAAAAAGATCGATAACTTGATTGAGGTCTATCACTATTGAATGCGCCGTTACTCTCAATTTTCCTCGTCAGATGATATCCTGATTTCACCTCATAAATTTTTGACTTAATGTGATGCCAAATAATTCTATCTGGAGATCCGATGCTAGAAATTGGGATAGACAAAATGACATTGATATCCTCCATAAAAAATCATTTCTGAAGCTCTTGATATTTTTAAGTGTGGTTACTATGATCAATAAGACCATTCACATGTAGTTCCATATCCATTTGAGATTGATAATACCTAGGTTTGAAAACGCATGAGTTGGGGATCCAAAGGTCAGTTCACACTTTTATACTTTCTTCGAATTTCATCCTCTATCTAATGCCTTTTTGTAAGAGGTTTCTACCCAAAATGATGATTTTTCATATTCAAGAATTAGTAGTAGAAGAAAAAGCTTTGGGGAAAGAGGTATTCTGAAAGTATTTACTTTTAAGCATTTTAAAGAAAAGAGAGTGTTCTTGAATCAAAATTCGTCAAGGTAAATTTGCCAACAGAGCCTGTTTGAAGAAATTTAACTCTCTAAATTCTATACGCTCATTACATTTAGCAAAAGAGAAGTTTTCTCATTTTTCAAAATGCATTTTTCTTCTACTATCATTTTGTCCCCACCAAAAGTTAGAAAAATATAGTAGTGATCTCTTTAAAAAATTATCAGAAAATTGCAATCACGATAAAGCATATGACGGTATAGCAGACAGAATGGATTTAAGCATTACTTCTTTTCCAGGGCTTAAGAATTTTTTTTTTCAACGTTTGATCTTAGCTTTTACTCTATACTTTATAAATTTCAACATTTTCTTGTCAATTTTTTTATTTTTGTCGGTAAACCTAAATAAAGCCCAAGCTCATTTGGTCTTAGTTGTCCTATCGTTGCAAAGATCCCATCCTTATCAATTTCAGAAGTATTTTTACTGAAGAATATTGTTGATTTAGAAAAATTTACCTTTTGATCTGAATATTCTTCATATTTTTTAAGAATATCAGAATAATTAGTCACATTCTGAATATTATCATTAAAAAATATAAAGGAATCATTTACAAAAAATAAATGATTAACTGTGGGTCCACTTCTGACCAAACTTAACCCTTGAATATTTTCGTTAACTTCTGCTTGATTTAATATTTTATACAAAACTTCAGCACATATAAGAAAACAAATAAGGTGATAACGGATCTCTTCGTCTTAAGCCCCTAGTAGGTGTCACTTCTCCCACTATCTTCCCGTTAATATTAAATTTATACGTAGGGATAGTGACACGTTGCATTATCCAGCTAACAAAAGTTTCATAAATGCCCATTTTGATCATTAGTTTTTGTATATAAATTCATTCCACTTGATCATACGTTTTGGCCATAGTTAGCTTTAGTGCCATATACTTTTCCTTGCCTCGTCTTTTATTTTTCAACATAGAGTCGATAAGCTAATTTCTATAAATGTATATTTGTTGTCAGATTGATCGCATAAATCAGAAATAACTATAGATGTTATAACAAAACTTCGCAAGAAAATATCTCGAAAACTCATGATTAATTAATATATAATTTTATTTTATTAATCAACTTTAAGCTGTCGAGTAAGGATTGTCCAATCTCTTAATAAATGAATTTTGGATCATTTATTTAACCATGATTAGTGAAGCGGGGTCAATTTAATGGGTAATTAAAATGAATAATCTTTTATTTTTTTAGAAGTGGTGCTTAAAAAATTTCCACGTCAGGCAATATCTACCAGAAATATCTGTTGAATAAGTTGAGTGATTTTATAAATGAAATATAAATAGCTAAATGACTTTTTGGTATAAAATAAAGAAAATACTTTTTAAAATAATTACCATTAGTTGAGTTACTTTTCTTTGCAAAACAAAAAAAGTGACTTTTAAAGATAATTGTCATTAATTAAGTAAAATTAATTGATGACTAGTTGAGTGTGATGACACTATCATTGAAGCAAATTTTTTTTTACTTTTCTTTTAAAAAGAGGTATAACTGGAAAGTTTCAACACTTGGAGGGAGATACCAAACTTTTTGTAATTTTTTTAATTATGTAAACGGAAAAGGACCCAAAATACCCTTTAACTATAAGAAATAATTTTAAAATATCCTGCTTTCATCTCTTAGGCTAAAAATACCTTTTTATTCACCTTTTTGGTTCACTTATACCCTTGAAATTAACGACCTCTTCTTTATTTTATTTTTTTAAAAAATATTTATTAAGTGTCATTTTCTTATTGAGTGAAATGAAAATCACACTCCACCAAGCTAATGATATGGTAAACAAAAACAACTAAAAATTACATGTCAATAAATAAAAATAAAATCTTAATTAAGAATCATAGAGTACGTGGATTAAAGAAAGAAAAAGAAATTAGAAATAGAGAGTGCGCTATAAAATTTACAATCAATTTCAAATTAAAATTTTATTTATGTTGCAGTTTTTGGAGGTGGCATTTAGTTATGTTGGACTGAATTGGTCGGATCATGTAGTGATCGATATGAGGTATTTTAGGCCTCCAGAAGTGGATAATTTGAAGATAGATTTGAGCAAGGCGAGGAAGGTTTTGGGATGAAAATCGAAAGTTGGATTAAAGGAACTAGTGAAGATGATGGTGGATGAGGATATTGAATTGGAGAAAAGGGGGAAGGTTCTCGTTGATGCTGGTTACATGGATAACAACAGCCTTGATAAACACCTTAATATGCTTTATGTATTTTGCTTACATTTGCTGTTTAATTTACTCTAGTTGGAAGTGTATTGAAGAGCAGCATCATGCTATTTTGTATTGTTTTATTGTTGTTCATTCGAATACAAAATATATATGAGTTGTCTTATTAGATCAAAGTCAATTGTTAAGCTTTGAAAAATTATATCCAAATTAATGTCTAATAGTTTTTGAAATTATATTTTAATGCTATCTTAATGGTATGTTATTATGTATTACCCAATTTTAATTTCTTAGATGAACAATTGTAGGTCGTTAAAAGTGCAGTTGACTCTGCAACGAAGCAACCCTATCTGCATAGCAGTATACTTTGAGAATTTTCATGTCATCAACTCGGAGGCGTATGATTTTCACTTCAACCAATAAGACAATGACACGTAATAAATAATATTTTTTAAAATAAAATAAAGAAGGGATTGTTAGTTTCAAGGGTATAAGTGAGCCAAAAAGTTAGCTGAAAGGGTATTTTTAGCCCAATAAATGGATGAAGGGTATTTTTGAACCATTTCCTGTAGTATAACGGTATTTTTGGCCATTTTCCGTTATATGAATGTTATGTATATCTAGGTGAAAGTGAAAAAAATAACAATAACTCCATACCTAGTATAATTCGACAAGTGGAGTCTTAGGAGAGTGATGCGTATGCAATCTTACCCTACCTTGAGAAGGTAGAGAGATCGTTTCCAACCCTCAAGTAAATAAAATCATATTGTAAAATTCTTATTAAATCAAAGAATGAGATAGCACATAATAGGGGGGATCTTAGTAGCTTAGTCGGTTAGTTACCTGAACTCCCACCTTATTGGTGAGGATTCGATTCCCCACATTGTAATTCCCTTCCCCTCCCCCAATTATTATTATTATTATTTTATTTTTTTTAAAAGAGATAGCACATAATAATGAATAGCATAAAAGTGCAATTCTCTTGAAATTTCAAGTTATAATAGAGAGACATCTTCAAGCATCTCCAATATCATGTACTTAAGATATTCAACTCACATTTACATTGCAATTAATCAACAAATTCGTATGCATATACTGAAATGTCAATGTCATAATATCTCAACTCACAAAAACAAATTTTCCATCTACTACATCAACATAAATCAATATGGAGGTTGCAACATAAACAAATTTTGAACAAAGAATCAACTGAGATGTGCAATGTCAACTTCATCAGGAATTTTGAATGTGTCTGCTGCCCCGAATTTCCTCTGCTCTTCCACAACCGAATCCTCTTCACCATCGCTATCACCATCATCGCCATCATGATGGACATGACTTGATGGATCGTGTACGCTTTTGGATCTGCAATCATGGGTAGCAAGCATCTTAACTTGTCCAAGATGAGCGATTTCTACCACAACGGTGTCATCATCTACTGGGAGGGGTTGCTTCCATGGTTCTCCATCGATCCTCATGAATGTGTGGTCAGCTGCACCCTTATGAAACTCAAACCGGATACGATGTGCCTACAAATAGGGAAGGTGAACAAAATTCCAAATGAAGGCACCTCAGGTGACAATTGATCTCTAAAGTGAGAACACTACGGTATGTCTATAATTGTGCATGCATAATATATACGCGCGTTAATGTATCTAAAAGAATGAGTTAATATCCCAAACCTGTGCGAGACGTGTGCCATGCCCATTTGGAGCAAGAAGAACCATTCCATGCCAAGCATCTCTAAAGCCAACAACCTCAATGAGGCCATCATCAACAAATGGTGGAGTCAAGTCCCTCTGTACATTACATTGGTACGTACATTAAGACAGAAATCTATTGATGTCACTATAGGCGCGCGCACATAGAAAACAGAAAAAAGGAAAAAATAGTATATGGTGGAAGAAGTAAATAGAATACAGACATCTCGGCGTTTGTTGCTGTTTGGTGTTCCCCAAGGATTCAGTCCACCAGAAAAGCTAGGCAAGTTTAGGCACACAATTGACCTGATACTGCAAGTACAATGGGACAACCAGAAGATGAAAAGTGTTAATAATTCAAAGCTGTCATGTTTAAACCATAATCTTTTATTTGGTAGAGACATAAAAAGTAGACTATCTGGTGGTTTTCTAAAGTTTCTACATTACAATACATAATTGATGCTACCTGTGAGGGATGTCAAGGTCTTGCCATTCGCCGTGCTTTTTCATTATCTTAACCTTGGCCAGTTGAGCTATGTTCCTGCAGAAAATGCAGACACATATATTCTCATAATATATATACCGTCAAAGAGGTAATAGTAAAGATAATGAATCCTATAAATATTTACTTGAACCATTGTTCTTTCCTCTTGATAATTTAAAAAAAACATGACGTCTCTCCGATTTGCATACATTTATCAGTACAAGTTACCAATTACATTTTAGCGCTCTTTGTAAATGCCCCAAAAGCTTAGAGAGACATTGGATCCAATGGCAATTAACTAATGCCAGTAAAAGCTTTAGCACTCTTTGTTAAAGAGCATATTTGTTGCCGCTAAAAGTTGTTTTTGTTGTAGTGTGAATTTTCGCAGGGTCACCACCATTATAAATTAAAATATAACGAAGTCCTCTTTGTTGTTCTGAGGAGATTTAACTAAAGTAATCGTATCTAGCCAATTAATTTCCTTAGGTACATGAGAGATTCCATTACAATTATCGATATTTTGTTAGTATGAGAGGATCTACAAGAAGTTATAAGATCTACAAGAAGTTATCTATTAAAGCACACTGCGTATTCACCTGGAAGAAGGATGAAAAAGGGACGCACAAAACCATCCCTGCGTACATCCAAGCCTTGCATATGTACTCTAAGGAGAAAGCCAGAAAAAACATGAGGCAAACTTCCACAAAATAATACCTAATTTAGAAGAAAATGAAATGCTTGTTTTCAAGAAATAATCCAGGTTATTGCATTTAAACAAGCCTAGAGTACAGCAGCAGACATAGGTTCAATCTCGGAGAATGCTATATCACTATTTCAAGGAAAAGGTACATAAAAAAACTTCATTTAAGCATGTACCTTGGCAATAAAGACCATCAATTCCATTAACCTAATAATAGTAAGCTGAACAGAAAATGTGATACCCCTTTTCTGATAGCACACAATGTGATAGCAACAATATTTTCAATGTTCTGTTGTAGCAATTTTAAGTTGTTCCATATTGTTCAACTGCATCGCAAACTTTACATCATTCAGTATCATGCTATTTGCAGTTTATTGTGCTTTGCTTTAAACTGTCTTTCGTCTCAACAAGGGAGATATAAAGCAGGAGGCCTGACCTATCCAAAATTTAATAAGCTGATATCCATAACAAAGTTCATATCCTTCTGAGAGATTAAGGATATCCGCAAATTCCTTCCTTTCTTCTCTGGAAAGAACGTTACATTTCACCTACCGGTTTATCAGCTCAGTCAATTGTTAAAATTCACAATAATTTTGTTTTTTCTACTTTTTCAGGTAGCATAACTAGAATCTACTGAGTACACGATAGATATTGACATCGCTAACAAAGGCTACACAATGAGTCAGATAATTTATGAAAATGGATTCAAGTCATCTTAATTCCTCATGTTCAAATATAAATGTACAAAAATGGAACCAAGTCATCTTAATCCTGCCATGCATTTCAATACCTGATTGACAAGCTGGTTTTTGAATTTTTCTGGATGCATCTTTCGTTCTGAATGAAATGCATATGATACTTGTGCATCCATCCCTGACGGCATAGAATTTTAAAGATTAAATGTGTTACTAGATAGCAAAACAATAGTATTGGCAGCATAGTACTTTCAAAATATACTCATCTTTCCTTTTCGCATTTGAGACATAACTCGTAGCCACCTTATTCATGTCATTCAGTAAAATCATTGTCCAATTTAGGCCTTCACAACCTTATTAGCTCTGGCTTATTTCAAAAAATTATCAACTGATTCTTTCTAGTTTTATTATACAAAGAACCTCCTTTCTAGTTTCAAATTTTCCACTTTGAATCAACTATGCAATGCACCATCTTAAAAATATACAGATTATTCATTTTTGACCCAAGAAAAAAGGTAAGGGTCAGTATCGATTTTTGAGTGATTCCATTTTTCACTGATTGAGATAGTTGTTTTTTCTTCTATCCTATATTTATGATTCAAAAGATTGGTAACAATACTTTTTGAAAACTCCTCCTTATTTCACACAGCTGGTAAAAGATATTCCAACCTCAAGTAAGGTAGGTTATCATATCCTTTCCTGTTTGATGTCATCAAACGTGACAGGAAAAAAAGGATAACGTTGGATGGCTTCAGGAACATAATTCATAATCAAGATAATATTCCTTACCCATGCTGAAATAATTCCAGAATCCTCCACGAAATGTATGGCATCCTTCCTGTGAGATATTAAATAATTCTCAGAAAGCACAAATTATCCATTCCTTACCCATGCTGAGTAATCAAGTTAGCAATTCGGATAGGAATGTCATGGTCGAATCACATACTTAGCCGGAAGCAGGTCCCCATATGTGAAAGTAAATACATAAAGACCAACTTCGAGAAATTTTAAGTGTGTAATGAATGTGGTAATAGATTCAGGTTCTTAAGTGTGCTGTAGTCTTTCAATTTGCATTACAGTTGATGGTAAATTTGATCCTTCTTCTCTAGAGAAGATTATATTAGAATGTTTTATGTAAATAATTTGCATTCGAAAAGGAATTAGGTCAATGAATTAGCACTCTGCAAGCAGTTGTAAAATATGATGTTCCAACTCGACCTCGTATTGTCTTTTTTCCTAATGAAGTAGCCTTAGTATAGAAAAAGGAAAAGAAGAAAAACAAAAGAAATACTTAACATAATACCACAATTTGGTTTATGGAGCAAGAGCTCCAAAGAGTTTTTTCATACAGCAAGTCTCAAAGAGAATGTAACACCAAAAAGAAAATTAAAGATGACAGGGACCTTAGGCGCACACGAAAATAGAAGTTCCCTTATGTATAGCTCTTACCACATTAAGATCATCAGATGAAGACAACCGGTGAAACGCATGCAATGAATGAGGCAATTCAAGTGGTGCAACAGGATCACAGGCACCCTCTTGTGGTTCTCTCATTCTCATTAGAATGTGCCAACTGTATAAACGGCAAATCTTTCAATATTTGCTGATTGGTCTCAATCAGTATTATCAAATGAACTATAATATCACTTATAATATTGTGAGAACTGTATAAAATTAGACAAATCGTCAAACCTTACTAAGAATACCGGATAGAGCAATAATTAAACTTCCATACTGTAGATCAGAACTTCCAAAAAACTTAAAACTTTAAGAAGTTCTGAAATATCATCACCCGTTTAGATGACATTCAATTGTTCATAAATGATATTTCTGAAATATCAGATTTGGTTAAAGCATACAATAACTATAGTTTGTACCAGCCACCAGCAAGAATTTTAATGAACAATTGAACGTCAGCGTAAAGGGGTCAACTTTCAATTTAGAAAATCTCAGAGAAGCCACTGTAATATACATGAACGAACTCTCTTGAATCAGTTGAATGGAATAACCTGTCTATCTTCATTTCTTTTGCATCCATTACACTCTTCAAGAATGAGATAACTGAGTTCTGGTCCGTTCCAGGATTCTTCTTGCCCTGCCAGTTACAACAAATGCATATTATGTGTTGTATCATACTCTATGATGAATGCACATCAATGTATTAAAGATGAAATAAACTTGAAGTCCAGCATCTAGCTTAAGTGGGAAACGTCTATGTGTTGGTTTGACTACAAAATTTCATGTGATTAATTGGCAACTTCATCACAGCATAAGCTAAACTAAAAAATAATTACGCGGTGAATAGAAGTTTAACATTTTAACAGTTTTCGCACAACTCTATCTGCAGCAATCATTGGCGAGTTGAGCGGTTTCAGCTAAAGATCCTTACCCAGCCAAAAGAGAACGGAAGGTTGTTTCCAGTTCCCAAAGGGACAGTAGCAATTGGTGGTGGCTGAGATAGTCTGAGATCAGATACAACTCCAAGAAGCCAGCCAGCTGTTCCATCTCCACCTGCAACCTAAACAACAGTGTCACGGCTAAATGCTGGAAAGCAATCATCTGGTAAATTTATAAGCAACTCCGTAGAAATACTACTTTAAAGAGGTGTACTCACAATTATCCTTAATCTCTCCTCAAGTTTGGTGGCAAATTCATCACCATTGCTCTTTAGCTTTTCAAGATTCAGATAGAGTCTACGTAGAACACTATCAGGAGTTTCTTCTCCCAAATCAAAAACCTGAAAGTTAAATGCGACTATATGAGGGATCTGCCTCGACAAAATGATATAAGAGAGCCATATTTATACATCAGGCTGAAAAAGAAAAGTTAAGTGGTGCCTTTAAATTCCATATCCAATTAAAAGTTTGGCGGTACTATCACAACCTGACTTAACGTCTGACTTATCAACTGAGAATTGGTAAAAGATGACTCAAGAACGAATTTATTTCAATTTTGTCTCACACTTTACATTCACCAAACTTTGTTATGTGAATCAAGGCAACCAGCTTCGATACCTGATACTTGTTAAGAAGTGATCGATATGTATGAAGAAGATCTCCACCAAGTTGACCTCCACTTTTAGAGTTAATGAATACTAGCACAGGGCATGTAGGTACATCAGACAAACGTACATCATCGTTCTGACTTGCATCCTCTGAGAGTATATAGGTAGGAATATAGAAATCTCTCTCAATGTTGCCACTAAAATTGCTTTCAGGAGCGGCCATAACTAGCTATACCTGCAAACAAAAAAGAGTTGGCGAAAAAAAATTAGGAAAAGACGAAGCAACCACCAGTTTAGTACATTAATATGTTACAATAACAACAACATACCCAGTGTAATCCCACAAAGTGAGGTACGGGGAGGGAAGAGTGTACGCAGTCCATACCACTACCTCAGAAGAAGTGGAGAGGTTGTTTCTGATAGACTCCCGGCTCAGAACAAGTACATTAATATGCTATTTGTTATATATACAATCACATCAAATTAATCAACTATCCTCAATCTCAAATTAGCTAAAGACAGTTATATGAATCCTCTATAGTTATTGTTGCTGCAATGGTAGTACTAGTCTACTTGTCAGCCTGCTAAATCTCACGAGAATATTTACCGTGTAAACATGAGAGCCCGACATTAGGTAACCAAGCGTCGGGATGGATCTTGGAAACATGTTAAGAAAACGGACCTAGCACCTAATTCAACCTCATAGCTAGTTCAAGTGGTGTGAAGATTGACCAAACTCATATAAAGAAACTATGATCCAAAACCTCAACCAACGTGGAATTCTAACGGAAAACATCGTACTCCATGCGTTTCAATTTGTTTGTCTTACTTTCCGTTTTAGTTAGAGTCAAAAAGGATGTTCCTTTTTTGGCAACTCTTTAATTCTAACTTTCCACGTGACATGTTTAAGACCACATGATTAAAGCGCAATTTGGTACATTCTATATATCTTTAGTTTAAGATCATAAGATTCAAAAATCTTCTTAACTTTCTTAAACTACGCGCCAAGTCAAAACCAGACAAACAGATAGAAACGGAGGGAGTATTCCAAATCCCCAAAGTCAACATTTCCATCCAACACTCAAGCAATTAAGAGTTAACAATACAAAGTTGGTATTCATTTACAGCATTCAAAACAATAGAGAGTGTTCCTCTTCGCAACCCTTTCCCGAATAACTTCACTTTTTGAGCCGAGGGTCCTTCGAAAACAGTCAATCTAGCCTACTGGTATGAGTAAGATCTTCATATATTTTACTCCCTACAAACCCCACTTGTGGGTATTACACCGTGTATATTGTTATTGTTGTTAAGTAATAAAGAGTGTTTCTTCTTGGAACTCTTTCTCGAACAACTTCCCCTTTTTTGAGCTGAAGATCTATCATAAACATCCTCTCTACCCAACAAAGGTAGCGATAAGATTTACTTATATTTTATCCACTTCAGACCCTATTTGTGAAATTAACTACGTTTGTTGTTGTCATTGTTGTTAAGCAATAAAGAGTGTTTCTCCTTTCACTTCGCTTTTTTCTAGCCAAAGGTATATCAAAAATATCCTTTCTACCTCACGGAGGAAAGAGGTAAGATTTGCATACATTTTACCCCTTTCAGACCCCACTTATGGAATTACACTACGCATGTTGTTGTCATTGTTGTTAAGCAATAAAGAGCGTTTCTTCTTTCACGTCGCTTTTTGTTAGCCGAAGTCCTATCAAAAATATCACTTCTCACTCATAATGGTAGGCGGTATGATCTGCTTATATTTTACCCTCTCTCTCGAGATCCCACTTATGGAGTTACACTACGTATGTTGTTGTCGTTGTTGTTAAGCAATACAAAGTTGACACTCATTTCAATAGCTACAAAGCCAAAAACATCATTTTTTCACGAGGAAATGAAGCAATTATACATACTATACACAATTCAAATCATTAAAACAATGATCACAAGGTATTTCGTGGATTTAGTCGACGTGCGCGAAAGCTGCCCTCAACACCACAGTTAAAAAAAAAAAAGAATGATCACACGGCATCTCGTGGATTTAGTCGAGGCGCGCGAAAGCTGGCCTCTAACACCAACACCACGATTATAAAAAAAATGATCAAAAGGTATATCATTGATTTAATCGAGGTGACTAAAAGCTATCAAAAAAAAATGATCACAAAGGAATGCAAGGAGATTAACTGTTGGTTTTAATTCCAACAATGAAAATAAAATTGCAATTTGGATGAGAAATTGGGAGAGAATTTACCTGACAAAACAGAAGAATTGCAGGGGAAACTGAAAATGCAACAAACTTTTGGAAAACAAGAATTGGATCTAAAAGTAGCCAATCAGAAAGAGAAAATAAATGTGGGGTAGGGTTGACTAATTATTACTGGGATTGTTTGTTAAATGACCATTTCAAATTTTCTTTTTAATTAAATAGATTATAATTATTTTTTATTTTAGAGAAATATCCACTTTTGAAAATTTTAATTTATTTGTGATTTAAAAATTATTTACAAGTTTTAAAAATTTACAAATTAGTTCAAAAATCACCAACTTACAGAATTTAAACAAAACTTCTCCCACCAAATTTTTTACACATTTTACAAATTAGTCCAAAACTTGATTTGCAATGGACAGATCTATTATCGATCCGACTAATATATGGATAGATCGATTATCGAGCCAACATATATATAGACAGATCAATTATCAATCCGAACGATATATTGACAGATTGTTTATTGATCCGATCGATTACATATATTTACAAAAAAAACTTTTTCTTTTTGAAAAAAAAAAAACGACTAAAATTAAAGGAGAGTAGAAAACTTACAAATACGATAGGAGATAGAATATTTAGGAATAAAATATTAGCTTAAAAAAGGAAAAAGTTGAAGAAACAATGAGTTTTTTTGTAAGAATGGGGGAGAAAAAAGTTAGAGAGAGAAAAAAAAATTAAAATTAAAAAGTTGAAGAAACAATCCGTTTTTAGTAAGTATGGAGGAGAAAAAAGTTAAAGAGAGGAAAAAAATTAATTTGAAATTAAAAAAATGAGTTAGTTTTTTATGTTTTAAGTATATTTGTAAATACCTCTCATAATTTTTAATATGTCAATGTAGTATAATTCTTCCTTAAAGTTATTTTTTTATTTTAAAATGAGAAAATAAAAATAGATCATTTTGCTAATTGAAAACTTAAAAAGGCTTATTAGCCAAATTTTTTCATTATTATTCTCTCCGTCTATTTTATTTTTCACGTTTCGTTTTACCAGTAGTTAAATCAATGTTAGATTAATCAAATATTTTAAATTTAAAATTTAAATTTTTGAAAATTGAAAAATGTAACTCTCTCTGGGTTTTTTTAGCCCGTTTAAAAAATAATAACTTTTTTTACGTGATATGTTTAAGATCAGATGATTAAAGGATATTAATTTGACGTAAATTTAATTTAAGACCACAAGATGATGACATATTATTAATTTCTCTGTCCATTTTTACTTATCACATTTCATTTTATGAAAAGTCAAAGCCAAAGTAAAACTAAGGTAGGTTAATTAAATATTTTAAATTTAAATTTTTTAAAATTATATCAAAAGAATATTATAAATCATATTTTATATATTAATAATATATATATATATATATATTATAAAATATTAATTAAACTTTATATAATTTGAGTCTCAGAAATCAAATAGATTGTTATAAATGTATTTACATTATAGTGAATGTCTATCAAGATCTACTTTGATATCTATTAGGATTTGAAACATCCGTCTTTTACTCAGACTAGGAGTAAATTTTTCCCATAAATAAAGGGGTTTTGTTCATTGTATTTACAATTTGATGACCCTCAAGAATCCCTCAAGAGAAGAAATAAGAATTACTCTCTCTATTCTCTCTACTCTTCTTCTTTATTCTTTCTTGTTTTATAACACGTTATCAGCACGAGACTCTGACAAACAAGGTGAGATTATAAATCTAAAGGATTTGAAGATTAGTAATTCTTTATGTTATCTTTCTTTTGCTACTATTAATATAATTATTATTAGATTTGAGAAAAAATAATTGGTTTGGAATCATTTATATTTTAAATTTATTTCTCAAAAATAATATTATCAAAAAGGATGATAATATGTTGGGTTCAAGTCCCATCGATTCATGCCTAAGACGCCTTTATATGGATAAGATGTTGAGTTTGAATCTCAATACACCATATTGATGATATTATGATGGCTAAGGTAAAATAATGAGTGTTTAATGAAAAGTCATGAAATTCGACCCATTGAATATGCTTCATTCCATGAAGTGAATGTGGTAACAATATATGATAAGTCTGAAATATGACAACTTACTTCATTCTTGAGGTGTATTTGATAGCAGTGCATAATATGTCTGAAAGAAGACAAGTGATTAAATGCACGAATATACGCGTGGAGGGACAATATGATAATGATCATCAAAAGTGACGATATTTTCACACGCTTATATGATTATAAGATATACTAGAGAAGAATTCTCTACATCATATGTATGTCTCGATTTGCTTCTGAAGTAGCAAAATCTTGAAAGAAGTTATAAGCTATCATAATTTGATAGGCTTAAGGCACGATTATATTCAATTCCTGGGGAATGAGAAACTTATTAATGCAAACGTGCACTTGATTGTGATTGTATCACAACTCACCTCCGAAAGAGGTTGAATAATTTTGAAATCTACTTCTGAAGTAGTAAATCTGAAATTTATTCATATAATAGTAAATTTGAAATTTACTGAAGCAAAACACATATCATGGTAAACTTGGAGTTTACTAGATTAAAAGTTCATAAGTTGACATGAACGATTGTGATATCCCGAAGATGTGCATACTGAGTATTGAACATATATTGAAGAATTAAAAAATTCTTCATGAACTTTAATGTTGCTTGTTCTCATGATAAGTTGGTTGGACCAACTAATTTTGGGATTTGATCCCTCAAAATTTGAAAAGAATAAAAGGTGAATAAGGGCTCGTTCACCTATCATGTGATATGTTGAAAAGATGCATCAATAAGATGATCACATGTACATTCATGGTCAACCTACGTTTGACATTCATAAAGTTACTTGTTCAATATAAATTGAGCATAATTTTCAGATTGTGCAATCAAGAAAGCTATCTTGATGATGATGGTTTGGCATTGAATGCCTTTGATAAATAGCTAAACCATCACTAATGAGAACAAAGCTTCATGTGTTGGTCTGGAATATGATATGTTACATACAATAACACTTGTATGCATTAGACCAATAAATTATGATTATTTCTTCCCTCTCAATTGGTTCAAGGCCGGGAATCAATTATCTCATCTAATAATTTTGATGTGCGGTATACGATTAATGAATATACCATAATGCACAAAGATGGATTCCTCAAAGAAGTAGAGGATGTATGTTAGTTTTCCTAACATAAGGGGGAGATTATAAGCGCTATGAAATATGTTAGGAATTATCACCAGATCCTCATCCAAAAGAAAATTCAAGTCAAATGCCAAAAACATCTCATATTAAGCGCAAATACTCTTATTTTGTGTCCCTAAAGGACAGAGTCTATGCATGCGTGAAGCGTGGTAGACTAATCGGTTCCAAATGAAATAGTCCTTGAAAAATAAGGAGCAAATAATCATAATAAGAAGGCAATGAACTCTTGAAGAGCCTATGACATAACACTTCATGAAACCTTATGTAAGGTTCATGTGCCTGAAAATAATGAAGTGATGAGATCTCAAAATATTATGTCGCATTGTGAATCGATACGAAATGATATATCATCAATATATTTGATACAATATTGGCGCAATATTGTGAAAGATTACGAGGATCTAAATTCTACATTTATTTAAGTATGCTGACGTAGAAACATTTATCAAGTGACATGAAAGGATGCATCTTGATAAGTATAAAACTTATTTGATTTGCAGTCCAGATATTTGAAGATGTCACTTATGAAATGTTGAATATTGTCACTTGACAAAACTTATGTGAAAACTTTTAAGGATTCAAACTGCTTGAAGCATATAAAAGTTTCTGAAAAACTTATTTATAATCCTTATATTGTATAAGTTTATTGTTTGAACATCATTGGAACTCTTGGAGAGTTTTCAAAGCAATAGATTATTTGCTGAAATTCGAAATATATCGAATTGGATTGGTTATGAAGTACCATATCTTAGTGCAATTGATGCACTCATGTACCTTGCAAATACTACAAGGCCTATAGCTTTTTCAGTTAATTTGTTAGCAAAGTATATTTCTGCTCCTACTATGAGACATTAAAATGAGATAAAACATATGAGCTTGTTTTATTCTAAAGATTGCAGTCCCGATCTTATTGGTTATGCTGATGTTGGGTATTTATCTGACCCGCATAAAACTCGATCTCAAATAGGCTATGTGTTCATATGTGGTGGTACTGCCATATCTTGGAGATATACAAAGCAGTCTATCGTAGCCACTTCATCGAATCATGCTGAGATAATAACTATTCATGAAGCAAGCCGAGAATGTGTATGGTTGAGGTCCATGATACATCTCATTCGAGAAAAATATGGTGTGAAATATGACAATCTACCCACAATTTTATACAGAGATAATTCAACATACATAGCACATCTTAAGGGAGGATTCATAAATGGAGATAGAGCGAAGCACATTTTGTCAAAGTTTTTCTACATACATGAGCTACAAAAGAATGATGATATTAACCTGCAACAGATTCGTTCAACTGACAATGTGACTGATTTATTCACCAAATCTTCTCCAATTGCAACTTTCAAGAAGATGCTGCACAAGATCGGGATGCAAAGGTTCAATGATGTTCTCATTAGGGGGAGTTAATACGCGTTGTACTCTTTTTTCCTTACGAGGTTTTGTCCCACTGGGTTTTCCTTGTAAGTTTTTAAATGAGACAGCCGAAATGCGTATTATTAGAGATGTGTACTCTTTTTCCTTCACTAGATTTTTTTCCTACTGAGTTTTTTCTAGTAAGGTTTTAACGAGATACATTATCTACCAATTAGACATTCAAGGGGGAATGTTATAAATGTATTCACATTATAGTGAATGTCTATCAAGATCTACTTTGATATCTATTAGGATTTGAAGTATCCATCTTTTACTCAGACTAGGAGTAAATTTTCCCTATAAAAAGAGGGGTTTTGTTCATTGTATTTACAATCTAATGACCCTTCAAAATTTCTCAAGGGAAGAAATAAGAATTACTCTCTTTATTCTCTCTACTCTTTTTCTTTATTCTTTCTTGTTTTATAACATAGATTAAGTAATTATTTCATGTTTATCACAAAACAACAGTAACGGATCACATGATTTTTCATTGGCTAACTTGCTTTTCTAAGCAACCCAAAAGGCAAGAGCCATCATTTTATCACCATATGGATATAACTCACTTTTTTTTACTGTTTGAGAAATTAAATATAGTTCTTTTATTTAGTTAGCTTGTCTGATTAAATATGATATTTTGATTTACATGAAACTATTTTTTTTTTTTTTTTGAGTTTCATGATATTAAATTAAATATGTATTATGCATAAAAAAAATTTAATCTTATGATCTTAAATATATCATATAAAAGGTTGAAACTAAGGAATTTCTAAAAAGAAATATTTTTTTAAACGAAATAAAATGATCAGTAAGATAAACAAATTGAGTGTAATTTTTAAATATATGAACTTTATTTTAAATATTTTAAAAATCCATATCTAATTTTATAGTCAAACTTAAATATTTTGACCCTCATAATTAAATTTCTTTACATAATTGAAACACAAAGGACTTATTTGGTACAAGGAAGTAAGGCACAATTAACTTCAAATTAATTTTAAAATAAATTTATTTTATATTTGATCGAAATAACTTATCATAGATTGGTTATTTCGTGATTGTAATATTATTTTATCCAATAATGAAAATAAAATAATTTTACGATAACTAATTTCAAAATAATCCAATCTTAACTTTCAAGATAGCTTGTTTCCAATTAAACATGCGAGAGGAGGAAGAGTTGGAGGGAAAGAGAAGACGGAATATAATTAGTGGAACTAGTAGGTAAGCTTTACATTTCTAACACAATTTATTTTATACAGTAATTAAGAAATCATAAATAATAATATAATTTTGCGAAATTCATTCCTTAAATTTTTTTTTGTGAATTTTACAAATAAGTGTGTACACTTTTAAAAAGAATTAATTACAAGAATAATATAAAAAAATTAATAATTTTTTGATTTTGTAAGATAATCTACTAATATAAAATAATCTATATTAGAATCAAAGAATGTTATTTATCTTTTTTCTCCTATTTTTGAGCTTTTTTTATTCTTTTAAATTTTTATTATAATCAATTATTTGCTTTAATGTTTTTAAGTTTTAAAATTTCAACAGACACGGTATTAAGACTTTGTATTAAAGCATTGTTTTGCAATTCCTCTTTAATACCCGCTTCTCTTCCTTTTCTTTAGTCATTTTCATCTTGTCAGTTCTTCCTCTTTATTTTTTCACTTCCTTTTACTTTCTCACTATATGTTTTGTTGTTCCTCTCAAATTACAAGGTAATTTTTTTTTTTTTGAAATTGATTTTTTTTTTTTTAATTGGTGTTCATGTATTTTTTATTCTTTATTATTCCTTTGACCTATTTTTTAAAGGTAAATCTCCTTTTTTTATTTTATAATGTGTTTGTTGTTTTTTTATGTTTGACTGAAAATTTATGTATATGTGTATTCAGTATTCTAGAATTCTATTTGATTGTGGTAATTCGATTCTTTTCATTGTTTTATCAGTAAGAAAGAATCTTTTTAAAAAAATTTACTTGGTGTTTGATATTTATATTAGAACTCCATTAATTTAAATTCAGGTCGGTAGTGCTTATTTGGGGTAGCAATTTCTACAATTTCTTAACTCTACAATATTTTTGGATAGCTGTACTTTGAGGGAAAAAAACATACTTTTCACATAATTTTTTTTTAAAAAGTGATCTTCTTTGTGAAATTTGGTTATGATTATTTGCTTAACGTTTATTTTTCAGACCCTACACTATTAGGGGGGAAGAAAAAAAGCATGATTAACCTATTTGTTGTTATGCCCTTTGAGCTATCAAATAATTAATAGAAAAATTTGATAAAAAATGTGATAGTTATATATTATGTAATCTTAATTGCTTACCTCATTCTACATAGCGTTTTTTTTTTTTAATTTCGAGAAAATTATACTTGATGCGTGAAGATAAGTTTAAAAAAAGTCATATCATAAGGTTTCTCAACAAAATAAATGAAATAAAAAATTATGGGTTGTATTTTTAGCTATATATCAATTTATGTTTTTTTTATCTTTAGCTCTGCGTACTCATATTATTTTGCACTGTTAATATATATAAGCTAAAATCTAAAAAAATAAATAAAGAAGAGATACATACAAATTGAAAAATAAGAAATGTGGTCAACATATGGAAGTTTGAGCTTTAATTGACTAAATTGACTATTCCCATCATTTCTTTTTAAGTAATTTATTTAGGTTGGACACATTTCATAATAAATCTCTTATTCCTATAAAATTTAAAATACTTTTACTATTATATATATCTCTAATTAACTTTAGGTTGGGCACATCCCTAATTTCTTCTCAATTAATGGTCTTGATAATTTAAACAAGGGTATAGTAGGAAGATTTTAACCAAATTATTCTTGAAAAATTAAAAGAGCACTTAAAAAGAAATACAAACACAACCTAAATAGAGCATTAAAATAAATGAATAAATAAATAAAGAAAGAAAGTACTTAATAGCAATACAGAGAGTTTAGTGATGTTATTTGTTGGCTCATTAGTCATGACTTTTTGAGAAAAATATTTGCTAAGTATATAATTAGTCGCATTATTATGTGGATGTACTTTCTTTGATAAGCTCTTTATTTAGTTTGAATAGTGATATTGCATAATTGAACTTTATTTAGTGTCATAATTGACAATTATAAAATTAAATTTTTATTTGTGTTCTTTATAAAAAAAAATGAAAAGAAAAGAAAATGTTAGATTCAAAATCGAAAGTTAAAATAGAAAAATATTGAATCATGCATATTTTCTTGCCATTGCATGGAGTCCATTTCATTCTTTATATTTCAAGTTAAATTAAAGTTATCAAAATTTAGTTTTACACATTTAAATTTGCTGTCTTGTGTTTGCAAATACAATTTCTAAATTTAGTTGATTTAAATGGTAATTTACATAACTGATTTATTATTGTTTGCAGGCTAAGATTTGGCACTCTCTCTAAGTAATTTTTCATGATCAAGATGAAGAAATTATGTCAATGTTGAACTTTACTAAAATAAGAATGTGAATCCTTTGTCATCTGGTGCATACAAATAATTATTTTAGGTGATAATAGAAGCAAATTTTTTAAGATTTTGTAGTTTCAGATGGTTCTTATAAAGTTGTTGCATATGTTCTGTTTGTCGATTAGGTACATGATCAACAATCGACGATAATGATATTTTATTATTCGAATGGAAAAAAAATTACAAGAATTGATGACATATAAGAAATAGAACTTTATATATAGATATATATAGATATATTTAAAGTTCTATTTCTTATATCTCAGATGAAAGTTACTAAAAAAATCATCATATATCAAAATAATAAATACTACGATACGCGTGAAGCATGGAAAAATCGATTATTTATTTTTAGTAAGATGATTAAGTACTATTAGACGGACGAATTGGGTGCCTTAGATTATTAATCCTCCAATTCATAATTAATGAATTAATAAATTCAATTTTCAATTTCTACTAAATGCGAAAAGACCCCAACGAATTAAATTGATTCTCACCATGACCCCACAAGAGAAAACGAACAAGAATTTGAAATTTTGGAATCCTTAAAAGGATATTTCGTGTGGGATCCACCAATCAATTATACATATAAATTGGTGGGTGCAACGAAATTATGACATTGTAGGGTTCTTTTCTTAAACAAATAAATGATGATAATTACAATAATAAGAAGAAAATTTCTACTCTCTACACATATTAGGGAAAAGAAATTATTACATAAATTATACTTTACTTTTTATTTTTAATCTTTTAGATATTATCAAACTATTCTTAAAATTTCAATCATATTAAGATAAATTCAATTAATTCTCTTGAAATTCATAATTTAAAAGTATAAATAAAGGATAAAACTGATTTTATTTTTAACATATCTCTTGATAAATGAACAATTAAATTATTTTAGACATAAAAACTAGCTCAAAAATTTACTTATTTTTAACTAAAGGGAGTACTTTCCTTTTAATTTTGTTTTAAAAAACAAGTCACATTACTATTATTAATAATAATTTAATTTTAAATTTCATTTTTAATAAAATAATTTACCGTCATATAAAATTTTAAGAATTATTTTGACCATAATTTTTTTTTTTTTAAATATCACATCAAATCAAATTATGTCACATAAAATGAGAGAGATAATAATATTATACGGATTGGAAAGGGAAAAAAAAGTCTCGCGCAAAATAATAAAATGAGCTCGCATTTTTATGTCTCATTTGTTTGCATTTAATTAATGAACGTTTGAATCTTAATTTATTCAAATATTAGTTGTGTTGGTTTTCATATTTATATCTTAATAGTTCAAATCTCACTTATTATGTGTATTTATATTATATTATATTATTTTATTTTATTTTATTTTATGTAATGAGTTTGATTAGATCTTTGAATAGATCTGAAAGATTAGAGTTTATAATAAAATTTTAATATTGTTACAATATTTCTCATTAAACTTTTTTACAAAAATGACATTTCATTACTACTTTATCTATTTTCATTGGCAATCTCATCGATATTCATCACTAAATCACCATCTACTGTCGCTCTTTACTATCAACTAGCGCTACCAATTGTCATTTTCACCGTTAGTTACATCTCCATCACTCATTACAATTATCAGCCGCTACTATCAACTGTTAGAAAAAATAGAAAAAAATATCTCAAAGAAAATTATCATTATTGACTACGAATATATCTAGATTCATTCTCGAGAAATTATTGTGAAAGTAATATCCACATTCAACTATCAATACAGCATAATAATCATATCAGTGATTTTTTATTTCTATTCCCTAGTGGAGGATGTAGAGTAGAAGGTGTGGGTTTCCGAGAACCCACATCCGCTATCGGAAGACTTAAAATTACATAGAAAAATCGTCAAAAGTTATAAATATTAATAGGTGGGAACCCATAACTAAACCAAGCGATAGCTTAGTGGTAGGAAATGAGCCCTTGGGAACCCACAAGTTTGAAATTCTGGATCCGCCTCTACTATTCCCTCTATTTTATATTAGTTGACCCTAATAGATTTGACACATTCATTAAAAAATCAATAAATAGAAATGTATTTACATATTTACCCTTATATTACTTTTAAAGTACAGTAATCAAATGCTATGATTAAACATAAAATTCGATACACATTACCTAATTTCATGCATTAAATCTATAACATTGAGTATTTATAATTGAAATTAGTAATAATCATTTGATTTTGAGCTTGAAAATAGAGATCATTTATGCAACATTCAATAATTTTGAAAACTATGAATGTTTTTAATATTCCTATCAAGAATAAAATAAAAAATATCTGTATATACTCTTAATTTTAGAACTTAAACAATTAAATTGAAATAAATATTTTTATAAGAAGGATAACTAATACAGAGGGAGTAACATTTACTGACCATTATCTAATTAATGACAATATTAATTCATCCATTATTAATACTATTGAATAATAATTGCTTGTAACAGGTCCTATGTTAAACGTTTGTACTTGATTTTCCTTCAATTCTCTTTATTAGTCAATAATATAATTATTAGTGCATATCACCCCTATTGGTTTTTTATACTGTTTTCGTTCCATTTTACTTTCTTTCAAAATATATTTAATTTAAATTAATTGTTCAATTTACGAAATCAAAAATATTTTATGTATTTTTTTTCTTATTTACTTTTAGTAGGAGTATTAAGTATTCACGCTTTCGAAATTACTAAAAGTGAAATTTTAAATTTTAAAATCCTATTAAATGTGTACATAACAACTGTACAACCCCTCTTTTCTTACTCTTTTTTCTATTTACTCAATATAATCTTCACTTCATGAGACTATTTATAGAGGCAGAAGCATATTTTGCTTTATTTATTTAGTTTTAAAATTATTTTTTGAATTCATGCAAGTATATATTTGAGATATGGAGAGAAATATGAAAGGATATTGAATCCTCAAATTTAAAGTACCACACAAATTGAAAATATTTAAGTTGACTCCAAGTATTTCTATTCTTAATTTTTTAACAAGTTGAAACTGTACTTTTAACTTACGAATAAGTTTATTTTGTTAACATATTTCAGCTTGATAAGAGTATAATTAAAATATATCAATTTAAATGAAATAAAGAGTCACTAGAATTAAAGAGGTGCAGCAAATCGTACGTTTTAATGTCAAATTAATTTTTTTTTTTTTGGTTTCTACTTCTTCATTAAGAATAACGTTAAATAGGTAAAACAAATATTCTATTATTATATTTTTAAGAGGCGTGCCAAGTCAAAGAAAGTAAAGTAAAATGGAATGACGAAAGTATCAACATATGTAACACTAAGTCTTTGTCTTCTTGGTATAGAAAGACGATGCGAAGGGAACATACATCTATATTTTTATTTGGTGAAATGATCTAATAAATTTCTTGTTATTTTCAATGTTTTCGGGTACAAGAATCTGTATATGGGCAAAACAACTTCAACACAAAGTTCAAGTCTCAAAACAAGAACACCTATGAAGTTCCTTAACACCTTCAACACAAGATTAAAATAATCTATCCAAGAAGTGTGTTATTTTTTCAGAAATGAGATGAAACAGAAATTTAAAGCCAAGTCCCCCGACTTCACGGAGTGTCCTTAAGGAATAATTTCCCTCACAGTACCCGAGGTTATGGAATTTTCCTCCCAGGATAAAATGTCTTTCAATCCAACAATAGCGGTACCTCAAATTATTGGATTCGCCGAACTCACTCAACAGCTAATGATCACAATGAGTTTTCGAAGATATGAAGAGTGTTTTTTGCTGTAAAAAATTATGTCTATACTTGAGGAATATATCAGGTATTTATAGCCTTTAATATGTCCTTTCGGAAAGGATGCATTGGTTCAGCAGAAAGGCACCTATTCAGTACAGTCGCGTCACCTGCGCCCAGTCTGTGCTGGACCAATGGCGGAGCCAGGATATTCACTAAGGGGGTTCAACATCTAATATATATACATAAAAAATAATTTTAACCATGTATATATGTATAATTTTTTGCCGAAGGGGGTTCGGATGAACCACCTCGGCAAAGGGTAGCTCCGCCCCTGTGCTGGACCTGCGCCCGATCTACGGCTGCAGGTGACTTTATGCATTCCAGTAGCTTTTGCGCTACATCTGTGTTGCATCTGTGCCCGCAGGTCACGAGATATGCGCGCAAATCACTTAATTGCGCGAAACAGTGTGTCTTTTGCCTCGAAGGGTCACATCCCTTCGAAATGCATTGTGTATGTGTTTGCATGGCGTCCGAAATGCGCCTGCATATGGAAAAAAACAACTCTATCAGATTTTTGGATTAATTTTTCACTTGTAAAATAAGTTTCAAATAAAATTCGTCTAAAAAGATAGATCTCATTATCATTATCATTATCATTATCATTATTCGAAGTCGAAGCCAAAGCCAAAGCCGAGTAAGCGACGATGGCGACGGCTCGAGGCACCACCTTGTTCTTGCCTCACTATCCAAGTGGAGTAAGTGTTCCTTATTAAAAACACTTAAAAGTTCCCTTCTCTCACTAATGTGGGAGAATTAGTGAACTTTCCACTAAAAGAGTACACTTTTCATTTTAGTGTAGTGACTCTATTTTTCTCCACTATATTTCCTCCATTTTCCATTCACAGATACACATTGAACCCAACAATCCCCCACATGAATGGGGAATGACTATCTTTTGAAGAATTTGCGGACAAACATGTGATCATTTAGCAAAGACTGATTGCATCTGGATAACTGAGTTTTCCTTTGAACTTTCTGTAGTGAACATGCATCGGATGCACTCGGTCAATCGGTAGATTTGATATCTTTGAACCATCGAGCTTTGATGTACACTTAGACAACACATGTCACACAATCAGCCTTTTACTGTTTATGGTTCTCACGATTTTGTTCTTTTCAGTCAAGAACACGTCCCGGTTTCATAAGAGCTTAGAGAATAGACCTTTACTATCATTCTCTTTGAAGAGGCTTCCATTTCGCCTTCACATAGGTGATTTCTAACAGTTCAATCCTGTAGATTAAACTATTTGGTTAAATCTGCCAAATTTAGATAATCATTAAAAGACTTCTCACCTTAAGTCTTATCCTTATTTACTGAATATTGTCTACATCATGAGAATGGGTTGGTATATTGACAATGTTGAACCTGTCAGACACAACTTTGTTTGATCTCCTTGAACCTAGCTCTTGGGATCTCCAGTCTGCTAGGTAAGTCACCCCCTTGCTGACTCGTCCTAGGCCTTAAACCCATTCCCTTGAATGTCCTTTCCACTCCTTCTCTAGATAGGCCTTTTATAAGTGGATCCGACACATTATCCTTTGACTTTACGTAGTCAACAGTGATAATTCCACTAGAGAGAAGTTCTCTAACGATATTATGTCTCCGTCTTATGTGATGAGATTTATCGTTATACATCATGCTCCTTGCCCTACCTATTGCCGCTTGGCTATCACAGTGTATACATACTGGTGCCACTGGTTTGGGCCAATAAGGAATATCTTCCAAGAAATTCTGGAGCCATTCTGCTTCTTCACCGGCTTTATCCAATGCGATAAATTCAGCCTCCACTGTAGAGCGAGCAATACATGTCTGTTTGGATGATTTCCAAGAGATCGCTCCTCCACCGATAGTAAGTACATATCCACTTGTGGATATTACTTCATTCGATCCGGTGATCCAATTTGCATCACTATATCCTTCAAGTACCGCAAAATATTTATTATAATGCAAAGCATAGTCTTGAGTGTATTTAAGATACCCTAAAACTCTTTTCATTGCCATCCAATGAGTTTTATTGGAATTACTCGTGTACCGACTCAACTTACTAATAGCACATGCTATGTCTGATCGTGTACAATTGTAGCACCTTAAAAAAAGATTAATTTAGCACTTAGACAAGTGCAACATTTACTTTATGAAGGATTATTAAATTATGCTTCCTTGCTTACACCAAGTGTTTATATTTGATAAGTTGGGGGTTCATTGTGTAAATCTTCTTTTAATAATAATTATAATATTATTAATTATATATAGAGGAAAAGGGGCAGTAACACTTCAGTGAAGTGTTTCCAAGAGCAGCCGACATACTCTATCTTCCTTACTTCTCCGTTTCTTCATCTTGCACAACAAAAAAAAGATCAGGTGGGGATTATAAAGCTAGGAAGAAATTCCTATGGGAGGGAGGAATATCATCGTGATACTAAGCTAGTCTTCATTCGAGGATCTCTTAAATTTTATCATGAAACCAAGTTGGGGTTGGTCCCAAAAAGGTAAATTTTTCCACTCCATACTCAGATTTAATTATAGAAAATATGACGGGGGTAATTTTAGTCGTTGATTATTGTTTAATTGAATCCTTATACTCTTTTTGGGGTGAGTTCTTAAGAAGGGAAAATTGTAAGAAAAGAAGGTTTTAGGATTCTTATCAATTAGTGGATTTAGCGTTTAACTGATTAAGTCGGAAACGTCAGAATTCATTCCGGATGCTTGTTAAGAAATTTGATTGATTTCAAGCATAATAGAAGAGTATTGGTATAAATTTGTTAAATGCATCTACGGGTCATTAATGAACATACGTTATCCTTGTAGTTAGTGGGTTAGCTATCGAATATCTTAAACTGGTGATTCGAAGGATACGGGCTCGGAATACTATCACATCTAGTAAAACATTAAGGGATGTAAAGCTAAACCTTCCCTCTCCGCTAAGGCACCACCCTACATTTCATGCTCATTCCCATCTGATGTTAGTATAATTCTCATGAAATACAAAAGTAGAATTTTTGTATTGCCTTACATATCATTCCCTCGCTTTACCATCAAGATTATAAGTATCTACCTTTTTCTCTTTGTGTTAAATTTCTATAGTACTTCCATATTATCATAAGTTTCTATATTGGAGGCCCTTACACGGTAGGAGTAAATAGTAATAGCATAGTTCACTTGTATATGGTAGCTAAACGATCATTATGGTAAATCACATGTCATAGGCCTTGAGGGCATTACTTGATGAACATTAACAACAAGAGGGTACGTAGGTTTGACTTGTCATATCGCTCGAAGTGATTCCGTGCATGGGATCGAGACTAGACCACTATAGTGAGCCCAACCATTGGGCATACCCGCCTTTGTGGCATCATTTGTATTTGAAGTCAGCTGGAACGTCATGTATTGGTTTACCCTGACTTGAGATAACATATGACATATATGGCCTGCGGGCAGACCCTCATAGTGAGCCCCTGGGCGGGGCGTACCTGGATACAGACTGCGATTACAGTTACACATATGGGACCATAGCAATGAATATGTGAGTAACATATGCTTACTTACCTCAGATTGCCTTCGGAAGGTCGTCTTGTGATTATTTGTACGACTTATAGGATAAATGCATAACCTAGGCAAAGTATAGGCCATATATTATAATGAACACTTTTTTCAAAATATTATATATATGATGCTAGTAAGGTTGGTGCATAAGTTATCAGTGTATATTATATATGTGTTATTTGTTGGCTCATACGTTTTTCACTTTACCATTTGACTCATATGAGCTTCTGCACTTGTCCAACTGTTATTCTGTCTGCTTTCATACTAGTACATGTTGTTTATGTACTGACGTCTCCCACCATGTTTTATTAATGCAGGATCAGATCCTCAAGATAACAAACGTTCACATTAGGCCCTATTTCTATTTTCAACTATTATTTTGGTGATCTCCAACTCTCTCTGGAGCCAGTCTATGTCTAGTATTTTTTATTATAGGTACAGGTCTCTGGTTGGACATGATGGGCCTGATGACAACTAGTCACTTATAGTATAACGAGTTAAACTAACTAGAGACTTCATGGACATCGTGTAGTATTGTATAGTTTTGTTAATGTAATTCCCTCATGTGTATATATGCAACTCTTATTGAATATTCTATTTTTGATTATCTCATAACCTCATGTACGTCATAGAATGCTTGTAAAGTAAGTGTATACGGTTTTTGTCCGTCATTATCATTTTGGGGCGTGACAAACTTGGCATCAAAGCCTAGGTTCAGGTGTCCTAGGACGTCTATGAAGCCGTGTCTAGTAGTGCTTTATTTATTGATGTGTTGTGCGCTACATTTATAATTAAGGAAGTGCATGGACATTTAGGAATTTGACCTCCATTTATAATCTAGATCGTGCAATAAAGCTAAGTCATAGGAAGTTACTTCTGACTCCTATTCTGTTTATTTGTGATACAGACCATGTCTTCTATAGAGAAGGATAAAGTAGCCAACAGGCCACTACTAGCACTACTTAGGAGGCAACCACTACCGGGCAATCTCCCGTATTGGTGGATCTGAATAGGACTCAAGAAAGTTTGTTGGGTTCTATGCTTTCAGGTTCTCAAATGCCCGAAATGGAAGGACCTACAGGGGTTTCTGCACCTCTAATGGTGCCAACGGTAGTTCCTATGACACCACCAAGTGCCTCAAACCCATATCTAAAGGGAGAGATACAGTTGTTTACACAGTTGGTCGCCACTCAATCCCAAAGACAGAATGTGGACGTACCTGTTGCTACTCAGGGAAGGATAACCGAATCTAAGATCAAAGATTTCCTCCATATGAGTCCACCAGAATTCACAGGTTCTAAGCTTACAGAGGACCCTCAATAATTCATTGATGAGGCTTATAGAATTTGTAAGGTGATGCGGGTCTCAGATACAGATGCAGTTGAATTGGCAGCCCATCACTGAAAGATATTGCTGTTGATTGGTATGAGACGTGGGTTGACTCGAGAGGTGAGGAAGCTCTTTCAGCGGTCTGGACAGAATTTGCAGAAGCCTTTATGGATAACTTAATGCCATTAGAGCTTAGAGAGGCAAAAATAAATAAATTTCTATTCTTAAAGCAGGGTAATCTTAGTGTCAAGGAGTATTGTTTGCAGTTTACACAGTTGTCTAAATATGCTCTAGAGGTGGTTAGCACACAAGCAAAATGGATTCATTGCTTCATGAATGGCCTTGCAGGTCCATTGAAAGCTCTTTTTTGTTGCTGCTATGAATAAAGATTTGGATATAGTAAGGATCATGGCACATGCTCAGCAGATAGAGGAAGATCAGCGTAATCGTGAAGTAGATAGTGAAAGGGAGCAGAGTAAGAGAGCTAGGACGGCCAGCCAGTATCAAGGAAGCAGTAGTGCTTCCACTAGTAGAGGGCCACCTAGGCAGACCCAGTCAGCTATGCGCTTTACATATAATGCTCCAACTCAATTCTTGAGGCCCAGGTATGAGCAGAGTCATACTTCTAGAGCACCATACTTACGACCTCAGAGGGGTGCTAGTCGAGGGTTACTACCTCGGTCTACATGCAGGCAGTGTGGTTGACCACATAGATGAGAGTGTTGGCGTGGTTCAAATGCATGTTACTGGTGTGTTATAGAGGGTCATATAGTATGTGATTTTCCACAGCTCAGAGGTAAAAGTAGAAGTGATTGATCACAGCCTTCAGGGTTTGCATCAACTTTATCTTCATCAGTGCCTTCTTCTTTTCACGGTCCTCAGGCACTAGCAGGTAGAGGATCTGGTAGGGGCAGAGGGCCTAGTTCAAGCGCTGGTCTGAACCGTATGTGTGCACTAACTGGTCGACAAGACTCAGAGGCGTCTCCAGATGTATTCACAGGTACCTTAATTATTTTTTTCACATGACGTATATGTCTTGATAGACCCATAATCTTCCTTGTCACATGTTACCTCATTTATTGCTAAGAAGTTTGGAATGAATCCAGAGTTGCTATGCGAACCATTTGCAGTATCTACTCCAGTAGGAGATTCTATTATAGCTAGACGGGTCTATAATAATTGTGTGGTGGCAGTATGTGGTAGTGCTACATTGGCTAATCTGATTGAACTTGAAATGGTCAACTTTGATGTTATTATGGGTATGGATTGATTATCCTCTTGTTATGCTACAGTTGATTGTCGAGCTAAAATAGCCCATTTTCACTTCCCAGAAGAGCTAGTCCTAGAGTGGAGAGGTAATTCTATGATGCCTAAAGAGAGGTTTATTTCATTTCTTAAGGCACAAAAGCTTATTGCAAAGGGGTGTTTATATCACTTAGTCCAAGTGAAAGATATTGGTGCTGAAAAACAGACACCAACTTTAAAATTTGTACCAGTGGTGAACGAGTACTCAAATGTGTTTCCTGATGAACTTCCTGGGTTACCTCCCGTCAGAGAAATCGATTTTGGTCTTGATGTGGATCCCGATACCCAACCGATATCAATTCCACCTTATAAAATGGCGCCTGCAGAATTAAGAGAGCTAAAAGAGCAGTTAAAAAACCTTCTTGATAAAGGCTTTATTCGACCCAGTATATCACCTTGGGGTGCACCAGTGTTTTTTGTACGCAAAAAAGATGGCACATTGCGAATGTATATAGATTATAGGCAGCTGAACAAAGTGACAATAAAGAATAAGTACCCTCTCCCCCTAATAGATGATTTATTTGATCAATTTCAGGGAGTTAAATGCTTTTCAAAGATCGATTTAAGGTCTGGTTATCATCAATTAAGAATTTGTGAAACAGATATCCCCAAAGCAACCTTTTAGACAAGATATGGGCATTTTGAGTTTCTTGTCATATCATTTGGACTAACGAATGCTCTGGCAGCCTTCATGGACATGATGAACATGATTTTCAAACCTTTTTTTGATATGTACATGATTGTATTTATAGATGATATTTTGATATATTTACATAATGAAGTTGAGCATGCAGATCATTTGAGGTTAGTATTGCACACATTGAGAGAGCACCAGTTGTATGCTAAGTTCTCTAAGTGTGAGTTTTGGTTGACCTCAATAGCCTTTCTTGGTCATGTGGTATCTGAAGAAGGAATTAGAGGGGATTTTCAGAAGATAGAAGCTGTGAAAAATTGGCCTCGACCAACCACTCCTACTGAGGTGCGTAGTTTCTTGGGGCTAGCCGGTTACTATAGGAGATTTGTGGAGGACTTTTCCTTTATTTTTTGCCCCATTGACCCAATTAACGCAAAAAAATGGTTAAGTACTAGTGGTCAGATGCTTGTGAAAGAATTTTTCAAGAGTTAAAACATAGATTGACTACTGCGCCAGTATTACCCTTACCAAAGGGCACAAAAGGATATGTGGTGTACTGTGATGCTTCAGGTGTTGGGATGGGTTGCGTCTTAATGCAGCATGGAAGAGTTATAGCATATGCTTCTCGATAATTTAAGAAGCATGGACAAAATTATTCCACTCATGACCTAGATCTTGCAGCTGTAATATTAACGCTTAAAATATGACGCCATTATTTATACGTGGTGAATGTTAGTATCTATACTAATCATAAGAGTCTTCAATATCTATTCAAGCAGAAAGAGATGAACTTGAGGCAAATGAGATGGCTAGAGTTACTGAAGGATTATGATGTCAATATTCTCTATCATCCAGGTAAAGGTAACATTGTAACTGATGCTCTTAGTCGACTATCTATGAGTAGTCTAGCACATCTGCCACCTATTCAGCGAGAAGTAGCAAGAGATGTTTAAAAATTGGCCAATCTTGGAATTTGCTTTTTGGATTTTGAAGATGGTGGCATTGTGGTACTCAATACAGCCGAGTCTTTACTTGTGGCATTGGTTAAACAGAGGCAGTATAATGACCCCTTATTGCTCCAAAGAGGGAATTCAACAATATCTAATCGCGATATTTGAATTAGTAGGTGGTGGCACCTTGAGGTGTCAAGGTAGACTATGTATGCCTAATGTAGGTGGGTTGCAACAACAAATTATTGTCGAGGCACATTGCTCCCATTATTCAATCCATCCTGGGTCTACAAAAATGTATCATGATCTTAAAGAGATCTACTGGTGGAACGACATAAAGAAAGACATAGCAGAATATGTAGACCAGTGCTCTAATTGTCAACAAGTGAAAGTGGAACATCAGTGACCCGGTGGCCTAGCTCAAACTTTTAGTATTCCTGTATGGAAATGGGATGCTATTAATATGGACTTCATTGTAGGCTTACCTTTTTCTTATCGGAAACATGACTCTATTTGGGTAATAGTTGATCGGTTGATGAAATCAGCCTATTTTCTTCCCGTAAAGTCTACTAGCACGATTGAAGATTATCCAAGTTATATATAAAAGAGATTATTCACCTACATGGGTCCCCCGATGGCCATTATTTCTGATAGAGGTTCCCCGTTTAAAGCTCAGTTTTGGAAATCATTCCATAGGAGCTTGGGTACACAAACAAAACTTAGTACTGCATTTCATCCTCAGACAGACAGCCAAGCCGAGCACTCCATTTAGACGCTCGAAGATATGTTGAGAGCGTGCGTGCTGGATTTTAAAAGTAATTGGGATGATCATTTTTCTTTAATAGAATTTGCTTATAATAACAGTTATCACTCCAACATTGGCATGACTCTATTTGAATCTCTCTATGGGAGGCGATGTAGGTCACCTATTGGCTGGTTTGAAGTAGGTGAGACACAGGTATTGGGTTCGGATCTAGTCCATCAAGCTATCGAAAAGGTTAAACTGATATGAGAGTGGTTAAAGACCGCCCAGAGTAGGTAAAAATCATACACGGATGTGCGACGTAGAGATTTAGAATTTTAAATTGGCGATTTTGTGTTCTTGAAGGTGTCACCTATGAAAGGTGTTATGCGATATGGTAAGAAGGGAAAGTTGAGTCCCAGGTATGTGGTTATATTTTGATCCGTGCGATGGATGACCGAACAGACTGTGCCAGAAGCTCCGAAATATTGATTTTAGGCTAGATAGACCTTTGGTTCGGGTCCTGGTTCACCCGAGCTCATTTCGACCTATTGGTCGAAAAGTTGAAAAAATTGAAAAGTTGGGTGTGGGACCCACTTTTTATTTAAATGACCTCGTCTGGAAAATTTAATTTTGTCAACAGATCTGAAATGTCAATTTTAGTGTGTTAGCATGTTTGTTATGATTTTACGGCTTTTAAATCTCATTTCGACCCTCGGTTTGGAAAATTGTGATTTCGGGTCTCGGGGGTCAATTTTGTGAAAATGATTTTTTCTGGAAAATCTGATATCTCCATCGCGTCCGGAATGTCGAATTTAGTATGGTTGCATAGCTCGTTTGCATAAATTGGACTCCGAACGAATCCCGAGCACCCCGTCGAAGTCCATTTCGAGTTAGAATAAAAACTGTTCAGTTATGCAGAAAAAATCTGCAATATATATAACAGTTTTTTCACATTTTTGGTCCATTTTGCTCATTTTTTATCTTGTCTCTTGAGAGTTAAACCCTAAATATTTTGGGAGCTTAAAAGTGAAGTTTGTGAGAGCTTGGGAAGCTAGATTAACACCTATTTCTTGATTTTAATTACGGATTTAAGGTAAGAATTCACCATTTTCTTAGAAATTTCTTGATAAATTTCTCAAAACTCCAAAAATCTTAGGGCATGATTTTAAACCCAAATTACATCCCCTTTCACTTGAATAATATTGTTATTTTATAATTACTAGTTTTTCATCAATTTAACTTTCAAAACAACTCCGACTCTTGATTTTAACCCGGATTTCAAGGGTTTTACCCGGTAAAACTCAAAAATAGTTTTTCTTCGATTTGAACCCCGTTTTTCACTCGATTTAACTTGGGTTTTCAGCTGTAGGTTCCTAAAAATATGGGGAACATATTTTTGAAGTAAAGTTCTAATTTTGCCCTTCTTTTTCGAAAACCTATTTTGGGGGTCCGTTTTGACCCCGAACCAAAAGTAGTCAATATGGGTGTCGTTGGTTTTATTTTGACGCGTAGATTTCATATTTGATGTTTTTAGTAGAGTTCGAGATTTTTCGTGAAAAGTAAGGTCACGGGTTCAAATGTAGCAGACCGATTTCGGCTTTTGAGGTAGGTTATGGCTTAACTCTTCAGACTGGGCTGGGTAGTAAATAATGGTACAAAATGCATGTTAAGGGCGGGAACTAATCATGAAAAATGGCTATCTACGTGTTGTGCTCGTGTGGGGGCCTATATGTGATGTAATTGTCGAAATTGAAATATTATGTGATATGTTTGACCGTGTGGGGTCCTATGTGACATTGATAGTCTTGAATACATGTGAGTAATTGTATTGTATTTTTTAATGTGGTACCATAGGTGTATTGTGATTTTGACCGTGTGAGGTCCTATGTGACATTGATAGCCTTGAATAAATGTGAGTAATTGTATTGTATTGTTTAATGTAGTACCATGGGTGTATTGTGATTATATTCATACTTTACTGGCATATGAGACATGTGAAAATTCATGGATGAAATGAGAATAATGAGTGAATATTGGCTCATGTGGTTGTGGAAATGTATCATTGTGGTTGGTTGTGGAAATATATCATGTGGTTGGTTGTGGAAATACTTATTGTGATTGGTTGTGAGCATTACATCTTCATATCATACTCATTCATGAAACATTGGTACCATCATGGCAATATTTGAGAAACACTGGCAACACCTTTTTAAAAATATTGTAACACCTTATAAAATCCTTTCTGCGGGATATGCCGGAAAGGAGATATGAGATATGTGGATTGTATATGGGTTGACGAACCCCCCATGGGTCCTACGTTGGGAAGCTTTGGCTCCGTAGGTGTATACGGGGATTGTGCAACGATCCCGGAGGTTGTGCGACAACCTCGCCCATCATCATCATTATCATATACATTGCACTTACTTTATTGTATTTATGTTGTGTTGTATTGCCTTATTGACTTGTCATCTATGTATTTGTCTTATCTTTCTTTACTTGTATTTGATGATCTTGTATCTACATGTTCTCTCTTGCTCTATTTTATATGTGACATAATCTATACTTGTGTTTTATATCTTGATGTGTTTTTGCAATATAAGTGAGATATATTAGAACTGTTAGTGAAAGCGGTGTGGGCTACCGTTGTGGGATATTTTCTGATTGCAGGTGACGTGCCCTAAGTGTATATTTTGTATGCCTTATTTACTACTTTGCTTAGTCGGCCTATGATACCTACTGAGTACAAGTGGACCATACTCATGCCTACTACGCCCTTTCGGTGCAGGTCCTAGCTCGAGTGCGCCTCAGCTTACTTGATTCGGGCGGTTGTTGGAGCTTCCAAGGTAGCGGTTGGAAATTCATGCATCCAAAGTTCACCTCTATCTTTCTATACTACTTATGTCTTTATTAGTGTTCGGAGACAGTTATTATTCCTTTGTGGTTATTTTTCCGATGTATTTGACTCTTGGATTGTATTAGTAGTTCTTACACCATTGACACCTGGTTTTGGGCATGATTGGTGTTTTGGATAAGTTCTTTCCACATTGTTATGATAATTTATATGGTTCGGCTTTATTCTAGAAGCCTTACCTTAGGTATTTCTATCTTTTTCTCTATTCGTATCAGTTTGGGTGATAGACTTACTTGTCAAGGTACGCCACGACAAGTGCCATCATGACCCTCATTTTTGGGTCGTGATAAATTGATATCAGAGTAGCCAGGTTTCATTGGTCTCAACGGTGTAAGAACAAGATGTCTAATAGAGTCTCGCGGATCGGTACGTAGACGTCCGTATCTATCTTTGAGAGGCTATAGGATATCTTTAGGAAAATTCCCTCATTTCATTCTTTATCGTGCAAAATTCTTTCATACCCTGTATTCTGAGTTGTGTTTCACTTTTTCTACGTGAATGGAGTTGCTTATACCTCTTATCAGTTGAGAGATGCAACGAGAGATTATTAGATATTATTTGTTGGTTGTAGGCTTGTTAATACTCCTGAGTTGTCATGGGATCAGTTTGTTGATGCCTTTCTGGAGAGATTTGTGCCTTTTTATTTGAGAGATCATATGTGGGACGAGTTTGATAATTTGGAGCAGGGCTCCATGACAGTTTTTGAGTATAAGACATGCTTCCATACCCTGTCTTGATATTTCTAAGATAGCATTTCCACCGAGTTTGAGAAGATTCAAAGTTTGTGAAGGGTTGGGTTGTCTTCCTTTTGTTGGCTACATTTCATATAGTTGTGTTTGGGGCTTCATTTTAGAGTATTGTGGATTATGCTAAGATGACAAAGGATATTCTTAGTGCATCTCATGGAGGCGCCAAGAAGGCGCGATATTTTGGTGAGCTCAGGAGTCAGACTTCTCGAGGCAGAAATTTTAGAGGTTATCGTGGATACCTTGGTAGGCCAGTTCAGGCGGTATTACAGAGTTCAGGGGGTGGACCTTCTAGTCCAGTAGTTCAGGGTGGCCGTTCAGGCACAGTTGTACTTTCTCCTATTGAGACTAGTCATAGAGGTTGTTATGTGTGTGATGAGATTGACCATGTGGCCAGGGACTGTCCCCGCCAGGTGATTTGAGCTACTCCTATTTCATCTGTAAGGGGTAGGGGTACTACCAGAGGTGTGAGGGGTTGAGGTAGTGGAGCTAGTGGGGGTTGTCGTGGGTCCACTCAGGCATTTGGTGGTCGTGGGGCTACCCAGGCAGCTGATGTTAGGTGTATTTACACGCCTAAAACACCTTAATTTACCCATATTTTAGCTAAGTTTTAAAGGACAAAGTATATAATTCCTGCACTTTTAGTCCTTTTTCCTGTAAGTGAGCTAACCAACGTGATTAGCAAGTTTTCAGGAATAAATGATGAAGATTTCAGCATTTTATGGACTGTTGGATGCCAAAGAAAACTTCACGTAAGAAGGAAGGCAGCTTCTGGAAGCTTGTGGACTGAAAGTGATGCATGGAGAACTTGTCCCGGGAAAAAACAACATTTCTAAAGACTTGGGGGATCAGCAGTAACTTAGTAGGATTAGGACAAGTATGCAGTAACCCAGTAGGACTAGGACAAGGATAAAACCCTATTTCAGTAGGACTAGGACAAGGATGTTATAAAAACCCTATTTGCTGAATTTTTCAGCAAGCTTTTTATTATTCTCACCCATTCTCTTTCAATTCATTCTTACTCTCTTTTATTCTTAAATTCGTTGTTGACATTATTCTTCAGTTATTCGACTTTTAATTTTCCCGACAAGAGAAACGCTACTAGCAAGGAATTCACGCCACAAGTGACGCCAATACTTCCTTATCGTGATATTGTTATTGCTTTGGTATGATGATATCCTCGTGGTTTTCCTTAACAATTATGAATAGCTAAACTTCTCTGTTAGGGTTATGGAAGCCTTATGAGATACTATCTATTGCTATGAGTTTGTGAATTCTTGATACGTATGCTGCTTATATTATTACTCTCTTCATCTTAATTGAATTCTTGTGGTTGCAAACATATAGAATACGCCAGTATAACATTAACTTGTTCGAAAGAAAAGTTACATGTCTGGAAAAGAGAGAATGACAAGGAAATAGGGCTACCAACCCCTGTTTAAAAGTTAGTGCCGTAACTGGATTAACCTCTTGGAGAATTCGTACCATTAGTATACACTTTAAGCTCGAAAGAGTTAAAGTGATATAATCCTTGATGGTCGAAAGACACTAGGATTTACCATAGAATACGAATCTCTATAAGCGCATGCATGTCTGAATTCCGCATAACTCATAGCACATAGATACGTAAAACTCATAAGGTGGACATAACCCTAACTTACAATTCTCATTGATTAAAACCTACTAAACATTCCGTTTTTCTTTGTTACTTTGATACTCTTAATTCACGCTACAATTAAATCTCCCCTTTTCATAGAATTTTCGATCAACAGTCTACTAATCATTGCATACTTAGTGACCAAGTATTCCCTGTGGGATTCAACACCCAACCCAGTTGGGTTCTATATTTGACAACGACCGCTTACACTCTTACGAGAGCTGTAGTTTGAGAGTTAGGCGTATTTACACGCCTAAAGCACCTTAATTTACCCATATTTTAGCTAAGTTTTAAAGGACAAAGTATATAATTCCTGCACTTTTAGTCCTTTTTCCTGTAAGTGAGCTAACCAACGTGATTAGCAAGTTTTCAGGAATAAATGATGAAGATTTCAGCATTTTATGGACTGTTGGATGCCAAAGGAAATTTCACGTAAGAAGGAAGGCAGCTTCTGGAAGCTTGTGGACTGAAAGTGATGCATGGAGAACTTGTCCCGGGAAAAAACAATATTTCTAAAGACTTGGGGGATCAACAGTAACTTAGTAGGATTAGGACAAGTATGCAGTAACCCAGTAGGACTAGGATAAGGATAAAAACCCTATTTCAGTAGGACTAGGACAAGGATGTTATAAAAACCCTATTTGCTGAATTTTTCAGCAAGCTTTTTATTATTCTCACCCATTCTCTTTCAATTCATTCTTACTCTCTTCTATTCTTAAATTCGTTGTTGACATTATTCTTCATCTATTCTACTTTTAATTTTCACGACAAGAGAAACGCTACTAGCAAGGAATTCACGCCACAAGTGACGCCAATACTTCCTTATCGTGATATTGTTATTGCTTTGGTATGATGATATCCTTGTGGTTTTCCTTCACAATTATGAGTAGCTAAACTTCTCTGTTAGGGTTATGGACGCCTTATGAGATACTATCTATTGCTATGAGTTTGTGAATTCTTGATACGTATGCTTCTTATATCATTACTCTCTTCATCTTAATTGAATTCTTGTGGTTGCAAACATATAGAATATGCCAGTATAGCATTAACTTGTTCGAAAGAAAAGTTACATGTCTGGAAAAGAGAGAATGACAAGGAAATAGGGCTACCAACCCCTGTTTAAAAGTTAGTGTCGTAACTGGATTAACCTCTTGGAGAATTCGTACCATTAGTATACGCTTTAAGCTCGAAAGAGTTAAAGTGATATAATCCTTGATGGTCGAAAGACACTATGATTTACCATAGAATACGAATCTCTATAAGAGCATGCATGTCTGAATTCCGCATAACTCATAGCCAATAGATACGTAAAACTCATAAGGTGGACATAACCCTAACTTACAATTCTCATTGATTAAAACCTACTAAACATTCCGTTTTTCTTTGTTACTTTGATACTCTTAATTCACGCTACAATTAAATCCCCCCTTTTTCGTAGAATTTTCGATTAACAGTCTACTAATCGTTGCATACTTAGTGACCAAGTATTCCCTGTGGGATTCGACACCCAACCTAGTTAGGTTCTATATTTGACAACGACCGCTTACACTCTTACGAGAGCTGTAGTTTGAGCGTTATCAAATTTTGGCGCCGTTGACGGGGACTACGGTTGTCAACTAAGTTTGTGATAGTTACTAGACCGTTTGGTCTAAAATTCTTGAATTTTACTTTTAGTTGTTGTTTTTGTTTTATTCAGGTTTGCTTCAGTGCATGCCAAACACTCGAAGTTCAGGTCAACCATTATTACCTATCAATCCTGAACCACAACTTATTGGCAGAATGGATGCACAACGTGACATTGAAAGAAGGGCTGCTCAACAGGAGTAGGCTAGATTAGCTGCGTTGGCAGCTGCTCAAGTGCATCAACAGAATATTGATAACCCAGGTCGGGCAACAAATCCTGATGATGAGGACCTGGGTGATGATGAGTTACTTAGTTCAATATCACTAGCACCATGATTCAGTTATTGCAGCTCAAGGGGTTATTTGGTGGACTTGCAGGAGATGATCCGAATATGCATCTGGTCAATTTTATTTCAACATGCAAGTCGTTTGACAATCCAGGAGTTGGGCAGAATGCAATTCGACTGCGCTTATTTCCATTGTCTCTGTCTGGGGAGGCAACTCTATGGTTGAATGGGCTAACTCCTGATTCTATTACTAATTGGAGGCAACTGAAAGACGCTTTCCTAGAAATATTCTTTCCGCCATCCAAGAGAGCCCAATTACGGGATGAGATTAGCAATTTTCGACAGCTTCCAACTGAAGCTCTCCACGAAACATGGGAGAGGTTCAAGAAGAAGCTTATGCGGTGCCCAAACCATCAGATGACGAATATCCACTTGATGGAAATATTATATAGGGCTTTGAACTCGGTGACAAAGCCAGTGGTTGATAATGCTGCAGGTGGGTCATTCATGGACCTTACTTTTCTTGAGGTAAGTGATATGCTAGATCGTATGACAAAGCAGAGTAGAGCTTGGCATACCAGGGATTCTGAGGTAGCAAGCTCTACCGTATCTATTGGCTTGACTGCAGAGCAGAGGCGTAGACAAGAGGAATGTGACCAAGATATGACTCACATGAAAATGCAGATGGATCTTCTTACCAAGCACTTATTATCAGGAAAGACCGAAAAGGTTAAGGCCGTTGTATCACAGGGAAGAGATGAATCCGAGTCTGAGGAAGAAGCGAACTACTTGAATAATCAGGGGGGTTTTCGAGGCAATGCCCAAGGAAACCAAGGTCGGAACTATTATGATAAATCTGGATACAAGGACCGCGATCAAGGTGGTTGGAAGAATAAGACTGACAGGAGTGGTTTGTATGTTCCTCCTGGAAACCGTGAGGCTGTGGCGTCTGGCTCTGGGAAGATGTCGATGGAAGATATGATGGCGAAGCTGTTGAAGGGAGTAGAGGCAACTAATACGGGAGTGAATGAGGTGAAGAACGATTTTGTCTTCAATAAATCAATTGGTTGACTCGCATTCTACTGCAATAAAGCAACTAGAGCAACAATTGAGTCAATTTTCAGCGGCATTAAATCAAAGAAAAGCTGGAACACTACCTAGCGACACAGTGCAAAATCCAAGAAATGATGGATCGTGTATGGCTATCACCACCCGAAGTGGTAAAGTATTGGAAAATCCATCCAAAGGAAAATAAGTGGTTGATGATATAGAAGATAATGAGATCATTGCAGAACCAAAAGATGCCGAAGCAGCTGATGAGGTTATTCGTGACGTCACCTCTCAACGTCAACAGCCTGAAATGATCGCCGAACTGAAGCAAGATGAAAATGAAGCGGTGGAGAAAACTATTCCCCTTCCACCACCACCTTTTCCTCAGAGATTGAAGAAGAAAGCTGACGATACCAGGTTCAATAAGCTTATGACTATGTTGAAGCAGCTAACTATTAATGTTCCTTTGGTCGAGGCACTGGAACAAATGCCTGGGTACGCAAAATTTATGAAGGATCTTTTGACAAAGAAGCGGGCAGCAAGTTATGAGTTGACGGATACTGTTCATCATTGCAGTGCAATCGCTACCAGATCACTAATTCAGAAGAAGGCCGACCCCGGTGCTTTCACGATTCCTTGCACTGTTGGATCTTTGAATTTTGCCAAGGCATTATGCGATTTGGGAGCTAACATCAATTTGATGCCACTATCTATTTATAGAAAGTTGGGGTTAGGCGATCCTACACCAACCAATATGAAGCTCGTAATGGCAGATAGGTCAGTAAAATGACCTGTTGGTATCCTATATGATGTATTGGTGAAGGTTTCCTCCTTCATCTTTCCTGCAGATTTTGTTATTCTGGACTGTGAGGTAGACTCTGAAGTTCCCATAATCTTGGGGCGTCCCTTCCTTGCAACAGGAAGTGTGCTTATTGATTTAAGAGCTAATGAGCTTTTATTCCGGATGAATAACGAAGTGGTCCGCTTTGATGTGTGCAAATCAATGAAGCAGCCCAAAGATATGAATGTGTTCTCTGTAGCTGATGTTTATTTTGATGATGAGAAAGAAGTATCTATAGAGACACAATTTTTTGTTGATCCATTGGCAGCTGTACTTATGAATGTTGAGCGGGAGGATGCTGAAGATTATGATGAAACTATTTGTGCTCTAAGAGGAATAGGGTCGTATTCTCATGCTCCCAAGAAGCTGGACCTTGATCTCAAAAATCGACCGACACCACCAGCTAAACCATCCATTGAAGAGCCACCAACGTTCGAATTGAAGGAGCTGCCCAGTCATCTAAAGTACGCATTCTTGGGAAGTGGAAACACCCTCCCGGTTATTTTGGCGGCTGACTTAGGTAAGCAGCAAGTTGCAGCTCTCATCGCTGTTCTAAGGAAATACATGAGAGCCATCGGTTGGACCATCGCTGATATTATTGGTATTCCGCCTGGGATATGTATGCACAAGATTCAGCTTGAAGAAAATTGTATACCCACTATTGAGTATCAAAGACGTTTGAATCCACCTATGCAAGAGGTGGTGAAGAAAGAAATTATTAAGTGGTTAGATGCAGGGGTAGTGTATCCAATCTCTGACAGTAAATGGGTGAGTCCAGTACAGTGTGTGCCCAAGAAAGGAGGCATGACGGTAGTTGCAAACGAAAGGAATGAGCTAATTCCACTCAGACCTGTCACAGGGTGGAGAGTATACATGGACTACCAGAAGCTGAATTCATGGACGCTTAAGGATCACTTCCCAATGCCATTCATGGACCAAATGCTTGATCGATTGGAAGGGAAAGGATGGTTTTGCTTCTTAGATGGTTATTACGGCTATAATTAGATTTGTATTGCTCCCGAATACCAAGAGAAGACAACGTTTACATGCCCATATGGTACGTTTGCCTTCAAACGTATGCCATTTGGGCTATGTAACGCACCCGCCACTTTTCAGCGTTGTATGATGTCCATTTTTTCTGATATGGTTGAAGACACCTTGGAGGTATTCATGGATGATTTTTCAGTTGTGGGTGAGTCGTTTGAATCGTGCTTGGCGAATCTAAGTATGGCGTTACAGAGATGTGTGGAATTCAACTTGGTGCTAAACTGGGAGAAGTGCCACTTTATGGTTAAAGAAGGTATTGTTCTTGGGCATAAAATTTCTGAAAGAGGAATTGAGGTGGATCGAGCTAAAATTGAAGTCATCGAGAAACTACCACCTTCAATCTCTGTAAAGGGAGTTCGTAGTTTCCTCGGGCATGCAGGTTTTTATCGAAGGTTCATTAAAGATTTCTCCAAGATTGCTAGTCCGTTATGCAAACTTTTGGAGAAGGATACAAAGTTCGACTTCGGTGAAGATTGCTTGAAGGCATTCGAATGCCTCAAAGGGAAGCTAATTGAAGCTCCTATCATTGTAGCACATGATTGGTCCCTACCATTTGAAGTTATGTGTGATGCAAGCGGAGTAGCTTTGGGTGCTGTACTTGGACAGAGAAGAGAAAAGTTATTTCATCCAATCTACTACACGAGCAAGGTCTTGAACAGATCCCAGAAGAACTATACTGTCACGGAACAAGAGCTTCTAGCAGTTGTTTATGCTTTTAAAAAGTTTCGTGCTTACCTGTTGGGAACTAAAGTGGTGGTTCATACCGATCATGCAGCCCTGAGATACCTAATGACGAAGAAGGATGCAAAGCCGATGCTAATTTGATGGGTGTTATTGCTGCAAGAATTTGATTTCGAGGTAAAAGATAGAAGAGGTTACAAAAAACAAGTGGCTGATCACCTATCTAGACTTGAGAATGAGCACACAGCGCAGCCCGATCTTGAGATTAATGATGCATTCCCCGATGAAGAGATCCTAGCCACGATGGTGGAAGAATTACCATGGTACACAGACTTTGCAAACTATGTGGTAAGTAATGTGATACCTGCACATCTGTCTTTTCATCAAAAGAGGAAGTTCATGCATGATGTAAAACACTACTTCTGGGATGAGCCATATTTGTTTCGACGATGCGCGGATGGTGTTATCAGGTGATGCATGTCTCATGTGGAAGTGCCAAGTATCTTGGAAGCAAGTCATGCTTCCCAAGTTGGGGGACACCATGCAGGTGGTCGAACAACAAGGAAGGTATTGCAAAGCAGCTATTATTGGCCTTCGATATTTAGATATGCCTACGAATTTGTGAGAAGATGTGACCAATGTCAGAGACAAGGCACGATTTCGAAGCACCATGAGATGCCCATGTCAAAAATTCTTGAAGTAGAGCTGTTTGATGTGTGGGGTATTGATTTCATGGGCCCATTCATAAATTCGTTTGGGATGAAATATATCCTAGTTGCTGTCGACTATGTATCCAAATGGGTTAAAGCAGTAGCGTTGGCCGATAATGAAGGAAAACGTGTTGTAGCATTCTTGAAGAGAAATATCTTCTCTCATTTTGGGGTACCACGTACCATCATAAGCGATGGAGGATCACACTTTTGCAACAAGCTGTTCAAATCTGTGTTGGTGAAATATGGGGTCAAGCAACATAAGGTAGCCATGCCTTATCACCCACAAACTAGTGGACAGGTAGAGGTTTCTAATCGAGAGATCAAGCAGATCCTTGCTAAGACTATAAACGCTAATAGGAAGGATTGGTATCGGAAGCTGGACGATGCACTATGGGCTTATAGGACTGCATTAAAATGCCAATTGGCTTGTCCCCGTACCAACTAGTTTATGGGAAGGCTTGTCACTTGCCCATTGAGCTCGAGCATAAAGCATTATGGGCGTTGAAGCGACTGAATTTGAATTGGGATGATGCCATTGAATATGAGATTGGAGCAGCTGAATGAGATGGATGAATTCCGTCTACATGCGTATGCAAGATCAGACTTCTATAAGGAGTGGATGAAAAAGTATCATGATCAACGGATTGTTCAACGAAACTTTCAAAAGGGTGATATGGTACTTCTTTTCAATTCCAGACTGAAGATATTCCCAGGTAAGTTAAGGTCCAAATGGTCTGGTCCGTACAAAATTAGCCAAGTCTACTCGTCTGGAGTAGTTGAGCTAGAAGAAAATAATGGTGTTGTCTTTAAGGTGAATGGCCAACGAGTAAAACCATATATCGGTCCTCTTGACTCGATAAAATGCATGGCCACCATCTATCTTGACGAAATCTAAGTACTCGAGGTAACTATGTCGTGCCGCGACAATAAATCAAGCGCTAGATAGGAGGCAACCCATCGTTTTTCATTTTTTTATTGTTTTACTAAGAGTTTGTTTTTGTTAAATAAAAAAAAATCCAAAAAGAAGAGTCGATCCACGACCAAAACTAAGGCGCTTGGTGGGAGGCAACCCATCGTTCTAATCATTTTTGTTGTTTTTGAATAAGTGTAGGTGCAAGAGGTGTAAAGGAGGAGATTGGTTTCAAATTTTGATTTAGAAGTATAGCATGTTGAAGGTGGTAAGTTGGTAATGAAGAAGCAAAAGGCTATGAGTTAGGCATTGCCTATGAAAATCTAGGCAACGAACAAGGCAAGGCCTATGCTATGGCCTAAGCTCTCTGAATCTAGAATGCCATGGCATAGGCGCCGCCTATGCCTAACAATGCCATAGCATAGGCGCCGCCTATGCAAAAGCCTTTTTTCTCTGAATCTAGAATGCCATGGCATAGGCGCCGCCTATGCCTAACAATGCCATAGCATAGGCGCTGCCTATGCCAAAGCCTTTTGTCTCTGAATCTAGAATGCCATAGTATAGGCGCCGCCTATGCCTAACAATGCCATAGCATAGGTGCCGCCTATGCTCACTTTTTGGTCTCCTAATCCGATTCCAAATGGGTCAAAACCCGACCCAAGATTGTCCTATAAATAGAACCTTAGTCTTAGAACAAAATTTCATTGCAAACTCAACCTAAGCGCCACCTACCTCTCCAAAATCTCTTAAAAATTTTCTTTTTGCTCTTTTAACTTTGCAAGAACATCTTCCAAGGCCATCAACCAAGTAAGTACTTCTTTGCTCTTCTTTTATATCCCGTAAGTATTACAATACTACGCCTATAATAAGTTGTTAAATCTTGAAGTAGTGTTGGTGATTTGAATGTGATTGATTTGTTGTGATACAACTAAGTGAGTGAAAGAATACGTATGGGTGTTCTAGACTTGGTTCCAACCTGAATTTGATTTTGATACACTGTCATACTTTTGCGGAATCGACATGGTTAAGATAATTGCATAATCTTGTAACTCGAAAGCTTGTATGTTTGAATGACTTGTCCATCGAGATGAAAATCATGGTTAACTACAAACATGAGATGTTGTGATTATTTCTAAGCCATAAATCGATACGATATCTATGTAGTAGTTTTGTTCAAAGAGATGCATTAGTCCAAACATGAAAACATAGTTAAGAATACATGAAAAAGAATTGAAAAGAATAGTGAAGATGACAAGAAAAGTATGACTGCGCTGAATATATTGTTGGAATATAACACCTAAATGTAGGGCGATGAAGTCTGAGTAATCGACATCTTTCACTTAATTAAGTTTGTGCCAACAAATTAAGTGTGGGGTAGTGCCACTACTGTTGGTTTGTCGATTGTATCTACCGAGATGAAGCTAACATGAATATTATTTTAATCTTAGGTACAATGGCACCAAAAAGTCGACCCGGAAAAGAAAAAGCATCTACCTCACAGAAAGGCCAGAAAAGGGGAAGAAAAGAGCAAGCTGAATCCTCCTCGCTACAAATACCTCGACGCATGTACGTGATAAAATGGGTCCTAGAGGAGAAAGGAAAATAGTGGTACAAGAACAATAAAGTAAAAAAATATGTTCATGTGGAGTTGATACAAAAGGAGATCCTAGCAAAGAAAGAACCCCACATTTTGGCTAAAATCATGACGCTACATCTTGATTTCATTTTCCAAGATATGGGAGAATGCAATCTTGATCTAATGCGAGAATTCTATGCCAATTGGTCCCCAAAGACTACCGGAAGTGAAGTGAAGATTCGGGGCCAAGTCTTGCAACTGAATGCGGAGTTCTTCAACTCTTTTCTGGGTCTTCCATCTGTGGATCCATCACCGCTCAAGGAGCTTTATCACAGACCTCCATACAGGGCAATCAGACACACACTATGTGGAACAAGATCAATGGCACGGTGGAGTCGTCACAAGGATACCGGTCGGCACAATACCTTCCCGTATGCCTCCTTGAACAGAGAAGCTCGGATATGGTTGTGGATAGTCAATCTTTACCTGATTCCAGGGTCACAGTACACAAAGATCACATGTGATAGAGTATGCTTGGTTTACGCTTTGATGACGAACATCCCCATCAACATTGGGGAAATTATTCGATCTTTAATGAGTAAGGCCAGGCTGCACAAGAGGTCCCACTTCAGCTTTGGCAATCTGTTGACTGCGATAATGAGAAAGGAGGATATCGAAGAGGAACCTGCAGATCATAAGCTTCTACACAACCCAAAGAAGGTTGACCTCACAAAGGTTAAAGATGTTGAATCCATGCATGGCGTCAACCTAACCACTACAGAAAGACATGCTCACGACGAAAGCTTCTTTCGCCATTTATATGGTATGACGAGGTTTACCATGATGAGCGAGGGTCGTGTTCCAACTGCTGCAGAGCTCCAACAATTGGATTATGACTACCCAATGAATGAGCATGCAAGGGCTATGTGTGGAGTAGGTGTATACTTTGAGGAACCTCTTGATGATGATGTGCCAACCGATGATGATCGCCGAATTCCCGACTCCGACGTGGAGGAGAACTCTGATGACGACGACTCTGATGATGATTCCGATGCAGGGGGTGTGACCCCAGACATAGAGGATGAGTCCGACTAATCAGGTTCTTCTTATTTATTTTCCACTGAGAGCAGTGTGTCCCGTCTAAGTGTGGGGTGCTGGTATTTGTATGCTATACTTCTTTATCTGCATTTGCATTTATTTATGTTTGTTTTTTTTGTTTGTTAGTAGTTAAATTTTAGAATTTTTTTTCATAAAATTGTTCTGATAGGCAGCATGGTATTATGACAAGAGTCTATGATAAAATCATTACTATTGAGATATTTAGGCTCTAAATGTGACTCAGTATGTGATAAATGTGTGGGTTAATTCCTTCATCTGTTGGGTCAAGAGTCTATACTTCTCCTAATAAAGTCGACCATGTGCCTTGTGTGTGTGAGATGATAGTATATTCTATGTTTGTGGCTGATGCTAGAACTTGCCCGGTGTGTGTGTAAAGCGAAATAAAGAGTGTGAGTTTAGGAGATGATTTAGGCATTTCTTTGACAACCTGTGATTGTTTACCTTCTTTTTACCTACCCGTGGACATTATCCTAGTCAACCCTTTTGAGCCTTTAAGCCATTTTCTTTGATAGCCTCATATGTAGCCTAATCCATTTTTTTAAGACCATAATTTGATCTAAATTCCTAAGCGCTTTAAATTGTAAAGTCATGTGACAAAATAAAAGGAAATTGGGTGAGAGTGATGCCTTAAAGTGAATTGGTACTTGAATTTGTTATGAAAAAGAATGGCTATTATAGAGGTGTGTTATAAAAAAAATGAAAAATGAAATGAAAAAGAAAAATACAAAGTTGATTCTATTTAAAATTGAATAACAAAAGAGGTGAGAAGGGGTGGTAGATTAAAAGAAAGTAGAAAGGTCGTTTGAAAGAAAGTGTAAATGGCATAATGTGATGTATTAAAGCGCTTAGGGAACTTAGTCACTATTTCTGGCCAAAATAGTCCTACCCGTCCCTTAGCTTACATTACAACCTGTAAAGACCTATTTGATCCTAAGCTTAACATTCTGATATTAGTAGAGCATTACACTAAGGGCAAGCCTATGGTCATCAGTTGCAACATATGAATTCTTTGTGAGAGTGAGAGCAAGGATAATCTTATACCTATGTTTTGAAAAATGAAATACTTGTGAGTAATTATGGGTGATATATTATGAGACACACATGGTTGATGAGTTTTGGGTAGTCTTGTATGATTCTTTGTGCCTTAACTTTTGAATATGAATTAACCATCATCACGAGTCTATGTTGGAGGTTGAATTGTTTCTAGAAGTGATTAGAAAACTACTCTTTGTTAATAATTGTTGTGCCTGTCTTGATGAATATTTTGTGTTGTTACTGTGAAACCCTAAGTAGATGATTATATGGACATGATATATTGTCCGAGGACGAACAAAGCTTTAAGTGTGGGGTGTTGATGTTAGGCGTATTTACACGCCTAAATCACCTTAATTTACCCATATTTTAGCTAAGTTTTAAAGGACAAAGTATATAATTCCTGCACTTTTAGTCCTTTTTCCTGTAAGTGATCTAACCAACGTGATTAGCAAGTTTTCAGGAATAAATGATGAAGATTTCAGCATTTTATGGACTGTTGGACGCCAAAGGAAACTTCACGTAAGAAGGAAGGCAGCTTCTGGAAGCTTGTGGACTGAAAGTGATGCATGGAGAACTTGTCCCGGGCAAAAACAGCATTTCTAAAGACTTGGGGGATCAGCAGTAACTTAGTAGGATTAGGACAAGTATGCAGTAACCCAGTAGGACTAGGACAAGGATAAAAACCCTAATTCAGTAGGACTAGGACAAGGATGTTATAAAAACTCTATTTGCTGAATTTTTCAGCAAGTTTTTTATTATTCTGACCCATTCTCTTTCAATTCATTCTTACTCTCTTCTATTCTTAAATTCGTTGTTGACATTATTCTTCAGCTATTCGACTTTTAATTTTCCCGACAAGAGAAACGCTACTAGCAAGGAATTCACGCCACAAGTGACGCCAATACTTCCTTATCGTGATATTGTTATTGCTTTGGTATGATGATATCCTCGTGGTTTTCCTTCACAATTATGAGTAGCTAAACTTCTCTGTTAGGGTTATGGAAGCCTTATGAGATACTATCTATTGCTATGAGTTTGTGAATTCTTGATACGTATGCTGCTTATATCATTACTCTCTTCATCTTAATTGAATTCTTGTGGTTGCAAACATATAGAATACGCCAGTATAGCATTAACTTGTTCAAAAGAAAAGTTACATGTCTAGAAAAGAAAGAATTACAAGGAAATAGGGCTACCAACCCCTGTTTAAAAGTTAGTGCCGTAACTGGATTAACCTCTTGGAGAATTCGTACCATTAGTATACGCTTTAAGCTCAAAAGAGTTAAAGTGATATAATCCTTGATGGTCGAAAGACACTAGGATTTACCATAGAATACGAATCTCTATAAGCGCATGCATGTCTGAATTCCGCATAACTCATAGCCAATAGATACGTAAAACTCATAAGGTGGACATAAACCTAACTTACAATTCTCATTGATTAAAACCTACTAAATTCTATTTTTCTTTGTTACTTTGATACTCTTAATTCACGCTACAATTAAATCCCCCCTTTTCGTAGAATTTTCGATCAACAGTCTACTAATCGTTGCATACTTAGTGACCAAGTATTCCCTGTGGGATTCGACACCCAACCCAGTTGGGTTCTATATTTGACAATGACTGCTTACACTCTTACGAGAGCTGTAGTTTGAGCGTTATCAGCAGCTGGTGGTCATGGTCAGTGTTATGCTATACCATCTAGACCTGAGGCAGAGACGTCTGATGCTGTGATTACAAGTATTGTCCCCGTTTATTTCAGACCTGCATGTGTATTATTTGATCCTGGATTGACTTTTTTCTATGTTTCTGTATATTTTTCTTTGGGTTTTGATTCTATTAGGGATCCTCTTTTCATGCCTATTCATGTATCTACCTCGATAGGTGGTTCTTTAGTGGTGGATCGGGTGTACCAATCTTGTGTTGTGACTTTTGCCGTACGTAAAACTTTGGTAGACTTGCTTGTGTTAGATATGGTCGATTTTGATGTTATTTTGGATATGGATTGTTTGGCTCCTTATCATGTTGTCTTAGATTGTTTTGCTAGGACTGTGACTTTATCTTTAGTTGGTGTGACAAGGATAACTTGGAAAGGGTACACTTAATTTGGGTCCTAAGAGGGTTATGTCTTTTGTTCAGGCTCATAAATTGGTTGAGAAGGGATGTTTATCTTACTTGGCCCATATTCGTGACACAAGTATTATTTCGCCTCCTTTCTTGGATTTTGTCCGTGTTGCCCGTGAGTTTATGGAGGTGTTCCCTACGGACTTTCCTAGTATGCCTTAAATTGAGATATTGATTTTATTATTGATGTTGAGTCGGGTACCGAGCCTATTTCTATTCCTCCTTATAGGATGGCCCCAACAGAGTTGAAAGAAACTGAAGGATCAGTTATAGGAGTTGTCGGATAAGGGATTTATTCAACCTAGTATTTCACCTTGGGGTGCGTCTGTCTTGTATGTAAAGAGAAATGATGGGTCTATGCAGATATGTATTGATTATCGATAGTTGAACAAGGTGATGGTTAAGAATAAGTATCATTTTCCTCGCATTGATGATTTGTTTGATCAACTTTAGGGCGCTGTGGTGTTTTCGAAGATTGAATTGTGGTTCGGTTATCATCCAGTTGAGGATTAGAGATTTGGATATTCTGAAAATAGCTTTTCGGACTCGATATGGTCATTATAAGTTCTGGGTCATGTCTTTTGGGTTGACCAATTCCCCTGCCTCGTTCATGGAGTTGATGAATAAGTGTTTCGACCATATATTGGCTCCTTTATTATGGTATTTATAGATGATATCTTGGTTTATTCCAAGAGTGAGGTTGAGCGAGAGGAGCATTTGTGGATTGTGCTTTAGAGATTGAGGGATGAGAAGTTGTATGCTAAGTTCTCTAAGTGTGAGTTTTGGTTAGTGTCTATTTTCTTTCTTGGGTCATGTGGTGACTAAGGAAGGTATTATGGTTGATCCAGCTAAGGTTACAACGGTTTGTGATTTGGGCTAAACTTACTTCGCCCATCTAGATTCAGAGTTTTATTATCTTGGCTGATTATTATCGACGTTTTGTTGAGGGTTTTTCATCCATTACAGCTCCATTGACCAAGTTAACCCAGAAGAAGATTTCTTTTCAGTGGTCCGAAGCTTGTGAGGCGAGCTTCCTGAAGCTCAAGGATTTTTTAACTTCAGCTCCTATATTAGCTTTGCCTAAGGAGGGCGTTGGCTTTACTGTCTTTTGTGATGCTTCAGGTGTTGGGTTAGGTATTGTGTTGATGCAGGAGGGCAAGGTAATTGCTTATGAATCTCGTCAATTGAATCCTCATGAGAGGAATTATCCTACCCATGATTTGGAGTTGTGCGCAGTTGTGTTTGCCTTGAAGTTTTGGAGGCACTACTTGTATGGATTCCATTGTGAGATCTTCTCAGATCATCCTAGCCTTTTGTACTTTTTTATCAGCGAGATCTTCTTAGGAGGCAGCGTCGTTGGCTTGAGTTGCTTAAGGATTATGACTTGACTATTCTTTACCATTAGGGAAAGACTAATGTGGTTGTGGATACCTTGAGCTAGAAGTCGGCTAGCATGGGTAGCTTGGTGCATCTTTTGACTCAGGAGAGGTCGTTGTCCTTGGAGGTTCAGTCTTTAGCTAATCTGATGTTCAGGCTTGATATTTTAACACCAGGGCATGTTTTGGCACTTGTGGATACTAGACCCTCTTTGATGGAGCAGATTCAAGTTCATTAGTTTGACGATGTTGGGTTGAGGTTGATTCGAGATAAGATGTTGAGTGGAGAGTCTAAGGAAGCCTCACCTAATTCAGATGAAGTTTTGAGGATTGAGGGCTGAGTTTGTATGCCGAGAGTGGTGATCAAATTAGGTTGATCTTGGAGAAGGACCATTGTTCCAGATATTCTATCCATCCAGGTGACTAAGATGTATCGTGATTTGAGATAGCACTATTGGTGGGGTGGTATGAGGCTAGATATAGCAAATTTTATGTCTCGTTGCCTATGTTGTCAGCAGGTGAAGGCGTAGCATATGAGATTTGGTGGTTTACTTCAGAGGTTACCCATTCCTGAGTGGAAGTGAAAACACATCACTATGGACTTTGTGACTGGTTTGCCGTGTACATCTCATGGTTCTGACAGTGTTTGGGTCATCGTGGATCGATCAACCAAGTCAGCTCATTTTATTCCGATTCAGGTCTCATTTAGTGCTGAGAGGTTGACCTGTATCTATATTCGTGAGATTGTGCGTCTGCATGGTGTGCCAGTGTCCATTATTTTAGCTCGAGGTCCTGTGTTCACATCTCACTTTTGAAAGACTTTTCAGGATGAGTTAGGTACTTGAGTGGATCTTAGTTCAGCGTTTCACCCCAGACTGATGGCCAGTCAGAATGGACTATCCAGGTTTTGGAGTATGCTCCGCGCGTGCGTGATGGATTTTGGTGGCCAGTGGGAGCAACATTTGGCTTTAACATAGTTTGCACATAGTAATAACTACTATTCCAGTATTGATATGGCTCCTTTTGAGGCGTTGTATGGTAGGCGTTGTCGCTATCCAGTAGGTTGGTTCGATGTTTCAGAGGTGAGACCTCGATGTACGGACTTGCTTTGTGAGTCTTTGGATAGGGTCTGGGTCATTCAGGATAGACTTAGAGCGGCCCAAAGTAGGCAGAAGTGTTATGCTGATCGTAGACTTCGTGTCTTGAGTTTTGGTGTTGGTGATTGTGTTTTCCTTCGAGTTTCACCCATGAAGGGTGTGATGAGGTTTGGGAAGAGGGGAAAGCTTAGCCCCAGGTATATTGATCCATTTGAGATTCTTCGAACTATTGGTGATGTGGCTTATGAGTTGGCTTTACCCCTTGATCTATCCGTTGTTCATCCAGTTTTCATGTTTTTATGTTTTGTTGCTATATTCTTGACAAGTCTCATGTCATTCGTTGGGATTCAGTTCAGTTAGATGAGTGGTTGTCCTTTGTTGAGGAGCTAGTTTCCATTTTGGCTAGGGATGTTAGGCAGTTGCGCTCTAAAGTGATCCTTGTGGTTCAGGTCCAGTGGCAACTTTGACCTGTAGATGTGACTACTTGGGAGATTGAGTCTGATATGCGTAGTTCCTATCCCCAGCTTTTCATTAATTCAGGTATTTCCTTGCCTTAGTTCGAGGACGAACTAGATTTTTAGTGGTGGATGATGTAACGACCAAAAAATTTGATGAAATATGTGAAATTTGTGATTTTGTGTGATTTGACTATTTTACCCCTCCCTGTAGTTGCATTATGGTATTTCTAGGGTGTGGGAGTGGTTGACATAATTTTTGATGCATTTTGGTATCATTTATGCAATATTGTGGTTTTTGATGGCTTCGAGAGCCTTATTTTGGACTTATGTGGTTATATTTTGATCCGTGCGGTGGATGACCGAACGGACTGCTCCAGCAGCTCCGAAATATCGATTTTAGGCTATGCTAATTCAAGTGAATTCAATGATGGATCCTAAGTTTATGATTTTTAGCATCATTCCCATGCTTTAAATTCATGCTTTCCACATGTTTGGTGAAATTCCCATATCATGTTCAACTAGTTTCAAGATGAATCCCTACGATATATATTTTTCCATGTAACTCTATTGTTCCCTCATATTTAAGACATTCTTATGCTCAAGCTATGATACTTACATGTTTTGATGAAACGCCCATGTCCTATTTCAAGCGAATTTCATGTAAATTCTCCAATTCATGATTTTATTTATGTAATCATGCTATGCTCCCATGTTTAAAATATTCCCATGTTCAAGTTCATGATCTCCATGTGTTTGATGAATTGTCACATGTTAAAGTATTAATCTCCATGCCTTTGATGAAATGCCCAAGTGATGGGTTTCTTTGAATAATGCTTACTTATCATGGTTTTAAATGTTGAATATTTAATTTTATTATATTTGTGTTTTGAATTTTTTTTAGTTTAATTTATATTATGGATAAATTAAGAAACCTCGCCACTAAAGGTGTTAAATTTTTTTATCCCGGAAGTGGTAGTGGTAGCTAAAAGCGAATTACTAGCGGTAGAGGTACTTCAAGTAGTAGATATACCTGTGTGCCTCCGGCACCGCTTAGTCGACCTTTTGAGGAAGAAGTAGGTGTACCTTTAGGTGTAGGTGCCCACGATATGGATTATGTAGAAGCTAAAAAAATTACGGTATAGAAGAAGAAAATGAAGTAGATGCGGTTAATTTAGACGAACATGATGAAAATATTGGTGAGACATCCGCAGTAGAAAATGCTAACGTTAGATCTGAATCGGTTAATCTACCTCCCCGTCCTCCCCGTGCCCCAAGAGCTCGTAAAACAACTAGTATTGTATGTCAATTTTTTGAACGTATATCAGATACTGAGGTGCAATGCAATATTTATCAACAAATATATAAGCATAAAAGCGGAGGCAAGAAAGGGGGTACGGGTACGTTAATGAGACATTTAGGTGATGATCACGAAAGAGAGTTAAATATTACACGAGATGGTGCGGATGTTTGTGGGCCAACACAAACTAGAATGGACCCAGCAACCGATCAGGTAATGAAGAAGTATAATAAATTGAGGGACCGGGAAGAAATATCTAAAGTGGTAGCTGTGGGTTGTTTGCCTTTTAGTTTTCCTTCTTCTGATGCCTTTATTCATTATATTCAAGTAATTTATAACCCTATGTTTAATGGTATTCGTAGAATTATTTGTCGGGCCGATATTTTTAGACTTCATTCACAATATTATTTTTATTTATTAACATTGTTAAAAAATATTCAATGTAGAATGTCCCTAACTTCTGATCTTGGGCGTTCTGTAAATAAAAATGATTGTTTAACTATTACTTGTCACTAGATAGATAGTAGTTTTATTATGCAAAAACGTATTCTTGCTTTTTTATATTATAAAGATCGTAAACATACTGGAGATTTTATTGCTGATTCAATTGCTAAAGTTGCAGAATTTTATGGTATCAAAAATAAAATCTTCTGTATTGCTTTTGATAATGCTTCTAACAACAAGACTGCTATAACAAAATTAAAATCTAAGCTATCTCCGTCGATACCTGAAATTTTTCATATTAAGTATGCATGTCATATATAAAATTTAATTGTAAGAGATGGTTTTGAATTTTTTGAGTTTTATATTGAAATAATTTGGCTTGCTGTTGGTTTTGTTCAAGGAAATAATCGTAGAAGTAGAATTAGAGACTTTAAACATAAATGTGAACAAAATGGACTTTCACCAATATTGATGTCTGAAGAATGTGAAACTAGATGGAATGCTACGTATGATTTTTTAAAAAACTTGTTATAACTATAGAGTTCCTATTACACTATCTTTTAACCAATATTGTGGTTCGTTTGCTGATTCTGCTGATTGCATGTTACATGATTCTGATTGGGTTGTAATTAATTATCTTGTTAAGTTTTTGAAAAAAATTTATATAGCTACGGTTGAATTTTTCGGTGCTTATTATCCTACTGTTTGTAATATTTTGGTATATATAGCCGATATTTCTGTTTTACTCAAAGAATATAAAAATAAAGAAGGTTACAAAAATGTTGTTGGTGCCACGTTTACTAAATTTTAAAAATATTTTTTTCCGATTCCCCATATTTACTTGGTTGGTGCTATGCTTAATCCGTGCATAAAATATAATACTATGTGCCACTTTAGTACTATTTTTTATAATAATTTAGAAATAAATACTAACAATGTTTCTCAACAAGTACAACCTGATTTGTGGATGGCTATGGGTGATGCCAATGAATACATAGATAAATTATATAATCACTATGCTGATTTAGTTGCTTTAACTGTACCTACAAATATCACTCCAACTGTCGCTCCTCATCGCTCCTCATCCTCCCGAGGAGCCATCATCTTCTAAAAGGCCGGCAGATAGTATTTTTTCTGATCACTTTTATGATTTAAATTGTTGCAACAGTGTCGATGAGGGAGCTTACACATCAACTTATCAGGAAGAGCTTAAGTATTATCATCGATCGTTGATAGAGGATCGCAGACGACGGATCAACGCGTTGGATTGGTGGAGGAGTAATGAAACACAACATCTTGTGCTTTCAAGATTAGCTAGAGATATATTGAATGTTTCAATGTCAATCGTTGCATCGGAGAACGCTTTTAGTCAAGGATGACAACAACTTGGAGGCAACCGACATTCATTGGGAAGCAATGCAATGAATGTTCTCGTTTGCCTCAGAGATTGGATTAGAGCCGAACGAAGAAATCAAGGAATGGAAACGGAGCCGAACGACGAGCAGAGACTTGAAAAAATTATGACTTCACGGGAGAACTCAGCAGAATCAAGTCCAATGTATGATTTTGCCCTCGTTGACTTTGACTATCCTATACAAGTTTCCGTTAATATTAACATGAATGAGTTGGAGAAAATGATGCAAAATTTGTAGATTTTTCATTCATGTAAATTATAAATTTTGGATCATTTTGCAATAAATAAAATTCAACATTCATTCATTCCTTAGTCCTTACTTTGTAATTTTTTCCATTTAATGATTTAAATTGAATTTCTAGTTTAAATTTAAAACTTAGTTTTAATATATTATTAATTTACTATTAAGTATTATACTATTATTAATTTATTATATTAAGTAGCATATGTTTTATTTAAAATAGTGTATATATGTGTATATATTTTCTAAAATAGTATATATTTAACGTATACATGTGTATATGTTTTATTTATTAGTGTATAACTATATATATAGTGTGTGTATATATTGTAGTATATATATATTGTAGTATATTTTATTTAAAGTAGTACGTATATATTGAATGGTACGTATATATGTGTATATATCTTCTATTGACGTATATATTTAACGTATACATGTGTATATATTTTATAAATTAGTGTATAACTATATATATAGTGTGTCTATATATTGTAGTATATATATATATTGTAGTATATTTTATTTTAAGTAGTACGTATATATTGAATGGTACGTATATATGTGTATATATCTTCTATAAACGTATATATTTAACGTATACATGTGTATATGTTTTATAAATTAGTGTATAACTATATATATAGTGTGTGTATATATTGTAGTATATATATATATTGTAGTATATTTTATTTAAAGTAGTACGTATATATTGAATGGTACGTATATATGCGTATATATCTTCTATTGACGTATATATTTAACGTATACATGTGTATATGTTTTATAAATTAGTGTATAACTATATATAGTGTGTGTGAATATATTGTAGTGTATATATATTGTAGTATATTTTGTTTAAAGTAGTACGTATATATTGAATGGTACGTATATATGTGTATATATCTTCTATAGACATATATATTTAACGTATACATGTGTATATGTTTTATAAATTAGTGTATAACTATATATACAGTGTGTCTATATATTGTAGTATATATATATTGTAGTATATTCTATTTTAAGTAGTACGTATATATTGAATAGTACGTATATATGTGTACATATCTTCTATTGACGTATATATTTAACGTATACATGTGTATATGTTTTATAAATTAGTGTATGACTATATATATAGTGTGTATATATTGTAGTATATATATATTGTAGTATATTTTATGTAAAGTAGTACGTATATATTGAATGGTACGTATATATGTGTAGATATCTTCTATTGACGTATATATTTAACGTATACATGTGTATATGTTTTATAAATTAGTGTATAACTATATATATAGTGTGTGTATATATTGTAGTATATATATATTGTTGTATATTTTATTTAAAGTAGTATGTATATATTGAATGGTACGTATATATGTATATATATCTTCTATTGACGTATATATTTAACGTATACATGTGTATATATTTTATAAATTAATGTATAACTATATATATTTAGTGTGTCTATATATTGTAGTATATTTTATTTAAAGTAGTACGTATATATTGAATGTTAAGTATATATGTGTATATATCTTCTATTGACGTATATATTTAACGTATACATATGTATATGTTTTATAAATTAGTGTATAACTATATATATAGTGTGTTTATATATTAAAGTAAATTTTATTTAAAGTAGTACGTATATATTGAATGGTACGTATATATAGGTATATATCTTCTATTGACGTATATATTTAACCTATACATGTGTATATATTTTATTAAATTAGTATATAACTATATATATATATATATATATATATATATATATTGTAGTATATATATATTGTAGTATATGTTATATTTAAAGTAATACATATAGTCGTATATATTGAATGTTACGTATATATGTGTAATTGTGTATATGTGTATTTACTTTTTAAATTTTAATGTATATACATGGGTATAAATAGTGTATATTGGAAAAAAACTTTTTTTTTTTTGGTTTTTGACTGGGTTTGATCAGATTTTTAACCGGGTTTAGGTGGGTTAGACCGGGTTGGGCTAAGTGAGCCGGTTCAGGGTTGTTTTTAAAAATTTTACTGTTGAACCCGGCCCTGGCCCGGCCCACTTAATTACAACCCGACCCAGCCCGACCCACAACTCGGCTAAACTTAATGGGCCGATTCTGGATTGACCCGGCCCGATCCACTTAACACCCCTACTTGCAAGAACCACATTGTTGGGGTATTCCTCTAACATGGAGTGCTTCTTGCACTTCTGCATTATTCAAGTATGAATCAATATAGTCTCTTGTGCACGGGTCGTACCACGCTAACTTGAGTGTCCTCACAATTGTAACTTCGGCACAAGTTAAAAATTCAAATAGATGAAAACTTAATTATAAATACTTTTTTTGATGAGACAAACTACAATTATAATATGAAGAAGGAACTTGTTTTGATCATAAATAAAGAAACAATACTATGAAACAACAAATTATTATATATATAAATTACTAATATGTTTTTGATGAGAAGAACTACAAATATATATGACGAAAGAACTTGTTTTGACCATAAACAAAGAAAATAGTACTACAAAATAATAAAATTTTTTTATATTTCGGACAACTTTTGGGATCTCTAATGGAAGAAGAATTATATAGTTAGAAGGGAAGATGAAAAGTGTAGAGTTAATATTAGTTGATGATATTTCACAATTAACATGGCCTAATAAAAAGAAGAGTTACAATCATTCATTATTATATTAGTAAATATTAATTATCTTAAAATTAAAGAAAATAGGTAATTAATAGATAAGTTTTAAAAGTAGAAAAAAACTCAAAAAATTGACAAAAAAGATCGGATTGGGCGCGGTAGATAATAAATACTTATTAGGTAGGGGTGCAGATTGGGCGCGGTAGATAATAAATACTTATTAGGTAATAACTATTTATTTTTATATAATGTATTTTGTGAATATTATTGATTGGATTAATTTTCATTTTTATCTTCTTGACTTAAGATGTTTTATTAATTCATATTCTAAATTAGATATTATCGTAATTAAATTATCTAGTGTTCTGGGATTCTCGTTAGTATTATGTAATCTTTTGTATTCTAGGTATAAACTATATAGTTTATTTTTAGTTTTTTTTAATGATTTATTCTTTTCGTAAGATGTATCCATTAATTTATGTAATTATTAAATGCTTTGTAGTAATGTTTATTAACTGTTTTTCTTCGTTCTTGTATCTTTTATTTCCGTTTATCTTATTAATATTTTTAATTTTACTGATATTCATAATTTTTGGGGGTGATTAAATGGTAGTTGATTAAATGTTTTGCTATAATATTCTTTAGCTTTTTCTCTTAGTTTTTGTAAGTCTTCTATATTATTTTTAAGATATTCTAAATATTCTATATCTTTTGTTTTAAAATATTCAATTAAATTTATTTTCATAAGGTTTTCTGTTAATCTCATTTCTTCCATTTCTTGTCTCCAATATTTTAGATATTCGTAGTTTATCATTTTATTCTTCTAAAGTAAATGTATAATAATTTATTCTATTTGTACTATATTTAATATCTTGTTTGAGGTTATTAATACTACTAACTATTTTTTCTTGTTCTCCTCTTAATGAATTTTTTAAACTATCTAAACTTTTATCTTTGCTTTTTCCTAGATTTTTTAAGGTTTCGTCTATCCATTTTAATTTTTCTATTAGATTTTCCATTATTTCTCTAATTTGTTTTCTATAATTAATTTCTTTATGTAGGTCTTCTTGGTTTTCTCTAATTTTCTTAATGTTTTCTGATATTTTTAGTCTGTATAATATCCATCTGAATCTAAATAATATTGATGTTCATAATATATGCATAAGTTTTCTATATTGTTTAATAATTCTTCCTCTTCATAATCTTGTAATTTTTTCCATATTATTTTCTTTATGTCTATAATTTCTATATCTCTAAGTATATATAAAACAAGTATTTTAATATCATCTGTCATTTAAGCTTGATTAAATGCTTTTTCATAATATTTTTCAATTGTTTGTTTTAGTCTAAGTAATTCTTGCATATTTTCATTAAGGAATTCTATATATTTTATATCTTTAGTTTCCATGTATTTGTCTAAATTTGTTTTCATCTTTTTCTCAAAATTCTAAATATACGTAATTTATCATGGTTGACATGTAAGTTTGGTATATATGTGTTTGTAAGTGTAATTAGATATTTGTGGTATGTAATTTATTCTAGTCATATAATATTTACCAAATGTTTTTTCTAATATGATTTTTTTTATATCTACTACTTCTATATGCTTAAGCGCATATAAAATAAGTATTTTAAATTTATCTACCATTTCGTCAGATAAATAATTATTCATTTTTCATAAAATGCTATTTTCAAAATATTCCCTTCAATCATACACATAACAAAATATGATCATATTAGATTACTATATAGTAGATTATTCTTAAATAACATACCCGTCGGTCACTATTAGCATGGTAATCCAGATACTTTTCCCTTAAACAGCGCCTCTACTATGGCTACTCCCCATCACGGCTTCTTGCCTTATTGGTTTCACCTTTAGGATGGCATAGTTCTTAGGGATTTTTCTTCGTTTTCACTTTGCTAATAAACTTCTTAACATGCTATTCTTCAAATAATTCTATTATAAAGTAACTAACATGGAACTTATTTTATCATATCATGATTGTTAGGAATTATGAATTTAGCTATTCATAATAGTAAATGAATATACCTATTCTGGTAGGTTTGATAATTCTAAGTTTTGTTCCTCCTTAGATTTTTCCATTGAAATATACCTGTTTTTAAATAAATAAGCAAAATATTTGTTGTGGACAAGAGAGAGAGTTTTTGCATCAACGCATGAAGGCTTGCCTTTGCACTGCCTTCGGTTCTTCTATTTATAACTGAAATTTACAGATGATTTCTTTACACGTTTCCTAAAATGACTTGAAAAATCAAAGTCTATACTAGTCTAGGCTAGACTAATTAATGCTTACAAAAAAGTCTTCATCTTTTAAAAGAAGACTTCGACATAAAGCACTAAATGACAAAAGAAACTTTAAATGCCTAAGACTTTACATCAAAACTTTGTACAATATTTTACGTAAAGTAAAATTATGTTAATTTATTCACATGTCTTTTGTCTTTATCTCTTTCTTCCTTGTATCTGCTTTGGTTATCTTTTCTATTTTCTTGTCAGTGTAGCATCACATCTGGAATAAAGTTGTGCTTGCCACTACATCTGCTGCATATGTGGTCTTTGTATTTTTGGCCAACTTTTTCACAAAATTGATCCATTGCTTCTTCTGAAATAATTCCCTTACTGATAGATCTCGTTAATGGTTGTTCTTCTAGTCTGAGGAGTGTTAATCCCCATTTTCTAAGTTCTTCCATGTCATGGTCTCTAACTTCCTTGCAAGTTGAATAAATCAATGCTTGATTTCTTGAATTATATCTCCAAACTGGCTTTTTATTTGAATAATTATTAAGTAACTCTGATAATATATTGCTTATTCCAATAACTCTTTTGTTGCGGTAAAATGCTGGTATCTGCGTTTTTGGTATCTTGGTTTGTTCACATATTTCTTCCAGAATAATATAATCTCTGGTCATACCCATTTTGACAACATTAATAGTCTGTTTAATTTCGTCAAATAATATTTCTGCTGGTGTGGAATAAAATCGAACATAGAATAATTGTCCGTTGGTAATTCTCTTGTAAGTCATAAATTCTTTGTGAATTTCTGGGATTCCTGCTAACTCTTCTCCATCGGTTGTGTAAACTGTAGATAATAATCCATAATAGTAACATGATTTAATAAAATTTGGGCTTGTACCTGGTAAGGCAATAAGTTTATTGTAATTTTGGCATTTCTGGGTAATATATCATTTTTGTTGTGTGGCTAGCTCTTCACTTTGAATATGTTTGGTATTTAATAAGGTTTGTAAGGTGTGTATGTTGTCAATGTATTTACGAGAAGAATAATTGTATATCTGTTTTTCTTGGTTAAGTGATTCAGAATATGTATGTATCTGGAGAGGTGTGTGCTTCTAAATTTTGTATATTTGGTGTATATGGTTTTGAGAATATTTGGCTGAGGTTATAATTCTTTTTCTTTGGTATTTCAGGTCTATTTTGAGTGACTATATTTTCCCTTTAGATGTTCCTGCAGTTGTAATTGAAGTTACGTCAGTGATTTGAGTTTTAAGGTGTTTCTCATCGTCACCTTCAAGGTCTAGTTTTTTAATGTGCTCTTCCTACACAGTATCTTATTTTTTGTAGTGCTCGACTTGCACTTTTACATTTGTAACTTCAGTAGTTAGTGTAATAACTCGTTCTTGTAATAACTCTATTTGTTTAAACATTTGCAGCAATAAGTCAGTCTGGGTATCTTTGGCATCAACCTCTGCCATTGGTAAATCAGTTTGAGTAGCTTTGTCTTGATAAGTAATCTGCAATGATATTTTTGTTAGTATTGATTACTTCAATTGTAAATGTAAAATTCAGTAAATTTAATACTAGTCTCCGAATTTCCTTTGTCGTAACTGAATTTTGTATTTTTCTTGTTAGCCACTATCGTACCTGTGTATTATCTGTTCTAACAATAAACTTGTTATACACGATATATGGTTCAAATGCTATTAAACATTTATATAAATAACATAATTCTTTTCGATTTATTTCCCATTTTATTTCTGTTTCGTTAAACGTTCCTGAATAATATCTACAATGATGTTTTAATTTTTCTTCTTCATACCTATATTTGAATACTTCTCCATAACTATATTCACTTGGATCAGCTTCCACTATATATGCAAATTTTTTATTTTCATCTGGAAATTGTAATTTTGATAATTCTTTACAAAGTAATTTTATTTTCTGTACCTGTTTTTTGTCTTCTTCATTATATCTATATTCTACATCCTTTTTTAAATTTTTTCTGTAATGGTTTTAAGTTTTCTGCTAATTTTGAAATATATTTTCTTATGTGGTTTACTAATCCTAAAAATGATTGTAATTTATTTTTTGTATCTAATTCTTCTTCTGAATTTATTATTTTTTGGACTATATGTTGTTGCATTTTGACTCCACTTTTATCTATTTGTATTCCTTAAAATTCTATCTGATTTTTCATAATTTCTGCTTTCTTCTCACTTAAATTTATTCCTGATTTTTCTATCATATCTGTAAATTATTCTAATAATTTTAAATGTTCTTCTTTAGTTTTTGTATATAATAGTATATCATCTATGTATACTATACAATTAGAATTTTTTTTAAAATAACTATCCATAAAATGTTGATATCTACCTGGTGCATTTTTATATCCAAATGGTAGTACATTCCATTCATAAAATTCTTGTGGTACCGTAAATGCGGTTAATTCTGTAGATTCTTCTCCAACTTTGAATGGTAAAATCCTGATTTACAATGAAATTTACTAAAATAATTATATCCTTGTATTTGTCTTATTTTTAATATCTTATTTGGTATTGGGTAAATTATATGTCATAGTTTTTGCATTTAAATTTCTATAATCAATAACCATCCTACTTTTTCCTCTTTTTTGTTCACTATGTTTATTTATTATAAATGCTGGGCTATTATGTTTACTATTACTTTTTTGTATATATTGTTTTTCTAATAATTCTTCTATATGCATTTTAAATCATCAAAATTATATGTTAATGGTTTCTTAGTTATTATGCTATTTTTATCTATTAATTTAATTTTTATAGTGGTTTTATGTTTTCCCCATCCTTTTAATGGATCTTCACTATATAATTGTTCTAATTTTTTCTTAATTATTTCTATCTTATTTATTGAAAATATAGTTATTTCCTTTTTATTTATTGAAAATACGACCAGTTCTACTGTATCTTCAGTATTTTTTATATTTTCTAATTTTTGTGTAATTTTTTCACTTCCTTCTATCCAATCAGTTTTCTTTCTTATTTTATTAGTAACTCTTTTTGCTCTTATTTTCTGTTTACATGGTGTTGTAAACCATCAATCTGTTCTAGTTATTATATGTGAGTATAATTTATCTAAAAACGGCATTCCTAAAAGTATATCTTTTGATGTTAGCTCATAATTATAGATTTCTTCTATTGTTAATATTTTATCTCATACTTGTGTTTTTACATTCTTAGCTTTATAAGTAATTAAACTTTCTTCGTTATTAAATCCTTTAACTATTATTGGTGTTTTTAATCTATCCCATTTACTTTCTGGTAAACAATTATATTTACATAAATTAGCTTCTGCTCCTGTATCTATCATAGGCGTATAATATCTACTGTAATATCCTTATACTACTATCTTCATTAATACATATATTTTCATATCATGTTAAAGCTCTTCTTAAGAATAATTTTTCTCTATATGTTATAGATAATTATGTATGTTCTATATTGTATGGTTTTACTTGTTCTAGCCATTTAATTCCTAATATTATGTTTGCTTTTTGCATTTCTTCCTTTATTTTAAATTCTATTTTCATTTTTCTAACTCCTATTGTTATTTTTTTTTCTGCTATATTTTTAGTGTTTATTAAGATTCTTGGTAGATCTGGGCATATATTATTATCAGATTTTATTTCCTCATTTTTTACTAGATATTTTGCTATATAATTTTCTTCTTGTCCTGTATTTAAGAGTATTAAATATTCCTTTTCATTTATTGTTCCTGTTATGTAATATTGGTTTAAATTAACTATTGAACTTGTTTCATAACTTGTTCTTTTTGATGAACTTGATGATTCTGTTTTTTCATAAGCTATTCTTTTTTTTGTACTTATTCTATCATTTATTATTTCTAAATCTTCTTCTATGTCTATATTTTTGTAACTATAATCATTATTATCAATTGTTTTTACGAATTGTTCAAAAGGACTTTCTATTTGTATTTTATTAATTTTGATTTTCCCTGTTATTTTGTGTTTTGTAGTTAACACATAGATTTTTACATCTTGCTATAAATATTTTACTTCCTGGGATTAGTTCTATTCCTAATATTTTTCAATATAATACTAATGATTTATCTATATTTTTATCTGTTATTGATACTGAATAATTTGCACTTATTATAAATTGAAATTTTTGGTATATTAAATTTCCTTTTATTGCAGTTATTATACTTTTTTCTATAGGTCTTATAATCCTATCATCTGCTAAATATAGTTCTATTGGTGTATCTATTCCTTCTCTAAAACATGCTTTTATCAATATCTCTGTACCTCCAAGGTGTTCATATTTTATTGGGTCTCTACTTTTTATATCGTTTATTTCTTTATTTATTATCCTTTTTGTTACTAGTGGTATACTAGCTTTACCTTTTGCATATCTGCAGTCTATTACATGTTCTTTTTGGCTTACTACATAATATTCTTCCTTTTTCCTAGTAAATATATTTTTTATTGTTGGTATTTAAAATATTTTTTCTACACTTAAGTCTAACTCTTTTCCTTTTATTTCATCAAATATATTATTATCAAATATTATTTTTTGATCTGTTCCTTCGTCATTTAAATATTCTTCTTTTGTTATTATTTTTATATCTTCTTCAGTCATTTGGTTTATTTGTGTATCTTTTTCAGTCATTTAATTCGTCTAATTCACTATTTATTTCATTATCTTCTATTTCATTATCTGTTTCATTCTCTGAAATTTTATATATACTGTCTTCACTTTCTAATTCGTAATCTATATAATCTATCTGCATATATTCTGTATTTTCTATTTTTATTTATGATATTTGTTTATTTTTTGGGTTTTTAGGTAATTTACAATCTCTAGCTAAATGTCCTAATTTTCCACAATTATAACAAGTACATTCCTTTATAGATTTCTTTTTCCTATATGGTCTTTTATGTTTATAATTTTTTACATAATATCTTTTTCTTGTTTTTTTATATTTATATTTTGATTTTTTGTATTTCTTATATTTCTTATGTCTTTTTCTTTTCTTATAATATCTTTCTTCGCATCAAAATTGAGGTGCTATTTTATCTTTGCAACATGCTAAATTTCTTATTAATGTTTTTTCCATTTTTATAAAAACCTATGCGAAAAATATAGAGAAGAAATAAAAAAAAAATATTAATAAGAAATTTAGCATGTTGCAAAGATAAAATAACACCTCAATTTGGATGCGAAGAAAGATATTATAATAAAAGAAAAAGACATAAGAAATATAAGAAATACAAAAAATCAAAATATAAATATAAAAAAACAAGAAAAAGATATTATGTAAAAAATTATAAATATAAAAGACCATATAGGAAAAAGAAATCTATAAAAGAATGTACTTGTTATAATTGCGGAAAATTAGGACATTTAGATAGAGATTGTAAATTACCTAAAAACCCAAAAAATAAACAAATATCAGAAATAAAAATAGAAAATACAGAATATAGACAGATAGATTATATAGATAACGAATTAGAAAGTGAAGACAGTATATATGAAATTTCAGAGAATGAAATAGATAATGAAATAGAAGATAATGAAATAAATAGTGAATTAGACGAATTAAATGACTGAAAAAGATACACAAATAAACCAAATGACTGAAGAAGATATAAAAATAATAAAAAAAGAAGAATATTTAAATGACAAAGGAACAAATAAAAAAATAATATTTGATAATAATATATTTGATAAAATAAAAGGAAAGGAGTTAGACTTAAGTGTAGAAAAAATATTTAAAATACCAACAATAAAAAATATATTTACTAGGAAAAAGGAAGAATATTATGTAGTAAGCCAAAAAAAATATGTAATAGACTGCAGATATGCAAAAGGTAAAGCTAGTATACCACTAGTAACAAAAAAGATAATAAATAAAGAAATAAACGATATAAAAGTAGAGACCCAATAAAATATATACAACTTGGAGGTACAGAGATATTGATAAAAACATGTTTTAGTGAAGGAATAAATACATCAATAGAACTATATTTAGCAGATGATAGGATTATAAGACCTATAGAAAAAAGTATAATAACTGCAATAAAAGGAAATTTACTATGCCAAAAATTTCAATTTATAATAAGTGCAAATTATTCAGTAGAAAACAAATAAAAATATAGATAAATCATTAGTATTATATTGGAAAATATCAGGAATAGAACTAACCCCAGGAAGTAAAATATTTACAACAAGATGTAAAAATCTATATGTATTAACTACAAAACACAAAATAACAGGGAAAAATAAAATTAATAAAATACAAATAGAAAGTCCTTTTGAACATCGTAAAAACAATTGATAATAATGATTATAGTTACAAAAATATAGACATAGAAAAAGATTTAAAAATAATAAATGATAAAATAAGTACAACAAAAAGATTAGCTTATGAAAAACCAGAATCATCAAGTTCATAAAAAAGAACAAGTTATGAAACAAGTTCAATAGTTAATTTAAACCAATATTAGATAATAGGAACAATAAATGAAAAGGAATATTTAATACTCTTAAATACAGGACAAGAAAAAAATTATATAGAAAAATATCTAGTAAAAAATGAGGAAATAAAATCTGATAATAATATATGCCCAGATCTACCAAGAATCTTAATAAACACTAAAAATATAGCAGAAAAAAAAATAACAATAGGAGTTAGAAAAATGAAAATAGAATTTGAAATAAAGGAAGAAATGCAAAAAACAGACATAATATTAGGAATTAAATGGCTAGAACAAGTAAAACCATACAATATAGAACATACACAATTATCTATAACATATAATAGAGAAAAATTATTCTTAAGAAGAGCTTTAACATGATATGAAAATATATGTATTAATGAAGATAGTAGTAGAAGGATATTACAGTAGATATTATACGCCTATGATAGATACAGGAGCAGAAGCTAATTTATGTAGATATAATTGTTTACCATAAAGTAAATGGGATAAATTAAAAACACCAATAATAGTTAAAGGATTTAATAACGAAGAAAACTTAATTACTTATAAAGCTAAGAATGTAAAAACACAAGTATGAGATAAAATATTAACAATAGAAGAAATCTATAATTATGAGCTAACATCAAAAGATATACTTTTAGGAATGCCGTTTTTAGATAAATTATACTCACATATAATAACTAGAACAGATTGGTGGTTTACAACACCATGTAAACAGAAAATAAGAGCAAAAAGAGTTACTAATAAAATAAGAAAGAAAACTAATTGGATAGAAGGAAGTGAAAAAATTACACAAAAATTAGAAAATATAAAAAATACTGAAGATACAATAGAACTGGTCGTATTTTCAATAAATAAAAAATAAATAACTATATTTTCAATAAATAAGATAGAAATAATTAAGAAAAAATTAGAACAATTATATAGTGAAGATCCATTAAAAGGATGGAAAAAACATAAAACCACTATAAAAATTGAATTAATAGATAAAAATAGCATAATAACTAAGAAACCATTAACATATAATTTTGATGATTTAAAAGAATTTAAAATGCATATAGAAGAATTATTAGAAAAACAATATACAAAAAAGTAATAGTAAACATAATAGCCCAGCATTTATAGTAAATAAACATAGTGAACAAAAAAGAGGAAAAAGTAGGATGATTATTGATTATAGAAATTTAAATGCAAAAACTATGACATGTAATTATCCAATACCAAATAAGATATTAAAAATAAGACAAATACAAGCATATAATTATTTTAGTAAATTTGATTGTAAATCAGGATTTTACCATTCAAAGTTAGAAGAAGAATCTACAGAATTAACCGCATTTACGGTACCACAAGGATTTTATGAATGAAATGTACTACCATTTGGATATAAAAATGCACCAGATAGATATCAACATTTTATGGATAGTTATTTTAAACAGTTACCTAATTGTATAGTATACATAAATGATATATTATTATAGACAAAAACTAAAGAAGAACATTTAAAATTATTAGAACAATTTACAGATATGATAGAAAAATCAGGAATAAGTTTAAGTGAGAAGAAAACAGAAATTATGAAAAATCAGATAGAATTTTTAGAAATACAAATAGATAAAAGTGGAGTCAAAATGCAACAACATATAGTCCAAAAAATAATAAATTCAGAAGAAGAATTAGATACAAAAAATAAATTACAATCATTTTTAGGATTAGTAAACCACATAAGAAAATATATTCCAAAATTAGCAGAAAACTTAAAACCATTACAGAAAAAATTAAAAAAAGGATGTAGAATATAGATATAATGAAGAAGACAAAAAACAGGTACAGAAAATAAAATTACTTTGTAAAGAATTACCAAAATTACAATTTCCAGATGAAAATAAAAAATTTACATATATAGTGGAAGCTGATGCAAGTGAATATAGTTATGGAGGAGTACTCAAATATAGGTATGAAGAAGAAAAATTAAAATATCATTGTAGATATTATTCAGGAACGTTTAACGAAATAGAAATAAAATGGGAAATAAATAGAAAAGAATTATGTTCTTTATATAAATGTTTAATAGCATTTGAACCATATATCGTGTATAACAAGTTTATTGTTAGAACAGCTAATACACAGGTACGATAGTGGCTAACAAGAAAAATACAAAATTCAGTTACGACAAAGGAAATTCGGAGACTAGTATTAAATTTACTGAATTTTACATTTACAATTGAAGTAATCAATACTAACAAAAATATCATTGCAGATTACTTATCAAGACAAAGCTACTCAAACTGATTTACCAATGGCAGAGGCTGATTTCAAAGATACCCAGACTGACTTATTGCTCTAAATGTTTAAACAAATAAAGTTATTACAAGAACGAGTTATTACACTAACTACTGAAGTTACAAATGTAAAAGTGCAAGTCGAGCACTATAAAAAACAAGATACTGTGTAGGAAGAGTACATTAAAAAACTAGACCTAGAAGGTGACGATGAGAAACACCTTAAAACTCAAATCACTAACGTAACTTCAATTACAGCTGCAGGAACATCTAAATGAAAAAATATAGTCACCCAAATAGACCTGAAATACCAAAGAAAAAGAATTATAACCTCAGCCAAATATTCTCAAAATCATATACACCAAATATACAAAATTTAGAAGCATTTGCACCTCCCAGATACATACATATTCTGAATCACTTAGTCAAGAAAAATAGATATACAATTATTTTTCTCGTAAATACATTGACAACATACACACCTTACAAACCTTATTAAATACCAAATCTATTCAAAGTGAAGAGCTAGCCGCACAACAAAAAGGATATATTACCCAGAAATGCCAAAATTACAATAAACTTATTGCCTTACCAGGTACAAGCCCAAATTTTATTAAATCATGTTACTATTATGGATTATTATCTACGGTTTACACAACCGATGGAGAAGAGTTAGCAGGAATCCCAGAAATTCACAAAGAATTTATGACTTACAAGAGAATTACCAACGGACAATTATTCTATGTTCGATTTTATTCCGCACTAGCAGAAATATTATTTGACGAAATTAAACAGACTATTAATGTGGTCAAAATGGGTATGACCAGAGATTATATTATTCTGAAAGAAATATGTGAACAGACCGAGATACCAAAAATGCAGATACCAGCATTTTACCGCAATAAAAGAGTTATTGGAATAAGCAATATATTATCAGAGTTACTTAATAGTTATTCAAATAAAAAGCCAGTTTGGATATATAATTCAAGAAATCAAGCATTGATTTATTCAACTTGCAAAGAAGTTAGAGACCATGACATGAAAGAACTTAGAAAATGAGGATTAACACTCCTCAGACCAGAAGAACAACCATTAACGAGATCTATCAGTAAGGGAATTATTTCAGAAGAAGCAATGGATCAATTTTGTGAAAAAGTTGGCCAAAAATACAAAGATCACATATGCAGCAGATGTAGTGGCAAGCACAACTTTATTCCAGATGTGATGCTACACTGACAAGAAAATAGAAAAGATAACCAAAGTAGATACAAGGAAGAAAGAGATAAAGACATGTGAATAAATTAGCATAACTTTACTTTACGTAAAATATTGTACAAAGTTTTGATGTAAAGTCTTAGGCATTTAAAGTTTCTTTTGTCATTTAGTGCTTTATGTCAAAGTCTTCTTTTAAAAGGTGAAGACTTTTTTGTAAGCATTAATTAGTCTAGCCTAGACTAGTATAGACTTTGATTTTTCAAGTCATTTTAGGAAACGTGTAAAGAAATCATCTGTAAATTTCAGTTATAAATAGAAGAACCGAAGGCAGTGCAAAGACAAGCCTTCATGCGTTGAAGCAAAAACTCTCTCTCTTGTCCACAATAAATATTTTGCTTATTTATTTAAAAACAGGTATATTTCAATGGAAAAATCTAAGGAGGAACAGAACTTAGAATTATCAAACCTACCAGAATAGGTATATTCATTTACTATTATGAATAGCTAAATTCATAATTCCTAACAATCATGATATGATAAAATAAGTTCCATGTTAGTTACTTTATAATAGAATTATTTGAAGAATAGCATGTTAAGAAGTTTATTAGCAAAGTGGAAACGAAGAAAAATCCCTAAGAACTACGCCATCCTAAAGGTGAAACCAATAAGGCAAGAAGCCGTGGTGGGGAGTAGCCATAGTAGAGGCACTGTTTAAGGGAAAAATATCTGGATTACCATGCTAATAGTGACCGACGGGTATGTTATTTAAGAATAATCTAGTATATAGTAATCTAATATGATCATATTTTGTTATGTGTATGATTGAAGGGAATATTTTGAAAATAACATTTTATGAAAAATGAATAATTATTTATCTGACGAAATGGTAGATAAATTTAAAATACTTATTTTATATGCGCTTAAGCATATAGAAGTAGTAGACATAAGAAAAATTATATTAGAAAAAATATTTGGTAAATATTATATGACTAGAATAAATTACATACCACAAATACCTAATTACACTTACAAACACATATATACCAAACCTACATGTCAACCATGATAAATTACGTATATTTAGAATTTTGGAAAAAAGATATGAGAAACATACAATTAGTAGAAAAACAGATGAAAACAAATTTAGACAAATACATGGAAACTAAAGATATAAAATATATAGAATTCCTTAATGAAAATATGCAAGAATTACTTAGACTAAAACAAACAATTGAAAAATATTATGAAAAAGCATTTAATCAAGCTTAAATGACAAATGATATTAAAATACTTGTTTTATATATACTTAGAGATATAGAAATTATAGACATAAAGAAAATAATATGGAAAAAATTACAAGATTATGAAGAGGAAGAATTATTAAACAATATAGAAAACTTACGCATATATTATGAACATCAATATTATTTAGATTCAGATGGATATTATACAGACTAAAAATATCAGAAAACATTAAGAAAATTAGAGAAAATCAAGAAGACCTACATAAAGAAATTAATTATAGAAAACAAATTAGAGAAATAATGGAAAATCTAATAGAAAAATTAAAATGGATAGACGAAACCTTAAAAAATCTAGGAAAAAGCAAAGATAAAAGTTTAGATAGTTTAAAAAATTCATTAAGAGGAGAACAAGAAAAAATAGTTAGTAGTATTAATAACCTCAAACAAGATATTAAATATAGTACAAATAGAATAAATTATTATACATTTACTTTAGAAGAATAAAATGATAAACTACGAATATCTAAAATATTGGAGACAAGAAATGGAAGAAATAAGATTAACAGAAAACCTTATGAAAATAAATTTAATTGAATATTTTAAAACAAAAGATATAGAATATTTAGAATATCTTAAAAATAATATAGAAGACTTACAAAAACTAAGAGAAAAAGCTAAAGAATATTATAGCAAAACATTTAATCAACTAACATTTAATCACCCCCAAAAATTATGAATATCAGTAAAATTAAAAATGTTAATAAGATATACGGAAATAAAAGATACAAGAACGAAGAAAAACAGTTAATAACCATTACTACAAAGCATTTAATAATTACATAAATTAATGGATACATCTTACGAAAAGAATAAATCATTAAAAAAAACCAAAAATAAACTATATAGTTTATACCTAGAATACAAAAGATTACATAATACTAACGAGGATCCCATAACACTAGATAATTTAATTACGATAATATCTAATTTAGAATATGAATTAATAAAACATCTTAAGTCAAGAAGATAAAAATGAAAATTAATCCAATCAATAATATTCACAAAATACATTATATAAAAATACATAGTTATTACCTAATAAGTATTTATTATCCCTATTACCAAGCTCGATTTCATCCAAAACATTATTCCTCCTCTTAAAGATTGACTATCCCTCGTTCTCAAATACTATACACCCTTAGCTAGCAATGTTGCTTGTCCGCTAAATTCTAACAAATATCCTGAGTTACGTTATGTGAAAGGAGATTCAGTGTCAGTTACTTTCTGTGAGAGTGACATGGATTTTAATTATCTCATTGGTGATCATCCTTGTAATGCTAAGAATTTTTATCACTTTGTTCCTCAGTTGGCAGAACCTATAAGGTGCTCTGGGGTTCCAATTAGTCCCTGTCTTAGCCATTCAAGTGACACTTTTTCCGAATCTTGGTGTATCCATTGGTTTCACTAACCATCATGTTGCTGGTGATGGAGCTACAATAGTAGGGTTCGTTAGGGCATGGGCTCTCCACAAATTTGGTGGACATGAGAAATTTTCATCGAATGAATTCATTCCATTTTATGATAGGTCCGTAATCAAAACCCATATGGAGAAGGGATGTCCATGTGGGAAGAAACTAAAATACAAAATCTAGAAATGTGTGACATTGTGACTCCTCCTGAGAACAGGGTTTGAGGTACGTTTACTTTAAGACGAGATGATATTGGAAAACTCAAGAATTTAATATTGTCAAGACAACGGAGTACTACTCTTAACTCATGTAACATCTTTCAGCGTAACGTGTGCTTATGTATGGACTTGCTTGATAAAATCAGAGAACGCGATTATAGAAGATATCATAGATGATAATTTAACGGAGTTATTCGCATGTGCAGTTGATTGCAGAACGCGATTCAATCCACCACTTCCTCATTCTTATTTTGGGAATTGCCTTGTGGCATGCCTAGCAAAAACATGACATGTTGACTTAGCTGGAAAGGAAGGCTTTATTATTAGTGCCGAAATAATTGGAGAAGCCATTCAGAAAAGAACGAAGGATGATGAATGGATCCTGAATGGTAGCTGGTTTAGACAATTTAGCAACATAGATGGGAATCGATGTTTTTCAGTTGCTGGATCTCCAAAGCATGACTTATATGCTGCTGATTTTGGTTGGGGAAGGCCCGCGAAGTTAGAGTTTGTTTCTCTTGGTGGAATATCGATGTCTCTTAGTAAATCTAAGGACTTTAATTTGATGGAGATTTAGAGTTTGGATTGTCTTTGTCTAAAACTCGAATGAATGCCTTTTCTACTATATTCATCCACGGTCTTAGTTTTCTATAGCAAGCCGAGATTATATTATTCACCAAACAATAGAGTTGCATATACTGGTGGAGGATTTATCAAGAAGCAGGTCTTTCTATTTCACACAAGGTATGGGTAAGGTTTGACCATACTTGTGTTTTGTAAAATCATACTGGATATGTTATTGATATTGTTTAGAAATGGAGTTGCCTATATATGATATATATATGGAGGATTAAAGATGAAAATCAGTCAGATAGTATATATAGGTGCAATAAGAAACCTTTTCAAAAGGTACTTGGTGTTTCTTGATTTTGTCAAAGTTATATACTTATGCTATTCAATTGCGTGACATTGTTTTTATTTTTCAATTGCAGACCTAATATATATGTTCTTTTTAATGATTTGTACCATATCATGTTAATGTCAATGATTTACATCGTTATCACTTGATAAAAGGGAAAGGGTAAAGGCACCCTTGAACTATATTCATGTTTCAACTACACACTTTACCTTTTAAGAGGTATTATTAACCCCCTAAACTAATTAAATATAGACTAAAAACACCCTTATTTGATGATGTAGCATAGAGAGTGCGCTCACTCTCTTGAAAGCAGGGCTGAACAAAATCGAACAACTAACCGCACCAAACCACAAACCGAGTCAAACCCCCGACTAATGGTTTGGTGTTGAATTTTTTTTTGACTATAACTGTTTTGGTTTTAACAAAAGAGCTCATATCGAACCAAACTAACTCGATATTACATTTGTACAATTTTAAACATATTTACATATAAATATTTACTATGATATAATTTATAAATATTTCATAAACTTTTTTATTGTCGTTATCTTTAAACATATTATTTCAAGTTTAAACTTAGATTTTTTGAATGGTTGTCACACCCCTTTTTTAAACTAAAAAAATTGATTTTAGTTCGAAAAGGGATTTATTATTAAAAGTGACAATAAGGACAAGAATGTGTTTCGAAAAGGATTTTAAAACTTGAATTCAGAGTCGCCACTTGACATAGATTTGGTGTGCCAAGTCACCATTGAAAATCCTTTCCAAAATCAATTTGACTCTCCAAAATTGATCCGCGAACAGAGATTCCGATTAAGGAATTATGTTCGGAATCTCTGTTGACAAAGGGGAAGGTGTTAGACACCCCTCAGTCCCGTGATTCTAGCATGATCGCTTCTTGACCTGTATTGGCAATCTGACGCTATGAAGTGAATAAATCACATAAAACACACAAAAACAAACAAACACACAAACCACATAAAACAAGTTCGAAAAATCGTGTCCAGTCCAAACCGAAATGAAAATGCTGAAATTAAAACCTAAACTATTCTAACTATCCTACACTATGCTTTAGCCGATGCCTCAGGCCTTGATCACGATTGATCTTCTGAGTACAAAGTATCGCGGGGCATTCCCCGGTGACAAATACAATTTTCGTCGGGCATTCCTCGGCCAATTGTGTACAAAGAGTTTAGGTGCGATGAAATAAAGGCAATTCAACACATTCAAACACTGAACAATCCACAATCCTAAGTATTGCCTACCCGACCTAAGATTTGCCTATGAATTTCGATCTAAAGCATGTTACTATCGGATTTGACAAATTAACACTTATTTCAAATCAATCAATTAATCAACTCAAGCCAATATGCGCTTTTATCAATTTCAATTCCTACCCCGAGTTTCATCTTCCATCATTGATTAAACAAGTCTCAATTATTAATTCAAAGCTTCCCCTGTCGAGTTTCAAAATCCAAATCAAACATCAACGACATGCACACCACAAGGAATCAAAACATGCTAAGCACACTGATCATCCACACCCACAAACAATTAAAATTCAAGATAAAAGCAAAAAACAAGAAAAAATGGACCTCAATTGGAGCTTTCAATATACCGAAGATAGAACCGCGTCCAGAAAATCCAATTTAAACCTCAACAACGAACTCCGCAGGAACCTCGATATACTCCCTTTATTCTGTTTTCCGACAACTCGAACAAAAATCGTAAAAAATCGACAAGCAGTCCGAAACCAAAACATCCAAAACAAAACCGAGAACCCGTGTGATGATTTCCGGTGAGACTTTGCTGGATAATGGGCTACTGGAATACAATTTTCGGTAGGATTTCTCCTAAAAATCAAGAGAAACAACGAGACTTTTGGGGATTTCGGGACTGGGTGGGTCAATTTGACGAACCGGAGCCGATTTCGACGAAGATTTCGCCGGAAAAACTTAAAAACCAAGCCGATTTTACTGTTTCTTCATCGGATCTCTCTCAAACTCCGTCCATTCTCTTGATTCTATCCTCACCGTGTGCGTATGTGTGCGTTTTTTGGTGAGAGAGTGTTTGAATTCCCGGTGATGTGTGTTATCCTGATGATGTGTGTATGTGAGCAAAAATATAGAGGGATCTATCTCTTTTTGTGAGGTTTCTGTGCGTGTATCTCCATCTTTCTTCACTGTAAGGTGTGTGTATATATCTCAATCTGGGTGTGAGGTATCTCGTTGCATGAGTGCCTGTATTCTGATTGTGGTGTGTGTGTAAATATGTAGTGATGATGTGTGTGCATTGTATTGTGGGGGTGAGTGAGTGTGAGAATATTGTTTGTGGGTATGAATTCTGTGTGAGTCCACTATGTATGTGAGCATGTATTCTATTATATTGCAAAAGGAGGAAAAAATGTGACAATGGGGTGGGGTTAGGGGGTACATGGGATGGGTAGGGGTATGTGGGGTAGAGGGTTGCGGTAGTTAGGATGAAGTGTAAAAAATGGTTATGAATTTGTTGTTTTCTTGTGTGGAACTTATCACATGATTAAGGGTACATGGTAAGACAGGGTAAAATGGTAAAATTCGACTTTCGGGAAGGACAAAATTAGGTGTTTACATCATGCCCCTTTTTGAATGTAAACACAAAGTGTTTGCAGACAAAAAAGTAGACAATAAGATTAAATTTTGACCCGACTATTATTCAAAAGAAACAAATGAAAGAAAGGAAGGCAATCAAGTCTTGATTTGGGGCCTTCTACCTATCTCACCTTATGTGGGAGTCAAGGCACATGAGTTCCAAGATTGACAAAGGGAGGGGCTATACCGAGTTAGAGAGCCAAGTGAGGTCCTGTCGAGATTTCGGTCCGCGGCTCTGTCATTAGATCAAAAATAAAAATTACAAGTTAAAAGATAAAAATTTACAAAAGTCCTATCTATGCAGCTTCTCTGGGCTCTTGACTTGAGTTTCTGATGCTTTCCAAATTAACAAAAGATCTGATCTTCTTTGAGTTGAACTTGAGAATAGATTCTTTCTTTATACAAAATTTGATGTTGGAGATGAACTCACAAATTGACCATATTCTGTCGGTGGTACTTCTGAACCTTGATCCCGAATTTGAAAATCTTCACTCTATTCTTTAAGCGGGCTCCTGATTTACAATTTCTTCACCTTGTTGCTTGACTTTCAATTTCATCACCCTGTTCTCCAGGCGGGCTCCTGACTTTTTATTTTTTAATCTTTTGATTTTCAATTTCATCACCCTGTTCTTTGGGCGGGCTCGCGACTTATAATTTCCTCACTTTATTGACTTTCAATTACTTCACCTTTTTGCTTGACTTTCAATCTCTTAACCTTGTTGCTTGATTTTTAATTTCTTCACCCTGTTCTTCAGGTGGGTTCATGACTTTTAATTCCATCACCTTGTTGCTTGACTTTCAATTTCTTCACCCTGTGCTCCAGGTGGGTTCCTGACTTACTATTTCTTTAATTTTTTGACTTTTAATTTCTTCACCTCGTTGCTTGACTTTCAATTTCTTCACCTTGTTTCTTGACTTTCAATTTATTCACCTTGTTGCGTGACTTTTAATTTATTCAACCTGTTCTATAGGTGGGCTCGTGAGTTTCGATTTCATCAATATGTTGACTTTCAATTTTATCACCCTGTTCTCCAAGCGGGCTCCTGAAATCACATCAAAACTAGAAAGAAGATTATCCCAAACAGAGGTGATGATAAAAAAGGATCTTACTTGTAAAAAATAAAGTCTCATTTTTCAAGAGGGTCCTAAAATGAAGCTTCTAATAACATCAATTAAATTTTTGACCAAACTTATCATCAGAAAACTTTTGTGAGTGTCAAACCCAACCACAATTACTTGCAAAATACATAATCCAAAAGTGACTCAAGGCTCTGATCAATGAATTCATCTCTTGAGGATTAAACTAAATGACCAAGACTAGGAAGTGAGTTTCCTAAAAATTAGAGTGAGTAACTCTAACTAGAAAGTGTGTCTTCAAGAGATAAAGGTTTAAGTTAGGAAGTGTGTCACCTGACAAATGAAAATTGAAATATCCTAACAAGGAAGTGTGTCTCCTAAAGGGTTAAGTGGAATGACTCGGCTAGAAAATGCAGCTTCTAGGAGTGAAGGTTTAATTTAGGAAGTGCATCACCTAATAAATAAAATCTGAATTACTCAGATAAGGAGGTGCATCTCCTAGGGGTTGCATGGAAGGACTCGATCAAAAAGTGCATCTTCTAGGAGTAAAGGCTTAAGTTAGGAGGTGTGTCACCTAGAAAGCCAAACTTGAATTACCCATACAAGGAAGTGTGTCTCCTAAGAGTCAAGTGTAATGACTTGGCTAGAAAATGTATTTTCTAGGAGTCAAGGCTTAAGTTTGGGACTGAACCACCTAACAAGCGAAACTTAAATACCAACAAAGAAGTGTGTTTCCTAAGGGTCAAGAGGAATGAACTCGACTAGAAAGTGCATTTTCTAGGAGTCAGGGCTTAAGTTAGGAAGTGAATCACCTAGCAAGCAAAACTTGAATACCAATAAGGAAGTGTGTATCCTAAGGGCCAGGTGGAATGAACTCGACTAGAAAGTGCATTTTCTAGGAGTCAAGGCTTGAGTTAGGGAGTAAATCACCAAACAAGCGAAACTTGAATATCAACAAGGAAGTGTTTCTCCTAAGGGTCAAGTGAAATGAACTTGACTAGAAAGTGCATTTTCTAAGAGTCAAGACTTAAGTTAGGAGAGCTGTCACACCCTTTTTTATTACCAAAAAAGATATATCTTAAGTACAAAAAGGGTTTTATTATTAAGTGACAAAAAGAAAAAAAAATTCAAAAATGATTGTTACGTTTAAACTCAGAGTCGCCATTTGGCATAAATCGGCTGTGCCAAGTCACCTTTGAAAATTCTTTTTCAAAAATGGTTGACTCTAATAATTGATCCATGAATAGAGATTCTGGTTAAGGAATTCCGTTGACCGAGGGGATGGTGTTAGGCATCCCTCGATCCCGTTAATCTAGCACGATCGCTTCTTGACTTGTATCGGCTAATCTAACGCTATGAAGTGAATAGACCACATAAAATACACAAAACGAACAAACAAACAAGTCCAAAAAATAGTGTCTGTCCAATTATTACAGTCTGAAATAAAATTACTAAAATAAACCTACACTAACCTATACTAACCCTGAAATATGTTCTACCCGATGCCTCGGACCTTCATCACAAACGTCCTTCGCTTACAAGATACTTTGGGTCATTTCCTGATGAATAAATACAAATGACCTCGGGGCATTCCCTGACTAAATGAATACATTCTTTCAATGCAAGAAATTCAAAACCATTCAACAAATATTTCAAACATTCAACAATCCCCATTCTCTAAATTTTCCTACCCCTACGTTTTTCTATCCATTTGATGACCTAACACATGATACTATCGAGTTCGTGAAAATTAACATCCATTTCAAATCAAGTCAATCAATGAACCAATCCAAGCGTATATTCATTTTTATCACTTTTCAATCCCCACCACCAACTTTATCCTTAATCAATGATTAGCTTAATCCACAATCATCCATTCAAATCTTCAAAAATCTGAATCCAACATCAACCAACATTCATAATTCAAACATCATAACATCACACAAAATAAACTTCACATAACATGAATTCATCACACTAATTATTCAAAACTTAAAATTAATTGAGAATGAGATGAGAAATAGACCTTAACGTCGTTTTCAAATAAAATTTCTCCTTTCGATTAAAACCACAAATTGAGATCTCCAATAGAACCTCAACAACCAACAAAAAACTTAATATCGGAAATCTCAATTCCGAATAGCCTTAAACCAACAACAATATCTTGATAGGACCCCAAGTTTTACAAATTTCAAACTACCTTAAACGAGTCTCACCGAATTGGAACTGGATTGGTCGCTTCTATTTTGCTGGAGATCCTGTGAGCTCGATCGAGTGTAGGAGTGGCTGGTTTCAATGATTTACTAGGGTTCCAATGTTATTTCAGTGGGATTTCGCTGAAACCAATTATGAGTGGTCAATTTTTGGTCGAAAAAGGGGGGGGGGGGGTTAAGGGATCGGCACCGGAGCTGGTTCACCGGAACAGTGAACTCTGGTGATGTTTGCTTCATTTTTCTCCTCATTATTTTCTCTCTCGATCTCTTTCCATTGTCCGATCATTCTTTGCCCCCCATCTTTCTCTTATTCACTGGTTTTCCCCATTTAATCCATTACTGTGTGTCAATGGTTTTATGTGTGTATGGCGGTGTGGGATTATGTATGTTATTATGTGTGAATTTTGTCCTTGAATTCTCTGTGTGGGTACATATGAATTCCCTTTTTTTGTTATGGGTTATGGGTTCCTCTCTGTGCATTTTTCCTGTATGTATATAGTGAAGATGAGTGCATATGTATTAGTGGGAAAAACATAAGTGGGGTAGGGTAGGGGGTCTAGGGGTATGGGGGTAGGGGGTGGTGAGGTGGTTAATTTTGATTGGGTAGGTTGTTAATTTGTTAGGAATTTTGTTATTTTATCTTTTTGTGAAGGGATCATCACATGGGGTAAGGTACATGGTAAGACGAGGGTAAACAAGTAAAAGTTCACTCTTGAGAGGGGCAAAATTACGTGTCCACAATAGTCCAATTAGTTTAATAACTCAAATAAAGCTCAAACCAATATTAATGCTAATAAAAATATTTAATTAAACACTAGGAATGACTTTTTATTTTTTAAACAAATTATGGGCTTTTATTAATTATGCAAAATCAGAGAATCCAAAACATAGGCCAAACAACCCAAATAGAAAACAAACACCTACCAAATTCCAACCTCCTAGCCTAACCCGGCATCCCAACTCGCTACCTCTTATTACATATAAAATAAAGTGAGGGTTTTCTATTCCCATATCTATCCTAGTATTTCTGCTTCCCCTCACACCTGAGATATGTTGTCACCACACTTCAACACTGGACTCCTCCTTGTTCTGCTTTGGGCTATCAATTTTATCCCCTTCTTTACTCAATTTATAGATAAATTAACTTTCAAGAGTAAATGCACTATCATGTTTTGTTTTGCTTCTTTCGCTTTCCTTCTCTAATTTTTGCTTGCTTCAGAGCTGTGTTCTCCAGTGGGTGGATCTGCTTTCTTTAGTTTGCTAAGGGATCCCATCTATGGAGGATGTTTTGTGTCACTAGGTAAGCTTCAATTCTCCAACCTTTTACTTTCTTTGGTATTTCTCTGATAAATAATACATGGCAATTGAAGCAGGAGTTGAGTGCACGGGAAGCTCGACAACTCCACCCTATAGTGATACAAGCATTTTCCAGATTTCCAATTTCTAATTTAGTCTTGGATATTTCCATTTTACGAAGTCCTTTTTGATGGCTGAAGTAGTGTAAGCTAGATAGAAATTCACTTTTTCTAAAACCCTTGTGGTTATGTAAATATTTTTCAAGTGAACAAACTTGTACTTTAGCATACTCTGCCCTATTATCCCCTGATAGGTGATACTCTTAAATATGGGCTCTTTACTTATTACTATTGATGATTTTCTTTCCTGTTGTTTTCATGCTCTGAAAATGCAAAACAGTATAGTTACCTTTGTCTATTTGTAGATTTGCTAGGTGGTCTGCTAACTGATTGCCTTTTCTCATAATATACTGAAACTTTGTTTGTTTATCTTCAAGATTGAAACACCCTAAATCTTGGCCCTTGCAAAATTTCTCGAGTTTTGGACATTCTGTCCATGGTACGATTCATGGGTGTAAGACTCCCTATTTTTGGACTAGTCTTTGAACCATCGTTATTACGTGTATAAGTTATAATCCAAATGATTCCCATGTGAATATAAGTTTCATGATCTTTATCCTCGTGTTTGATGTGATTTCGAAGTAAGATCAATTGATTCATCCAAAATTTGGTATTTGATTCTACAAAGATCTACTTTAAACATGTATAAATTTTGCTATACGTAGAATTTTTCATCTCAAGAATCACCAAAAATTATAGTTAATTCAATAAGCTTTCCAACGATATAAATTATGCCCAAATCTGATACCCGAGAGAAAAGTTACAACCATTTTCGTGAGAGGCAGTAAGCCAAGGCGATATGTCCGCGCCGCCCGGGTTATTGCACCGGGATTGGCACGGCTCCGTGGGCTCTACTCACTCAGGCTAAAGGAGGCGGCGTCTTGTCCATTCCCCAGCTGTTTTAAACTCCTTAAGGGTCAATGGGCACTTTGGTCAATTCCCCTCAACCCCCAAACGTCCAAGGGATGATTTAAAGCACACAATAGGACTTTATTTGCCCATCTTCTTCATGATTTGTTCTCAAGAAACCCTCATACTTTCCCATGAACAAGGTTCAAGCTTTTTCTCTCAAGAACACAAGGATTCAAGCTTCAAATTCATGATTTCTTTAATAATCCATGAAATTAAGATATGTGGGAGTTAATCCATGAGTCCTCTTTCACCCATGGAGCCCAAAACCCCTTTTCTTTCAATTAAAGAATGAATCATGTTATTTTGTAAGTTCAACGAAAGATTGATTTTCATGTTTTCATGATGTTTTTATTTCAATTCATCCCATGTGTAATTCCATGCAACATTTTGAATTCCTCATGCCATGAATTTGAGTTTCCCCATGCTAATTCAATTGAATTCAATGATGGATCCTAAGTTTATGATTTTTAGCAACATTCCCATGCTTTAAATTCATGCTTTCCACATGTTTGGTGAAATTCCCATATCATGTTCAACTAGTTTCAAGATGAATCCCCACGATATAAATTTTGCCATGTAACTCTATTATTCCCTCATGTTTAAGACATCCTTATGTTTAAGCTATGATACTTATATGTTTTGATAAAACGCCCATGTCCTATTTTAAGCTAATTTCATGTAAATTCCCCAATTCATGATTTTATTTATATAATCATGCTATGCTCCCATGTTTAAGATATTCCCATGTTTAAGTTCATGATCTCCATGTGTTTGATGAATTATTACATGTTAAAGTATTAATCTCCATGTGTTTGATGAAATGCCCAAGTGATGGGTTTCTTTGAATAATGCTTACTTATCATGGTTTTAAATGTTTTCATGTGTCCTTATTGTTATTGCTGCTGAGTCCTGGGGGTTATGAATACCCAAAATTTAGCTGTTTACATAGTTTTCAGTATCTTCAGAATGGTTTTAGATAAACCATGAGCCTTGTTATTTAGTTAGTATCATATTCAGTTAAACTCAGTCCAGTTTCAGTTCCAGTATCAATTTACACATTAATAATTACCTCAGAATCTGTATGCACTATTATTTTTAAAATACCATGACCTGAGCTTATCAGTTATTAGTTATTAGTGCACACACCACTTAGTAATTCAGTGTCTTTCAATTGGGAGTAGGATTTAGCACTGAGCGAAACCAGGGATGGGAGCATTCCTGCCAACATAGGGTGTGAACCTTAGAAACAATCCCTGAGTTACAGAACTACGTAGCCAGCGAAGGTTTGAGATGTCTTCCTACCAGTTTAGGATTGACACATATCTCATAAGTTTCTTGCTAGTATAGCGTTACTCCTTAGTCCTTCGAGACACTAGTTTAGTGGATCCATACAGTCAATTTTAGTACCCGTGGCACGGTACTGACACCCTTCCAACTGGGGTTACAGGTTGAACCCTGATTAGCTCAGATTGGGGTATGTTAGTTAGATAAGACCTCCCACAGTTTAAGTTAGTTAATCAGTATAATTCAGTTTCAGGTTTGCTTGACCATAGCATATAGTTATCAGTTATTTATTATCTGTATTTCAGTATTTCAGTTTACAGATTATTTCAGTATCATGTTATATGCTTGGTCTTGCATTCTCAGATTTTACAGTTTCATGCATTCATGTCTAGTTATCCCATTATTCAGTTAGTCCTTATCTCATAGGCACAGTACTCTACAGTTGTCAGTGCAGTTATTCAGACTAAGTTAAGTTCAGTCCTACATGACCAATATTCAGCTATCTGTCATTCAATTAATCAGATAATTTTAGTATATGTTACATTTGGTTTTGTATGTTTATGCATTCGTGCTCAGTATGATAGTATATTCAGATCCTCGAGTTATGTTAGTCTCCACCGTGTAGTTTTAGACCCAATATTCATATAGTACCCACGTTTTACTGTTTTTCAGCTCCAGTTCTACTTATATTATAGAAGTAAAGTTTTAAGAAACTAAGTGTAGTGATTCACCATCTTATCTGATTATGCTTGTTATGTATGTTTTAAGATACTTCAACTTTTAGTTTATTTCAGTGTCTTGGTGAGTGTACTTACACCTAGTCATGCATGTTTTAAGATTACGTATGAAATTAGTTTTACTTATTGTATTCACCCCTGCATACTCAGTACATTCCATAAGTATTGATCCACATATATGTCTATGTTCTATATTGTCTTAAAATGTGGGTACCAGTTATAGCTTTCGCACCTTAATCAGACAGTTGCAGCTTCCAGCCAGCTGGTGAAGAGTTCTCCTATTTCGGGAACTTCAGTCAGATTTAATTCATGTACTATGTTGTATTTATTCTTATGTATTGATTAGTGGTAGTTGGAGGCATGTCATAGCTACCTAAAGTCAGTGTAGTAGAGTCTTCATAGATCTCAGTCAGAGTTAGTCATGTAAATTTCAATTTTCTCCTCAGTTTTATTAGATTATAAAGTGTATCAGTAATATAATTTTTCTTAGATTTTTTATGATTATATTTCTGCACAAAAGAACAACTATTTATTTTATTATAATTCAGTTACTTAACAGTATGCCAGTTCATGGGTTAGCTTGGGATCACTTATGGTTCAAAGCACCGCGTGGCTTTAAGGTGTACTCTCGGGGCGTTACAAACTTGGTATCAGAGCACAGAGTTTAAGTATGCTAGGGTGTCTATGAAGTCGTGTCTAATAGAGTCTTGCAGAACGGTAAAGAGATGTCTGTACTTTTCTTTGAGAGGCTACAGGGTGTTTACGAAATGTTTCCCCTCTTTCAAGTCTCAGATCGTGCAGTAGAAGTGTTCTCAAAGAAAATTATACAGATTCTAATTATTGCTCTATTCATACCAACTCTGCCTTAGTTTTGAGGCAACATAAATAGTTAAGCTCAATTCCCTACAGACAGAGTTTTCTCAAACAGTCCCCACAGACAGTTATGGGATTGTATGCAGGCTCAAAAGTATCCCATCAGTGCCCGTATCTTCTAAAGTTTGAAAAATTCCATTCATGTTTATAAAAATTATGCATTGAGCCAAAGTCAAATGTGCTCTCAGATCCCTTTCTAGAATCCTATGATAGCATATGATCTAGAGTTAGAATGATGAACCCAGAAGTTTAGCAGTAGTAGAGTCGGGATAGTGTTATTTAGATTGAGAAGATTATGTATTCAAGGGGCTAGTTGTACGAAAGGTGAATCAGTTGGCTTGAATAGTATATGCAAGAATTTAAGTTTATTGATTTGAAATTAAGTATGATGATGTGTTTATGATCTAAAAGTGTACTTGAGTTGATGGGATTGCATTATTTCTAAGTTTTAAAGTATGTGTCAAGAAAAGTGTAAGTATGTGATGATGATTGCATAAGCTAAAGAAAGTTAAGGGTAGTCTATTCTATGGGAGTTTAGTATTATGTGTATCGTTATACCCTGGGCTCTAGAGTAAAGTGGTTGCAGTTCAGTTAGAGTTTATTAAGTAGTCCATAGACTTAGAATGATGGCTTAAGGCTAAGGGGGAGATGATAGAACAAGTAACCAAGTCAGCTCCATGATCATAGCTCATATTCATGCACCTTTCATATAATCATGTAAGCTTCTGGTTCCAAGTATGAGGAGTTCCAGTTCACTCAGTAGTACAAATTGTGTTCCATGAAATCATGAACTCTAAACTCAGTTCATGCAACTCTTGACTCATGTACTCATGCTTTACAGTATGTTCAGTTCCAGTACCCATGCCATACTTTTAATGATCAACAAAATTCAGATTTATGTCATGTATGTCCTCAGTTCAGACCTCTCTGACGAATTCATGTCATTGATTCTTTATTCCTCAGGCCTCAGTTGAGTGTTAAAGTTATTTTTTCATGTTTCAAGTCCTTATGCTCTAACCTTTCAGTGACCTCTCCTTATGTCATGATTAGTTGAAATTCTATGAGTGTTTTGTTGGGCTAGTGCATGAAAGTTTTAAGGATAGAGGTTTAAAGTATATAAGAAAGATGCTTTTGTGGTTGTTTTCCCCAAGTTCATGTGTGGTTATGAATATAGGCTTGAATATCATGTTGGTGTACAAGTGGAGTGTATAGTTGAGTATAAGTTTTCAGTATAATTCAGTCTGTATAGCTAGTAATTCAGTTTAACGGTTAGACAGACAAGTTCCTATGGTTTTCCATCTTTCCTATTCATGAGGTAATTCACGACCATGGAAATTTTGAATTCAACTCAGTTTATGCATATGCATCAGTTTCAAATTCCATATATTCAGTCATGATTCAATCCATAAGTGTCTCGTGCATTGTCTCAGTCTTTCCTTAGTATTTCAGCCAAGTTAGTATCATTCGGGGGACGAAGTATCCCAGGGGGAAGATGTAATACCCCGAGTATTAATATCCTAAATATTTTATCTTTTCTTCATGAAATAAGATCTATCTTGAAGTAATGGTTACTCATAAGTTGACTCTCTCTTTTCTATCTTAGCCTTATGACCTTTCTCATGTCGTTCCATGTATTTATGAAATCAGTTTAGTTCATGTATCATGCTCAGATTCAGTTATGAAATCATATTTTCAGTCATGCATGTTCAGAAAATGATCTCAGTTACCTTCATACAGTACTCTCAGTCTAACTAGTCTCATTCGAGGATGAATATTCCGAAGGGGGAGAGAATGTAAGACCCCATATTTTCAGACTAGTCTTTGAACCGTCGTTCTTACGTGTATAAGTTATAATCCAAAGGATTTCCATGTGAATATAAGTTTTATGATCTTTATTCTTGTGTTTGATGTGATTTCGAGGTGAAAAATATTCATAGCAATGACTTAGAACAAAGTTGAGCTAAGCTTATTTGATTCACCCAAAATTTGATATTCAATTCTACAAGGATCTACTTTAAACGTGTATAACTTTTGATAAACGTTGAATCTTTCATCTCAGGACCCACCAAATTGTATATAATTAAATCATCTTTCCCACAATACTAATTTCGCCTAAATCTGATATGCGAGCGAAAAGTTACAGCCATTTTTGTGTGAGGCTGTAAGCCGAGGCGATATGCCCGTGCTGCCCGAATTTTTGCACCAGGATAGGAGAGATGCCACGGGCTCTACTCCCCCAGGCTAAAGGGGGCGGCGCCTTGTCCATTCCTCAACTGGTTTAAACTCCTTAAGGGTCAAGGGACACTTTGGTCATTTCCCCTCAACCCCAAACATCCAAGGGACGATTTAAAGCATTAAATAGGGCATTATTTGCCCATCTTCTTCAATATTTTCTCTAAAAAAACTCTCATACTTTCCCATGAACAAGTTTCAAGCTTTTTCTCTCAAGAACACAAGTATTCAAGCTTCAAATTCATGATTTCTTCAATAATCCATCGAATTAAGGTATGTGAGAGTTCATCCATGGTTCCTCTTTTACCCATGGAGTCCAAAACCCTTTTCCTTTTAATTAAAGAATGAATCATGTTATTTTGTATGTTCAAGGAAAGATTGAATTTCATGTTTTCATGATGTTTTTAATTCAATTCAGCCCATGTGTGATTCCATGCAACATTTTGAATTTCTCATGCCATGAATTTGAGTTTCCCCATGCTAATTCAAGTGAATTCAATGATGGATCCTAAGTTTATGATTTTTAGCAACATTCCCATGTTTTAAATTTATGCTTTCCACATGTTTGTTGAAATTCTCATATCATGTTCAACTAGTTTCAAGATGAATTCCCACGATATCAATTTTGCCATGTAACTCTATTGTTCCCTCATGTTTAAGACATCCTTATGTTCAAGCTATGATACTTACATGTTTTGATGAAATGCCCATGTCCAATTTCAAGAGAATGTAAATTCCCCAATTCATGATTTTAGTTATGTAATCATGCTATGCACCCATGTTTAAGATATTCCCATGTTCAAGTTCATGATCCTCATGTGTTTGATGAATTGCCCCATGTTAAATTATTAATCTCCATGTGTTTGATGAAATGCTCAAGTGATGGGTTTATTTGAATAATGCTTACTTATCATGGTTTTAAATGTTTTCATGTGTCCTTATTGTTATTGCCGCTTAGTCCTGGGGGTTATGAATACCCGAAATTTAGCTGTTTACATAGTTTTTAGTATATTAAAAATGGTTTTAGATAAACCATGAACCTTATTATTCAGTTAGTATCATATTCAGTTAACTCAGTCCAGTTTCAATTCCAGTATCAATTTACACATTAATAATTACCTCAGAATCCTTATGCACTATTATTTTAAAAATAACATGACCTGAGCTTATCATTTATTAGTAATCAGTGCATACACCAGTTAGTAATTCAGTGCCTTTCAGTTGGGAGTAAGATTTAGCACCGACCGAACCCAGGGATAGGGGCATTCCTGCTAGCATAGGGTCTGACCCTTAGTAGAAATCTCTGAGTTACAGAACTACGTAGCCAGCATAAGTTTGAGATGTCTTCCTACCAGTTTAGGGTTGACAAACATCGCATGAGTTTCCTGCTAGTATAGGGTTACTCTTAGTCCTTCAGGACACCAGTTTAGTGGATCCACACAACCAGTGTTAGTACCCGGGGCACCGTACTGAAACCCTTCCAACTGGTTACAGGTTGGACCCTGATTAGCTCAGATTGGGGCATGTCGGTTAGATGTGACCTCCCATAGTTTCAGTTAGTTAATTAGTATAATTCAGTTTTAGGTTTGCTTGACCATAGCATACATTTATCAGTTATTTAGTATCAGTATTTCAGTACTTCAGTTTACAAATTATTTCAGTATCATATTATATGCTTGGTCTTGTATTCTCAGATTTTACAGTTTTATGTATTCATGTCCAGTCATCCCATGTTATTCAGTTAGTCCTTATCTCATAGGCATAGTACTCCACAGTTGTCAGTGCAGTTATTCAGACTAAGTTAAGTTCAGTCCTACATGACCAGTATTCAGCTATCAGTCACTCAATTAATCAGATAAGTTTAGTATATGTTACGTTTGGTTTTGTATGTTTATGAATTCATGCACAGTATGATGGTATATTCAGATCCTCAAGTTATGTCAGTCTCCACCGCGTAGTTTCAGACCTAGTATTCATACAGTACCCATGTTTTACTGTTTTCAGCTCCAATTCTACTTATATTATAGAAGTAAAGTTTTAAGAAACTAAGTGTAGTGATTCACCATCTTATCTGATTATGTTTGTTACAAATAGTTTAAGATACTTCAGCTTTCAGTTTATTTTAGTCTTTTGGTGAGTCTACTTACACCTAGTCATGCATGGTTTAAGATTATGTATGAAATCAGTTTTACTTATTGCATTCACCCCTACATACTCAGTATATTCCAGAAGTACTAATCCACATATATGTCTATGTTCTACATTATCTTATAATGTAGGTACCAGTTATATCTTTCGCATCATAATCAGACAGTTGCAGCTTCCAACCACCTGGTGAAGAGTTCTCCTATTTTGAAAACTTCAGTCAGATTTAATTTATGTACTATGTTGTATTTATTCTTATGTATTGATTAGTGGTGGTTGGAGGCATGTCCCAGCTACTTAAAGTCAGCATAGTAGAGGCTTCATAGATGTTAGTTAGAGTCAGTCATGTAAATTTTAGTTTTTTTCTCAGTTTTTTCAGATTATAAAGTGTATCAGTAATATAATTTTTCTTATATTTTTTCATGATTAAATTTCTGCACAACAGAACAACTATTTATTGTATTATAATTCAATTTCTTAACAGTATGCCAGTTCATGGGTTAGCTTGGGATCACTTGCAGTTCCAAGCACCGTGAGGCGTCAGGGTTGTACTCTCGGGGCGTTACAATAGGTACCAATCATACCCTGGAGGATTTCTCTCTCATATGTTAGGAAGTGGGTTTCGGTTGGGATTCTTCCCAAGGTGCGACTCAACATCATACTAGTCATAAGCTAGGATACAAGGTGTAAGATGCCAATCGTATGATGCTTATTCGCTTGCCTAGTTAAATCTGTCAAAGATATGGTTTGTGGGTACTTTTCATACTCTAAGATACGACTTAGACCTAGGTGGTCGCATGTTGGTGAGCATATAGGACCATGGTGGGGTCTAGGGTATGAGTTAGAGTACCACTCCTACCCTAGGGTGCGGCTAAGAAAGTTGGGTCGTACCCACCTAGGACATGGTTTTCAGCTTTTAAGTTGAGGGTAGTCTGAAAATTTCCCATCTCAAACCCTTATGTCCCCACATTATATAACCCTTGGTGTTCTCTCATAATATACTTGGAAGAATAGAAACACTTTAAAATACTCTCTCAAACTCAGTCTTGAAAATTGGAGGCTAGGGTTTCTAAAGTGTTCGTCAAAGGGATCAAGAGTCAAGTTTTTCTCCGGAATCCTCTTGTATAAGGCATGCAATCCTTCCCTCATTGTTAGTTCCAACTAAAGAAATGATTTAATGTGTTTTAAACATTGATTTATGGTTCATGAATGGTGGTTTGGAAACCAATGTTGAGGGTCTTGATATATATTATTGGGTCTTTGTTTAAATTATGTTTTCACATGTTTTGTGATGGTTTGCATATATGGGTGCTTGTTTATTATAGTTTAATTAATAGGTCATGAGTAACTCTAAACTTGATGGTTTATGCTTTGGTTTTGGTCTTGGTAAAGTTATGCCCTCAACATGTTTGATAAAATGCCTAAGAGAATGTTTTTACTCTCATATGGAACTTTTATTAAAACTATTGCATGGTATGGTTTGGTAATGGAACCCTAAATGGATTTTTATTGTTTTGCATTGGTGTATTTATTTTGAATGGTATAAATGATTTTAAGGTTCGGAATGGTTTTAAATGACGTGAATGGTATGGGATGGTTAAATAGAAAAACCTTGGGGGTTATGAAATTGATTTGAATGAAAATCTTGTAGGGTAAACGGTAATCCCCCAAGTGAATGAAATGCTAAAATTAGTTCGAATGTTGAATGACTTGTGGGGTACAAGGGAATCCCCAAGCAAACCTTAATAATGACATACTTGAGGGGTACACGGGAATCCCCTAAGTAAGCCTAATAATGATGTACTTGCGGGGTACATGGGAATCCCCCAAGTAAACTTAATAATGTAACCTATGGAGTATGTGGGAATCCCTTAAGGTTGGCTAAGGACATTGCTTGCAAGCTATTGTCGGTACCGCTTGTAATAGCCTTGATTGATAATAAATGGAATAATGGTTCGGTTGGATGGTAATGGTTTTAATTGGGAAATAATAGAGGGGTGGGATAGCTAACCGTGAAGGTAGGAGTCCATAGGATGAACACTGGAAGCTCATGTTTTCCGACATGAGGATAGGTTATGACGACCTCATATATGATACTTATCGGGTACACGGGAGTCCCGTAGGTATACTTATACATATGTATCATGGAGAGCGAAGGGTACTTGGGAATATCCTACTCTCATGGTATCTCTGGTTCGTGCGGCTACACACATTGGGGCCCATTCAGAGGGTTACTGGACCCATATAGCCTGTAGGTGGTTCTAGGATGGTTAAGCTACACATACCCAGGTTAATGGTTTTAAAGGCATGCTAAACCAAATTTTTTTTCTAGGCATGGATTATATATATATATGTATGGATGGATATGTATGCATATGGTTGTTTGCTTGGTTAACTTTGTTTTAAAGGTTGGCATTATTTTATCCTTATCCTGAATGCATTCTTGTGTTTACTTGCTAACCCGTCTTCGAGTGGTTGTATCCCCACGTGATACAGTAACGGGCCATACTACTCTTCCTGCTCATTGATCGAATTTGGGAACAATCGGTGTTGGATTAAAAGGGTGAGCTTCCATAGTTCGGAAGGCATCTATTTTATGTCATGGGCTACTTTATATACTTTTATCATTTCATAGTCTTTGGTTTTTGGCTATAGTTGGGGGCATGTCCCGACTAGGTACTCTTTGGTTTGGTTTAGAGGCTTTGTATGGACAACTGTTGACTTGGGTATGGAATGGTTATGATGTGTATATAAAATATACTATGGATTATCATTTTTGGTTTGGTTGGTTGGTTATTAGATGGATTGACTTGGTTGGGTTGGTCTCAGATATAGACTTATCCCAAAGTCATTACATTGTTAAATACATTATCTTGTTATATGTTCGGAGTTCATCCGACTTAGGGTATATGTTGGTTAGTTGGATCGGGTATTGGGGGTGGTCTCTGGTCCCGATTGGACTTAAGATGTCCATTATGACAAGGCCCTAGTTCGAGTCATGTCATGTTGGTATCAGAGACTAGGTTTTGGTGTCATGGGGTGTCCATAAAATCATGTCGAGTAGAGTCTTGCTTTTTGGTGTGTTGTGCACCACACTTATAATTAGGAGGCTCCAAGGCATTTAGGAATGTTTCACTTTCTTGTTGTTCTATATTAGGGCTATGGAGTCTAAGGTCTTGAACTCTTTCCTAAATCTTCCTTGGTTTACCTTTTTAGATCATGTCCTCTCAATGATCTAAAGTTCATGCAAACTCACCCATCCTACTTGAGGATGACATGGATGGATCTAGTCTATCTCATAGGGTACAAACCCGATAAAGGGTCATAGTTTTTGATTTTTTTTGTGGAGTTCTATCAGTCTCATTGACTTTACTTCGGAAGGTGGCACTCATGCTCAATTACCTCAAGGAGAGGTTACCAATGCGGAGTTTACCAATACCGAGTTTTGATACTCTATTATTCTATTAACCAAATAGTGGAAACTCTATCACGCCAGTCCAGTCCTATTGGTATAGGGAAGAATAGGGCAAGGTCGGGAAATAGGCAAGGTAAGAGGTCTTAATTTTTTGAGCAAAGGGGAGGCCAGCGATATGGTGGTAAGTGGTCCAAGAGAAAGAGTTGGGTGGGTCCTAACTCCTGTTCTATGGCTACTACTCCCTACTCAAATTCGTTGAGAGACAGATATTTTCAAGTTGGTAATGCTTCTAGGGAACAAGGTGCCCAATCTCGGGCCGATGGGGCATTATCCACACCATCCTATCCTCTTTGTTGATTTTGTGGTCGGTCGCATCGTGGTTGTTGCGAGAAAGGGAGGAGTCATTATTTTAATTGTGGTCAGTTGGGTCATATGCAACGGAAGTGTCCCATAATGATTTTCTCTTGGGAAAATAGGACTCCGGTTTCCACTTCTCTAGCTCTTGCACCAAGGGGTGCTACTTCTATCTCCAACATTGGTCGGGATCATCTCAATGACTTCACCATCCCTCGGGAGTCTGAGACATCTTATGATGGTGACACGAGTATGTTAAAAATCTCTTTCTATGGTGCGTATTTTTTAATTAGTCAGGGGCTCTCTCTTTCTTTGTGATCCTATTTGTGGTTGTGTATTTTGGTTTTAGTCCCAAGGTTGTTTCAGATTCTTCTCCTTTTTTATTTCTACCCCGGTAGGTGACTCTGCGATTGCTAAAAGAGTTTATGAGTGTGTGTGATATCTGTTGGTAGTAAAAGAGGTTTTGGTGGATTTGTTTTACTAAAAAATGGTGGATTTTAATGTCACTCAGGGGATGGATTGGTTACACTCGTGCTATGCCTCATTAGGTTGTCGATCCCGTTAGGTTGTCTTTAGACTCCCAAGTGAGTCGGTTATTGAATGGAAGGATAGTTTCATCCCTTCACTATTAAGGGGAAAAAGTTAATTATATCTTAGAGCTCAGAGATTTGTATCCAAAGAGGTGTCTCCATCATTTGGTTTGGGTTAAAGGTTCTAACTTGGAAGGTCTTTCTTTGCATTCAGTTTTGGTGGTGCATGAATTTCTTGGGGTTCTTTCTGATGACCCTCAAGGTGTCTTTCCAATGGGGAGGTTGAGTTTGGGATCGGTCTTGTTTCAGACACTTGTCCTATTTCTATTCTTTCTTTATAGAATGGTTCTGGTTGAGTTAAAATGGCTTGAAGGGCAATTAAGGGATCTCTTAGATGAAGGCTTCATCTGTCCTAATATTTCTCCATGGAGGGTTTTCGTTCTTGCATGCATAAGGGGGACGGTTCCTTGGAAATGCATAGGTTGTCGGTGGGTGAATAAGGAATTTTAGGGTGTCCTCCTTGTGGGGTGGACTATATATGTATATTCTATATGGGGTACTTGTTAGTAGTGCATAGTGTTAAATAGATACCAAGTGTAAATCTTAGATATTGATTTTGGTAAACGGAGTATGTTAGCTCGGAGATAGTAATGCAGAAATTATGGAGGTAGATTGGTAGATTTGATGAGGTGTGTAGAAGGGTTAAGGTTGATGACTTGGGGAACACAATAGTGGGAAAGTTGTGACTTATAGGCCAGGGCTTCAGGTTGAACTGGTGGATTGGTGGTTAGGTCATTGGATGGGTTAGATCATGGAGTTTGTATGACTATACTGGGCTCTAGGAAGCATTTTGATGAATAAGGTTTCGGGTATAGGAAAATCAAGCATCCTTAGTAATTATCCTTGGTGATACCCTTTAGACCGGAGTATTGTGCTTTTAGGTGTCATGTCATAGGATGAAAGCCGATAGCGGTGGACCATAAGGGAAGGATGGGTTGCATATTCTAGTGGTTCCCGTCTATCTTGGTTAAGAAAATGCTCTACTAGTGTTGCATGCATTCTTATAGCACTTTTGCCTAAGGTTCATATTTTGCATTCTCCTTGTTCCCAGGATATGAGTCTTGATACATTACATTACCCATAGATACGCAATGGTGTTTCTTCCGGTGTTCAGTCCTAAGGACTCTTTTTATGGTATGGTTATGTCGGGATGGTTCTTCATTATGGTATAGGTGGTTCTTTGAAGTACTTAGTGCCTATGGTGCCGTGTCTTGTTTTGGGGGTCTCTCTTTGAGTGGCATGTGAAACTCTTGTAATTTGGTTCCTCAAATGACCCTTTCTATGCTAGGGTGGTAGTGTCTTGGGGAGCATGATGATATTTGAAAGAAGGAGTGTAGAAGTCCCTAAGTGGGGGAGATTCTGGGGTGACTACTAGAGTTATGGTTTTTAAGTGTAAGGTAAGGTTATTGTCATGAGAAATGGTTAGGAGGGGACTAAGTGGTGGAAACCTTTGTAAAAAAATTACAGAAGGTGCTAAATCTTTGGAAGGATAGATCATACCGCGGGTATATGTGTATATAGGAAGTAGGCTTGAATTTTTGTGATTGATAGATATACCAATAATTGTGTCGGGTACTTAAGAGGCTTGGTGAGGCATGATTTATGAATTATTTTCATGGCATAATTTTTGTATGGTTTTGGGTTTTCAAATATATGTTGGGATTTTGGTTGGTTATGGTTTTCCTATGTCTTTTACTTTTGGTTTTCATATTATAGTGGTGATGAAGCGGAGTAGTGTTTCGGGATAGATGTAAGGAGTAGAGCCCGGTGCCTAAATTTACTTCTTTTTGCTTTGAATAGGATTGAACATGGAAGTGGTGTATATCTATACTCAAGATCTCATAGTGATGTGTCTTTAGGAAATTGTAAGTTGAATTGTACTTACTCTCTAGCATGAGTTCCATTCATCCGGTATTCCATGTGTTTGTGTTGAGGTAAGGTGTGGGTGGTCCTTTGTTGGTTAGTTTCTTTGGGTGGTATTGGTATCTTGGATTGTTCGTCCTATAAGGAGGTCCCGATGAGGATCTTGGGTTGGCAAGTTCACCGGTTGCGAACAAAGAGGTGTGACATCGGTAAAGGCTCTATAGTGGAACCAAAAGACCAAGGAATCCATTTGGGATGCAGAGGTGGACATAGAGTCCAGGTATCCATGTTGGTTTTTGTTTCAGAAACTCGTGCGTACGGTATGTGTTCTTTAACTCATCTTGGTTTTTTAACTTGGTTAAAGGAAAGGAATGGTTTCTCTTGCATTCTAGTTTTCTAACATAGTTAGAGGTTGGAATGGACGTGTTGGGGTGTAAATTGTGCTTTGTATATGTGGTGATCTTCTTATCTTATTAGACATCTTTGTCTTCTAATTTGGTTGGAGAGAAGTTTGATGGGTGATAATGTGCTATCTCGTGCTTTTTCTCTCCCTTACCTGTCATTTGAGGATGAATAATCCTAAGTGGGGAAGAATGAAACACCCTAAATCTTAGCCCTTGCAAAATTTCTTCAGTTTTGGACATTCTATCCATAGATAACTCATGGGTACCAATCATACCTTAGGATATGACTTGGGATGCCTCTCTCATATGTTAGGCAGTAGGTTTTGGTTGGGATTCTACCCAAGGTACGACTCAACATCATACAAGTCGTATGCTAGGAGACAAGGTGTAAGATGCTAAGTCGTATGATGGTTATTGGCTTGCCTAGTTGAATCTGTCCAAGATACGATTTGTGGGTTCTTTTCGTACCCTAAGATATGACTTAGACCTAGGTGGTCGTATGTTGGTCAGTCTAGGGAACCTTGGTGGGGTCTAGGGTATGAGTTAGGGTACCACTCCTACCCTAGGGTACGACTAAGGAGGTTGGGTCGTACCCACCTAGGACTTGGTTTTCAGCTTTTAAGTTAAGGGTAGTCCGAACATTTTCCACCCTAAACCATTATGTCCCTACATTATATAACCCTTAGTGTCCTCTCATAATACACTTGGAAGACTTGAAACACTTCAAAATACTCTCTCAAACTCACTCTTGAAGATTGGAGGCTAGGGTTTCTAAAGTGTTCTTCAAAGGGCTCAAGATTCAAGTTTTTCTCTGGAATCTTCTTGTATAAGGCGTGTCCTCTTCCCCTCATTGTTAATTCAAACTAAAGGCATGATTTAATGTGTTTTAAACATTGATTTATTATTCATGAATGGTGGTTTGGAAACTAATGTTGAGGGTCTTGATGCATATTGTTGGGTCTTGGTTTAAATTATGTTTTCACATGTTTTGGTGATGGTTTGCTTATGTGGGTGCTTGTTGATTTTGGTTTAAAGAATGGGTCATGAGTAACCCTAAACTTGATGGTTTATGCTTTGGTTTTGGTCTTGGTAAAGGTATGCCATCAACATGTTTGATAAAATGCCTAAGAGAATATTTTTACTCTCATATGGAAAGAGAATGTTTTTACTCTCATATGGAACTTTTATTGAAACTACTGCATGGTATGGCTTGGTAATGGAACCATAAATAGATTTGGATGGTTTTGCATTGATTTAAATATTTTGAATGGTATAAATGGTTTAAAGGTTTGGAATGGTTTTAAATAGTGTGAATGGTTTAGGATGGTTAAATAGTAAAACCATGGGGGTTATGAAATTGATTTGAATGAAAACCTTGTGGGGTACACGGGAATCCCCCAAGTGAATGAAATGATGAAATTGGTTTGAATATTGAATGACTTGTGGGGTACAACAGAATCACCCAAGTAAAACTTAATAATGACATACTTGTGGGGTACACAGGAATCTCCTAAGTAAGCCTAATATTGATGTACTTGCGGGGTACATGGGAATCCCCTAAGGTTGGCTAAGGAAATTGCTTGCAAGCTATAGCCGATATGATGATGCCACTTGTAATAGCCTTGATTTATAATAAATGGAATAATGGTTTGATTGGATGATAATGGTTTTAATTGGACAATAATGACGGGGTGTGATAGCTAAACGTGAAAGTGGGAGTCCATAGGGCGAACAATGAAAACTCATTTTTGCCGACATGAGGATAGGTCATGAAGACCTCATATATGATACTTATAGGGTACACGGGAATTCCCTAGGTACACTTGTACATATGTATCATGGAGAGTAAAGGGTACTCGGGAATCTCCTACTCCTATGGTATCATTGGTTAGTGTGGCTACATGCATCAGGGCCCGTTCAGGGGGTTACAATGGACCCATATAGTCCGTGGGTGGTTCTAGGATGATTAAGCTACACATACCCAAGTTAATGGTTTTAAAAGCATGCTAAACCCGGTTTTCTTTCCTGGAATGGATTACATATATATATATATATAGCATCTTCTATGCAGATTAACAAGTCTCGTAAATGTTTTTTGTGTGCTCGCAAATCTTATATTCCATATCAGAGCATTCATTCAGACATATTATTTTTAATTACATTAGTCCTTGTTTGCCTGATCTGTTATAGTCCTGCAACACCCTTTTTATTCCTCTTTGAATGAATTTCTTTAATTTTTTCTACTTGTTTAGTAGATAAATCTCCCTTTATAGCTTCCTTTTTTATGTTAATTTCTAGATCACTATTATCATATGCTCTATCTTCTTGGATATTTTTACCATTTTAAATCTGCATTGCTGGAGGTAGCACCTCATTATTATCCACTTCTGACACTATTATTTCACTTTCCTCCATTGTATTCTTTTGATGTTTTGAAAAATCTCTTTGACTCTGTGTATTCACCACTTCCTCTTGGTTTTCCATTGTTGTTGTAAGTGCCTCCTTTAGATGATCATATTGGATTGTATCCTTAATAGTTCCTCTTTGTTGCTCCTTTGTCTGGTCAGATTGATCATTTATCTCCTTTACCTGTTTGCCCTTCTGTTTAGATACTTTTTCTTTTCATTCCAAACTTTTACTAGCAGCAACTGATTTCTGCATTACTTTTCCTAAACTTTGAGTAACCTAGTCCTTTGTGCTTTTCCTTGTTGTATCTTTCTCCTTATTATTCTGCTTTCCTGTTTTTCATCATTGAGTGCTTCAAATAGATTTTCATCTTTGTATTCAATTTATCTTTGGATGTGGCCGTACTTCTCCTTTTTATATTTGTTTCTACTTTTAGTAATCCATTTTTGTTTGTATTGATTGTTTTCTGTCCTTCTACCACTTGGTAATGTTTCTTTTTTATTGGATGTTATCTCTGAAGAATTCCTCCTTTCTCCTTCTACATGTTCTTCCTCGCGCCCTTCATCATGTGCCTTTCCAATTAGCTCAGGGTGGATGTTCCAACAATTCTCTTTATCATGACCTTGTAGGCAACAATCTCTACAATATTTTGGCATGTAGTCATATTGGATATTCACCCAATTTGATGTAATCTCCTTTGTGATATCGTCTTCCTCATTTATCCTTACTCTATGTGGTAATTTTTTCACCGAATCAGCTTCTATCTTGACCTTAGCACAACTGGATCTTGTTTGATTTCTTGTTGCCATATCAACTGTGAGTGGTTTCCCCACTACAAATGCAATAAAAAAAATTGCATCCTTTGTAAAGAAATTCGGTAGTAAATCAGAAAAAGATATCCATGCCACTCCAATTATTGTCTCCACGTCCGGTTCAAATCAGGGATCCCACTTGAGTGTCCGCATCTGCCAATATATCTCCTTTTCCTTCACATAGATGATTTTTGTGGATAGCATATTCACATAATCCTCTAAAGTTTTAAGCATGATCAATATATGCATTGAATTTAGTACACCAATACTGCATGCATTCTTGATCCCGCATTGACATGGAATTCTTCTTCTTAATTCACTAATGCTTGGCTTACCATATGAGGACTTTCCTACGATAGCATATTGAAAATTCTCATGAATAATTAGTGTACTAATTTTTTACTTGTTCCATATAATATTTGGTTCTCCTTATAGCATGATAACAGGTTTCAGTGATACGGTTGGCAAAGTTGAGCTTTTGGTTTAAGAACATTAGCATATTGATAGTTAATAGGGGCAAAGGTTGTGTTATGTGTATCGATTTGTATTTAATTTATAGACAGTAATGGGGAAATTCCTTTGGTGGAATCACTCCACCAGCGGTGGTATCAGCCATGTTGGCCAACGACAGTCCCATGTGGGCCGACGACAGTTCTAGTTTTTTTTTTCTTTAGGGATTAGGGTTTAGAGGATTTTTTTTTTTTAAATGTTCTTAACACTAGGAATGACAATAATGTTGGATATTCATTCTTTAGTTTTGTATAAATACATAACCTATATTTACTTTTTGTTAAATATTTAGTATTATTTTTTATAGGAATACCTAAGATAGTTCTATCTTGCTAGGACTAAAGAAACATTTGAAAAACAAGTTACTTATATGTTTTTATGAAGACTTTGCTGGAAAAAATTCAAAAAGACCCAAAGAGTCCATAGTTAAAATATTCAAACTTTATTGGTTTGGTTTGATTTATAGATTTTTGATATGGTATTTAAGAAATTTGGACCAACCTGATCATATGCACCCCTATTTGAAAGTGTGAAAGGCCCAAAACAAAACTAAATCTGGTTAATATGCAGAATTGTCATTTTTGATTAAATTTTATAATTAATTAATAATCACTTAGTAGACGTTTGGATATGCGATTTCATTTTGTAATTTGAAATTATGAGATGAAATCAGTATTTGGACATGTGATTTAACGTTGATTTCTTCTCATGAGATGAATTCACAAATTCTCTAAAAATCATGATATGAAGATTTGAGAATTTCATATCACGATTTAGAGTTTTTCAAATAGAAAAATGAACCCACAAGTTAGTAATTTGTAAAAAAAAAACCATCATTTACATCTATCAACCATTTATTTCATATGTAAATAAAATTTATAGTTCATATTATTACTCTCTAAACCATTTACATCTCATTATCATGATCCAATGTATCGAATCGTGAAGGCACCTATTCTAATCCACCTAGATAGGAGAAACCCTTACCACCGCCTAGCAAGTCAAATGAAAATACTTAATTAATCAATTAGCCATTATTATTATAGAAACTTTTACAAGACAATTGGGAATTAGAACAACCCTAATGATCCTAGGCGTATTTATACTCCTAAGTGTCATTATCTATGTGTGTTTGGCTTTGTTTTAAGGACTCTTGATGTGTTTAATAAGAAATAAATGGTTTAATTATGTGTTTATGTGTTTTAGAACATTCTTAGACTGTTTGTGGTGTATTTGAAATAATTTAGGAATCAAAATGATCAAATTGAGTTTAGACGAGAGGACTAGTTGCGTTAGCTTGAGCTATGCTTGGCTCTAGTGTGCTTTGATGAGATATATTGTATTGTATTAACTAATGCATGCTATTTGATTTTTTACAAAACCATTGGAGGTGTTTTGGAAGCTAATTGAATCCTACAAAAAAGACCTAAGAATTGGAGAAACAAGGATCAAACGCACGACAAGATAGGATCCAAATGGAGCGAAATCTTGTACTTGGGAGCATCCCTTGCACTGTACAACCCAAGGAAGTATGTAGGGGGTTCTCAAATAACCCTAGGGATACCCATTACTGCCTTGTACTCTCTTTGGGGGGTGATCCGCGACCCCAAACGCGAGTTTGAGGCCTCGGGGCGTGAGGCAACTCCTAGAGCGTCCAAAAATCAATTTTAAGCCTTTTAAGTTAGGGAAAGAGTTGTCAATGCATATATTTCGTGTTGGGATACCCATGGACGATCTAAGAAACTATAAAAGGAGAACTAAAATTTCATCCCATCCTTAGTTCAATACACGAATTATAGAGAAGACAAGTAATCAAAGGGCTCAAACTAGGGTTCTTTGTTCTTTAACTTTACTTTCTTGGAGTTTTTCTTTATGAACTCATCCATGGTGATTCTTTGTAAGACTATGATTGGATAAATACCCCAATTATAGGGTTGAGTCTACAAACATTATTGTGTAATTATTGTTTAAATTTGGTTTATATATTTATCAAGTATATGATTGTTTTTATGTTCTTGTTTTACTATTCTAAAGCGTCATGAACTTTAGGATAAATTATACTCCCAAAATGAATTGACCATAGGAGTGGAGGAATGGAATGAAGAATGTAAGGTGTGTGGATCATGTCTTTAGTCTTTAGATATTAATTGTTAATGATGATTTATGGTTAGGATAGAGATACACCTAAACGTCCCCCTTGGCTAATGAAATGGGAAGATAGCTTAATGTATCCAAATTAAAGGCTCACATCCTCCCTTAATGATATAGTTGTGAGATTAATTTGGGTAGATAACTTAGAGGATGGCCATTCCCTATTTATAATATCAATCCCATACGTCAACAATCATGATAAACACCAACACCGACCAAAAACCATAGTTATACATAGATGTGTAGTATGTCTGAATCCTAGAAGTTCTCCAAACATTGTTTACAATTCAAATTTCATACTATCGTTATTTCTTGCATTTAGTTTATAATAAAAAAACTCAAAATCTTAGTTGGTTACACTCACAATGATTTAATCTCATTTGTAATGTGAGAATTAGATAGTTTTCTAATCACCAAGTCCCTATGAGATTGACATTCTGCTCATAATAGTCACTTTACTACTTGGGTGATCACATACACTTGTGTATATGCTAGGATGCAACAATTTTTTGGCACTGTTGTCGGGGACTTGAAAATTGAAAACTCTCTAATTTTTAGTTTTGCTACTTTGGTTTTATAAGTGTTAATAAGTTGGTGTTAGCTTCTGAACTTGCAGGTACAGGGCTGAATCACAAGTAAGTTGGCTGGGGAAAGCGATTTTATTGACCCATATCCTAAACCTGAGCTATGCTTACATAAATTAAGGAGAGAAGCAGTACTTCTCTATCGCATACCACAAGTTTAAAAGGGCAAAGACAATTCTGCATTCATGGTTGCAGGACAGTACACGAAGTGGAAATCCCATTCATAACCAATGTCACCTCCAGCATCCGCAGACCAAAACTCAGAGGTAGATTTGAGATAAAATAGAATGTGGTGCGATTGTTGCACAACAATGGGTAGTTCACAATTTTTTCACATGAAGATCCATAGGTTCAACTACAAAACTTTTTAGAGATCAGTGGCACTTTCATTTCCACTAGAGTCTCTGCTAATTACGTAAGACTCACTCTCTTCCCCTTCTCACAATTAGGGGAACAGAAGAAATGGTTGAAGGTAAAACCTTTAAAATCCACCACATAATTGGAATGATTTGAAAAATAAGCTCCTTATCTTATTCTTTCCATTTGGAAAGATTGCAAGGTTGAAGAGTAAGATCCTTAATTTCAAACAAAAGCCAGATGAGAATCTCTATCTTGCACGGGAGAGATTCAAGTCTCTTCTCATGGATTGTCTGCACCATCAACAGAACAATGTGGTGTTAACTCATACTTCTGTTGAAGGATTTGACCATTACACAGATTTTGTTAGATTCAGCTGCAGACGGTCAAGCATTGGATAAAACTTATGATGAGTTGTACAATTTTCTGAATTGAATTGCACAAGGTAATCCCAATAAGAATTATGATATATCTAAAAGTGTTGTAAAGAAGTCCATAGGTATGACTGAGGTGGATAGTGTCATAATATTGGCCGCTCAGTTGGCCTCCTTTCAGAATCAAATGATGACATAATTCAATAAGTTAAGTGTGAATCAACCTCAGGCTCAAGTAAATGTAGTTTGGTAGGCTCAAACATGGTGTGAGATTTATGGAAATAATGGTCACTCAAACCTATGTGAAGAAAATCTAGAGTCGGTTAGTTTTATGGGCAATGCCCAAAAGGATAAATAGAATTATAGTAATGCCTACAATCACGACCGGAAGAGGCATCCCAATTACACTTGGGGCTATAACCAGGCTCACACTCAACAATTTCAGTAGCAGCAAGGCATTAAAAACAACACTCAGGCCAGTAATATTAAAAAGACATTGAAAAAAATCCTAGCCAACTAAGAACAAATGGTCGCAACCATAAAAAATCAGCAACCGACTTAGAAGAATTTGGAAACAAAGTTAAGGTAGTTGGAAGTAATAGAACACCAAACCTTAAGGGGGTTTGCCTAGTGATACAGAAAAAACAAGTTATGGCAATCACCTTGAGGAGTGGTAGAGACTTGATTGACAACCTCTAAAGAAAAATAAAGAGGTACAGGAAGAGTTAGTCCCACAATAGGCAGAAGAGAAGAAACTGAACCCAAGCTGGAAATTTGAGAAATTATAAGTACCCAAGAACAAAGACAATTGATAAAACACAAGAGATACCACCATCACAGTTTCCTCAAAGTCTTAAAAAAGCTAAAGAGGATGCATGAATTATGAAGTTCTTTGACACATTGAGAAAACTTCACATTAACCCTTCTTTGTTAGATGTTTTGCAGGGAATACTTAAGTACGCTAAGTAATTTAAAGATATTGTTACAAATAAGACAAATATGGGTGATATTAAGATGGAAACACTTACCGAAGAGTGCAGTTCAGTGTGATGAGAAAGATACCTACAAATCTTAAGAACCCCGGAGTTTCACCCTCTTCATACAAATTGATAAAAATGATATGATCCATGCTTTGAGTGATTTAAAGGAGAGCATGAATTTGATGCCCTTGTCAACGTTCAACACTCTTGGTTTTTGAAAACTGAGACCATGTTTAGTGGTGCTCCAAATGGCGGATAAAACAAGAGTAGTATCCAAAGGAATCATAGAGGATGTTCTCATTAAGGTTGGTAAGTTAATTTTTCCTACTGATTTATTATTCTTTGTTATGATGAAGATGAGAGGGTACCAATTATACTGGGACATCCATTCTTGACAACTGGAGGAGTACTTATTTATGTAAGGGAAAACACTCTAAAAAAGAGACTGAATGATGAAGAGGTGATTTTGAGAGTGTACAATGTGCTCAATACACCCTTATGCAACAAGGATTTATTCATGATCACAACCATGGAAGTGTATGAGTGTGGGGTGGAGGAGTTTGGACCTCTTATGACTTTTTGGGACACTCTCATAGAGTTGCCCCAACCAACAATTAAGCCTGAGATTGAGAAACTTTAAGAGGAACCTGAAAAGAAAAGTGTAGAAAAAGCTGCAGATCTTAAAAGTAAGCACTAAAGAGGTCAGGAAAGAATAAAATGATGGGCTCCGAGTAGAAAGAGGAGGATGAATGAATATGGTTGAGAGTTGTGATGTAGGTCGTGCCGTGATAATAAATCAGGTTCTTCTTGGGAGGTAACCCAAGATAAGGTATTTATTTTTATTTTTTATAGTTTTTCTTTAGTATCACCTTGGTTTTTATTTTGGTTTTGAGTCAACAGGTTAAAAAAAAGTCTGAGTAGTGGAGATTGAGCTAAGAAGCATGAAAAAGACTGATTATGGGGTCCTCCGGACCTCTTTGATGATCATGATGCTACTAGCTAGGCCTAGAAGCCCAAAGGAGTATTTCTATCCTTACTTTTAGGTTCTTCTTAGGGACAAAGAGTTCTTTTAAGTGTGGGGTGCGGAATCTTCCGATTGTTTAGGGTGAAGTGGTGCTACACGATTTTCATTTTTAGTTATTTTCCAATTATTGACTAAATTTAAGTAATTATAATTTTTTTTTATCTTTGTTTCTTTTTAGTTTTACTGTGTCTATTTAGTAGAACCACACTTCACGAACCCTTTAGTTTTTTTTGTTTCTTTTATGAGGGGTCACCCTTTGAACCAGTATCTCTTTTTTATTTTTAGGTGTAATTTTAAATTTTGTCATTAGTAATAAGTGAGATATTCTTGCTAAGCTCTATGTATGATTATATGATGCAAGTTGATTTTGAATTTTAAAGAATGTACAGTGAGTTGAATGACTATTTTTGAGACACCTAACCTCATTTATCTTACTCTTGTGCGATATTGGCTTAATTTTGAATTCTCGCTATTTCTTGGTTAAGAGTCTATAGAGATTCTTCTTGATTTAAGCATGTGCCACGTGTAAGTGAGGTTCTTGTAAATTACTTGTTACATATTGATGTCTAAAACTTACCTCGTGTGTGTGCAAAGCGAAATAAAGAATGTTGCGTTTAGGAGATGATATAGGCATTTCTTTGATAACCATGTTTTATACCCTCTTTATCTACCCTTATTGCATGATCTTAGTTAGCTCGGTTGATACTTTAGCCTATTCTTTGGTAGCCTCATATTTTTATTATCCCCTTTCGTTCAATTTACCATAATTTAATCCAAAGATCCTAAGAATTTTAGTCGTAAGATAAAGATTTTAAGAAGTGTAAGATTGGAGGAGGAAAACGTGAAGCTCTAAAATAGTAGTTATTGGCATGTTGAAAATTTTTATGTATTGTTGATGTGGAGTAGTGTAAGGAAAAGAAAAGAAAAATTGATCAAAAAGTGAATCATGTATTGATTAAATACTTTCGACTTAAGATGTGTGAACTAGCTTAAAGAGATAGGGAAAAACAAAAGGGAAGTAGAAAGATAAAAGTGGTGGAAAATTTGGTTGGTTAGAGAAGAGTCGAATGTGAAGTGTGATGTATTAAAGCACTTAGGGAAGATAGTTACTATTACTAGTCAGAATAGTTCCTACCAATCCCTTAGCCTATATTACAACCCTTAAAGTCCTAATATTAGTGGATTAATGCACTAAGGGAAAGCTTATGGTTCATCTTATGTGACTTGTGAATTCTTTGTTAGAGTTAGCGAAATTTGATTCTTATACCTATTTTTGTGATGAATTGCAAATTTGTGAGTGAATGTGGGTGACCCTTTTCTGGTGAGGGAACATATCTGATGATGGTTAGGTTATTTGAATGATCTCTTTGCTAAGTAAGAGGCATGAGTTTGTAAACTTGGTGGAGTCAATTCTTGAGGTTCGGATGTTTTGAAGTAGAGTACACATGTTTTTAATTGTAATATGACATGCTTAAGGTGGAACTTGCTCTTTATCTAGTCATTGTAGTTCTAGCTCTAGTGTATTAATTGTAGTTGTGATGATAGAGTCTTCCTTGATGTTGCTTAAGGTAAATTTTTGTTCGGGGATGAACAATGCTTTAAGTGTGGGGGTGATGATCTCAGGCGTATTTATACTCCTAAGTGTCATTATCTATGCGCGTTTAGCTTATTTTTGAGGACTTATTGATATGTTTAATGAGTTATCAATGGTGTAATCGTGTTTTTATGTGTTTAAGAACATGTTTAGAGTGTTTATTGTGCATTTGAAAAAATATAAGAATCAAAATGATCAAATAGAGATTAGACGAGAAAACTAGTTACACTAGCTTGCGCTATGCTTTGTTCTAATGTACTTTGATGAGATCTATTGTGTTGTATGAAAATTATTGTTATTTGATATTGTAGGATACCTTTAGGGGGTATTTTTTAAGCTAATTGAATCCTACAAAAAATTCCTAAGAAGTGGGGAAACAAGGATCAAGCGCACGATGAGATAGGAGCCAAAAACAAAGTGAAATCTTGCGCTTGGGAAAACCCCTTGCGCCGCACACCCCAAGGCAGTATTGGGGGGTGGGGTTGTGACATGTACCCTAGGGAGACCCCTTAATGCCTTGGAATCACTTTGGGGGGTGATCTACGGCCCCAAATGCGAGTTTGAGGCCTCTGAGGTAACTCCCGGGGCATCCAAAAGTTGATTTTAAGCCTTTTAAGTGCGGGGTAAAGTCGCCAATGCATATATTTCATGTTGGGATACCCATGGATGAACTAAAATACTAGGAGAACTAAGTCACAATTTCATTCCATCTTTGGGTCAACATGCGAACTGGAGAGGAGACAAGCAATTAAAGGGCTCAAACTAGGGTTCTTTGTTCTTTAAGTTTACTTTTTTGTAGTTTTACTTTATGAACTCATCTATTGTGATTCTTTTTAAGACTATGAGTGGATAAACACCCTCAGTATAGGGTTGAGGCTATAAACGTGATTGTGTAATTATGGTTTAAAGTTGGTTCATATGTTTATGAAGTATGTGATTGTTCTTTTGTTCTTGTTTTACTATTCTAAAGTGTCTTGAATTTTAGAATAAATTATAGACCCAAAACGAATTAACCATATGAGTGGAGGGATAGAATGATTAATGTAAGGAGTGTAGAAAATGTCTTTAATCTTTAGATATTAATTGTTATAGGATGATTTGCAATTAGGATAGAGATATACCTAAATGCCCTACTTGGTTAACGAAATGGAAAGATAGCTTAATGCATCCAAATTGAATACTCACATCCTCGCTCAATGATATAGTTGTGAGATTAATTTGGGTATATGACTTAGAAGATGATCATTACCAAGTTATAATATCAACCCAATACATCAACAATCATGATAAAACCCAACACCGACTAAAAACCATAGTTATGCTTGGATGTGTAGTATGTCTCAACCCTAGAAGTTCTATATATATCGTTTACAATCCAAATTTCATATCGTTGTTATTTCTTGAATTTAGTTTATAATCAACAAAACTCAAACCCTTAATTGGTTACACTCTCACTTATTTTATCTCATTAGTAACTCAAGAATTGGGTAGTTTGCTAATCACCAAGTCCATGTGGGATCAACATTCATCTCGCAAGAGTCACTTTACTACTTGGGCGACCACGTACACTTGCATGCGCGCTGGGACGCAACAAGTTTTTTGAGTCCATTGTCGGGGATCCAGTCTAAACAGGTAAAAGAGTGTTCGAAGAAGTAGGATTTAGTCTAAACAGGTACAAGATCTTCTAAAAGAACAGCAGGACTAGACAAAATTTCCACCATGAGCAAGAGGAGTGGGACCTCCTAGAGAATCATTAACTGCAACAGTCATAAAACTATCACTAATTCCTGCAAAAGGCTATACCCCAAAAATGGTATAGCAAAAGTAGTATCAGTACCAACCACACATACTGCTAAGCCTCATCGACTAACTCCAATTGGATTACGTATTAACATAACATAAATACTATAAAAGAAACATGCATCTATTTATTCACAATACCTAGCCCCATATCACCCGTTTCCCTACTACGAACATGTAATAATAGCATAGCCTTACCTCCCCATTTCCCTAAACTGATCAATTGCCTTCTGCTAACCTACTAGTTATGGAATCCAAGGTACCATTCTCATCCTTATGACTTTACTACCTTGAACCACTAAATTTATCCGTACACCAAGGACTACCACAATTATAATGAAAAAACTACATCAAAGATTGTCCCTAACCTGAATCAAGACCTTAAATAAGTCAACCAACCATTTAGGAAAATGAACCATCCAGACAAGTAAACCATTAACAAGGCCCTAAGTCATTAATATAGACTTAACCAATAACTTACAACCGTCTTCACACTACCCAACGCATACAAAAATCCCTGTTCAACCTTAAACACAATTACTATTTCACTACTAGAGATAATAACCAAGTTAAGAAGCCAATAAAAATTATTAGTTACGTCAAACCAAAACAAGTCTTGTGAAACACCAAGTGCAACAACACATATAAAGGTTATCCAGTTCACTTATGAAAATGTTAAACTCATCTATACCTTGTACATATATACTATGGGTATTATAATCACCCTCAATTCATGAACTGCAGGGTATAAATTCCATCCATGTACCAAACCCCTGACACACGTGTCTGCCAATCTTATTCTACTAATAAATTGAGAGAATGTTTAAATACCAAAATATTCCATATTAACAATAAGATAGCTAAAAATCATTAGAAAATATAAATTCATTGAATTAAACATACATATAATGTGTACTAACAAGCCATACCAAGAAGTAACTAACATGCACATATAATACAAATTGGATTAACTACAATGCCATCGTCTGCCTACAGTTTAGGATCTAACATCTCACGTAACTAATTTTCTCATTACTAAAACAATCAATCGATCCACAACCTAGATGCTACAAACATTCCAACTCTCCGTACAATATCATAACGTTCTTTAGGATTTCAGCTAATAATTGCTAACTTGCCCTTTCCATTACCCTTAAATATGAGTTGAAATCGTGAACCACCTAAACACAGAATAATTACAACATAACATAATAAGGTATACAAAAAACCATCTTCCCTTAAGTTACCCTAATCTTATCCATTTTTAGCCATCCAAACACCCTGCCGAAGGCCTAATCATGAAATCTCCCATCTAGCTATGGAAAATTTATGTTCTCTAACTTAGGGATACACTACTCAATTAACCTATCTTGAATGGATATTAACTAGCTGTAGGAAAGGCAAATGAATGTGAATCCCAACCTCATGCCAAGATCACAGAAATATTATTCCTAAAAAATCTGTGGGTTTACACCCCATTCACTCCCATCTTCCCCGCTCTATAGCTCAAAGATACGAGAGGAAATCCTAAAGGTTTTTAGAGTCCTTCCATCTTATTGGTTTCAACTTACGAAGACAAAAATATTAAAACCCGCTTAAGTGAGTTTCTAGTCTGCGTCATATCACTATAGGAGAAGGTGTCACTATTTAGACGTTGTATAGTGGAATAAATCCCACTATAGTAGGTTGAAGTCATCCTAACACATATTCCTAAATTTCAAAAATTAACTTGTGTGTCTCCACAAAAGTTTATGAATATAATCCCTATAATACCCATATCCCGTACCATCTCGAGATACTTTTTTGTCATGATGGATTAGGTTGCTACAGTAAGTACCAATTTACCCATTATTTGTCTCTAAATGTTCATGAAGAATGAACGGCCTGAGTCTAGAGTTTAACTAAACACCCTCCCCGTGACATAGTAGGGAACTAGTTTCTGATACCTAGACCCTAATCTTTGGATTGAAATGCAAAGCAAACTTACAAAAGTATGAGCACCAAAACCTTTGGTTACTAAATTTCTAGCATCAAAATTCTATTACCCCTCTAACGGGATAAGTTTTTTGTACTAACACGTGGCACAGTGCGAAACAAAGAAGTCATTCTCTAGTGCCTGAGGTACTCGGGGACTCATCAAACTACAGACATCAGACAGGGTGTTCAAAATTTGAAAGTCCAAAAATTTTATGGGATTTAAGGCGGGACCCTTCTATAGCGGTCTATGGCCTCTATAGAAACATTTCTATGGCAACACATTGTAACCCTAAACTATTTTTAAAAGAAAGGAAATGGGTCTCATTTCCCATTTTTTCTTTATTTACTTAAAATCTTCTTCTTTTCTTCCCCGATCATCTCGCTTTCATTGCCAGAATAAGGAAACATTCAATTTCCTACTCTCTATTACTTCATTGGTCGTGATTTTATATGATCTAGGCTTAAATTTCATCGAATAAAAGGGTTTTACACTTGAGTTTTTTGAATTTCAATTTTAGGCATGGTTGAGTCAAAAATTCAAAGCATGTTTGCTTCTCTTACCTTTATAGCTCTTCTATCACATTTTGAGTATGAGAAACTCAAAGTTTATGGGTTATGCCCGAAATAAAAGGGGATATAAAAGGTTCTTATTGAGTTTATATTGATGATTTGCACATGATTTAGGGGTCATTACGCTCGAATTTTTGTATGACTAGTTTTTGGGATACTTTTTAAATACTGACTTGAAGTCAAATCTAAAAATGGTAGTTTATGAGTCAAGAGGCACCGTTGTTGCACCTCTTGAGTACTAGGATCGATGGTCGGTCTAATGACCTCATATCTATAGAAAAAAAACTATAGTAGAGAAAGTCCCGCTATACCAATGTCGTTATAATGGGAGGCTGCAAGCAGTTGCTTTCCAGCTAAACAACTGAAATTTTGACTTTTCTATTTTGATTCTTTTCTTGAAGTTTATGAATTCTAATGGGTTTTCTTATTAAAAATTGCAGGTCAATCATTCCTAATGACTGAAAATCAAGAGAATGCTCCGCCTATGAAAAATTTCCCAACGACATCACGACTTTAGGTGAACCTGGTTTACTATAAGTAGGGCTTTGTCATGAGAGGGGTAGAAGAGAAAACACTGGAATTTTTTAGTTGGATCAAGGGTTTGGCTGGGGCTTACTAGTAGTGGCTTTTCCAGATGGGGTCTCTGGTTGGGTTAAGGTATTCTATGCTATACTCCCTACCATGCTTTGTGACAACCCTATTCCCACCATCCGCATTTGGGGTATGGATATCCTGATGGACATTCTTACTATCAATAAAGTGCTCGGGGTGAAACACGTATCCAACACTAAATTTATAAGTAGGTTTCAGACGAAGGATATAAAGTGGTTACAAGACACTCTGGTTTCAGAGGAGTTTAGGGAGCAAGATTATTTTCTTATGCCGAGGGTATGGCCTGTACTTATTTCTCAGCTGACGCATGAAGGTAGCTGAATTTAGTGTCCCAGAGGATTTGTCCATCGGGCAACACTTCTTATATGACCTATTCTCGGGCTCTGGTGGTGGTCTCTACTATTTGGGGCATCAAGATGAATGTGGGGGCCCAAATCGTTATAGAGTTGGAAGGACTTCTATCAGGGCACCAAGAAGGGTGTCTTCTTTCCCTATCAAGTATCAAAGTTATGCAAGCGAACTGGGGTACTTGAGGAGCTAGAGTATATGTGAGTGGAGATGGACATCCCCTTTCACCCTCTCCATGTGAAAGTACTCACCTCTAAAAAAAAAGGAAGAAGAAGATATGTGAGACAGAGAGCAACAAGGCAGCCTAAGAGGTCTTTGATGCGGATGGGGATGATGATGACTCCCCTCTCTCCCAGTCCCAAAGTATCCAGTTAGAGGCATATTTAGCTGTGGTTAGGAGGTCATAAATAATATCTTCTTAAGTTCCACAACCCCCTTCCCTGCCCAAGATATTTTAGTGCTTCGCAACGAGTTTGACGAGGAAAAGAAGATGAGGTACTCCCAGTATTACTTCCTCTCCCGAATATGGAAAACCATGAAGGTCATGTTTGGGTCCGTGGCTCCCAAAAGGAGCTTCACTAATTAGATCCGAAGGATTTGAGGGAGTTTTCCTTCTCAAGTGATGCAGAAGGAGATGACCCTACACCAGTATCCTGTAACTGACAGGGCAGCCAGCTAGGTTTCCTCCCTCCCTTTTATTTATGATTTATGATTTGAGTTGCCCCCATATGAGGTATGTACTAGACATTGCACTTTTCTTTCCTTTACCTTTCACATATAGATGCTAGTTTCTACCCCCATTAAAAATATAACCTACTTTTACCATATTTGAGTGATTTTTATATTCATGCAATGCTTTGAAACCACCATGTTAAATAAAACAACCCAAAAATGAGGGTAAGAAATAAGAGTAAACAAGATAATGCCTCTAACCCTCCTGTGTCGCTATAGCGACATGCCTCCCACTATAGCGACGTTGCTATAGCATAGAAAGTTCCTCTATAGCGACATAGGCATAACAGCGATGCCCCACGTCTCTACAATTTCTAGATCAGTGGCTGACCAAATTCTTGTCATTTTCAATGCCTCCTCCCCAAACACTTTAATATAATAACACAAATATGGAAATGTTTAAGTTTTGCTAATTACCCTCCAACACACCGAGCCACGTTAAAACGGACAATTAGCACTACATTATAACACATAATGTTTCAAGAACCCATAATTAACAAAAAAAATCTTTTTAAACCACCCTCGTTATTGCAGATTCTATATTTGTTCCCATGGAATGCAATTTAATTTTTTCAACAAACAATCACCCAAATAATATAGGTTTGATTAAGCTCCGCACAAATTTTTGATTTTACAGCAACAATAACAAGTCAGGGTTCAAATAATTCACCATTTAACAATCATTTAAGCAGCTATGGCTTCACATCAGTACCTAACTACCTTAACCTTATGAATCGGTATAAATCTTTATATCACCATCAACCAAACCATATAGGCATTATCAATTTTCTACCCAAAATTACACCATACATGAACACTTATAACATTCACATGACACAGATTCAAGATAATTAAGCAACTACAATCACAACACTTGAAATCAACAAATGTAAAAGTCAATTATCATTCATACGTACCTTATTAACAACTAGTTTCGCACATGATGACCCTGAGTGGGTTCCCAATCATGTTATACATAACTCTCATGGCCAGATACCAGTTGAAACCTTTCCAGTTCTAATTTGCATTGCTTGTATCCTTTCAAGCAGAGTCAAGTGACATCCACTTGTTTAGATAAGATATTAATTGGAATCAAGAGATACCAATTGGACTCAACTTAAACAACAACCAAACAATTGCATGAAAGGAAAGAAAAAAGTAAAATAATTTTTCCTAAAATGGATCGTAGCTCCTCGAAGATTAGATGAGGACATCAACACACCAATCCGCAGAATTTTACTTGACATTTACTCTTGTATTTGAAGATCGATAACCTAGTCTCTGATACCAAATTATCATGACCCTATTTACCAAATTGTGAGGGAACTTATTCTAATCTACCTAGATAGAAGAACCCTTACCACCCCCTGAGGAAGTCAAAAAAAAATCTTAATTGATCAATAAGCCATTATTATTACAAAAACTTTTACAAAACAATTGTAGAAATAGAACTACCCCAGGTTCTAGTCTAAAGAGGTACGAAAGCTTTTAAAACAAAAGAAGGACTGGACACAACTTCCACTATGAGCAAGAGGCGTGTAAGCTATTGGATAATCACTAACCGCAACAATCATGAAACCAACACTATTTTCTGTAAAAGACTATACCCCAAAAAAGATATAGCAAGAGTAGTATCAATACAAACCACATGTACTTGTACGCCTATACCGATTGACCCAAATTAGCTTACACATAAACTTGACTTAAATATTCAAAAGGAAACATGCATCTTATTATTCTCATTACCTAGCCCCATATCACCTGTTTTCTCGCTATGGACACCTAATAACCGTGTAGTGTTATCTCTCTGTTTTCCCAAAATAAACCAATTACCTTTTGCTAACCTACTTGTTATGGACTCCGAGGTACCACTTTCACCCTTACGACTTCACTACCTTAAACCACTAAGTCTGACTTTACACCTAAGACTACCTTAATTATAAGGAAATAACTACATCAAAGATTGACTCTAAGCTAAGTAAAGATCTTAAAAAAGTCAACCGAGCATCCAGGGAAATGACCCATCCAGACAAGTAAACCATCAACAAGACCCTAAGTCATTAACCCAAACATAATCGATATGTTACAACCGTCTTCACACTACCCCACGTATACAAAAATTCCTATTCAACCTTAAACACAATTACTATTTAACTACTAGAGATAGTAACCAAGTCCAGCAGCCAACAAAAATTATTAATAAAGTCAAACCAAAATAAGTTAAGTCAATTATCAAGTGCAACAACACATATAAAGGTTACCCGATTCATTTATGGAATCGTTAGGCTCACCTGTATCTTGTACATACATACTATGAGTATTATAATCACCCTCTAATTATGACCTAAGGGAATAAATTATGTCTATGTACCAAACCCCGAACACAAGTGTCTACCAACCGTTTTCCATCAATAAATCGAGAGACTGTTCAAATACCAAAATATTTCACATTTAATATTAAGATAGGTCAAAATCATACAATAATATAAATTCATTGAATTCACCATACAAATAACATGAAATAATAAGCCATACCAAGAAGTAATTAACATGCTTATGTAGTACAAATTGGATTAACTACAATGCCATCATCTGCCCTACCGTTTAGATCCCTAACATGTCACTTAACTAATTTCCTCTTTCCTAAAACAATCAATCAAGCCACAACCTAAATGCTTCAGAAATTCAATATTATAATGTCCTTATTATAATGTCCTTTAGGATTTTAAGCTAATGACTAATAACATGCCTTTCCCACTACCCCCAAATTATGAGTTGAAATTGTGAACCACCCAAACATAGAATAGTTACAACATAACATAATGAGATGTAGAACATCCATTTTTCTGCGAGTTACCCTAAGATTAACCATTTTTATTCATCCAAACTCCGTGCCCAAAGGCCTAATCATAAAATCTCTCATCTATTTACGTCACATTTATGCTCCCAAACCGGCTCTACACTACTCAATTAACCTTAGCTTACCTGGATGTCAACCAGTTGTAGAAAGGACAAACGAATGTAGATTCCAACTTTGTGTCATGATCACAAACACGTTATTTCTCTTAAATACATAGGTTTACACCCCATTCACACCCCTCTTCCCCTCTCCATAGCTCCAAGACATGGGAGGCAATCCTAACGGTTTCTAGAGTCTCCTACATCGCCCGTTTCAATTTGTCGAGAGAAAAGAATTAAAACCCACTTAAGTGGATTTCTGATTTGCGATATGTCTTTATAGCGAAAGGTATCACTATAGCGGGCTGATGTCAGCCTAATCTATATTTTTTAAATTCTTAAATTTAACTTGTGTGGCCCTACACAAGTTTATGAATGTAATCTCGATAACACCCATAACTCTACCCATCTCGAGGTGTTTCTTCTTAAGACAAATTAGGTCGTTACACTCATGCAAGCTCACCGTGATGAGATTGTTTCTACTATGTGGGAGGATTATATTAAATAGTAGTATACTGTAACTCATATTCTATTTATTTAATTATTGAACTAAACTTTGATCAATAAATACTATATTTTTTTTACAATAGCTTTGTGATATTGTATTATACTTTTGTTATAAATTTTTGCTTATTTGGTAAGATTGTATAAAGAATTAGGATAATTTGATAGTTTTCATAGTTTATGTACTTTTTATGTTTATGAGAAAATATACAACATAAAAAGTCCAAATTGCACGTCCAAACAAAATCTCAACTTCATTGCTTGATTTTAAATCATATATCATATCATGATTTCAAATTATAATTTCATCTCGCATGACCAAATGGACCATTAAACTTAAATTGACCAGTGACCTCCATTAATTTCATCTCGTCGAGCCGAGCGAGCGAGCGAGCGACGATGATAATAATGCGAGGCTTGTCTTCTTCATGCCTCACTATCTACATGAAGGAATGCTTCTATATTTAAGCATGAAATAGTTCCTTTCTCCCGCCAGTGTGGGAGAACACTTCTTTCATAAAGTGAGTACACATTTTTCACTTTCCATCCATTTTTCTTCCCTCCATTTTTTATTCACTTTCATCACTAACCCAACAAACTATTATTGTACTCCTTTCGTTCAAAATAATAGTTGGCATATTAATTAAAGATACTTGTTTTGAATAATTATCAGTTTAAAAGATCGAGAGAGCATTAATTCTTTTTTTTCAACTTAGCCCTTAACATTAATTAAGGGTGTCATTAATGTATTTCACAGTCTTGTGCAATGAATAAATTCTTTTTTTTAATCTTTTTTTTTAATTTTCTAGAGTTAAGGGTCAAAAACACACATAATATGTTTAAGTTCTTTGAGTTTCATATGTGAACTACTTGGAATGTGAGTTTCCTACGTAAACTGTTACTCAATGGTTAGTAAAACGTACCTAGAGGCTGGCTAGATCAGGTATTAGTCTACAAACGCTTTTAGGCATGTTTGATCATAAAATCTTCGTCCACCTACCCTATATAACGACTCTACAAGTCGACACATATTTTATTTGAAAATTAATTTCTTCAAAACCCTAAACTCTCCCCTACCACGGTGGCTGAGACGAGATGACTAATGAGAAGTTGTGATACACTAGCAACATCGATTGTACCAAAACAGCCACAAAAACAGTCTACAAACACAATACAAAACCGAGACAAGTTGGAAACAAGTCCAAAAACCAAGAATGCTACACAATGATGAGATAATAACGTGTATAACCACACCAAAACCGCAACAACACAACAAGGTGGAAAACAATATGATAAGAACAATAACAACAAGAGACAACAACTCACGGATTGAAGATTACAAGATACACAAATAGTTACAAGATTACAATGAACAAAGGATAGATAATTAGACCTTGGTTGGTATAATCTTAAGAACCCAAGAACATGTGATACTCTTGGACCCTTAACACTACACGCAACGGTTAACCTAACTCCTACGTTGACACAAGAGGGACTTTACCTCCTCTAAACACCAACGTCTCAAGACATGAACGCAACACTAGTGATTCCACGCTAGTATCACCCTAATTTCGGGTTGCCTCCTAAAGGGAAGAGAGGACTTGTCTTTCAAAGTGTTATACAACTTACAAATATCATCAAAGTCTAATGAATGAAACCCTAGAAGGTTCTATTTATAGATATTACAAAAATAGTGTGAAATATTCATAATACCTCCTCAAGGGTGAGGTGCCCATCAAGTGCAAGAAGTGAGCTGATTTTGGTGTGTTTAGGCCCTCTTTTACACTTCACTTGTGCACTTCCTTGGACGGATTCATTACGCACTCATTCACGTCCATCCTCATGGTCGTACTTGTATCATCCTCCCCTTCTTGAAAAGGATTCGACCTCGAATCCGTACCTCACAAAATCAAGAGAAGACAACAAGCACACATCCTCAAGACATGAGGGGTTAGGGTTAGAAAAATACACACATCATTTTCCATGCCCGGGGGGTAAAAACTTGGAGTATATCCATAGGTCCTTTGTGTTGAACATAAAAAGCTTAGTACAAAAGACACAAAGGAAGTGGTCATCATCCACAAAAAGAGATAAGGAAGAACTTTGTCTTCCTTCATTAGCACCCACAACCAAACATTGCTTGTCGTCTTGACCAAGCATTAAGTGGAGAGTGTAGATATTTCCACATTCCAAGAGGGTGCCGGGATCAAATGAAAAAATTAGCCAAGGGCCTAAGCCGAGGCTAGCCCTTCCTTTCCCTAGAATGTCACTCCCACATTCACACACAAAAACATTTTCATACACATGGTCTCTATGAACAAAACTAATTGCAATTCTTTTACCACACAAGATGTTCAAAGAGAAATGTGCATTATCAAGATCAATTCTATAGAGATCATCACTAACTTGAGAATTTTTAAGCACACTATTCACATTCTTAAGTAGTGAACTATATTTAAGAGTAAATTGATCATCATGCACCCCAAGAGTACTCATTTCCGAGACTACACATTCTTTGCCCATAAGAGTATTATCATCTTTCAAGAAGAGATTTTCATCTTTAAGAGGAATGTTTTCACACCATAGTGGGTTAGCATATCGGCTATAGCATTCACGACAATCTATACAATCGTTTTCACCACTAGGTCCATTAGGAGTGTTTATATCATCTTCAAACAAGACATTAAATCTAAAGAGATCATGATCTATCTCACGGACAGATTTGGAACTAGCAAGTGCTTCACTCTCTATAAGTTCATTATCAAGTACTAAAGATGTTTCAATATCCTCTTTACCTTGGTGTGGGTCGGGGAAGCCCACCTCTTCCTTAGGGAAGCTCTCGGCACAAGGTGTTTGGACAAGGGAAGTTGGATTTTGTGGGATAAGTTTAGGTAACACTTGGCGTAGCCTTTCCACGTGCCATTTCATTTCTTCAATATCGTCATTGATGCGATCAAACATGGCATCAAGATTAGTGGAAGCCATGGTACCTAAAGCAAAGGACAACAACAAACAACAAAACAAACTTATTAGATCAAAATTCCTCACCACACTCTCACTCTCGGTTTTACCTCACACTTGGTTTCACAAGTGTTGAAAGCTAGTTTGTACTTCGTGAGTGATTAAGGGTCGAGTCTACTCTTGCCCGGAGTAGATTTTTGTTTGAAACTCAAATGAAATCTTATAGGACTTGAGTCAAAAACTAACAACGAATTCACAAAAGAGAAAAGTACACAAAGAACGTTAACACGAACAAACTGACACAAAACTAATTTACAATCTAGTAGGAGTTTACTAGCTTGTCAATTAGTGTTCTAACCAACAAACGAAACTAAGAAACAATAAAATGAAACTAAGAATTCTAAAATTTGAGCTTAATTATGTTGTGTGAACAGTAAAAACGTGATGGCGTGGCAGCCACGTAATTGGTCACGGTCCCATACAATTTTGTTGTCCAATTTCAAGTCTTGGTCAATTTTTAATTTGGACTTTGGTGGAATTTGTTTAAGGAGGGAAATTCAATCAAGTCTTGGAGCCCTTTTCAATTGCAAGTTTCAAGACTTTGACTTTACTTGTACTTCTTCTTAAAACATGGGTCCTTGAATCATGGAAAGTTGTTGGAAAGTGGTTGAGATGTGATTGACTAGTTGATGAGTGATGGTAAGTCTTTCAAGACTAACAAAGCTTCACCTTTTTACCTTCACGTTTATAGATCTAAGGTTCACTTTATTTTAACAAGCTATGAAGGTTGTGAAGAACTTCAAGAACAAAATCAACAATCACCAAGAACAACCAAGAACAATCTCCAAGAACACCAACAATTTCACACGGCCAACTTCCAATTTTCACAATATAATATCTTCAACACTTGGCCAAGACAACTACAACTTCAACAAAATGGTTCTTAGGCCACCAATGAACAACAATATCACGTGGCCAAGCTTATAATAACAACAAGATAAAGACCACAAGGCCAAAACAGTCCACCACAATAATGTTCAACAACAAACCGGCCAAGTCCAAGTTCACGACTACAACTTCAACAAATACAAGCTCAAACTTAGAGTTAGACTCAAAGTGTTAGTGGTGAACAAAACTAACACTAGAAACACTCAAGAAAAGTAAAAATTCGGCCAAGACACAACAAGAACATAATTCTCGGCCAAGAACACAACACGGACAGATTGCACCTTTTTCTGGAATTTTCAATTTTTTCAACTTTCTTTTCAACTAACAAGCCTAGGATTGATCTTGTGGGAACAAGATCAAGCCATGCTTTGATGCCAAATGATACACTAGCAACATGGATTGTACCAAAACAGCCACAAAAATAGTCTACAAACACAATACAAAATCGAGACAAGTTGGAAACAAGTCCAAAAACCAAGAATGCTACACAATGATGAGATAATAACGTGTATAACCACACCAAAACCGCAACAACACAACAAGGTGGACAACAATATGATAAGAACAATAACAACAAGAGACAACAACTCACGGATTGAAGATTACAAGATACACAAATGGTTACAAGATTACAATGAAGAAAGGATAGATAATTAGACCTTGGTTGGTATAATCTTAAGAACCCAAGAACATGTGATACTCTTGGACCCTTAACACTATACGCAACGGTTAACCTAACTCCTATGTTGACACAAGAGGGACTTTACCTCCTCTAAAAACCAACGTCTCAAGCCATGAATGCAACACTAGTGATTCCACACTAGTATCACCCTAATTTCGGGTTGCCTCCTAAAGGGAAGAGAGGACTTGTCTTTCAAAGTGTTATACAAAATATCATCAAAGTCTAATGAATGAAACCCTAAAAGGTTCTATTTAAAGATATTACAAAAATAGTGTGGTCCATAATACCCCTCAAGGGTGAGGTGCCCATCAAGTGCAAGAAGTGGGCTAATTTTGGTGTGTTTAGGCCCTCTTTTACACTTCACTTGTGCACTTCCTTGGACGGATTCATTACGCACTCATTCACGTCCATTCTCATGGTCGTACTTGTATCAAGTTGGAGAAGAAGATGTCGGATGCCGCGATGGATGAATATAAATTAATTTATACGGTGGTAATGTTAACCTTAATTAATAGTAACTTCTAAATTAATATTAGTTTATTTAATTTTGCCAGTGAAATTATTTTTCCACATGGAGTCCCACTTAACAAATATTTTAAACAAAAGAGAGAATGCAATATATAAGATATTAACCGACATGTATTTGGCTAGCATTGGGTCGTAGTTCATGTAGGAAATTCCCCTCCTAATATGTCAAGTATAAAACTCAAGAAATTGAGATAGTTTATATGTGTTTTTAACCAGTGCTTTAAAAGGAAAGGACATGAGAAGAGGTGTTTTACGTAGCACGTTGTAAGACCTACGCCCCGAGACATCGGACGTAAGTCCATAGATTTACGAAACATATATCTCATTCAACATCAATTTTATAATTTTATTACTAATAAAATAAGTAAACATAGATTTTCAATAATACTGCAGAAAAAGTTAAAATATTTCACCAACAATTAGAAAAAAAAAACTTATAATTATTGTTTGAAAAAGGCATCAGCACAGAAATAATAACAACCGAGATAATCTTTAAAATGAAATCATCAATATATATTCAACTCTATATTTACTAGTTTTTTCCCATCCTCAGCTAATATTGCACTGATTATTATTTATATATTTAAAAGAACAAAAAATGATAAAAAATGTAAAAGTAATGAACAAAAATGGAAAAAGTTTCTCCATGAATGTAGTGCTAGGAAATCTCTATTCTTTTCAGTTTTAGACATAATTATCTAAAATATTATATATGATAGCGTTATTTTATATGAGAGTAGCTTTATATATAGAGAGAGAGAGAAAGAGAGAGAGAATCACTATAACTTGAAATATATGTGCTAATAAAGTGTAAATATCATTACACCAATAATCAAAAACTTAATTTATGACAAAAATACTTTTAAAATAGTAAAAACTAAATCAACTCCCGGGTTTACATTCTTACGCCCGAGACTTACAACGTTATGCTCCGAATTCTATTGTGTACGCCTAATGGATCTACGCTTTTAAATTGAGCCCGATACGTATTTCATACACTCCACCCCAAGTCCTGAGACTTGTCCAAAAACGCCTTTTGAAAATATTGTTTTTGACTCTTTAATCAATTTTCAAAATAGATTAAATTTTTGGACCGTTTTTTTTTTTTTTTTTTTTAAATTTGCTTTTGAATTTATTCACATATATGGTTGTCCGCTAGAATTTCTAAAGAGATCTAAATTCTCTAGAATTTGATTTCCAATTCAAACACGTGCAGTTTTTGATGTGTCTCTGGTAGGCGATAATCCAAAATCAGCCACATATGCCTTTCAATAATGCATCGACATTTACTGAGACGTCCACTCATGATTCAATAACTTTTGTCTGAACTCTGAATATATGTATATGCATTATGAAATTATTGATAAATATTTATAAATTTTAGATTGTGAACTCAGTTATTACTATATTATTAACTTAATATTGATATATGTTGATTAGTGCGAGAGCCAGAATTTTCACTAAGAGGGTTTATAAGTAAATATAAGAACTAATCGAAGAGGATTCAATATCTACGTAAAAAATAATTATATTTATGTAGAAAAATTTTGTTGGGTTCAAAGTATATGAAAAAAGTGTGAATGAAAAATGAAGGAAAAATGGTGGAGAGAAGGGAGACACTAATTTAGAAAGTGTACTCCCAATTTGGAAAGTTCACTCTTTCTCCCACATTGGTGGAAGAAGAGAACTTGTGAGTGTTTAAAATAAGGAACACTTACTCCACATAGTAAGTGAGGCAAGAAATAAGAGATGCCTCGCGCCACCGTCGTCACTCGCTGGACAAAATTTATTCGACAGAAACTTAATTCGGATTTGGATTTGGATTTGTCAAATGATCGATCAATGAGATCTATCTTTTTTGACAAAATTTATTCGACAGAAATATAATCCGAAGGGAAAGTAAGAACGCAGTAAATTTATCTATGTTTTGATCCTCCAGTTATATGCATGCATGACACTGTTTCGAACTGATGCTTCTGAGAGATGCACTGTTTCGAACTGATGCTTCAGAAGGATGCAATCCTTTAATGAAATGACACACTGATTCATGAAATGGTCTGCCTGTTCAGAAAAGATGCAATCTTTGGACGAACAAACATGATTTTTCAAGAAAGGTCACACCTTTTAAGTGAACCATTGCCTCTATATGAAGGCTATATAAACCTGCTTTCATCCACAGGTTTAGACACAAAATTTTTCTGAAATAAAAACTCTCTTCTTGTCTTAAAAACATTCTATGAAAAACATTCTGTGTGATCAATCAAACTGTTGAGTGAGTTCGTAGAATCCGACAATTTGAGGTACCGCTATTATTCGGATTGTAGGCCATTTTATCCTGGGAGGAAGATTCCATAACCTCGGGTACAATGAGGAGAATTATTCCTTAAGGACACTCCGTGAAGTCGGGGGACTTGGCCTTAAATTCTGTTTCATCTATTTTTTGAAATCTAACACAGTTCTTGGATAGATTATTAAGTAATCTTGTGTTGAAGGTGTTAAAGAACTTCAAAGGTGTTCTTGTTTATACATGAACTATTGTTGAAGTTGGTGTTGCAATTATACAGATTCTTGTACCCCGAAACTACATAAAATAATAATCTTAAGGAATAAAATTTGCAGAATCTGTACTGCTTGTTTTTGGAGATAAAGCTTTAAGCTTTCTACTCCGCTTTAACTTAACTAGTGATTTGAAGACATAAAATCTTCATCACAAGTTAAAGATCACTCGGTTGACAATTGAAAGTCATAAAATCTTCATTGTTAACTAGAAACAAGAGGTGTTTAAGTTATTGCAACTTGTTAATAAGTAGTATTCTGAAAATACTAAATTTTATTGTCTTGTGGCGACAGGAAAAATGACTAACGAAAGTCAAATGCAATATGCGGTTACGACTGTGGGGGAAACTAGTATTGACTCAATAAGTCGAGCAAATGCTCCACAACCAATGGCGCCTGCGGAGAAGCTCGAAAAATTTACGGGCATTGACTTTAAGCGATGGCAGCAAAAGATGTTCTTTTATCTCACCACTCTATGCCTTCAAAGGTTCACTAGTGAGGATGCTCCTGAGGTGCCCGAGGGAACCTCAGACAAAGAGAATTTCATGATTTTAGAGGCTTGGAAGCACTCAGACTTTCTTTGCAAGAATTATATCTTGAGTGGTCTCCAAAACGACCTCTATAATGTTTACAGTGGAACTAAGACATCGAAAAAATTGTGGGGGGCACTAGAACGAAAATACAAGACAAAGGATGTGGGAATTAAGAAATTCTTTGTTGAAAGGTTCCTGGACTTTAAAATGATAGATAACAAATTAGTTGTCTCTCAAGTGTAGGAATTGCAAGTAATCATTCATGATCTCCTAGCGAAAGGTATATCTTTGAAAAATACCTTAGTTGAACAAATTGAAAATGTTCTTAGTACTCACATAAACTTTTTTGTAGGTTTGATTGTGAATGATGCATTTCAAGTAGCAGCGATCATTGAGAAGCTACCACCTATGTGGAAAGACTTCAAAAATTACTTGAAGCACAAACGCAAGGAGATGACTGTCGAAGATCTTATTTTCCGACTACGTATTGAAGAGGATAATAAAGCTGCCGAGAGAAGGTCAAAAAGGAATTCTGCAATTAATGGAGCACATATTGTGGAAGATGACCAAAACAATTCTAAGAAAAGGAAGAAAGTTGAACAAGAAAATAATCATCCCAAGAAAAAATTCAAGGAAAAGTGCTTCAACTGTGGAAAAATTGGCCATAAGTCCATGGATTGTCGTGCCCCTAAGAAAGGCAAGAAAAAAGACAAAGCTAATATGATTGAATCCAACAAAGAATGTGATGATCTGTCTGCTATGTTCTTAGAATGCAACTTGGTGGGGAATCCTCGCGAGTGGTGGATGGATTCTGGTGCCACTCGCCATGTTTGTGCCAACAAAGAGTTGTTTTCATTATTCGTTCCGGCTCAAGTAGAAGAAATGATCTACATGTCTAACTCTGCTACGGCTAAGGTAGAAGGAACATGAAAAGTGGGCTTGAAAATGACTTCTGGAAAGGTCTTGACACTTAACAATGTCTTGTATGTTCCGGAGTTACGTAGGAACTTAATTTCTATTTCACTTCTAGACAAGAATGAATTCAAATGTGTAACCATTTCTAAAAAAATTGTAATTAGCAAAGGAGAAGTGTACGTAGGAAAAGACTATACGTAGGAAAAATGCTATCTCACCGAGGTCCTTTATAAGATGAATGTAATGAATGTTGAAATCAATAAAAATTTAAATTCTTCTTACTTTCTTGAGTCTTATAATTGTGGCATGAACGTTTAAGCCATGTTAATTATAAAATTCTACGAAAAATGATTAACTTAGAGGTTTTGCCAAACTTTGAGTGCAATAAATCAAAGTGTCATACGTGTGTGGAGTCAAAGTATGCAAAACATCCTTATAAGTCCGTTGAAAGGAATTCCAATCTCTTAGACTTAATACACACTGACATTTGTGATATGAAGTCAACACCATCACATGGTGGGAAAAAGTATTTCATAACTTTTATTGACGATTGCACTAGATGTTGTTACATCTACTTGCTAAATAGTAAAGATGAAGCAATAGATGCATTTAGGCAATACAAAACTGAAGTGAAAAATCAGTTAGAGAAAAAGATAAAAATAATAAGAGGTGATAGGGGCGGAGAATATGAATCTCCCTTCGCCGAAATATGTGTAGAAAATGGAACCATCCATCAATCTACGGCCCCGTATTCACCTCAATCAAATGAAATTGCGGAAAGAAAAAACCAAACTTTGAAGGAAATGATGAATGTCTTACTTATAAGTTCTGATTTACCACAAAAGTTGTGGGAGAGGCTATCCTTACAACCAATCGTATAATCAATAGAGTTCCCATAGTAAGACACAATTAATTTCTTATGAAAAATGGAAAGGAAGAAAACCTAACTTGAAATATTTTAAAGTGTTGGGGTGTCTAGCAAAGGTCCAAGTTCCAATGCCTAAAAGGGTTAAGATAGGACCTAAGACGGTGGACTGTGTGTTCATAGGATATGCTAAAAGCAATAAAACATGTCGGTTTTTGGTTCATAAATCCGAACATTCGGATATAAATGTAAATACAGTAATTGAATCAGATAATGCTGAATTCTTTGAAAACATTTACCCGTATAAAACTAGACACGAACAGTCTAGTAGAGGATCTAAACGACCTCGAGATGAACAAAGTGAGAATGTACATAATGAAGAGAATCCAAGACGTAGTACATGTCAAAGAACTTCTACTACGTTTGGATCAGATTTTGTAACATTTCTCTTAGAAAATGAGCCTCAAACGTTTAAAAAAGCGATGTCGTCGTCAGACTCATCCTTTTGGAAAGAGGCAGTCAATAGTGAGATTGATTCAATCTTAAGCAACCATACGTGGGAATTGGTTGAGCTTCTTCCAGGAAATAAACCTTTAGGTTCTAAATGGATCTTCAAAAGGAAAATGAAAGCGGATGGTACTATTGACAAATAAAAGATAAGGCTTGTAGTAAAATGATTCAAGAAAAAAGAAGGCCTTGATTACTTTGATATATACTCGCCAGTAAAAAGGATAACATCGATTCGAATGTTAATTTCCTTGGCGGCAACATATGGTTTTGAAATCCATCAAATGTATGTGAAAACCGCATTCCTAAATGGAGAATTGGAGGAAGAAATTTATATGAAACAACCTGAGGGTTTTGTGGTTCCAGGAAATGAGAATAAGGTGTGTAAACTTATTAAGGCGTTTTATGGACTAAAGCAAGCACCTAAACAATGGCATACAAATTTTGACCAAATCATGTTGGCAAACGGGTTCAAGATTAATGAATGTGATAAATGTGTTTACATTAAAGACACTCCGAATCACCAAGTCATTGTTTGTTTATATGTGGATGATATATTGATCATCAGTAGAGACATTTCTGACATAAATGCAACGAAATGAATGTTCGAGAGCAAGTTTATATGTGGAGTTGCGGATGTGATCTTAGGTATAAGAATCCATAGAACTCCACAAGGGTTGGCATTGTCACAGTCTCATTATATCGAAAAGGTACTTGACAAGTTCAAGTATATGGAATTCGGTATTGCCAAGACTCCATTGGATGTGAGCTTTGCACTTCGAAAGAATGAAGGTGAAAGTGACTCACAAATGGAGTATCTCAAATACACTCAGGACTATGCCTTTCATTATAATAAATATCCCGCGATACTTGAAGGATATAGTGATGTAAATTGGATCACAAGATCAAACTAAGTAAAATTCATGAGTGGATATGTATTTACTATCGGTGAAGGTGCAGTCTCTTAAAAATCATCCAAACTGACATGTATTGCTCGCTCTACAATAGAATCTGAATTTATCGCATCAGATAAAGCTGGTAAAGAAGTAGAATGGCTCCGGAATTTCTTGGAAGACATTCCTTATTGGCCCAAACCAGTGGCACCTGTATGTATACACTGTGATAGCCAAGCGACAATAGGTAGGGCAGGGAGCATGATGTACACCGATAAATCTCGTTACATACGACAGAGACATAATACCGTTAGAGAACTTCTCTCTAGTGGAATTATCACTGTTGACTATGTTAAGTCAAAGGATAATGTATTGGATCCACTTACAAAAGGTCTATCTAGAGAAGGAATGGAAAGGACATTCAAGGGAATGGGCTTAAGGCCTAGGACAAGTCAGCATGATGGTAACTCTACCTAGCAGACTAGAGATCCCAAGAGCTAGGTTCAAGGAGGTCAAACAAAGTTGTGTCTGACAGGTTCAACATTGTCAATTACCTAACCCATTCTCATTATGTAGACAATGTTTAGTAAACAAGGATAAGACTTAAGGTGAAAAATCTTTTAATGATTATCTAAATTTGGCAGATTTGACCAAATAGTTTAATCTATAGTATTGAACGTATAGAAATCACCTATGTGAGGACGAAGTGGAAGCCGCTTCAAGGAGAATGTTAGTAAAGGCCTATTCTCTAATCTCTCATGAAACCGGGACGTGTTCATGGCTGAAAAGAACAAAACCATGAGAACCATAAATGGTAAAAGGTTAGTTGTGTGACATTTGTTGTCTAGGTGTACACTAAAGCTCGACGATTCAAAGATATCAAATCTACCGATTGACCAAGTGCATCCAATGCATGTTCACTATGGAAAGTTCAAAGGAAAATCCACTTATCCAGATGCAATCAGTCTTTGCTTGATGATCACATACTTGTCCATAAATTATTTACGAAAAATAGCTATTTTCCATTCATGTGGGGGATTGTTGGGTTCAAAGAATATGAAAAGTGTGAATGAAAAAAGGAGAAAAAATGGTGGAGAGAAGGGAGACACCAATTTAGAAAGTGTACTCCCAAATTGGAAAGTTCACTCTTTCTCCCACATTGGTGGAAGAAGAGAACTTGTGAGTGTTTAAAATAAGGAACACTTACTCCACATGGTAAGTGAGGCAAGAAATAAGAGATGCCTCGCGCCGTCGTTGTCGTCGCTCGCTCGGCTTCGGCTTCGGCTTTGGATTTGGATTTGATCGATCGCTTTAGCTTCGGATCTATATTTTTGGACAAAATTTATTCGATAGAAATTTAATCCGAATGGAAAGTAAAAACGCAGTAAATTTTTCTGTGTTTTCATCCTCCAGTTATATGTATGCATGACACTGTTTCGAACTGATGCTTCAGAAGGATGCAATCCTTCAACGAAATGACACACTGATTTATGAAATGGTCTGCCTGTTTAGAAAAAATGCAATCTTTGGACGAACAAACATGATTTTTCAGGAAAGGTCACACCTTTTAAATGAACCATTGTTACTTTTCAGAAGAGGCATATGAAGTCTATATAAACGTGCTTTCATCCACAGGTTTAGACACGAAATTTTTCTGAAATAAAAAACTCTCTTCTTGTCTTAAAAACATTTTGTGTGATCAATCAAACTGTTGAGTGAGTTCGTAGAATCCGGCAATTTGAGGTACCACTATTGTTCGAATTGTAGGCGATTTTATCCTGGGAGGAAGATTCCATAACCTCGGGTACAGTGAGGGGAATTATTCCTTAAGGACACTCCGTGAAGTCGGGGGACTTGTCCTTAAATTCTGTTTCATCTATTTTCTGAAATCTAACACACTTCTTGGTTAGATTATTAAGTAATCTAGTGTTGAAGGTGTTAAAGAACTTCAAAGGTGTTCTTGTTTATACATGAACTATTGTTGAAGTTGGTGTTGCAATTATATAGATTCTTGTACCCGAAACTACATAAAATAATAAATTTTCCACAGAAGGGGGTTTGGATGAACCTCCTAACCATGTTGAATTAACTGGAAAGGAATGCTTTATGATTGGTGCAGAAATAATTGGATGAGGAGTGGATCCTAAATGGTAGCTGGTTTAGACAATTTGTCAACATAGACGGGAATAGAGCGCTTTCAGTTTTGCTGGATCGCCAAAACTTGACTTATATGCTGCTGATTTTGGAATATCAATGTCTTAGTAAATCTAAGGACTTTGATGGAGATTTAGAGATGGGCTTGTCTTTGTCTAAAACTCGAATGAATGCCTTTGCTGGTATATTCACCCACGGGCTTAGTTTTCTATAACAAGCCTCGCCAAGATTGTATTATTCACCAAACAATAGAGTTGCATATACTGGTCGAGGATTTATTAAAATCAGGTCTTTCTTATCTTTACATAAGATAAGGATAAAGTTTGCATACATATTCGATCTTCTTTTGACCATTCTTGTGTCTTGTGAAATCATACTGAATATGTTATTAATATTGATTTGGTAAATGGAATTGGCTATACATGATATATATATGGAGGATTAAAGATTGAAAATCATTGAGATAGTATATATAGATGCAATAAGAACCCTTTTCAGAAGCTATTTGTCGTTTCTTGATTTTGTCCAAGTTATGCTATTCAATTGCTGGACATTGTTTCTATTTTCAATTGCACCCCTAATATATATGTTCTTTTTAATGATTTGTACCATGTCTTGGTAATGTTAATGACTTACATCGTTATCACTTGATATATATATATATATATATGTACACATGATATGTTTAACCAACCCAATAGATAAAAGTATTACTCATCTCAAAGAATATCTTGGTCCTTGGTAATATATTCATAAAAAGCGATAAAAAGAATACTAAATAAAGTTTTTATTAAATATACAATTTGAAGTTTAAACATACATTTACGTATCTCCAACTTTAATATGGTATTACCAAATATCATATCGAACTAAAGTTTAATTTACCTATTACCGAACCGATATTTATAAGTATGGTATGTGGTAGCTATGATCAAATATCGATTACTGAATTACCGAACCCGAACTTTAAAAATACTGAACCAAATACCAAACGTCCACCCCTAGTTGTGACCCGAATTTTGTTGATCCGGCCCAGAAAGTTTCGCGGTGCGACCCATGTTTGTGATTTTCAATGGAGTCTGTGGTGGTAGCGTAGGGATCATGCTTATTTGTATGCATTTAAGGGGGTTTGTGGTGATATCGTAGGGATTAGACTTATTTGTATGCACATATTATATAAGTGCAGTTAGTGGGTCGATTTTGATTATTCAGAAATTACGTCGCTCCACATTGTACTCCTCTCCTTTCATAGTGAAACCTCCTCTGCCTCTGCCCGTTATTTTTTCGCAAGGATTTTCACGTAAATCTGTATATTGTTGTTTTATTTCTTCTTGTGGTTTGCTTTATATCTGCCCGATTTCTAACAATATTCATATTTTCAATTACACACTTTAGCTTTTAGGTGGTCCTATTACCCCCACCCCCCAAACTAGTTAAAAATGGAATAAAACACCCTTTTATGATGACGTAGCATAGAGAATGTGCTCATTCTCTTGAAAGTAGGGGTGAATAAAATCAAACCACAAATCGCACCAAACCGCAAATCAAGTCAAATCCAAAAAAATTCGACCACTGATTTTGTTTGACTTGGTTTGGTGTTGGAAAAAAGAACCCAACTATAATTGATTTGGTTATGGTTTTAACTAAAGAAAGTCAAACCAAATCGAATCAACTCGATATTACATTTGTACAATTTTTTAAAATATTTACTATGATATAATTTATAACATTTCTTAAACTTTTTCATTATTTTTATCTTTTAACATATTATTTCAAGTTTAAACTTAGAATTTTGAATCATTCAATTAATTTTATAGTCCATAGATTATAGTAATTGAAATAAAGCTCAAACGATACTAATACAAATATTCAATTAAACACTAGGAATGACTTTTTATTTTTAAATAAATTTTGGGCTTTATTAATCATGCAAAATCAAAGAATACAAAAGCAAGTCTTTCTATCTCACACAAGGTAAGGGTAAGGTTTGTATACAGTACTCTATCCTCCTCCGACCATACTTGTGTCTTGTAAAATCATACTAGGTATGTTATTAAAATTGTTTGGTAATGGAATTACCTATACATGATATCTATGGAGGTTTAAAGATGAAAATCAATCAGATAGTATATATAGATGCAATAAGAATCCTTTTCAAAAGTTATTTGCTGTTTCTTGATTTTGTCCAAGTTATGCTATTTAATTGCGTGGACATTGCTCTATTTTTCAATTGCCCTCTAATATATATATGTTATTTTTAATGATTTATACCATATCTTGTAAATGTTAACGATTTACATTGAAGGAAAACGGTATAGGTACCATTAACTATCAATAATCTATAATTTATATCTATATTCATATCTATAATCTATATCTATAATCTATAATCTATAATCTATAATATATATTAAAATTGTGAAGAGCGTTATAGATGTTGTTTAAACTTTTTGTCCTTAAAATGACCCCACAATAGACAAAATCATCTTTTTGTCTTCTTTATATATATTTTTTTTTTTACTTTTTTATATTTTTAACAATTAGTATTAGACATTAATTATATCCTAAAATTTTGGTCTTCTTTCCATGGAGGAGCTCTTTTTTTCCTGCACCGCATTTATTTTGTCAATGTTCAATTTCCTTTAGAGCGTGATCTTTCTATTATTAGGAGTGATTTTTGAAAATTATTTTAAAAAAATAAAAATAAATTACAAGGAAGATAAGATTAAAAAAAAAAAGAAAAAGGAGGAAAAACTAATTAAGAATTCTCTTGCACACTTGGCTATTTCGTGTTTTTCGTGATTTAAATTTGTATTGGGTCTTGAATTTATTTTTCAGCTAAATTAATTTCCATATATTAGTAGGTCTCTAAATAAAAAAAAAATGTGTACAATCCTACTATCCTAATAAGCAAATTGTAAGACAATGTTACAATTGTTCCATGTTCATGAAATTTTTAACGTCTTTTTTTCTTTCTTTGTGGAAGCATTTTATTAGGATTTATATTGGGATTATGACCATACGTTTTCATAGACATAATCAACAATTGACAGTGAATTCTTCATCATTAAAAATTTCTTGTGTTTCACTTTCAATTTTAAGTCGTCTAATAGTTGTTACAGACAAACAAATTAAAAATAATAGAACTTTTTGAAGGTATACTGATGTAACATGTACAGTATATGGAACATTAACTAATGTGAGACACACGTGCATCACACGCCCGGTAAAATTAGTAGACATATTTTCAACTCTACACACTATCTTTCAAGGGATCCGATTACCTCCCCCTCCTCCCTCCAAACTAGTTAAAAATGGAATCATAAAGGATAGAACAAGAGTAGTGCCTGAAGTAATCATAAAGGATGTTCTCATTAAGGTTGGTAAGTTCGTTATTCCTGCTAATTTTATTATTTTAATTATGATGTAGATGACAGGGTACTAATCATATTAGAACATCCATTCTTGGCAATTGAAAGAGCACTTACTGATGTGAGAGAAGGCACTTTAAAAATATGACTGAATGATGAAGAGACGTTTTTTAGAGTGTACAAAGCACTTAATACACCCTCACACTACAAGAATTTGTGCATGATCACAATCATGGAAGTGGATGAGTGTGGAATGGAGGAGTGCAGACCTTTTATGACTTCTTCGAACACTCTCATGAAGTTTCTCCAACTAACAATTAAGCTCGAGATTGAGAAACTTGAAGAGGAGCCAGAAAAGGCAAGTGTGAAAAAAAATCTGCAAACCTTAATATAGTAAGCACTCAAGAGGTTAGGAAAGAATAAGATGATGGGATCCGAGTAGGAAGAAGGGAATGAAAAAATATGGTTGAGAGTTGTGATGTGGGTCGTACCGCGATAATAAATAAGGAGCTACTTGTGAGGCAATTCAAGTTAAGGTATTTATTTTTTTAATAATTTTTCTTTAGTATCACCTTTGATTTTATTTTTTGTTTTGAGTCAATAGGTTGAAGAGCAGTTTGAGAACCATAGAAATCAGAGCTAAGAAGAAATTCAAAAATTGAGTATGGGGTCCTTCGGACCTCTTTGATGATTATGATGCTACTAGCTAGGACTAGAGGCCTGAGGGAGATTTCTATCCATACTTTTAGGTTCTAATTTGGGGATAAAGTGTTCTTTTAAATGTGAGATAGGGAATTCTTCGATAGTTTAGAGTGAAGTGTTGCTATAAGATTTCCATTTTTAGTTATTTTCTAATTTTTGACTAAATTTTAAAGATTACAAAAAGATTTATCTTTATTTATTTTTAGTTTTGTTGTGTGTATTCAGTAGAATTACACTTCACTCATCTCTTGATTTTTCTTTTTGGTTCTTTTTTGAAGGAGCACCATTTGAACCCAACATCCCTTTTTTGATTTTTAGAAATAATTTTAAACTTTTTCATTAGGAATAAGTGAAATGTTCTTGCTAAGTGTTGTGTATGATTTCATGATGCAAGTTGATTTTGAATGTGAAAGCATGTACACTGAGTTGACTGACTATTTTTGAGATACCTAGACTCATTTATCTAACTCATATACGATGTTCTCTTAATTTCGAATTCTTGCTATTACTTGGTTGAGAGTCTATAGATATCCTTATTGATTTGAGCATGTGTCATGTGTGAGTGAGGTTTTTATATATTTCTTGTTGCATATTGATATCTAGAAATTGCCTGGTGTGTGTGCAAAGCAAAATAAAGAATGTTGAGTTTAGGAGATGATATAGACATTTCTATGATAACCATGTTTTATACCTTCTTTATCTACCCTTATTGCATGATCTTAGTTAGCCCGATTAAGCCTTTAACCTAATCTTTAGTATCCTCATATGTAGCTTAGTGCCTTTCTTTCAATTAACCATAATTTGATTCAAAGCTCCTAAGCGCTTTAGTCGTAAGATTGAGATATTAAGGAGTGTAAGATTGAAGAAGTAAAACATGAAAGTGAAGCCTCAAAATAGTAGTTATTGGTGTGTTGAAAGTGTTCATATATTGCTAGTGTAGAATAGTGTAAAGAAAAGAAAAAAAAATTGATTAAAGAGGGAATCATCTGTTGATAGAAAATACTCCCTACTAAAGGTGTACAAACTAGTATAAATATATGGGGCAAAATAAAAGGGAATTAGGAAGATAAAAGTGGTTAAAAGTTTAGTTGGTTGGAGACAAGTGTAATGTGAAGTATGATGGATTAAAACACTTAAATAAGATGGTCACTATTATAGTTCCTACTCATCTCTTGGCCTACATTACAATCCTTAAGGTCATACTTGATCTTAGACCATAATATTCTAATATTAGTGGATTATTGCACTAAGGGAAAGCTTATGATTTATCTTATGTGACATGTGAAATCCTTTTAAGAGTGAGAAAAATTTGATTCTTACACCCATTTTTGTGATGAAGTGCATATTTGTGAGTGAATATGAATGACTCTCTTGTGTTGAGAGCACATGTTTAATGATGGTCAGATGATATGTATGATCTCTTTTCTAAGTAAGATGCATGAGTTTTCAAACTTGGTGGAGTCAATTCTTGAGGTTAGGATATTTTGAAGTAGTGTTCACATGTTTTCAATTGTAATATGACATGCTTAAGAGGGAACTTGCTCTTCATGTAGTCATTGTAGTTCTATATTGAGTGTGTTAGTTGTAGTAGTGATGTTAGAGTCTTCCTTGATGATGCTTAACGTAAAAAGTTGTTAGAGTATGAACAAAGCTTTAAGTGTGTGGTGACGATCTTGGGGTGATTTATGCACCTAAGTGTCATAATCTATGCGCATTTAGCTTGGTTTTTAGGATTTCTTGATGTGTTTCATGACATATCACTGGTGAAATTGTGTGTTTATGTGTAATAACATGTTTAGAGTGTTTATGATGTATTGGAAACAAGTTAAGAATCAAAATGATCAATTATATTTTAGACGAGAAACTAGTTGCGCTAGCTTGAGCTATGCTTGGTTCCAGTGTACTTTAATGAGCTCTACTGTGTTGTATGAACTAATGCTTGTTATTTGATATTTTTGAATAACATTAAAGGTTTTTTTAAATCTAATTGAAGCCTACAAATATGTCCTAAAGAAGTGGGGAAACAAGGATCAAACTCACGACGATATAGGAACCAAACAAAGCAAAATCTTGCACTTGAGCACCCCTTGTGCTACTGAAACACCCTGGGTTTGGGACACTTGGAAAATTTCTTGGATTTTAGGTCTCTGTACAGTATACGACTAGGGAAAATGACTCGTTCACTGGGGCACGGTTTGTCTGGGTCAGTCGTATCCTGACAGTGTTGGTTGGTGGAATTGGATTGGGTTCTGGAATAGGTACGACTTGGGTGGTTCGAGTTGTATCGATGGATACAAATGGTTTGGTCTTCACTTAATCTTAGACTTAGTGACTTAGGTTGGATCTATGTACGAGTGGATCACTATGAGCCGTAAGCCAGGGTACGAGTCATACCGTGGACTCGTATGGTGGGGAGTGCTCAATCCTCTTTACATTCTATTCTTCCAGGGGTACGGATCATGGGTACTATTTGTATACTTGAATAAAACATGGTTTGAGATGAGTCGTACCTTAGACATTGTTGGGTCTAAGAGAAGATGGCCTTGGGTACGAGTGGTGGGTACCACTCTTATTAGTGGGTACGACTGGTATGGATAGTCGTACCACCTGACAGGATTTTTGGGAGTTTAACTGAGGGCAATATGGATATTTGTTCACTTAACCTAATAAGGCTCCACGACTTATATTCCTTTTGGAAGGTTATTTGACCTATTATTATATTCATTAACACTTAGAAACTTCTCTTAAACACTCTATAATTCTCTCTAAGGCTTTTGGGGCAAAGAAAGATAGGGTTTTATCTTAAGGATTAATTTGGGGATTGTGTTGGTGATTTTCCTCCATCATCTTCTTGGTTTAAGGCATGTTCTCTTCCCTCATTGTTATTTCCAACTAAAGGCATGGTTTTATACAATATTTTCATGTTTTGATTATTGTATGGTTTTGGGTTTTAAAATATAATTTAGGAGTTATGGTTATAAATGCTTGGTTATGTTTTTCCATGTTTTAATTATGCTTTTATATGCTTAAATGGTGGTTTTGGATAATTGGTGGCGTGGGAATGTTTATTTGGTAATGGATTTTGTTTTTTGTAATACTATGCCCCCAATGTGTTTGATACAATGACTATTAGAACATTTTCACTACATTATTGGATTTTAATGGAACTATTGCATGATTTAAACTTGGTAATGGAGCCCTAAATGGCTAAATGGTTTGGAATGGGTTAAATGAAATAGTTTGGTGGTCATGGTTATGGTTAATTGAACTCCTTGTGGGGTACAATGGAATCCCCCAATTAAACATATTGTGGGGTACATGGGATTCCTCCAAGCAAACATAATGACACGACATGACCCAGGACTTGTCATAATGACGTTCCAAGTCCCACTTGGACCGGAGACCACCCCCGTTACCCAACCCAACCTTCGGCCGCCTGAGTTGGATGAATTTCAAATATATAACAAGATAGCGTTATTGTTCATGTCAAGACTCTGGTATAGGATCACGACCATGACCAACCCAACTGAGTCCAACCTTCCGATGACCAAACCATACTATACCAAAATCAAAGGCCATAAACCAGGCCACAACCAAATGGATTCCAAGGCATACTATAATTAATTCCAAAATGAACTATGATGGAACAATGATAAATTATGTTCAATGATATCAGCCCCAATACCAATGCCAATACAATGGCTGACACCCATACCGATCCCATCCATACCAACCCATAGTAGTACCACAAAGTCTCTAACCAAAAGAGTAAATAAATCTGGTTGGGACATGCCCCCAACCACATCCAAAACCAAAATCCATAAGTATTCCAAAGTATGAAATAACATCCATGAAATAGAGCCTTTCGAAAAGATGAAAGTTCACTACTTCAATCCAATGGCTGGCCCGAGTATCCAAATGCTAAATAGAAGGAGTAGAACGGCCGGTTCCTGCATAGCGTGAGTATACAACTTCCCGAATATGGGTTAGAAAGTAATCACTAGCATAAAATCAGGATAAGGATAAAATAATGCCATTTATAAGACCAAGTAAAACCATCCATGATGCATACAATCATACATATATATATATAACCATGCCGGGAAAGGAAATTAGGTTTAGCATGAACTTTAAAATCTTTACTTAGGTTGTGTAGATTTTCCTTTCTAAAATCACCCATTGTCTATATGGGTCCAGTATAACCCCCTGAATTGGCCCCAACGCGTGTAGCCGTACGAATCGGACATACCATAAGAGTAGGGGATTCTCCTATACCCGTCGCTCTATATGATACATATATACATGTAATAGGGGATTCCCATGTACCCCTAAAATATATGGACAACAAGTCCATCCTCATGTCGGTAAACATAAGTTTCCAGTTTCGGTCCCCTCGGGACCTTCACCTTTCACGATTTTGCTACACATCCCCCTTGAAGCCTAATTTAAACCATTTCCAAACAACCAATAATTATCCATTTATTATTAACCAAGGCCATTATTAGTGGTATCGTCATACCGACTATAACTTGCAAGTATTGTCCATAGCCATCCATTTATGGATTAAGGTATTTTCATGTACCCTTCCATTTACCATATTAAACCACTTGAGGGATTCCCATGTACCGCACAAACATTACCATTTAGCCTTTAACCTTTCAAAAACCTTTAAACCATTTAAGTTCCTTTACCAAGTTAAAAAAAGCAAGAGTTCCATTAAAATACATTAATGCAATGAAAACATTTTCATAAGCATTTTTTCAAACACATTGGGGGCATAACATAACCAAAACCAATTCTAATTATCATTAAACCATTCCTATGCAACCAAGTATCCAAAATCACCATTAATTCATGTAAAAGCATAATTAAAACCATGGAAAACCATTACCAATCATTTAAAATCAAAAACCCCAAATCATATTTGAAAACCAACATCATAAAATAATGAAACCATGAAAACACTATATAAAATCATGCCTTTAGTTGGAACTAACAATGAGGAAAGAGAACATGCCTTAATTAACAACATAGATGGGGAGAAATATCAATAAGATCCCCAAATTATACCTCTATTTGAAACCCTAGCTTCCTTGCTAAAAGCTCTAGAGAGAATTATAGAGTGTTTTGAAAGAGCTTTCTAAGTGTTAATGAATAGAATAATAGGATAAATGGCCTTTTAAGAGTGTTAAAAGTCGTGAGGCCTTATTAGGTTAAGTGGAAAAATATCTAGAATACCCCCACTTAAGTTGCACAAAAATCTCATCACCGGGGTACAACTTTCCCTCACTGGTCGTACCCTTCAATACGAGTGGTACCCTCCACTCGTATCCTAAGCCTCAAGCCTTTGGACCCAAAATTTTCCATTGTACAACTCATGTAAACCAAGTCTTATCCACAACATACGATCCTTACCCTCAACCCGTACCCTTGGAAAAATGGAATCCCAAGGGGATTTAATACTTCCCACCATACAAGTCCATGGTATGACTCGTACCCTAGGTTATGGCTCAAGATGAGCCACTCGTACTCAGATTCTACTTACACTACCAAGTTTAAGATTAAGTGAATTAACCTAACCATCCGTACCCACCAATACGACTTGTACCACCCAAGTTGTACCCATCTCAGAAACCAATCCAATTCCACCAACCAACACTAGTCAGCATACGATTGACCCATATGTCCCGTCCCCAGTGTACGACTTGTTTCCCCCAATCGTACGCTGTCAAGAGACCAAAAATCCAGGAAATTTTCTATGATCTTGAAACCAGGGTGTTTCATATAATGGAACAGTTGCGGAGTACATGGGACTCCCCCAAGTTAACTTGGTAAATGTGTACACATGAATCCTTTAAAGGTTTGTCTAAGGACAATACTTGCAACTTTTAGCCGGTATGACGATACCACTATAATAGCCTTGGTAAATAATAAATAGAATAATAGATTGGTTGGTTGGAATAGTGTTAATTGGGCAATAATGGCGGGGTGTGATAGTGAACCGTGAAGGTGTGAGTACAATTAATGAACACTGAAAACTCATGTTTGCCGACATGAGGGGTAGGGAATAGTGACCCTTTTATGATACTACGAGGTACGCGATAATCCTCTAAGTACATTGTATATATGTATTATGGAGGGTGAGGGTACTTGGGAATCCCTTACTCTTATGGTATCTCTAGTTCATACGGCTACATATATTGGGACTCGTTCAGGGGGTTACACTGGACCCATATAGCCAGTGGGTGGTTAAGGACGGTAAACTACACATACCTAGGTTAATGTCTTTAAATGCATGCTAAACTCGTTTCCTTTCCTGGCATGGTTATATATATATATATATATTTATGGTTTGTATGCATATGGTAGGTTTACTTGGTTTTACTGGTTGGCATTATTTTATCCTTATCTCGAGTTCATGCTAGTGTTCACCCGCTAACCCGTCCTCAAACGACTGTATCCCCACGCGATGCAAGAACTGGCCATTCTACTCCTCTTGCTTAGTTGTCGAACTCGGGATCAGTTTTTAGGACTGAAGTGGTGAGCTTTTATCTTTCCGGAAGGCTCCATTTCATATTATGGACATTTTCATATACATTGGTTTATTTATGGATATTGGTTTAATCTATGGTTGGGGGCATGTCCAAACTGATATTACTTCTCCTTTGTTTAGAGGCTTTTGTGAAATTTCTACGGGTTAGCATGGGCAGGATCGGTATTGGTGTCAACCTTTGTATTGGAATTGGTATTGGGGCTGACACCCTTGGACGGTATTGTTGGTTGTTCCATCTTTTTATGTTATGTCATGGAACTTGGTTTGGTTATTGTTTTGGTTTTGGTTATGGTTATCGGTTGGTTTGGGATTGTTGGACTTGGTTGGGTCGGTCATGGTTATAGACCAATCCCAAAGTCTATATTTGGATAATTACATGCTATCTTTTTATATGTTCAAAATTCATCTGACTCAAGCTATGCGTTGGACGGTTCGGGCTGGGTATTGGGGGTGGTCCCCGATCCTGGTCGGACTTGGGATGCCCATTACGATAAGGCCCTTGGTCGGGTCCTGTAAGCCATACACCCTAAGGCAGGCTAGGGGGATTGATCCACTACCCCTAGGTAGATACCCTTACTGCCTTGGCCTTGCCTTTTTAGAGGGGGGGGGGGGGGGGGGTCCACTACCCCAAACACAAGTTTGAGGCCTCAAGGCATGAGACAACTCCCAGGGCATCCAAAAGTCGATTTTAAGCCTTCTAAGTGAGGTGCAAAGTTTTCCATGCATATATTTCGTGTTGGAATTCTCATGTATGACCTAAAAACACTATAAAAGGAGCAATTATTCAAAAAATTATCCCATCTTTTGTTCAACGCATGAATAGGAGAGGAGATGAGTAATTAAGGAGCTCAAACTAGGGTTCTTTGTTCTTTCACTTTACTTTCTTGTAGTTTTACTTTATGAACTCATCTATGGTGATTTTTTGTAAGACTATGAGTGGATAAACACCCTCAGTCTAGGGTTGAGACTACAAACATGATTGTGTTATTATGGTTTAAAGTTTGTTTATATATTTATCAAGTATGTGATTGTTCTTATGTTCTTATTTTACTATTCTAAAGCGTCATGAACTTTAGGATAAATTGTAGTCCCAAAACGAATTGGCTGTAGGAGTGGAGGGATGAAATGAAGAATATAAGCAGTGTGGACCATTTCCTTGATCTTTAGATATTAATTGTTGGAGGATGTTTTGTGGTTAGGATATAGTTATATCTAAATGCCCATTTGGTTAACGAACTGAAAAGATAGCTTAATGCATTCAAATTAGAGAATTATATCTCCACTAAATGATGTAGTTGTGAGATTAATTTGGGTAGATGACTTAGAGGATTCCCATTCCAAAATTATAGTTTCAACCCCATACATCAACCATCAAGATAAACACCAATACTGGCTAAAAATCATAGTTATGCATAGATGTGTAGTATGTCTCAACCCCAGAAATTCTCTATATATCATTAACAATCCAAATTTCATACCATTGTTATTTCTTATATTTAGTTTATAATTAAAAAAAACTCAAACTCTTAATTTGTCACACTCACACTTATTCAATCTGATTAGTATCATCAGAATTAGATAGTTTGCTAATCACCACGTCCCTATGGGATAACACATTCAGCTCGCAAGAGTCACTTTACTACTTGGATGACCACGTATACTTGCATGTGCACTAGGATGTAACAAGTTTTTGGCTCCATTGCCAGGGATCTAGTCTAAACAGGTACACGAGTGTCCGAAGAAGTAGGATATAGTCTAATTAGGTATAAGATCTTCTAATAGAAAAGAAGGATTGGACACAACTTCCACCATGAGAAAAAAGAGTAGGACTTGTTGGAGAATCACTAACCGCAACAATCATGAAACCAACATTGACTCCTACAACCTAGATGCTTCAAAAATAACCAATCAGGCCACAACCTAGATACTTCAAAATTTTTAACTCCCTACATAGTATCATAACATTCTTTAGGATTTTAAGCTAATGACCGGTAACTATCCCTTCCAACTACCCTTAAATTATGAGTTAAAATTGTGAACCACCCAAACATTGAATAATTATAACATAACATGATGTGGCATACGACCAACCACTTTTCTGCAAGTTATCCAAACCTTAACCATTTTTAGCCACCAAACTCCGTGTCCAAAGGACTAATAATGAAATCTCCTATGCATCTACATCACATTTATGCTCTCTAACTCAGGTCTACACTACTCAATTAACCTTAGCTTACCTGGATGTCAAACCAGCTGCAGAAAGGACAAAAAGGACAAACGAATGCAAATTCCAACCTCATACCAAGATCACAGACACGTTATTCCTAAAGATTCTATAGGTTTGTACCCTATTCACACCTATCTTACCCTTTCCATAGCTCCAAGATATGTAAGTCAACCCTAAGGGTTTTTATAGCCCTCCCACATCATTCATTTCAACTTGTGGAGAGAAAAAAAAATTAAAACCTACTTAATTGTGTTTTTGGTCTGCGTCATGTTGCCATAGTAAAAGTTGTCGCTATAGAGACACTGCTACAGCATAATAAATCCTACTATAGCAGGCTGACGTCAACCCGACCCATATTTTTTAACTTTCAAAATTTAACTTGTGTGAACCCATGCAAGTTCACAAATTAATCCCGATAATAACCGTACCCCGTATCCATCTTGAGATGTTTCTTTCTAAAAATAGATTAGGTCATTACAAAAAATACTAATTTACCCACCATTCATCCCTAAACGATCACAAAAAATTTGAGTCTAGAGTTGAACTTTACACCATTCTGCGGCATAGTAGGTAACTAGTTTCTAATGCCCAAACTATGAACTTTAGATTGAAATACAAAGAAAACTTACAAAAGTACAAGTACTAAAACCCACTGTTATAAAATTTCTAGCACCAAAATTTCATCACCCATCTAATGGGAAAAGTTTTCATGCTAACACGCGGCATGATGTAAAGCCATAAACTCATTCTCCGAGTGCCTGAGGTACCTGTGGACTCGTCAAACTATGGATATCAGACACTACATTTAAAATTTTGAAGTCCAAAAATTTTATGGGTTTAAAGAGGGATCCTGCTATAGCGACCTGCGGCCGCAATCGCGACCCAAAACAGTTTGTAAAAGGAAGGTAATGGATCTTATTGCCTATTTTTACTTTCTTTACTCAAAATTCTCTCCTCTCCCCCAATCACCTCACTTTTGTCATCAAAATAAGGTAACACTCGATTCTCTACTCTCTATTACTTTATTACTCATAATTTTACATGATTTAGGCTTGAATTTTGTTTAATTTTAGAGTAAATATTTTTGAATTCCAGTTTTGGGCTTGGCTGAGTCAAAAATTTGAAGCAGAGGTCCTTCTCTTTCATTTAAAATGCTTCTATCATGTTTTAAGCATAAGAAACTCAAGGTTTATGGGTCAAATGAGCCCGAAATAAAAGAGGATGTGAAGGGTTCTTCTTTGGTTTAATTGACAATTTGTGCATCATTTAGGGGTTATCATGCCTGAATTTTTCTATAACTAGTTTCCAAGATACTTTGCAGACACCAATATGAAGTCGAAATAGAAAATGGGAGTTTCAAGTGAAAAGGCACCATTGTTGCACCTCTTGACTTCTAGGGGCAATGAAGGTCGCTATTATGACACTACTATAGTAGAGGCATCAGTATAGAGGAAGGATGCAGGTAGTAAGTAGCCTCCCATATAAAAAGCTGAAATTTTGACTTTTCTATTTTGATTTTTTTCTTGATGCTTATGAATTCTAACAGGTTTTCTTATTAATAAATTGTAGGTCAATCATTCCCAATGGCTGAAAATCAAGATACTGCCCCCGCCTATGAAAGATTTCCCAGTAAACCTAGTCGAGAACAACATCAAGACTATAGGTGAATTGGATTTTTCTACGAGAGGTACATTGTCATAATAGGGGTGAAAAAGAAAGCTTTGTAATTCTATAAATAGCTCCCGGAGTTCGCCTGTGGCTCACTACTGGTGGCTCCTCCGGATAAGGTCTCAGGCTGGGTCAGGCAGTTCTATGCTATACTCCCTACAGTGCTTTGGGACAGGTTTCTTCTCACTATCTTTATTACGGGTGTGGATGTCCCGATGAACATTCTCTTTATCAATAACGTGCTCGGGGTGCCACATGTTTCTATCACTAAATTTATGAGTAGGTTTTGGGCGATGAACCTAAAGTAGTTGTGGGACACAATGGTTTTGAAGAAGTTTAAGGGAGAAGGACTATTGGCCTTCTATCGAGGGTATTACCCAGTACTTATTTCTTAACCGATGCTTTGAGGTGGCAGATCCTAGTGTTGTGAAGGATTTGTCCATTGAGAAACACTTCTGATGTGACCTACCCTTAAGATTTGGTGGTGGCCTATACTATTAAATTCATCAAGTTGAATGTAGGGGCCTAAATTGTGATGGAGTAGAAGGACTTCTATTAAGGCACCAAGAAGGGTCCCCTTCTTTCCCAGTTTGATTTAGAGCTATGCAGACGTGGTGGGGGTGCACGAGAAACTAGAGGATATCGGGGTGGATATGGACATACCTTTTCACTATATTCGGGTAAAAGTACTCACCTCTAAGAAGATAAAAATAGAAGGCTTGTGAGAAAGAGAGAAAATGGGTAATAGATAAGCTCTTTGATGTGGATGAGGATAATGATGTCGCCCCTCCTTTCCATTCCTAACCCCTGACCCCTAACATCCAGTTAGAGGGAGATTTATCCATGATAAGGAGGTGTCTGGAGTAGGCCTCATCCAGTTCCACTACCCATTCCACTACCCAGGATATTTAAGCATTATAGAAACCTATGGCCTCTATAGCAATGTTGTTGTAGCGCACATAGTGACCCTAAACTGTTTTTAAAAGAAAGGAAATGGTTTTCATTCCCCATCTTTCCTTTCTTTACTCAAAATCCTCTCCTTTTCTTCCTCGATCATCTCATTGTCATCGTCTAAATAATGTAACATTCAATTTTCTACTCCCTATTACTCCATTACTCATGATTTTACATGATTTAGACTTGAATTTCATTGAATAAATGGGTTTTAGAGTTGAAATTTTTGAATTTTATTTTAGGCATGATTGATTCAAAAATTGAAAGCATAGTTGCTTCTCTTACCTTTACAATGCTTCTATCACATTCTGGGCATAAAAGCCTCAAACTTTGCGGGTTATGCCCAAAATAGAAGAGGATGCAAAGGGTTCGTCTTCGGTTTAAATTGATGATTTAGGAATTATTTAGGGATTATCACGCTCGAATTTTCGTACAACTAGTTTCCAATATACTTTTGAAACACTAATCTAAAGTTAAAATGAAAAATGGTAGTTTTCGAGTCAAAAGGTGCTATTGTTACACCTCTTGAGTACTGGGGTCGATGAAGGTCACTATAGTGACCTCATCGCTATAGCGACACTACTATAGTGGAGAAAGCCCCTCTATATTGACGTCGATATAGCAACATATCTATCGCGATAACGGAGGCTGCAGGCAGTATCCTTGCAGCTAAACAATTGAAATTTTGACTTTTCTATTTCGACTTTTTTCTTTACGCTTATGAATTCTAAAGGGTTATCTTATTAAAAATTGCAGTTTGATCATTGCTAATTACTGAAAATCAAGAGAATGCTCCCACCTATGAAATTTTTTCCAATGAAGCTACTCAAAACGGCGTCACGAGTCTAGATGGACCGGGCTTTGCTATGACCAGGATTTTGTCATGAGAGGGGTAGAAGAGAAAGGACCAGAATTCTATAATCGTCTCCAACAGTTTGGCTGGGGATCATAAGAGGTTTCTCTTCCATATAGGGTCTCGAGTCGGGTCAAGGGTTTCTATGCTATACTACCTTATCGTGCTTTGGGACAGCTCTCTTCCTATCACCTGCATTCTGGGTAGGATCGGTGGACATTCTCACTATCAATAAAGTGCTCAGGGTTCCACACATTACCATACAACACTGAATTTATGAGTAGGTTCCAGGAAAATGACATAAAGTATTTATGGGACACGCTCATTCCAGAGGATTTTAGGGAGAAAACCTATTTTCCTTTTGCCGAGGGTATTACCAATACTTATTTCTCAATCAATGCTCGGAGGTAGCTGAACCTAGTGTCCTAGAGGATTCATCTTGGGAAACACATCTAATATGACCTACTCTCAGGCTCTTGTGGTGGCCTATATTATTTCGGGCATCAAGATAAATGTGAGAACCTATTTGCCTTTTGCCGAGGGTGTTACCCATACTTATTTCTCAATCAATGCTCGGAGGTAGCTGAACCTAGTGTCCTAGAGGATTCATCTTGGAAAAAACATCTAATATGACCTACTCTCAGGATCTTGTGGTGGCCTATACTATTTCGGGCATCAAGCTGAATGTGAGAGCCTAAATAGTGATAGAGTGGGAGGACTTCTATTGGGGCACTAACAAGGGTCCATTATTTCCCGTTCTGGTGTCAGAGCTATGTAAGCGTGTTGGGGTTCTTGAGGAGCCAGAGGATATGTGGGTGAAGATGGATATCCCCTTTCACCCTCTTCGTACTCTTACTCACCTCTAAGAAGAGAAGGTAGAGGAAGGCAGCTGAGGCAGAGAGAAGAAGAGCGGATGAGGAGGTCTTTGATACAAATAAAGATAATGATGATGCCCCTCTCTCCCAGCCAACCCCCAATCCTTAGTAGTAAGTTGGAAACAGATTTTGCCACAGTTAGGAGGTCCATGGAGAAAACACTGTATTTCCACAACCCTTTTCACTGCCCGGGATATTTCAGTGCTTCAGTGCTTCGCAGAGAGCTTGATGAGGAGAGGAAGAAGAGATGCTCTTGGGATTGCTTCCTTGCTCAAATATGGAAGATAATGAAGGTCATGTTCGGTTGCGTGGCTCCAAACAAGGAGATTCCTTAGATGGATCCGAAGGATTTGAGAGAGTTATTCTTCTCGAGTGATGCAGAAGGAGACGACCTTACCCCAGCAGTCGCGATTGATAGGGTACTTAGCTAGGTTTCTTTTTCCCCTCCCCTTCTTTATTTGTGTTTTATAATTTTTGGTTGACCCCATTTGGGGTATGTACTAGATTACACTTTTATTTCCTTCACCTTTCGCACATGGATGTTAGTTTTCTACCCGCATTAATAATATAACATTCTTTTACCATATTTAACTGATTTCTATATTCATGCAATGCTTTGTACCCAGCATGTTAAATAAAATAACCCATAAATAAGGGTCGAAAATAAGGGAAAATAGGGCACTGCCGCTACCTTACTTGTGTCGCTATAGCGACATGCCTCCCGCTGTAGAAATGTCGCTATAATGTAGAAAGTTCCTTTATAACGACATGGTCGCTATAGCGATACCTTACGTCGCTATAGTAGCCAGATCAGTAACTGACCAGATTCTTTTCATTTTCAATATGCCTCTTCCCCGAACACATTATAATACAATAACGCAAACATGGAAACCTTTAGGTTTTGCTAATTCCCCAGCGACAAGCACAACCACATTAAAACAGACAATTAGCACCACATTATAACACATAATGCTTCAAGAACCCATAATTTACATTAGAAAATTCTTTTTAAACCACCCCCACTATTGCGGATTCGATCCTTGTTCCGATGGAACCCAGTTTCATTTTTCCAACAAACAATCACCTAGATAATTTAGGTTTGATAAAGCTCCGCACAGATTTTTGATTTTACAACAACAATAACAAGTCAGACCTCAAATAATTCACCATTTACACAACTATGCCTTCATATCAATACCCAATTCCCCTAACCATATGCACCAATATAAAACTTTATATCATTACCAACCAAACCGTATAGTCATTGTAAAATTTTACCCTACATTACACCGTAGATGACAACTTACAATATTCATATGGAACAAATTCACGCTAATCAAGAAACTACAATTATAATAATTGTAATCAGCGAATGTAAAAGTCAATTATCATTCATACATACCTCATTAACAACTTATAATTTCGCACGTGATGACCCTGAGTGGTTTACCTAACATGTTATACATAACTCTCATGGCTAGATACCAATTGGAACATTCCTAATTCTAATTTGCGTTGCTTGTATCCTTCCAAGCGGAGTCAAGTGACATCCACTTGTTTAGTTGAGATACCAATTGGAATCAAGAGATACCAATTGGACTCAACTTATACAACAACCAAACAACTGAACGAAATCCTAAAATAACTCATATCTCCCTAAAGATTAGATGAGGACGTCAACACACCAATCTCCAGGACTCTATTTTACATTTGCTCTTGTACTGAAAGACCGATAACCTAAGCTCTGATACTAATTTTTCATGACCCAATTTATTGAATTGTGAAGGTAGCTGTTCTAATCCTTCAAGATAGAAGAACCCTTGCCACCCCCTTAGGAAGTCAAAGAAAAATTCTTAATTAAATAATAAGTCATTATTATTACAAAAACTTTTACAAAACAATTTTAAAAATAGAACTACCCTAGGTTCTAGTCTAAACAGGTACAAGAGCTTCTAAAAAAAGTAGGGTTGGACACAAATTCCACCATGAGCAAGAGAAGTGGAAGCTATTTGAGAATCACTAACCGCAACAATCATGAAACCAACACTGATTTCTTTAAAAGACTATACCCTACAAAAGATATATTTAGAGTAGTATCAGTACAAACCACACGTACTTGTAAGCCTCATCGATTGACCCAAATTGGATTACAGATACACTTAACATAAATATTCATAAGGAAACATGCATCTTATTATTCTTTGTATCTAGCCCCATATCACCTATTTTCCCGCTATGGACACTTGATAACTGTGTAGCATTACCTCTCTGTTTTCCCAAATAGACATTTTACCTTATGCTAACCTACTTGTTATGGACTCTGAGGTAACACTTTTACCCTTACAAATTCACTACCTTGAACCACTAAGTTTGGCCTTATACTCAAGACTACCACAATTATAAAGAGAAAACTACATCAAATATTAACCCTAACCCAAGTCAAAACCTTCAAAAAGTCAACCAAGCATTCAGGGAAATGAACCATCCAGAAAAGTAAACCAGTAACAATACCCCAAGTCATTAACCCAAACTTAATCGATATCTTTCAATCGTCTTCACAATACCCCACTTATAAAATATTCCTATTCAACCTTAAATACAATTACCATTTCACTATAGAGATAATAATCAAGTAAAGTAGCCAACAAGAATTATTAGTCAAGTCAAACCAAAACAAGTCAAGTCAATTATCAAGTGCAACAACACATATAAAGATTACCCGATTCACTCATAAAGGTTACTCGATTCACTCATGGAACTATTAGACTCACCTATACCTTGTACATACATACTATGAATATTATAAACACCCTCTAGTCATGATCTACAGGAAATAAATTCTTTCCATTTACCTAACTAAGACACGTGTCCGCCAATCTTATTCTATCAATAAATCGAGAGACTGTTCAAATACCAAAATATTTCGCATTTAATGACAAGGTAGGTCAAAATCATACAACAAGATAAATTCATTGAATTGACCCTACAAACAACATGGTCTAACAAACCATACAAAGAAGTAATTAACATGCGCATATAGTTCAAATTGGATTAACTACACTGCCATCATCTGCCCTACCATTTAGAGGCCTAACATGTCACTTAACTATTCCCACTTTTCTATAACAATCATTCAAGCCACAACCTAGAAGCTTCAAAAATTTTAATTCCCCGCACAGTATGATAATGTTCTTTAGCATTTTAGGCTAATGACCAGTAACTTGCCCTTCCCACTATCCACAAATTACGAGTTGAATATATGAGCCACCCAAATATAGAATAGTTAGAGCATAACATGATGAGGTATATGAACATCCATCTTTTCGTAAGTTACTCTAGGCTTAAACATTTTTAGCCATATAAACTCTATGCTCAAAGGCGTAATCATGATATCTCGTATCCATTTACGTATCATTTTTGCTCTCTAACCTGGATCTAAAATACTCAATTAACCTTAATTTACCTGAATGTCAACCAGTTATAGAAAGGATGATTAAATGTGGATTCTAACCTTATTCCATGATCACGAACTCGTTATTTCTAAAATATCCATAGGTTTGCACCCCATTCGGAACTATCCTCCCCCTCTCCATAGCTTCAAGACATGGGAGGCAATCCTAAGGATTTTTATAGACCTCTCATATTATTGGTTTTAAAATGTAGAGAGAAAAGAACTAAAGCCTGCTAAAGTAGGTTTCTGATCTGTGTTATGTCGTTATTGTGAAAGGTGTTACTATAGCTGTCACGCCCCAAATCCCATTGGAGCGGACTGGCACCCGTAGCCGAGGAGGACCGAGAGAACCCGTTCATAACCTATACTTTCACATTTACATTACTTATGAAAATTAGAAATTTGGGCAACACTTCGTTGTAAATAGAAGAAAACAGTACCTGTATCAGCCCAACAGACACGCATATATATATATATATATAAACAGTAATTGGCCGTCAGAGCCATCACGTCTATCAACCAAACACTCCTATGGCTGTACAATATGTCTACAAAAGCCTCTACATAGATACACAACTGAGTTAGGGTCGGGACAAACTCCCGCCCACAAAAGACTTTTATACAAATACCAAAAATACATATAGAAACGACTTGGGATGCCCCGAAACAACTGGAGCTCACCACTATCAACAGAATGTCCTGGCTCTTACTGCGGAGGGGTACAACCTGAAGTACCTGTTCCTGCAGGCATGAATACAGGTCCCCCGTGAGGGACGTCAGTACGGAAATATGTACTGAGTATGTAAGGTAGTGAGTATCAAGATGAGATACAAAAGATCAACAGAACCCAGATACCAGTGAATAAACAGTATGAGTAGACCACACTTAAAAGAGCTGATGGGATACCTGCACATTACTTTCATATCATTACTTCCCGTATTCCTTATCAATACATAACATATGTCATACAATGGCCAACTGATCAGTGGTACTAATACAATACATCAGGGACCACCCCTGGAATAACATATATACATAATCTTTATAATACAATGGCCAACTGATCAGTGGTACTAATACAATACATCATATCAACAATTTAAAATAAAGACATTCCATTTCTTACTTCAATTAATCTTTGAGATTGGTTACTTTGTGGTCACACCTTATGGAACTTGAAACCATGATACCTCAATAGGAAAAACATGTAAATAGGTAATCAATATCATGAAAATGAAGTAGAGAATCATGGATACCTCATTATACCATTTCGGAGTCAACAATAGTATATGGACATTTTTTTAACTAGCCGGACATCTTAAAAGTGAAAACAAGTTCAATTGGTAGTGTCGAAGATCATATGATGTTATTATGTGTCATGTGTCGTAGGACAATGTTGGAAGCTTACTTGAGAGTGCCATGGTTCATTATTCATGCCAAAGATTAGATAGAGTATGTCTTACATACCTTGATATAACCACTTCAATACAAGTCCAACTTGACTTCCCGTACTCTTCGAACACTTATCTACAATAAGTCATTTGTGGCAAACTAGTATTAGCAACCAAACCTTACCATTTAGGTATTAACTTCACCAAATAATGTCTAGGAAGTAATCCTTTAACTCATCAATAAGAGTGCTACATACATCCTCTTATACTCTTATTACATTCACATATCATGCATTTTCATGCAATATCCCTCAACATCACTCTTAGCCTTTATTTCCCCTCTTAATCACCATCCAATACCAACATGATCACTAGGCATACATAAACACTAATATAATGATATATCACCACAATTCATCCTCCATAATCCAATACAACAACTTCCATAATTTACTACTAACAATTTATACAAAACAATTCATAACTATGTTTCTAGTTATCTTCCAACATCAAGACAATACTCATAATCCCTTATCAATACTTATTCATGGATAAGAATCAAGAATAAACAATATTCATACCTTAACAATGAACTCTTGTATTTAGAATCCTCCTTACATAACCATGGGGTGCTTCTCGAAGCTTTCGAGATGGTGAACACAACTACGGAACCAATTCGAATTTTCTACGGTTGAATCACAAAATATTTGAAGTTGAAATTAGGCTAGGGTTTCACCTTCTCTTAATAATTGGATGATATATGATATATATGAGGCTAAGTGTATGTTTATAAAGACCAATTTTTCGTCCAAGAGGTAATAGAAAATGACCATTTTGCCCTAAAAATTTAAATAAATCCGAATCTGTCCCCAGTGGACAGTTTTGACAGGCTGAAGTAAATCGATCATAACTCTTTGCTCCAGTATCAGATTTGGGTGAAACCAATTGCATTGGAAAGATAATTCAAAGGGATTTCATTTTCATATAAAGTATACCACCCAGTTCTTCCTGTACAAGGAGTTATGGTCATTTAAAGTTGACCCAAAAATCTTTCCCAAAATTATGTTTTTGTTTTGGTAGGCTGTAGTAAAACGGGTATAGCTCCTTACTCAGACATTGGATTTGGATGAAACAAATTTCATCGGAAATAAGACTCTCGGAGATTTTCGTCGATATATAGCAGCTCACACAGTTCTTTTTGTACAAGGAGTTATGATCGTCTAAAGTTGATCCAAAAAAAATTGCCTAGCTGCAGTAATTTTCCTGCAGATTTACTGTTCACAGGCTTCCCGGCCACCGTTTTGAAATTTCGAATGTGCTCGCTTATATGAAATACTCCTCTGTTTTGGGCAAACTTTATATCGTTGGAAAGCTTATTCCAATACCTACACATACAACTATTGAAGGGATACTTCCGAACACCATAAACTTAATTTAAACCATACGCAAGCCTTTAGGACTCCATATAATCGCGATAAGTGTACGAAAAAATTTACGGGGTGTTACATTCTCCCCCCCTTAAGAACATTCGTCCTCGAATGTTAGCATAGTTACTCAATTAAGACATGTCCAAGCTTACAATTAACATATTCATCATCATAACATACTTGCATAAAAATAAACACTTACTTGTTATTGTTCTTCTTCCGTCTCATGAACTTCCTCCTCATCGTTGAATAGGTAAGGGTACTTAATCTTCATCGCTTCCTCGTCTTCCCATGTGATCTCCTCAACTTGTTGATTCCTCCAAAGTACTTTTACCGATGCTATCTCTTTATTCATTATCTTTTTAATTTGGCGATCAAGAATAGCAATAGGCATTTCTTCAAAAGTGAGATCTTCTGTAACTTGTACATCTTCCGTAGTAGTGATGTGCGATGGATCTCCGATGTACTTGCGAAGCATCGAAACATGAAATATGGGATGAACTGCTGAGAGCTCTTGAGGTAGCTCTAACTCATAAGCAACTTGTCCAAATCTTTGAATGATCTTGTACGGACCTATGTATCGTGGACTTAACTTTCCTTTCTTGCCAAACCTCATCACTCCTTTCATTGGTGATACTTTCAAGAATACCCAATCGTCGATAGAAAACTCAAGTCCTCTTCTTCTAACATCCACATAAGATTTGTGTCGACTTTGAGCTGTTTCAAGCCGTTGTTGGATCACTTTAACCTTCTCCATTGCTTGATAAACAAGATCTGGTCCAAACAAGACCGCATCACCTGCTTCAAACCATCCTATTGGCGATCTACACTTTCTTCCATACAATGCTTCATATGGTGCCATTTTGATACTTGAATGATATCTATTATTGTAGGCAAAATCGATAAGAGGTAGGTGATCATCCCAGTTGCCTTTGAAATCTAATACACATGCTCGTAGCATATCTTCAAGTATCTGGATGGTACGTTCCGCTTGTCCGTCCGTTTGAGGATGAAAAGCCGTACTTAGATTTACTTGTGTCCCCAAACTCCTTTGAAAAGACTTCCAGATATTCGCAGTAAATTGGGCTCCTCGGTCAGATATAATGGAAATTGGAACTCCATGTAACCGAACGATCTCCTTAATATACAACTTCACATACTCTTCCGCCGTATAAGTTGTCTTAACTGGTAAGAAGTGCGCGGATTTGGTAAGCCTATCAATGATCACCCATATGGAATCAAACTTCCGAAATGTACGAGGCAAACCCATGATGAAATCCATATTGATCTTGTCCCACTTCCAGACTGGAAGATCTATACATTGCATGTAACCACCGGGTTTCTGGTGTTCTACTTTGACTCTTTGACAATTCGGACATTCAGCTACAAATTCGGCAATATTCTTCTTCATGTCATTCCACCAATATATTGCTTTCAAATCTTGATACATCTTAGTTGACCCTGGATGGATGGAATACCTTGAATAGTGTGCTTCTGTCATAATTCTCTTTCTTAGCTCAACTACATCAGGTACACGTAAACGATTCTGACACTGAAGCACTCCTTCTCGCGTAAGCTTAAATGCCTTTGTCGTGCCACTCTGCACATCCTCCTTATGCTGCAATAAAATTGGATCTGCATACTGCTTCTCTTTCACTTCAGCTATCAATGAAGATTCCACTGCATTACGTACAATAACCTTTTCATCTAGAGTTTCGAGAAGTCAAACTCCCAAATTAGCTAGTTGGTGAAGATCCTTAATCATCCCCTGCTTTTCTATAGATGCCATTTTAGACTTACGACTCAGTGCATCCGCTACCACATTCGCTTTCCCTGGATGATACAAGATATCAACATCGTAATCTTTCAACAATTTAAGCCATCTCCGCTGACTCAAGTTTAGATCTTTCTGATTGAAGATATATTGCAGGCTCTTATGATCGGTATATATGTCAACATGAACCCCATATAAGTAGTGGCGCCATATCTTCAAAGCAAATACAACTGCAGCTAGCTCAAGATCATGCGTGGGATAATTCCTCTCATGTGGTCGCAACTGTCTAGAGCCATAGGCTATTACTCTACCATGTTGCATTAATACGCATCCTAAGCCAATTCTTGAAGCATCACAGTACACTGCATACCCTTCTGTGCCTTCAGGAAGTACCAATACCGGTGTAGAAGTCAACTTGCTCTTCAGATCTTGGAAACTCTTTTCATAGGCATCATTCCATTGAAACTTGGAGGCTTTATGCGTCAACTTAGTTAAGGGTGTAGCAATAGAAGAAAAACCTTCAACAAACCTTCTATAATAACCTGCCAACTCGAGGAAACTACGAATCTCCGTAGGCGTCGTGGGTCTTGGCCAATTCTTCACAGCCTCAATCTTCTGAGTGTCAACTTTTATGCCTTCACTGGATACAATATGGCCCAAAAATGCCCCTGACTTGAGCCAAAACTCACATTTAGAAAACTTCGCATACAACTTACGATCACGAAGAATCTGCAACGCCTGCCTTAAGTGATTAACATGATCCTCTTCTGATCTAGAGTAGACCAGAATATCATCTATGAAAACTATCACGAACACATCTAGAAACGGCTTAAACAGCCTATTCATCAGATCCATAAAAACTGCGGGTGCATTTGTCAGCCCGAATGACATAACCAGGAATTCATAATGACCATACCGTGTTCGGAAAGCTGTCTTGGGTATATCTTTATCCTTGACTCTCACTTGATGATAGCCTGTTCTCAAGTCAATCTTGGAAAAACACTGGGCACCCTGCAACTGGTCAAATAAATCATCAATTCGGGGAAGAGGGTATTTATTCTTGATAGTCACCTTATTCAATTGTCGATAGTCAATACACATCCTCAGCGAACCATCTTTCTTACGCACAAACAATACTGGTGCTCCCCAAGGGGACATACTAGGCCTGATGAATCCCTTCTCTAGCAAGTCTTTCAGTTGCTCTTTCAATTCTCGCAACTCTGCTGGTGCCATTCTATAAGGAGGAATTGAGATTGGCTGTGTGTCTGGCAACATATCAATACCAAACTCCACTTCTCGTTTAGGAGGTAAACCTGGTAGTTCTTCAGGAAATACATCAGGAAATTCATTCATAACCGGAACGGTCTGAAAAGTTGGCGGCTCTGCCTCTGTATCCCTTACTCTAACCAAATGGTATATGTACTCCTTGGAAATCATTTTTCTTGCCTTAAAGTAAGAAATAAATCTACCTCTCGGCGCGCCAACATTACCCTTCCATTCAAGGACTGCCTCATTTGGGAAATGGAAATATACCTTCTTAGAACAACAATCTATTGTAGCATAACAAAACGCTAACCAATCCATGCCCATAATAACATCAAAATCTACCATTTCTAACTTAACAAGATCGGCCATCGTATAACGACCATAAATATTCACAACACAATTTTGATAAACATTCCTAGCTATAAGAGATTCCCCCACAGGCGTTGATACTTCAAATGGCTTGGCTAATAATTCGGATGTTCTTCCGAACCTTCTCGCAACCAAAGGAGTAACATACAATAATGTAGAACCAGGATCAATTAAGGCATACACATCAAATTCAAAGATGGACAACGTACCTGTAACCACGTCTGGAGAAGCCTCTAAATTCTGCCGATCTGCTAGGGCATACACACGGTTCTGAGCTCCGCTAGAACTAGCAGCTCCTCTATCACCTCTACCGTGACCCATAGGTTGTGTACCCCTACTCAAAGGAGGCACCGATGATGACGCAACAGCTGATCCGGTAGGTCGTGTTATACCACCTGGGGTCCTGCGTGGGCAATCTCTAGCCATATGCCCCGGCTTACCGCACCAAAAGCAATTGTTCATTCCAAGCCGACATTCGCCAAAGTGAAATCTTCTACATATGGGGCACGGGTGTCGTGGAGGTCTTAATTGACTCATACTCCCTTGCCCTTGATACCCCACTGTTCGCGAACTCTGATTTTCACTGCTTTGCCCGAACTGATTACCTCTGAACCTTTGAAATTGCGGTGGGGCACTAATTACAGGATAAGAAGATAACGGGCTAGGCAATCTATGAGAGAACGAAGGCCTAAAACCTCCTTGAGATGCCATAAACTGCCCTATAGCTCTGGCCCGCTTAGAATATCCTTTTTTCTGATTCCTGGGTTCTTCTTCTTTGCCTCTGATCTTCCATTTTCTGAGCGAAATCTTGTATCCTCTCTATATTCATGTCCTTGTTCAAAGAAGCAATGGTACAATCTCTAACCAAGTATGGTTCCAATCTATCCACATAGTGATGAACTCTGTCATCCATAGTAGCTACCACATTAGAAGCATATCGAGACAAGGAGTTAAATCGAAGACTATACTCCCTTACACTCATATTACCCTGACGAGGATTTAAGAATTGATCTGCACGGGCCTGACGAGTCTCAAATGGAAGATAATGATCAATAAATGCATCTTTGAACTCTCCCCACATAGTTGGAGGTGCAATCAATACCCCTAGATCGTTTCCAATCCTCGTACCATAATATAGCCTCTCCTTTCAGTCTATATGCTGCTAGCTCAACCATCTCTTTACCGGATATGTGCATAACATCTAGAGCCCTTTGGGTTTGATCGACAAAGTCCTGCGGGTCTTCATTAATATCTGATCCGGTAAAAGTAGGAGGATCCAATTTCAGAAAATCCTGTGTCCGAAGGCTAGCTGCTCTATCCGTACCACTAGAACCCGTGGTAGGAATAGCTTGCCCTTGAACTTGACCGGCAACTATATGCGTCAGAAGTTGTACTGCATCCCTCAAATCTCGATCAACAGCATTAATAGATGGCCCTTCCGGAGGACAAGAAGCTCCTGATATATGCTCAGCTTGAGACTCACTTTGTTCAGCTTGTGCCGGTGGTGACTTACTAGTACCTTCTCCGGCCACTACATCTACTCACTTCCACTTATTATTTCTCCTTGTAACCGGCATCGTTACTAAAATAAATAAAAAAAAAACAATTGGATTAAGTGATCGATTATGACTTTATCTCTAATATGGGCTCTATTGCACGATCTAAGAAATGGAGAATGGAAATAATCCCTAAATGTCCAATAGCCTCCTGTTTATAGATGTGGTGCACAACACACCGATAAACGAGATTCTACGTAGACACGGCTTTGTAGACTCACTAGGACGAACGTCTCTGATACCACTTCTGTCAAGCCCCAAATCCCATTGGAGCGGACTGGCACCCGTAGCCGAGGAGGCCCGGGAGAACCCGTTCATAACCTATACTTTCACATTTACATTACTTATGAAAATTAGAAATTTGGGCAGCACTTTGTTGTAAATAGAAGAAAACAGTACTTGTATCAGCCCAGCAGACACGCATATATATATATATAAACAGTAATTGGCCGTCAGAGACATCACGTCTATCAACCAAACACTCCTATGGCTGTACAATATGTCTACAAAAGCCTCTACATAGATGCACAACTGAGTTAGGGTCGGGACAAACTCCCGCCCACAAAAGACTTTTATACAAATACCAAAAATACATATAGAAACGACTTGGGATGCCCCGAAACAACTGGAGCTCACCACTATCAACAGAATGTCCTGGCTCTTACTGCGGAGGGGTACAACCTGAAGTACCTGTTCCTGCAGGCATGAATACAGGTCCCCCGTGAGGGACGTCAGTACGGAAATATGTACTGAGTATGTAAGGTAGTGAGTATCAAGATGAGATACAAAAGATCAATAGAACCCAAATACCAGTGAATAAACAGTATGAGTAGACCACACTTAAAAGAGCTGATGGGATACCTGCACATTACTTTCATATCATTACTTCCCGTATTCCTTATCAATACATAACATATGTCATACAATGGCCAACTGATCAGTGGTACTAATACAATACATCAGGGACCACCCCTGGAATAGCATATATACATAATCTTTATAATACAATGGCCAACTGATCAGTGGTACTAATACAATACATCATATCAACAATTTAAAATAAAGACATTCCATTTCTTACTTCAATTAATCTTTGAGATTGGTTACTTTGTGGTCACACCTTATGGAACTTGAAACCATGATACCTCAATAGGAAAAACATGTAAATAGGTAATCAATATCATGAAAATGAAGTAGAGAATCATGGATACCTCATTAAACCATTTCGGAGTCAACAATAGTATATGGACATTTTTTTTACTAGCCGGACATCTTAAAAGTGAAAACAAGTTCAATTGGTAGTGTCGAAGATCATATGATGTTATTATGTGTCATGTGTCGTAGGACAATGTTGGAAGCTTACTTAAGAGTGCCATGGGTCATTATTCATGCCAAAGATTAGATAGAGTATGTCTTACATACCTTGATATAACCACTTCAATACAAGTCCAACTTGACTTCCCGTACTCTTCGAACACTTATCTACAATAAGTCATTTGTGGCAAACTAGTATTAGCAACCAAACCTTACCATTTAGGTATTAACTTCACCAAATAATGTCTAGGAAGTAATCCTTTAACTCATCAATAAGAGTGCTTCATACATCCTCTTATACTCTTATTACATTCACATATCATGCATTTTCATGCAATATCCCTCAACATCACTCTTAGCCTTTATTTCCCCTCTTAATCACCATCCAATACCAACATGATCACTAGGCATACATAAACACTAATATAATGATATATCACCACAATTCATCCTCCATAATCCAATACAACAACTTCCATAATTTACTACTAACAATTTATACAAAACAATTCATAACTATGTTTCTAGTTATCTTCCAACATCAAGACAATACTCATAATCCCTTATCAATACTTATTCATGGATAAGAATCAAGAATAAACAATATTCATACCTTAACAATGAACTCTTGTATTTAGAATCCTCCTTACATAACCATGGGGTGCTTCTCGAAGCTTTCGAGATGGTGAACACAACTACGGAACCAATTCGAATTTTCTACGGTTGAATCACAAAATATTTGAAGTTGAAATTAGGCTAGGGTTTCACCTTCTCTTAATAATTGGATGATATATGATATATATGAGGCTAAGTGTATGTTTATAAAGACCAATTTTTCGTCCAAGAGGTAATAGAAAATGACCATTTTGCCCTAAAAATTTAAATAAATCCGAATCTGTCCCCAGTGGACAGTTTTGACAGGCTGAAGTAAATCGATCATAACTCTTTGCTCCGGTATCGGATTTGGGTGAAACCAATTGCATTGGAAATATAATTCAAAGGGATTTCATTTTTATATAAAGTATACCACCCAGTTATTCCTGTACAAGGAGTTATGGTCATTTAAAGTTGACCCAAAAATCTGTCCCAAAATTCTGTTTTTTTTTTGATAGGCTGTAGTAAAACGGGTATAGCTCCTTATTCAGACATTGGATTTGGATGTGACCAATTTCATTGGAAAGAAGACTCTCGGAGATTTTCGTCGATATATAGAAGATCACACAGTTCTTTTTGTACAAGGAGTTATGATCGTCTAAAGTTGATCCAAAAAAAAATTGCCTAGCTGCAGTAATCTTCCTGCAGATTTACTGTTCACAGGCTTCCCGGCCACCGTTTTGAAATTTCGAATGTGCTCGCTTATATGAAATACTCCTCTGTGTTGGGAAAACTTTATATCGTTGAAAAGCTTATTCCAATACATACACATACAACTATTGACGGGATACTTCCGAACACCATAAACTTAATTTAACCCATACGCAAGCCTTTAGGACTCCATATAATCGCGATAAGTGTACGAAAAAATTTACGGGGTGTTACAATAGCGGATGACGTCAGCCAAATCCATATTTTTTAAATTCTAAAATTTATCTTATGTGGCCTCACATAAGTTTATGAATGTAATCCTTATAATAACCATAACTCATACCCATCTTGAGGTGTCTATTCATAATGATGGATTAGGTTGTTACACTCATGCAAGATAAATGTGAGAAGATTGTTCGTGCTATGTAGGAGGATTTTATTAAAGAGTAGTATACTATAACTCATGTTCAATTTCTTTTTTTTATTAAACTAAAATTTGATCAATAAATATTTTATTTTTTCCAATAGATTTGTGATAGTGTATTATACTTTTGTTATAATCTTTTACTTATTTGGTAAGATTGTATAAGAATTGGGATAATTTGATAGTTTTCACGGCTTATGGGCCTTCTACATAAAAAGTCCAAATTGCATTTCCAAACAAAATCTCAATTTCATCTCATGATTTTAAATCATATATTAGACCATGATTCCAAATTATAATTCCATATGGCATGACCAAACGTACCATTAAACTTAAAATGACCAGTGACCTCCATTAATTTCATCTCATTGAGCCGAGTGAGCAACGACAATGTAATGCCCCGAGACTGTACCCTAGGAGTCACATGATGCTTACGACCTCGAAGGACCACAAGCTAACCCATGAATAGTACCTGTTGTGAGTACTGAATATAATACTGAAATATATATGTAGAAGTAATCTGAAAATGCCACAAGGTTCTCAAAGTACTAAAATAATACTGAGTATAACTAATAATAACATCTAAAAACTGAATAACTGACTATGCTAGTCTGAAAGCCTCTGACTGTCTGAATAAGGAGTTGATGGGACAAACCCTTAACTAACTCTGACTAAAATAACTACTGAATTGCTAAAATACTGAAATAAATAAACTCTTTCCTCAAAATATAAGGACTCACCACTATAACTGCTGTTGATAGCCTGAGCTGCTAAGTACGATCCGAAACCTGAGCATTTGAACCTATGATATGAGACATCATAGCATAAAAGAGAGTATGTTTCAGTATGTGGAATGTACTGGCATGCTAAGTGAGGTAAGACTAATATACATGGGTTCATATGCATGAGATGATAACTGACTGAATGAATATCATGAAGTAAATGAATGAGAGTACATAGAAAACTGTAACAACTGAACATACTGAACATGCAATACTGCGTATATAGGTATGCATCGTGTATTTGAGATTATACTAAAACTGAGTACTGAATCCTAATGGCTGAGTAACTGATAACTGATAGCCATGGTTCAGTAGAATTGTCTGAGTTATTTACTAAATACTGAGACTAAAACTATAACTGTAGGAGTGTTTATCTAATAGACATACCCTAATATAGACTGATTTGGGGTCCAACCTGTGACCCCAGTTGGAAGGGTGTTATCACCTTGCCACGGGATACTAATAATGTTGGGTCAACCTTAATCTAGCAGGAAGACTCATGAAATATATATATGATTGCGTCAACCCTAGTCTGGCTGGAGGACGACTTACCCTATGTTGGATACGTAGTTCTGTAACGCAGGGACTGCTACTAAGGGTCAAACCCTTTGCTGGCAGGAATGCCCCCATCCCTGGGTTCGCTCGATGATGAATCCTACTCCCAACTGAATCGACACTGAATTGATTACTAGACTATACTAGGCTTGACTAAACTGACACTGATCATGTTGATTGACTGAATTGGACTGAGTTCACTGAGTTCTGTTAACTTACTAAGTACTATTGTTCTTGACCTTTACTGGATGATTCTATAACTACTGTAACTAAGTAAATAGCTAGAGTTTGGGTAATAAATACCCCCAGGACTCGATAGCATAGTTGATAAACTCATACCATAACTTTAGCAACACAACAATGAGTTACCATGCATAATTTACTCATATGGACATTTTATCAAACACTTGGGGAACATGGTTAATGCACATGATAATGAACAACATAGAAGCATCATGACTACAACTTAAACTTGCAATTTCAAGGATTTTAACATAGGAATTATATCAATCAACATACATGCTATCTTATGTTCATGAAACTTATAATTAAATCTTGAATTGAAACCCATACAATAACACAAAACATGAATGCAACCCAATTTACGCGTGTAAATAATGAAACTGAAAACTTGTAGTTTTAAAAAGGTTCTTGAACTCCAAGGTTGGAAGGAAACTCAAGGATGAACACCTAACATAAATTTATTGTTGATTTCATGAGAATTGTGGTGAATTCTTTGGACTTGGACTTGAACTTGATGAAACTAAGGCTTTGTTCTTGAGAGTGTTTGTGAGATAATGAGTGAATTTTTCCCTTTGGGAGGTTTAGTTTTGTGTTTTGGCTGAATTGAGTGAGGGGAAAAGGACCTAAATGCCCTTGGAAAGTCAAAATTAAGTGAGCAAAAAGTGCCCAGTGATGCGATAACCGGCGCGCCGCATCGATGGTATTGATGCGATAGCTGACACATCGCATAGATGGTGTTGACGCGATAGCCAACACGATGCATCGAGATCGTATTGGTTTGATGTTTTTGTCATCCAAACATGACCCAAATGATGTCCGAAAATTCTAAAACTCACCCAAGGTGACCTATTGAAATCCTTGATCATGAATCAATTTAAAAATCGACAATTTAAGGTCATAAGGATAAAGAATAAGATCATCCAATTATGAAGACTAAAAATGATTCTAAGTCTTAACACTTAGCTAATTATTTTTCTAAGTCTGGGACCCCTCATTACAAGCTATATGGGACTGAATTGAACTAGAACTTTTATGAGGTCTTATAATATCTCCCCCTTGGGAAAATTCATCCTCGAATGAGACTAACTGAACTGAAAGGAACTGAGGAACTGTACTTACTATGACATGCATAACTGAAGCATGAATGAATTCTGGAGACATGACACATGATTGAACTATTTCATGAATGCATGAATGATATGAGAATGTTATGCAACTGTAACTGAATATGCAATATAGTAAATCTAAGGAAGTCTATTACCTTAGGTTGAGTATGAGTTTGCAGAGAAGAGGTGAGGATACTTGATTTGCATGTCTGCCTCTGTTTCCCAAGTAGCTCCCTCAATGGACTGATTCCACCAAAGAACTTTGACCAAAGGAAATTCTTTATTCCTTAGTCTGTGAATCTGACGATCAAGGATTTTGACTGGGACTTCCTTATAAGAGAGACTGTTCTGAACATCTACACTCTCTATAGGGACTATAATTGCTGGTTCACTAATGCAATTCTTTAGCAAGGAGACGTGAAATACTAGGTGCACAGATGCTAAGTCTGCAGGTAACTCAAGCTCATAAGCTACCTTACCGAAACAACTCAGAATCCTATAAGGACTAACATATCGAGGACTAAGTATCCCCTTCTTACCAAACCTCTTCACGCCCCTTTATGGGAGAGATTTTCAAATACACATAATCACCAATCTTAAATTCAAGATCTTTCCTTCTCATATCTGCATAAGATTTTTGTCGGCTCTGGGATACCTTAAGCCTTTCCTTGATCAACTGTACTTTCTCTAAGGCATCAAACACAAAGTCAGGCCCCACTACCATGGCCTCACCTACCTCAAACCAACCAATGAGAGATCTATATCTTCTCCTATAAAGAGCCTCAAACTGAGCCAGCTGAATACTGGAATGATAGCTATTATTATATGCGAACTAAATCAAAGGTAAGTGGTCATCCCAATTACCTTTAAAGTCAACAACACACACTCCCAAAATATATCTTAAAGTTTGAATGGTTCTTTCTGCTTGACCATCTGTCTGAGGGTGAAAGAATGTACTGAGGTTGACCTGGGTACTAAGACCATTTTGGAAAGCTTTCCAAAAGTGAGAGGTGAACTGCGTACCTTTATCTGAAATGATGGACAATGGGACACCGTGTAACCTAAATAACTCTCTGATATAGAGCCTGGCATAGTCCTCGGCTGAATAAGAAGTATAAACTGACAAGAAATGGGTTGATTTGGTCATCTTGTCCGCAAAGACCCAAATTAAATCGTGCTGACGACGAGTACGAGGAAAATCTGTCATGAAATCCATGTTCACTTCCTCCCACTTCCAAGTGGGAATACTGAACTCCTGCATAGACCCACTAGGCTTCTGATGTTCAATCTTCACCTGCTGACATATTAAGAACTTAGCTACAAACTCTTCAATATCCCTCTTCATCCCACTCCACCAATAGACTTCTCACAAGTCACGGTACATATTAGTGTCCCCTGGATGAATAGAGTAACACGTACCATGCGCTTTATTAAGAATTCACTTTCTTATGCCATCCGCACATGGAACGCATAGACTACCATGGAAATGCAACACACCATCTCCCCCTTAGGAGAAAACCTCTACTTTTTTGTCTTTGACTGACTCTTTTAGCTTAACTAAATTGGGATCTATGTCCTACTTTTTTTTCATCTTGGAAACTAAAGAAGACTCTGAACTATTTTACACCCAAACACTACCCTCAGTCGAATCAACCAAACGAACACCTAGTCTGGAAAACTGATGAACTTCCTAAACTAACTTCTTCTTACCACCCTCAATGTAAGCAACACTACCTATGGACAACTTACTGAGGGAATCTACATTGTCCTCGCTCGGATGATACAGAACACTCATGTCATAATCTTTTAATAACTCTAACCACCTTCTCTGATGCAAGTTCAGGTCTTTATAAAAAAATACATACTGCAGGTTTTTATGGTCTGTGAACACATCAACTTGCACCCCATACAAATAGTACCTCCAAATCTTTAAGGCAACCATAACAACTGCTAATTCAAGATCATGGGTGGGATAATTATTTTCATGGGAATTAAGTTGTCTAGAGGCATAGGCCACAACCTTACCCCTCTGCATCAAAACACACCCCAAACCAACTCTGGAAGTATCATAATATACAACAAATCCGTCTGAAACATTGGGTAACGTCAAAATTAGGGTTGTAGTGAGTCGAATCTTCAGCTCCTAAAACGTCTTTTCACACGAATCTGACCACTGAAACTTAACTTTCTTCTGAGTCAATCTGGACATGGAGGATGCAATAGATAAAAATTCTTCAACAAACCATCGGTAATAGCTAGCCAAATCCAAGAAACTCCTGATATTTGATGGAGATATGGGCCTGGGCCAGTTTCTCACTACTTTGGTCTTTTGAGGATCAACTCTAATTCCATCACCGAAAATAATATGACCAAGAAAAGCTACTAATCTTATCCAAAATTTGCATTTACTAAATTTAGCTAACAATGGATGGACTCTGAGAGTCTATAATACTATTCTAAGGTGGTTACATTATTATGTTCATTGCAGGAGTAGACAAGAATGTCATTTACGAAGACTATGATGAACGTGTCCAAGTACTGCTTGAACACATAGTTCATTAAGTCCATGAAAGCTATTGGGGAATTGGTAAGACCAAATGACATGACTAGGAATTTGAAATGACCATACCGAGTTCTGAAAGCTATTTTTAGAATGTCACATTCTCTAGCTCTGAGCTAATGATAGCCTGATTTGAGGTATATCTTAGAAAAGTAACTGGCACCTTGAAGTTGATCGAACAAGTCATCAATTCTAGGAAGTGGGTACTTATTCTTAATGGTGACTTTGTTCAATTGATGGTAGTCTATACACATTCTAAGAGAACCATCTTTCTGTCGCACGAATAGAACTGGTACACCCCAAGGGGATACACTGGGCCTAATGAATACTTTTTATAAGAGTTCCATCAACTATTCTTTCAACTCTTTATGTTCAGTTGGATCCATTCTATATGTCGGAATAAAAATGGGCTGAGTATAAGAAAGAAGGTTTATTCCAAAGTTAATTTCCCTTTTAGGAGGAACTCCAGGGAGATCTTTGGGAAACACATCTAGAAATTTACTTGTGACAGGAACTGGCTCAAGATTAGGAGTCTCGGAACTAGAGTCTTTGACTCACACCAAATTATAGACACACCCTTTGGATATCATTTTTCTCGCTCTAAGGTATAAAACAAGTTGACCCTTAAGCGCTGTGGTACTACCCCTCTATTCTAGGACAGGTTCGTTTGGGAACTGAAAATAGACAACTCTGTTTCTACAATCAACTGAGGCATAGCATGAATGGAAACAATCCATGTTGCGTATGATGTCAAAATCTGTCATCTCTAACTCTACTAAGTCTACTGAAGTAACTTTTTGAGACACCATAACTGGACAGTTCCTGTATAACCGCTGGTCTATGATAGACTTACCTACTTGGGTAGAGACTGAGAAAGACTCTATTACGATTTCGGTACTGACTCTAAAGTTTACTGATAATAATACTGAGTATAACTGATAATAATATCTGAAAACTGAATAAATGATTATGCTAGTCTGAAAGCCTCTAACTGTCTGAATATGGAGTTGCTGGGACAAAACCCCAACTAACTCCGACTGAAATAACTAATGAAATACTAAAATAAATATAATCTGTCCTCGAAATATGAGGACTTACCACTATAACTTCTTCTGATAGCCTAAGATGCTAAGTACGGCCAGGAACCTGAGCATCCAAACCAATGATATGAGACATAATAGCGCAAAAGAGAGTATGCATCAGTATATGGAATGTACTGGTATACTAAGTGAGGTAAGGCTGATATACATGGGTTCATATGCATGAAATAATAGCTGATGTAATGAACATCATAAAGTAACTGAATGAGAGTACATGAAAAATTGTAACTACTGAACATACTGAATATGCAATACTGTGCATATAGGTATACATCATGTATATGAGATTATACTGAAGCTGAGTACTAAATCCTGATGGCTGAGTAACTGATAACTGATAGCCATAGTTCTATAGAACTGTCTGAGTTCTTTACTAAATACTGAGACAGAAACTACAACTGCGAGACTATTCATTTAACCGACATACCCCGATATAGACTGATTTGGGGTCCAACCTGTAACCCCAGTTGGAAGGGTGTTAGCACCTTGCCATGGGATACTAATAATGTTAGGTCAACCTTAATCTGGCAGGAAGACTCATGAAATATATATATGATTGTGTCAACCTTAGTCTGGTAGGAGGACGACTTACCCTACATTGGCTACGTAGTTCTATAATGGAGGGACTGATACTAAGGGTCAAACCCTCTGCTGGAAGGAATGCCCTCATCCCTGGGTTTGCTCGGTGCTGAATCCTACTCCCAACTGAATCGACACTGAATTGATTACTAGACTGTACTAGGCTTGATTGAACTGACAGTGATCGTGCTGACTGACTGAACTGGACTGAGTTCACTGAGTTCTGTTTACTGACTAAGTACTACTATTCTTGACCTTTACTGGGACAATTCTATAACTATTACAACTAAGTAAACAACTAGATTTCCGATAATAAATACCTCCAGGACTCGAAAGCATAGAGTATAAACTCATACCATAACTTTAGCAACACAACAATAAGTTACCATGCATAATTTACTCATATGGATATTTTATCAAACACTTGGGGAGCATGGTTAATGCACTTGATAATGAACAACACATAAGCATCATGACTACAACTTAAACTTGCAATTTCAAGGATTTTAACATGGAAATTACATTAACCAACATACATGCTATCTTATGTTCATGAAACTTATAATTAAATCTTTAATTGAAACTCATACAAAAACACAAAACATGAATACAACCTAATTTGCATGTGTAAATCATGATACTGAAAACTTGTAGTTTTAAAAAGGGTTTTTGAACTCCAAGGGTGGAAGAAAACCCAAGGATGAACACCTAACATACATTGATTGTTGATTTCATGAGAATTATGGTGAATTCTTAGGACTTGGACTTGAACTTGATGAAACTAAGTCTTTGTTATTGAGAGTGTTTATGAGATAATGAGTGAATTTTGCCCTTTGGGAGGTTTATTTTTGTGTTTTGGCTGAATTGGGTGAGGGGAAAAGGACCTAAATGCCCTTGGAAAGTCAGAATTAAGTGAGCAAAAAGTGCCTAGTGATGCGATGATTGCCGCGCCTCATCGATAGTATCGACGCGATAGCCGATGCATCACGTCAATGGTGCTGACGCGATAGCCAACGCGATGCATCGAGATCGCATTGGTTTGATGTTTTGGTCATCCAAACATGACCCAAACGATGTATGAAAATTCTGAAACTCACCCAAGGTGACCTATTGACATCTATGATCGTGAATCAATTTAAAAATCGACAATCTAAGGTCGTAAGGATCTAAAATAAGATCGTCCAATTACGAAGGCTAAAAATGATTCTAAGTCTTAACACTTAGATGAATCTTTTTCTAAGTCTTGAACCCACTATTCCAAGCTATATGGGACTAAATTTAACTAGAACTTTTACGAGGTCTTACAGGCAATGATAGCACGAGACTTTCTTCTTCTTGCCTCACTATCTACGTTAAAGAATACAACAACAACAACAAACCCAGTTTATTCCCACATAGTGAGGTCTGGGGAGGGTAAGATGTACGCAGTCCATACCACTACCTCCGGAGAAGTAGCAAGGTTATTTTCGATAGACCCCCAGCTCAAGATATGGAATAGTAATCAACTCCAAACAAAAAGATGACAATACATAGATAAGCTAATTACAAAAGAATAGTGAAAAAAGGAATAGTAAACAAATAAGAGTAAGCAATTGTAATAAAAAATGCAACAAGGTAGAAAAACAGGCTTAATACACCCACCAAGTAAAGCCCTACCCTACCTACCCAACTTGGCGCTAGCCTTCTAACCTAATACGCGTCCTCCGGATCTTTCTGTCTAGGGTTATGTCCTCAGTAAGCTGTAATCACCTCTCTCCAGTATTTCTTCGGCATACCTCTACCTCTCCTAAAGACATCCAAAGCAAGCCTCTCATACCTACGAACTGGTGCATCTGTGCCCCTCCTCATCACATGCCCAAACCATCTAAATCTTCCTTCCCACATTTTATCCTCAACCGAAGCCACTCCCACCTTCTCCCAAATAATCTCATTCCGAACTCTATCACCCCTAGTAAGTCCACACATCCAATGCAACATTCTCATTTCTGCCACCTTTACTTTTTGGATATGAGAGTTCTTTACTGGCCAACACTCCGCGCCATACAACATGGCCAGACGGACTGCCACCCTATAGAATTTGTATTTAAGATTTAGGGGCACCTTCTTATCACACAAAACCCCCGAGGTAAGCTTCCACTTCATCCATCCCGCCCCAATATGGTGTGAGACATCCTCATCAATCTCTCCATTCCTCGAAATCATATACCAAGATATTTAAAACTATCCCTCTTTAAAACCACCTGAGAATCCAACCTTACTACCACCTTGTATTCCTCCCTCGATCCATTAAACTTACATTCCAAATATTCGTTCTTGCGCCTACTTAACTTGAACCCTTTAGACGCAAGGGTCTGTCTCCACACCTCTAATTTATTATTCACACCCTCTCGAGTCTCATCAATCAAAACCACATCATCTGCAAAAATCATACACCAGGGCACCTCTCCTTGGATACGCAGTGTCAACACATCCATCACCAAAGCAAATAAAATGGGCTAAGAGTAGATCCCTAATGCAACCTTGTCAAGACAGGAAAATATTTTGAATCGCCTCCCACTATACTATCTACATTAAAGAATGCTTCTATATTTAAGAATGAAATAGTTCCTTCATCCCACCAATGTGGGAGTACACTTTTTCTATAAAGTTAATACACATTTTTCACTTTCCATTCATTTTTTGTTTCCTCCATTTTATACTCAATTTCATCTCTAAGAAAAAAGGTATTATTATACTCCTTTCATTCAAAATATCAGTTGGCATGTTTACGAAAAATAATTATTTTAAATAATTATCAATTTAAAATATCAAGAAAGCATTAATTATTTTTTTCCAACTTAATCCTTAGCATTAATTAAGGGTGTCATCAATGTATTTCACAGTCTTGCGCAATGAATAACTTCTTTATTTTAAATATTTTTTTTAATTTTCTAGAGTTAAGGGTCAAAAACCCACCTAATATATTCTATTTCTTTGATCAATTTGGAATTTGAGTTTTTTATTTAAACTGTTACTCAATGGTTAGTGAAACATACCTAGAGGCTGACTAGATCAAGTATTAGTCTGCAAATGCTTCTAGTCATGTTTGACCATAAAACTTTTGTCCACCTATGATGACTTTCAAGACATTAATTTCATCACCCCTTGCATTGCATTTGCATATGCATATGCATTTCATGCGTTTTCTTTTATGTGTTACTTGACGTGTAATCAATTTCTATGTACTTTCGTGTATGCATGTTTCCTTTGATTCATATATATATATATTAAAAGTGTGAAGGGCCTTAGAAATGTCGTTTGAACTTTTTGCCCTTCATTAAAAGTTCTTGCTTTAGACAAAATCGGATTTTCACTATTTTTCCTAATATCTAAGAGTTAAAAATTAATTAATTATGGTAAAACCATTCCTTATTAGAGGTCATTAAAATTAATGACTACTAATACTTTTTTCATTAGTTTAATAATTTTTAATCAACTAATTTAATTTTAAGAAGATTTAAAAAATCTAAAAATAAATATAAAACTTTTAGAATAATAAAAATTTAAGAAATACCTGATTTTTAAAAGTTTTAAGTACGTAATAAGAATGTAATCACTGATTTTGTAAAGGTTTGTCTTTAAAAATAAGAAAAGATTTTAAATACAAAAAAGAAGAATAATCGTAACACAAATATGATTCAAATTGACGCGTCTCTCTTAGCCCGTGGCAACAAGGGAAAGAGGTACTATATGACAAACGCAAAAGTAATGATCCATCAACCACTTGAAACTTCTAGTGGTAAAACATATATGTCTATATGTTTATGTTTACATTATTATATTAAAGTGTGAAATATTTTTGAAAATTGATTTAACTTTTATACTATATTAAAAATCTCCACAATAGGCAAAGTCATTTAATTTTAAATAATCAAATATTACAAGTGCAAGGCATGTGCAGTTATACTAGTTTGTATATCTATATATATGTATGTATATATATATGCATATATGTGTGTGTGTGTAAGAATTGTTAGTGGAGATGGTGTGAGCTTCCGCTTGGAAATTTTTCTGCGTACAACTTTCGTACTCATAGTATTCTTTTTACTTATATTATTTTCTATTTTTTGCAATTGACCTATGATACTTGCTAAGTACAAGCGTACCCTACTCACCTCTATTTTTCCCTTTCAATGCAGATTTCAGTTCGAGTACTGTGCGTGATGGTTGAGTTTGAGCGTTGTTGATCAGCTTTTGAGGTACATGTTCGCCACAAAATTCAAGGCAAATTTTAGATCTCATCCCATCATTTAATTTGTCTTTATTTGGGTCAGAGATAGATTTTGTATTCTATATTTGGATGTTGTACTTAGATGTTCTTACATTTCTGACACCAGTAATGGGGAGTTTATGTCATTCCTTCAGTTTTACGTTATTATTATGTATACGTGGCTTGACTTTGTTCTATGAATCTCATTTTTCTTATTTCCTTTATTATCTAATATTTTTTGTGGTGTTTGACTTATTTATCAAGGCTGAGTTGCGATAAATGTCATCATGACCTCGAGTTTTGAGTCATGTCAAATTGGTATTAGAGCGCTAGGTTCACCAATCTCATTAGTGTAAGGGCATAATGTCTGTAGTCTTGCAGATTGGTACATAGACATTCGTATCTATCTTTTAGAGACTATTAGATTTCTTTAGTAAAAACTTCTCTAATTTGATTTCTTGTCATGCGGGTATTTTCTACCCAACATTCTACACTTGTATTCCATTCATTTCTGCACAGATGGTATGCTATGAATGTTCAGATGACACCTAATATGAGAGCCTCAATGAGAGAATGGGGTAGGGGTTATGGTATACCAAGAGGTGGAAGATAGGCACGAGGATCTTCCCTAGCTTGATAATGTGCTAGGGAGGTCTCTCTCGATCTAAAGGTTAAGTATGCTAATGGTGGCTATCATATAGGGGTGCAGGACTAGCTCAAGTTCCATAAAGTTTAGTTGATACCCCAGTGCTTCAAGATTAGTTAATTTACCTTGAGTGTAATTGGTATTCCTCAAACTTTAAGTGGTGTTTCACCATCTGTACCGGCAACTGCATATAGTATTCGTACTTTAGAGATACAACCATCATCTATGGTACCCCTATGTGTGGATTCATTGCCTTCTAGACTCACTATTCCTTTGGTTACTTCAGGTACTATGATGTCTTCTGATGATCAGAAGAGGTTTGACAGATTTTCTACTTGGCTCCTTCCAAGTTCAATGGAGCAATTGACGAAGATGTCTATAAGTTTTTGATTGATTACCAAGATAAGTTACATAATATTGGATCACCCAAGTCTTACGAAGTTACTTACTCTACCTATCAGTTGATGAATGTAGCTAGGGATTTGTGGAGGTCTTTATCTTATTGTAGGCCTTTGGGTTCACCTGCTATGATTTGGGCTAGTTTTTGGTGTCCATCTTAGAGATATGTGTTCTATACAGATTGAGAGGCCAGATACGTGATGAGTTTGACCACTTAGAGCAGGTCTTCATGTCTATTGTCGAGTATGAGGCTTATTTCCGTGTTTTTTCCAGGTATTCATCTTCTAGTATTTCCATTAAGTCAGAAAGGACACATAATTTTTTGTAGGGGTTAGAAAGTCCTTGTTAGTTAAATACCACCCAAATGGTTGTTTTAGAGGCTTTTTTAGAGTATTATTAAGCATTATAAGTTGACTGAGTCTATTTCCTTGGCTACTTATAAAGACACTAAGAAGGTGTGTCGTCAGGGTGAGTTTAATAGTCGTTCCTCTTGATGCAGAGATTTCTTGAGTAGAGGTTCCAGTGGTCATGCCTCCCAAGACATAGATTTCTTGACTAGATGTTCCTATGGGTATCATGGTAGGATAGTTCAGGCCACTTTACAGGGATCATGTGGTAGACCTTCAGGTTCTGCAGCTTCAAGTAGCGACGAATTAGGTCATGCTAGTGGAGGTTCTAGCCTTATTTCTTTAGACTAGATTGGTTGTCCTAGTTTATTTGTTCCCTCTCAAATTGAGTTCGGCAATAGATGATGCATTGATTTGATGGGATTGTTTATTTAGCCAAGAATTGTCCTGGACGTGTGTATGGACCTACTCAGTAGGGCTCTCAACTTCAGCTTTTCCCTACTCCAAGATCTATAATAAGAGGTGGTTCACATAATGGTATGGGTACTACTAGAGGTGCTAGAAGTAGAGGTAGGGAAGCTCGTGATGGTAGTCGTAGGGTTGCTCAGTTCGGGAGTACACATGATCAGTGTTATGTTATACTTGGGAGACCCAAAATAGATGCTTCTAATTTAGTTATTACAGGTATCGACCTAGTTTTCTATAGATATTCTTTCGTGTTATTTGAACCTAGGTCTTCATTCTTTTATGTGTCTACATTTTTTTTTTCTGGTTTTGATGTTACATGAATTTTCATGTTTCTACCCTCGTAGGCAATTTTTTGGGGTGAATCAGGTGTATTGATCTTATATAGTTACCTTTGTGGGGTGTGAGATATTTGAGGATTGTTGTTTAGAGGTTGTGTGAATGAGAAGTCGTGTGTCAGGTTTTCCAAGTATGATTTTTGGTTGGATTCCATCTCTTTCTTGGGTCATGTAGTGATCAAAGATAGTATTATGATAGATCCATCCAAGATAACAGTGATTTATGATTGGTCTAGACCTACTTTACCTACAAGATTTGGAGTTTTGTTGGTTTGGTGGGTTATTATAGATATTTCGTAGGGGATTTCTCTTTTATTGTGGCTCCTTTAACCAAGTTGACTCAAAAGAATTTTGTATTTCAGTGGTGGGATGCTTGGGAGCAAAGCTTCTAAGAACTAAAGGAGTTGTTGACTTCGTCTCCTATTTTTACTTTACCTAAGAAGGGCGTGGGTTTTATCATATTTTGTGTTGCTTCTGGCATTGAGTTAGGTATGGTGTTAATGCAGAAGAGTAACATAATTGCTTATGCCTCTCATTAGTTGAAGCCTTATGATAAGAATTATCTTAACCATGATTTAGAGTTGGTATCCATAGTGCTTATGTTGAAGTTGTGGAGGCATTACTTGTATGGAGTTTCCTACGAGATAATCTCGGATCATTATAGCCTTTAATATTTCTTCAATTCACCAGATCTTAATATAAAACAGTAGTGTTGGATTGAGTTACTTAAGTATTATGTTCTCACTATTCTTTATCATTCAAGTAAGTCTAATGTTGTTGTGGATGCCTTGAGATGGAAATCATCTAGTATGGGGAGTTTAGCCAATCTCTTAACCTAGGAGTGACCTTTAGCCTTAGAGGTTTAGTCTTTAGCTAACTATTTAACACCCAGATGTGTGTTAGCCTTTTTTTATGCTGGATCTTCATTGATGGAGCAAATTCAAGCTCACCAATTTAATGATTATAGTTTGAGGTCGATTTGAGATAAGATGTTGAGTGGAAAGGATTAAACAACATCTCTTGATTATGTTGAGTGGTAAGGCAAAAATGACATCTCTTGATTCTGATGGTGTTTTTGATGATTGGTGGTCAAGCTTTTATATCGAGGGTTGGGGGATAGGTGAGATTGATTTTGAACAAGGCATATCATTTCAGATAGTCTCTCTCTATATATATATATAGGTGACCAAGATGTAGTATGATTTAAAGAAACAATACCAGAGGGTGGTTATAAAAAGGATATAGTTGATTTTGTAGCTCATTTTTGTTTTATGAGCAGGTGAAGGTCGAGCATCAGATATTGGATAGTATACTCCAGAGATTACTCATTTTTGAGTGGAAGTAGGAGCGGATCATTATGGATATCATGAGTGGGTTGTCATATACTTCTCATGGTTCTGAAAGGATTTGGGTTATCTTGGACCGATTGATATCTATGTTTGTGAGATAGTGCATCTTCTTGGAGTACATATGTCTATTATTTCAAACAGAGGCTCAGTATTAACTTCTAGCTTCTAAAGGATATTTTAGGAGAAGTTGGGTACTCAGGTTTACCTTAGCACAACTTTTCACACCCAGAATAATAGTTAGTCGGAGATGGCAATTCAGGTTTTTGAGGATAAGCTCTGCACATGTGTTATGAACTTCGAAGGTTAGTGGAAGCAACATTTGTCCTTGGAAGAATTTGCTTATAATAATAGCTATCACTCGAGTAATGAGATGACACCTTTTGAGGCATTGTATGGTAGGCGTTGTCAATCCCTAATTGATTGGTTTGATACTTTAGACGTTAGATCTCATGGTACCAACTTGCTTTGTGAGCCTTTAGATAGAGTTTTGGTGATTCAGGATAGGTTTTGGGCACCCAGAGTAGGAGAAAGAGTTATGCTGACCGCAGGTTTCATGCTTTGAAGTTTGAGATTGGTGATCGAGTCTTCCTTCATGTCTTCCATGAAGAACGTGATGAGGTTTGGGAAGATTGCAAAGCTTAGCCTATGATATATTAGACATTTTGAGATTTTTTAGATAGTTGGGGATGCAACTTGTGAGTTAGACTTGTGCTTAGACTTAATTCACCCAGTTTTCCACGTATCAATACTTCGATGCTATATTCCTGATGAGTCACATGCTTTGTTGGGACTCGGTTTAGTTGGATGAGAGGTTGACCTTTCTAGATAAGCCAATGTCCATTTTGCTAGAGAGGTTAGACGATTACAAAGGTTCAGTGGATGCACCATCCTATTGAGGAGTCTACTTAGGAGGTGGAGTTCGTCATGCATAGTAGTTACCCTCAGATCATTTCCGATTCAAGTATTATTTATGCCTTTTAGTTCTAGGATGAACTATATTCTTAGTGGTGGATACAATAATGACCTGATTTGTACAATTTTTCCTTGTATGTGATTTGACCATTTTGCCCTTCCCTGTAGTTGTCATGTTTGTATTTTGGGGTGTGGTATGGTTGGCACAGTTCCCATGCCTTTGGGAGGATTTTGGGAGAGTTTGAGGTTTTCATGGGCTTTACAAGTTCTACAGTTGTCTTTGATCAACGTTAGATGTTTTGAGTGCTAAGTGACAATTTGGATAGTTCCATTAGATCCGAAATGTCGAATTTAGGCTAGTACATAGTTGGTTTGGATTCAAAACCTTTATTATTCTTTTTCAAAAATACAACATCACCATTGAGTTCGGGACATCAAAAATAGACTGGTAGCATAGTTCATTTACATTCATAGGATTTTAAATAAAATTTGTGGGGTCTATCAACAACTTTTCAACATAGCAAAGTTGTTTATGCAGATGAAACTAGTGCATCCACTTTAGTGGTCATCGATTGACCAGTCATCTACCACTAAAGTGGACACTTTACCACTTTAGAAAAAGAGGTCACTTAAGTGGAGCTAGCCATGTAGGCCAGGCCACTTTAGCAGTCAGTCACCAATCTCTTAAGAGGTGGCCGCTTTAGCAGTCATTTTGTCTCTTAAGCGGCCAAAGCTAAAAATCAATATAAGTCTAATTTTTATGATTTGTCTCTATTTTTCGACCTCCAAGCTTCGAAAAGGCAATTTTTAAGGATTTCCTCATCGATTTTCATATGGGTAACCTCAAAACTCATATTTACATTATTTCCCATTGATTATGTCTTCGAAAATACCTTTTTACCTTGATTTTGAAATGATTTTTTAGGGTTTTACCGGTAAAGCTTTAAAATAATTTTCTTTGATTTGGACCTAGTTTGTAACTCGTTTTTTCATGGATTTTCAACTGTAGATTCCTATATCATTTGGGAATGTGTTTCTACAAGAAAATTCTAGTGTTGCCCCTTTATTTTTTATCTCATTATTTGAACTCATTTTGGACCCGACTTAAGTGTAGTCGATATGGGTATCATTAGCTTTCTTTTAACATGTAGATATTAGATTTGTATGTTTTAATTAATTTTTAGGTTGTCCTAAAGAGGAAGGTTGTGTGTTAAAGGACTTTTGGCTTGGATTTCGATGCTTCGATGTAGGTTATGGCTTAGCTTTCTTCAGACCGAGTGGGCAATTAATAAAGCATACTATGGATTGGGGAAAAGAAATATGAGATATGTATTTTGAGTTATTACATGTTAAGTGATTCCTTGGTGAGGGTGTTTATTCTGTTCTAGTTGACTTGTGATGGTATGTATTGTGTCTTGCCTATGTAGGGGCTTTAGTTGACATTATTGACCTTCATTTTGCATTTGACTACCATTATTCATTATGTGATGCCCGTGCAGGGGGTTGAATAGATTTTATAAGGATTATTGAGCATTGTTTTGCCTTTATCATGCTAAAATACCCAAGTTTATGGGTTAATATGATATTAATGATGTCTTATGTGAATATTTATTCAAATAGTAACAAACTAAAACTGATATCCTAAATTATTGACATATTGAGTTGATTTCTGAGCTCAATTATACATGTATTGAATAGATTGGTGATCGTCATAGTGATTTGATTGTGACATATTATCCTCATTTCATACATACACATTCATGAGATATGGTATCATTAAGAAATGCTGATTTTTGAAAGAGAATGAGACACTTTTAAAAATGCCTAGATCGAGGGATGTGTCGATCGGGTAGACTAAGACATGAGATTGAGATTGGCAAATATTTTAAGATAGTATATGGGTTGTGAACCCTCGTGGGTCCTATTTTAGGACCATTGAGGCTCAATAGCTATATACAAAAAGTCATGCGATGACTTTTAAAATATTTATTTCATTATCCCTTACATTGGAGCCTCAGTGGCTTTGGCTCTTTCTCAGATTTTTCTGGTTTGTGCAGCTAACAGGAACTAGTGCCCTTTTAGCAGGGGGAGCTGAACCTATATTGCCTGTGGGTGCCTTTAGGAAGGTTAGAGCTACACAGTCTAGGTTAATAGTTTTAAATCTCATACTTAAACCTTGTTTCCTATTCTAGCATCTTATATATGTATATATGAATGTGTGCATATGGTTTTAACTAATTTTTTACATGGCATTCTTTTATCATTTTCCCTGAGTTACATATTAGTGCTTATCCCACTGACCATCCTAGGATACTACATTGTTTCAAAATGTAGGGTCCAAAGACACTTCTTTTACCCCTATGCAGCAATAGGTGGATTAGCACGTCTGTTGAGTTGCTACGAAGTGGTGAGCCTCTATCCTTCAGAAGGTCTCATTATTTCCATATTCTTTTTATTTTTTGACTCAGTACTTTTGGATTCTTTTGGTCATGGTTGGGGGCATGTACCGACCTATTTGGTATTCTGGTTTAGAGGCTATTGTGGATAGATGTGGGTTAGTTGGGTATTGTTTGACTCTTAGTTCATTTGAGTTATTTATTCATTTCTTTATTCTATTTTGAGTTGGATTATGAATTGTTATTATTATTATGATTGTGCTCATAAGGTTAGGTGAAGGGGGTGGTCTCTTGTCCATGGTGGGCTTGAGATACCCGTCATGGCCAGGCCCTGGTTCTGGTCATAACAAGCTTGGTATTATAGCATGATTTAGAGTCGTTGGATATCTGCAAACTCATGTCGAGTAGAGTCCTTTTTATGAGTGTGTAGTGCTTCACACTTATAAGGAGGAGGCTATAAGGCATTTAGGAATATTTTCCTTTCTTGTGCTTTTTTTGGGCTATGAATTATAGTGTTATGAAATTTCTATAACTTCTGGATTTCTCCCATTTTTTATCATGACTCTTCAAAAATTTGATGCTCATAGAAACTCAGCTGGGAACTATGTCCTACCTGAGAATAATGTGGAGGGGACTTGCCTCATGTATGGAGTGCAGACCCGGTCTGGGGTCCCTTCTCTTAATTGTGCCACCCTACATGGAGTTCCAGTCATTCTCACTAGTCCTCCTTGGGATTCTAGGGTGATGATGCTTATGATCAGCTGCCTCAATGGGGCGTGTCTAATATGGAGTTCTGCTGGGCTTCTAGGGTGATGATGCTTACTCAGTTGGTGACATCTCAGTATCATCAGTCAGGTCCTATTGGTTATGTCTCTTCTTTATCTGAGGTCACTTAGGTTGGTCAGTTTATGAGGTTGAATCCCCCAACCTTTACAGGCTCTAAGGTTGAGGAGGATCTGCAGGGGTTTATTGATGAGATGGAGAAGATTTTTAGGGTAATGCATGCTACTGATGCAACGGGTGTGGAGTTTGATGCGTATCAATTAAAGTATATAGCTAGCCAATTGTATGAGATACAAAGGGTGATGATGAAGAGCAAGCTTTGCAGGATGTTTAGGGCCCTTTCTTGTTCACTTCTTTCCTCAGGAGTTGAGGGAAGCTAAGGCTGAGGAGTTTGTTAATCTGAAGGAAGGTAAGATAAGTGTAAAAGAGTATGCACTAAAATTTTAGTAGTAGGCTCGTTATGCTCCAGAGTTGCTGTCTACCAAGAGATCTTAGATGAGAAAGTTTGCTTTTGGGTTATCCCGTGACTTGGTATTAGAGTGTAAAGCTGCTATGTTGAACAATGATATGGACATCTCCAGACTTCTGGTTTATATACAATAGGTAGCTAATGAAAAGAAAAGACAGGCAGAGATAGGATAGAGGCAAAACAAGAAGTTTAAGTATTTAGAGAAGGGTAGAGGTCAGTAAAATAGTGGGAGAGATGGTAGACAATGGAGCAAGAAGAAGAATTAGCAAAAATTGTATTCGTCTGCTAGTGCTCCCTATCCTAAGACTTCAGTAGATCATCGTTCTCAAACTATCAGTGGTCCTAAGGCATAGGGTGCCCAGTATAAGGCTAGTAGAGCTCAGTCAACCCTACCTTACCCTCCTTGTTGATTTTGTGGGCAACTTCATTATAGTTATTGTGAGGAGGGAAGGAAATAGTGTTATAATTGTGGTCATCTTGGTCACATACAGTGAGATTTTCCTTCATCCAAGGTTGCCACTAGAGTTACTACGGTTTTGGTTGGCACATCTTCAGCTCCTATGCCAAAGAGCGCTACTTTTGGTACCGATACTAGCCGAAATCGTCTCTATGCTCTTTCCACCCGTCAGGAATCTAAGGCATCTATAAATTTTATTATTGGTATGTTATAGATATTTTTCGTGATGTTCATTTCTTTCTTGATCCAGGTTCTACCCTTTCTTATGTGACCTTTTATGTGGTGGTGCATTTTGATTTTGGTCCCAAAAGTATTTTTGGCCCCTTTTCCATGTCTACTCCGATGGGTGATTCTATATTTGCTAGAAAATTCTATAGGGATTGTGTGGTGTCTATCTTTCATAGGGAGACATTGGTGGATTTTACAGAGTTAGATATGGTGAATTTTAATATTATCTTAGGGATGGATTAACTTCATTCATGATATGCTTCTCTAGATTGTAGGACCCGAAAGGTCAGTTTTTACTTTTCTAATGAGCCAGTGTTAGAGTGGGAAGGGAGTTTCTTAGTACCCAAGGGAAGTTTATTTTTTATCTTAGAGCTCAAAAATTGATTTCTAAAGGGTGTTTGTATCATCTAGTTTGGGTTAAGGATTCTGACTTTAAAAGTCATTCCTTGTTATTTGTACCTATGGTTAATGAATTTCCTGAAGTATTTCCCCTTGATCTTCCTGAATTCCTCTCGATAAGGAAATAGAGTTTGGGATTGATCTTCTACTGAATACTCATCCTATTTTCATTCCTCCTTATAGAATGGCTCAAGTTTAACTAAAGGAGCTAAAGGATAAATTAAAAGATCTTCTTGATAAAGGGTTCATTCGCCCTAGTATTTCTCCATGGGGTTTCCGGCGCTTTTCGTGCAAAAGAAATATGGGTCTCTTCGAATGTGTATTTACTATCATCAGCTGAATAAGGTGATAGTGAAGAATAAGTACCCTCTTCCTAGGATTGATGACCTTTTTTATTAGCTTCAGGGTGCTAGATGTTTCTCAAAGATTGATCTTTGTTTGAGTTATCATCAGTTGAAGATTAGGGAGGTTGATATTGCCAAGACTACTTTTCAAACCTGGTATGTTCACTATGAATTTTTGGATATGGCTTTTGGATTGACTAATGCTCTGGCTGCATTTATGGATATTATGAATTAGGTTTATAGGTAGTTTATGGATTTCTTTGTTATAGTCTTCATTGATGTTATCTTGGTGCATTCTAAGAGTGAAGAGGATCATGCCAATCACCTCCAAATTGTGTTGTGGACTCTTAAGGATAAGAAGTTGTACACTAAATTTTCTAAGTTTGAGTTTTTGTTAAATGTTATGACTTTTCTTGGGAATGTTGTTTCTATTGGAGTATAAATATGTATCTACAAAAAGTCGAGGCGATTAAGAAATGGCCTAGACCTTCGAATCCAATCGGCATTAGGATATTTTTTGGCTTGGATAGGTATTATAGGAGGTTTGTAGAGAGTTTCTGGCTAATTGCTGCTCAATTAATGAGGTTGAATCAGAATATGTTTAAGTTTTTATTCTCTAATACTTATGACGATAGTTTTGAGAAGTTGAAGGATAAATTGACTTTTACACTAGTTTGGACCTTGCCTAAGGGTGCTGATGATTTTATTATGTTTTGTGATTTGTCACGTATGGGACTGGGTTGTGTTTTAATGCAGTGTGGTAAGGTTGTGGCTTATGTTTCTAGGCAGCTTAAGGTTCTTGAGAGGAATTATCTAACTCACAACTTAGAGTTGGTAGTTGCATTTTTTTCTTTGAAAATATGGTGCCATTATTTGTATGGGGTGTATGTGGATATCTATCCAGACCATAATTGCTTGCATAGTTGCAGTATGTGTTTACTCAAAAGGAATTGAATTTCAGGCAGAGACGGTAGCTTGAATTACTCAAGGATTATGACATAATTCTTCACTACCATACAACTTGAATTACTCAAGGATTAAGACATAATTCTTCACTACCATACAGGTAAAGATAATTTTGTTGTTGATGCTCTTAGTAGGTTGTCCATGGAGATCTTATCCCACGTTGATAAAGAGAAAAGAGGATTAGTGAAGGACATTCACAGGTTGGTTAACTAGGGATTTTGTTTCTTGGACTTTGAGAATGGAGAATTCATAATTCAAGAAGTGTTTAAATTATCTCTTGGTGTTGAGGTGAAGGAGAAGCAGGCTTTCAAACCCATACTGATGCAAATTAAAGGTGACATGGGTCAGCAAAAGGTTAAGGCTTTCGAGATTAGGGAAGATGGTATTCTGAGGTATCAAGGTAGGTTGTGCATTCCTGATGTTGATAAATTATGGGAAAGATTTTGACTGAGGCTCATGAGTCTAGGTATACAGTTCATCCAGGTTCAATGAAGATTTATCATGACTTAAAGAAGATCTATTCCTGGAATAATATGAAGAGTGATATGGAAAATTTTGTTGCTAAATGCATGGTTAGTCATTAAGTCAAGGTTAAATACTTGAGTCCTGGTGGTATGTATCAAGAGATAGAGTTGCCTATGTGGAAGTGAGAGATAATCAATGTGGATTTCATTAAGGTTTTCCATGGTCTCGCAATCAGTATGGTTTGATTTGGGTCACCATAGAAATGATGACTAAGTTCGCTCACTTCTTGCATGTAAGGACTAACTACTCAAGAGAGGATTATATGAATTTGTTTATTTATGAGATTTTAAAGTTGCATGGTGCTCTAGTGTCCATTATTTCAGATTGAAGTACGCAGTTCTCATCTTACTTTTGGCATTCATTTCAGAAAGGTTTGGGTACATAGGTGAACTTTAGCACCGTTTTCGACCCTCAAATAGATAGACAGGAAAAGTGGACTATTTAGACTTTGGAGGATATGCTAAGGGCATGTGTGATTGATTTTAGGTAGTTAGGTTGATCATTTACCTCTTATTGAGTTTGCGTATAATAACAGTTACTATTCGAGCATTCAGATGGCTTTTTCTGAGGCTCTTTATGGTAGGAGGTTTCGGTCTCCTCTTGGATGGTTTAAGGTTGGTGAGGCTACGTTTTTTGGTTCTAACTTGGTTTACCGAGCCATAGAGAAGGTGAAAGTAATTAGAGAAATTCTTAAGACTACTCAAAGTCGCCAAAAGTCTTACGCGGATATGAGGTGAAGAGAATTGGAATTTGAAGTGAAAAATTGGGAATTTTGAAGGTTTCTCCCATAAAGGGAGTGATGAGGTTTGGGAAGAAGGTAAGCTCAGTTCCCGTTATATTGGTCTGTGCCAGATTTTAAGGAGAGTGGGTAATGTTATTTATGAGTTAGATTTGTCTACGAACTTAGGTCCTATTCATCATATGTTTCATGTGTCTGTGCTGAAAAATTGTGTGGGTGGTCATTCTCTTATAGTGCCTATTGAGGATATTAGTGTTAAGGATTCCTTGTTTTATGAGGAAGTCTTGATTGAAATATTGGATAGCTAAGTTCATAGATTGAGAACAAAGGATGTAGCCTTGGTGAAGGTCATTTGGAGGAATTAAAAGGTAGAAGAATCCACTTGGGAAGCTGAGGAAGATATGAAGACTAAGTACCTATTCTTGTTCCATGCGTTAGACGAAAGTGCGTAAGGTCTGAGTTTCATTTTCCTTTTGTTACCTTTTGAGTTTTTCATTTAATTCTGGTGTGTTCTTGCTATTCTCGTGCTAAAAGTGTCCTAACTCATCATTCGTGGATGAATGATCTAAGGGGAGATAATGTAAGACCCTTAAAATTTCCATCATTTTATTTTGACCATTTCGTGTTCAAAATATTAATTTTTGACTTGATTTGTGTTTTGGGATATTAAAAGGGTGTTCAAGAAAAGTTTCAAAATTTTTGGAAGGGGTTTGCGGTCATTTTGGGAGCCCGAGGTAGTGAGGGTCCGCGATATCGCCGTGTCACGGATGTTACCCTCTGCAATATTAGTGTGGCACTGAGGATAATCTCCCTGATATTAGCGTGCCACGCCAAGGTGTATTTTTCGTGTAGTTTTATTTTTTTCACTTAAGGATGAGGGGCTTTTGGTCTTTTTACCCCTCGTACAACTTTTAAACATAAAATAGTTCCATTCCCATTAGTTTTCAAAGATTAAATCCCCCTATTTCACTCTTAAATACAAAACCCAAGAACATTCAAGGGCTTCACTATGAATTCATCATCCAGGCTCCAAACATCAAATTGCTTTCAAATTCTTGTGTGTTTCAGACATGTATCTCTTTCCTAAATTAATTTTATGTAAAAGCATGTATTTCATTGTTATCATGTTGTTTAATTATTGGATTTTAAATATGGGTTTATGGGTTTGGAATGGTTATTATAAGAATTGAATTCCCATTGTTTACGTTTTATTTTAAAGATTTTGAACTAAATAAATGCATGGGTATGGGAATTGTAATGGGGAATGGGTTTATCCAAAACTTATGGTTTAATGATTTGAAATTGGCTTTAACCTCAGCCCAACTTGTGAAATTGGTTTTGAAACATGGATATCTACATAATCTACTTCACTTTTGAAACCTAGCACTGCATAAATGGTTAATAGAACATAAATTTGTTTTGAAAGGCCTTTGTGGCAATGGATTGGATTTAAATTGGAAACCTTGGAGTCAATTTGGCTAATTATTTTTGGAATACCAAAATAGAATTGGCTTACAATCATAATTTTTATTTGGTGTGACAATACCAACAGTAAATACCTAATTGAAAGACTCATTGGTTAATGGATGGGAATGTGTGTAAATGGTTTTAATTTGGAATTAAATGGGGTTGCTTAGCTCACCATGAAAGGTGGAGGTCCTATCTTGAAACCATGTTTGATGACATAGAGGTCTATATGAGTGTGTGCATGGGTCACACTATATATTTATATTATGGAATGGTTCGAGAGGTCTATATGAGTGTGTGCATGGGTCACACTATATATTTATATTATGGAATGGTTCGAGCCTTAGTGGCTTTGGCCTTTCCTCAGATTTCTCCATTTCGTGTAGCTAACACGCATTGGGCCCTTTCAGCAGGGAGAGCTGAACCCATATATCCCGTGGGAGCCTTTAGGATGGTTAGAGCTACACAGTCTAGGTTAATGGTTTTAAATCTCATGCTTAAACCTTATTCCCTATCCCAGTATCTTATATATGTATATATGATTGTGTGTATGTGGTTTGAACTGATTTTGGACATGGAATTATTTTATCACTTTTTCTGAGTTACATGCCAGTGCTTATCCCACTGACCGTCCTAGGATGCAACATTGTTTCATAATATATGGTTCGAAGACACTTCTTTTACCCGTGTGCAATGGTAGGTGGATTAGCACATCTGTTGAGTTGTTACGAAGTGGTGAGCCTCCATCCTTCGTAAGGCCTCATAATTTCCATATTTTTTTATTTTTTGACTCAGTACTTTTGGATGCTTTTGTTCATGGTCGGGGGCATGTATCAACCTGTTTGGTATTCTGGTTTAGAGGTTATTATGGATAGATGTGGGTTGGTTGGGTATTGTTTGACTCTTAGTTCATTTGAGTTATTTATTCATCTATTTATTTTATTTTGAGTTGACTTCCGCACTATTATTATTGTTATCATTGTTCTCATGAGGTTAGGCGAAATGGGTGGTCTCTAATCCATGGTGGGCTTGCGATACCCATCACGGCCAGTCCTTAGATCGGGTCGTCACAAGGACCCATGGGGGGTTTGTAACCCATATACTATCTCAAATTTTCCCCAATCTCATGTCCCAATCTACCTAATGGCACATCCCTCGATCTAGACATTTTCAAAAGTATCTCATTTTTTGTCAAAAATTAGTGTTTCTCGATAATATCGACTCATGAATATATGTATGAAATGAGGATTATATGCTTATAATCAAATTAGTATAAGTATCATCAGTCCATTCAATACATGTATAAGAAAGCTAAAAAAGCAACTCAATATGTTAATAATTCAAGCTATCAGTTCTAGTTTTGTACAATTGGGATAAATATTCATGTAAGACATCATTAATATTATATTAACCCACAAACTCAGGAATTTTGTTATGATAAATGCAAAACAATGCTCAATAAGGCATATAATATCTATTCACGCCCCACACAGACATCACACTATGAATAAGGGCAGTCAAATGCATAAAGAAGTCCAATAATGTAAAATAAATCCCCCACATATACAACACCCAATATATACTAACACAAGTCACCAATAACAAAGTAAAAGCCCTCACTCAGGCAACACGCAATATATAATAGCTCGAAAGACATATCTCACAGTTATTTTCCCCAACCCAAAGCATGATTTACTTATTTATTAACTACCCACCCCAATCTGAAAGAGTTAAGCCATAACCTACATCGAATCATCAAAATCCAAGCTCAAAGTCCTTCAATACAGAGCCTTCCCCTTTTGAACAAACTCGAAATCAACAAAAATATATAAATGTGACATCTACACATTTAACAAATCTATTGATGTCCATATCGATTATATTTAAGTTGCATCCAAAATGGGTTTGAAAAAATGAGTTTGAAAATAAAGGGGTAAAATTAAAATTTTCTTTTAAAAACACATTCCCCAAGGTTTTAGGAATCTACAATTGAAAATCCATGCAACAACGCATTTCAAATGTGGTCCAAATCAAAGAAAATAATATTTAAGCTTTACTAGTAAAACCCCAAAAATTCACTTCAAAATCAAGGTAAAAAGGTTCTTTCAAAGACATATCAATGAGAAATAAAGAAAATATGAGTTTAGAGGTTACCTACATGAAAATTAACGAGGAAACCCATTGTCTTTCCCGAAGCTTGAAGGTCCAAAAATAGAGAAAAATACAAAAATTAGACTTACATAAATTTCCAATGTTGGCCTCTTTAGCAACTAAATGGCCGCTAAAGTGTCCCCCACACAAGCGACTGGTGACCACTAAATTGGTGTAATGACCTGAATTTGTGATTTTTTATTTTTATGTATTTTAGTTATTTTGTCCTTCCCGGTAGTTGCAAGTTGATTTTAGAGTTTGGGGATGGTTGGAATGGTTCCCCACGCGATCGAAAATGATTTGCATGAGGCTATAGTTTGTTAGAGGCTTGAGAAATTATATAGTTGACTTTGATTAATATTTGATGATCCGAGTGCCAGATGGCAATTTAGACAGCGCTAGTAGATCTAAAATATCACATTTGGATTAAAAGCATGGTTGGTTCAGGTTTGGGACCTTTATCTTGTATTACGGTCATTTATTTAGAAAATTGTGAAAGGGATCTCCAAGGTCAATATAGTGAAAATAATTTTTTTACAAAATCCAACATCGTCATTGAGTTCGAAACATAGAAAATAGCCTAGTATCATTGTTCTTTTACATTCACTGAATTCCGAACGAATTTCAAGGGTTCAATAAAAAACTTGACATTTTAGCCAAGTCGCTGAGTGTGCTGCTATTTGGTGCAACCACTTAATCGGTCAAGGATCGCTTTAGCGGCCTAGCATCAATTAATTAGTATACGCTTTAGCGGCTAATGCCGCCCTGATACGGGAATAATCACGGATATGGACTTATGGGATACCATGTTGGGTACGATACTTGGTGTGTGCAATTTAAGTGCAAAAGGGAACCTAAGTGCACTACAAATCAGCCAACATATTACACTTGATGGGCACCTAAGTCTCTAAGGGGCCTTTTGGTCTTTTTGTATTTTATTTGTAACCTAGTATAAATAGAACATTGTAGGGCTTTTAGACTTAGTTTATTGATGATGTTGTAAGTCTTAAGACATTGGAAAACTCAAGTCCTCTCTTCTCTTTGGAGGCAAAATCGAAACTAGGATACAACAATAGGGTGGATTCTCTTTTGTTGTTATTTGCTTGGAAACATTGATGCTTGGGAGATGGATTCCGATCTTGTGTCTTTGTAAGAGATAGGTTTATTGTTGTGTGTAGTTCTAAGGGTCCAAGATTTTCCATTCTTGGGTTCTTAAGATTATACCTTCATGTGGTCTATCTATCTATCCTTTTACCTTCTTGTAATTTTGTTTATTGTTTGTGTTGTAATCTTGTGTTCTTGTTGTTATTGTTAAATCCGAATCTTGTGTCTTCTTTTTTATCATCTTGTATTCATCTTTTTCTTGTTGTTGTTTCTGTTTTGATGTTAAAATACACATTGTATCTTGTATTCTTCTTGTTGATAGCGAATCCGAGAGTGGTCTCCATCTTGGTCCTCGGATCCTTAAGACTGTGAACTGATTTGGAGTGTGTTTTGTGCCTTCCGTTGTCATTCTTGTATCATTTGGTATCAAATCATGGATTTATCTTGTTCCCACAAGATCAATCTTGGACTTGTTAGTGGAAAAATAAAAAAAAAGTGTTCAAAACTGAAAATTTCAGAAAAAATAGCAATCTGTCCGTGTTGTGTTCTTGGCCGAAAAGTGTGTTCTTGTTGTGTCTTGGCTGAGGTTTTTACTTGTATTTGTTATCTCTAAGTGTTAGTTTTGTTCCTCACTAACATTTTGAGTCTATGTCTATATTTGAGCTTAAAAAATTGATGTTGTTGTTGTGAACATAAGACTTGGCCGAATTGTTGTTGAAACATTATTGCGGTGGACTATTTTGACCATGTGTTCTTCATCTTGTTGTTGTTATAAGCTTGTCCACGTGGTATTTTTTCTCATTGGTGGAATAAGAACCATCTTGTTGAAGTTGTATTTGTCTTGGCCAAGTGTTGAAGATATTGTATTGTGAAAATTGGAAGTTGGCCGTGTGAAAATTATTGGTGTTCTTGGAGATTGTTGTTGGTTGTTCTTGGTGATTGTTGATGTTGTTCATGGAGTTCTTCACAACCTTCATAGCTTTTTAAAATAAAGTGAACCTTAGATCTATAAAGGTGAAGGGAAAAAGGTAAAGCTTTGTTAGTCTTGAAAGACTTACCATCACTCATCAACTAGTCAATCACATCTCAACCACTTTCCAACAACTTTCCATGATTCAAGAATCCATGTTTTAAGGGCAGTACAAGTCTAGTCAAATACATTTGAGTCTTGAATTTTGAATTGAAAAGAATCTCCAAAGACTAGTTTGTATTTCCCTCCATTGAACAAGTTCCACCAAAGGTTCCAAATTGAAAATTGACCAAGACTTAAAACTTTTGAAATTAACAACTCGATAAAACCAAACCAATATGTGGCTGCCACATCACGTTTAACTGTTCACACGACAAAATTTTAAGCTCAAATTTTGATATTTTAGTTTCATTGTGTTGTCTCTTTAGTTTCGTTTGTTGATTCCATTACTAACTTACGAGCTAGTACTAGATTGTAAGTTAGTTTTGAAACCGTTCTTCGTGTTAACTTTCCTTTGTGTTTCTTAATCCTTTGAGTCACTGTAACGTCTTTGTGGTTTTTTTCCTTACTCTTTGGAGTCGTTTTCAACATTGGATTCACCTCTCAACACCTCTCGGAGTACAAACAAGCTTTCAATACTTGTAACTTCTTTGACACAATGGATACCATTTTGGCCCACCTTGATGCTATTTCCCGAGAAATAGCTAAGGCGAATGCAGGTCTTGAGAAATTGGGATCGGATATGTCCCCTCTCGAGTGGAGAGTAAAAGGAATTCTCGTGATTCTACTTTCGAAGTTGTACTTCAAGCAATCAATCCTCCAAGACCACCACCAAATGACATAGACATAAGCCAAGCCACTAAATGTCCTCCAACCCGAGGCCTACATAGGTTGATCCCTCCTCCATTCGATCAAGTCCAACAAAAAGGACTTGGAAGACAAATCTCTCTCATCCAAGATCCACAACCGAAGCTCCACTTTACCAAATCAATCCTCTTAACCGAAACTCCACTTCATCAAAGCCGACATGTCCCTGTAGAAGAGAATGGTAGAAAGGAACATGACGGATATGGAGTCTACGACGATGCTTGTATGATGGTAGGAGACTTTTTTCGAATGAGATTGAAGACAAGGCTCAATATGGAGAGGAAGCGGAGATTCAAAATGAAGATGTTGGCCGAGACTTGTGTTAATGTTTTATGGGCTGTTTTGAGTAGTTTATTTTAAAGTGGCCGATTGAACGAGGTGAAGCCGTGAATTTGTGGGCAAATTCCTCTCAAGATGGAGAGGATGATATGGGAATAATCATGGATATGTACTTATGGGAGTGCATGTTGGGTCCGAGACTTGGGGCGTGCAATTGAAGTGCAAAAGGGAACCTAAGTGCACTAAAAATCAGCCAACATATTACACTTGATGAGCACCTAAGTCTCTAAGGGGCCTTTTGGTCTTTTTGTATTTTATTTGTAACCTAGTATAAATAGAACATTGTAGGGCTTTTAGACTTAGTTTATTGATGATGTTGTAAGTCTTAAGACATTGGAATACACAAGTCCTCTCTTATCTTTGGAGGCAAAACCAAAACTAGGATACAACAATAGGGTGGATTCTCTTTTGTTGTTGTTTGCTTGGAAACATTGATGCTTGGGAGATGGATTCTGATCTTGTGTCTTTGTAAGAGATAGGTTTATTGTTGTGTGTAGTGTTAAGGGTCCAAGATCGTCCATTCTTGGGTTCTTAAGATTATACCTTCATGTGGTCTGTCTATCTATCCTTTTACCTTCTTGTAATCTTGTTTATTGTTTGTGTTGTAATCTTGTGTTCTTGTTGTTATTGTTAAATCCGAATCTTGTGCATTCTTTTTTATCATCTTGTGTTCATCTTGTTCTTGTTGTTGTTGCTGTTTTGGGGTTAAAATACACATTGTATCCTGTATTCTTCTTGTTGATAGCGAATCCGAGAGTGGTCTCCATCTTGGTCCTCGAATCCTTAAGATTGTGGACTGATTTGGAGTGTGTTTTGTGCCTTCCATTGTCATTCTTGTATCACTCCAAAAACTACATCTCCAAGAACTATAATGCACTCAATATCAAATATAGTAACCCAACAGAGGTTGGGGTCATACCCACAAGATATAGGTCGAATATCTTTCATGAACTTACTGAAGTAGACAGAATAATGCAAAAAAGTAAATGGGGGAATTTATTTAGAATAGTAAAGTAATAACAAGTCTTGGCTTCTTTTGATTGAAATCAATATGATATGAACACTAAGACTGTGTTCCCCCTGGATTCCTAACTCTGTAGGTTTATCATGCTCTTTCTGACTACCTCAATATCCCGCAATGCAGAATCTGAAAAGATATGTATCACCAACCATCTTGTGAATGTCTTTGGTGAATTTCACTCTTCACTTTTTGTGTCTCGGAGTGTTTCCTTACTAACCCTTATCTTTGATCCCAGATTAACTATATCATTTTGGGTGTCAAGTTAATTAGATGAGGATTGGTAACCTCAAATTATTATTATGATCTACTTTTTCTAATCTCAAACACTTTTGTAAAGATGATCTCGAATACAAGCAAGCTCTTAACTTCTGCAATAGTTAAGAAAGCAAACAAATTAAAGAAGATCACAATACATGCATAAACACTGATTTAGAAGGACTTCGTACTTCCCCTACTTCATTATTCCAATAGGGTTCTCACAACCCTAGTTAAGTGGTTTAGCCGCTCATGTTTGAAAGAAGATCCATAGATGTTATCGAAGAAAGTAAATACAAATAATCTTACAATGATTAAGAGCAAAACCCAGAATCTCAAAATAATAATCAACAATAAAGTCAAGAACAAAGGATTCCAAGATCATAAGTCGAATCTTAGAATCAATATTTGTTTGTGAATATAAAGAGTGTGTAAACTAATACAAAAACATACAAAAGTTATTTATAGATTACATCAGAACCCTAAATATCATAACTAAAATGAACAAGAAAAACTGAGTCGGTGACCATTTACGGACCCACTTACGGGACAAAAGTGGTACTTACAGGCCCCTCAGTGGGTCGTAAGTGGTAGAAAATCTTCAAAGCTGTAGGATCACTACCTACAAAGGAACTTGTAGGGCATAAGTGATACTTACAACCCATAAGTAGCCCCTTTGTAACTATCAGTCAAAACTTAAGACTTTAGGTTCTCTGATTTTTTTTCCTCTGATACTTACGAGGCCACTTACGGTGTTTGTAAGCGACACTTACGATGGTCGTAAGTGGCATTTACAGTGGCCATAAGTGGCTGTTACGGCTAGTAGGTGGTCTCATAAGTAGTGTCGTTTGCACACTTCCAACTTTTTTTCATTTTTTACACTCGAAAACCTAGTTTTTCTGTAAAATAAACACAAAAACACATCATATCTAATAAAAAGGACCTAAGTACTAGCATATTTTCAGTTTTAAGCATCAAAAGTGTCATGAAAGCATGGAACATCAACACCATCAACTTATAAAGTTTGCATGTCCTCAGGCTACAAACACATAACATAAACACAAGACAATACTTAACTAAGAGAAACCTAAGTTACCTATGGCAGTCCAGTCAATTTCAGCTCAAAAACTTTTAGCCCCTCCTATTTTTAACTTTTCAAAACAAACTGTATGGATCTATGCAGCACAAAAAAATGCAACACAAAGGAATCAAGCTATGGAATTACATTAGCTACAAATAATTTAGCAGATGTAGAAGTTACACTACTCGAACAGATAAACAGCTAGCAACACAACCCATGGACCCTCACAATCAAGAAATCTCATTCTCATAGTATAATCATGCATTTTAATGAGGGGACCATATCGAGACACTCACTCTCACAAAAAAGTTTCAATCAATGTGCATAGAATACCATAGGCTTGCCCTTATTTTCTTTACCTTAGTTTTTCAGACAGTCGGACTAGGATTACTATAGGACTTTATTTGGCTTGTAACGTACGCTTAGGGGCTGGAACGGGACATTTGTGAATTAGTCACTAAGCCTCCTCGACACTGCAATTACATTTGGGGTCCACTTCTCAACCATAATTTTCTCTTTTATTTCTCCTTTATTGCTTATTCAGGTTGGGTGCATTTTTTTTTTTCTTTTTTTCTTTCTTTTTTCTTTGTTTTTTTATTTTTTTTCTTTTTACCACACCCAACCTTACTTTCCTTTCTCTTATTCAAACTCTTCTTCATACCTAATTTTAACTACTCACCCCTATGATAGCCACCCTCAACTTAGGCGATTTGCCTAAGTTGAGATGCACAATGTCTAAGGAGGAACCAGGGTAAAAATAGCTCCATTGTAATTAAACTAGAAAGGTGAAAGGTTAAACAAGAAAGAAAGGTCTATATAGGCTCAAAGCAGGGAACAAAGGATACTTATTCACATTTAGATGGTCACTTAGGCTAAGAGTGGACTAAATTCTTCCTAACCAACTATCCTAAAACCTAGGTAAGACTAACCGAGCAAGTTCTGGATTAAATGCACAAAGGAAACTAGGTAAGCCTCTCTCACACACATAGTACAGGGTCGTATTACCAAATACTACCAATCCAGTTCATGCAAATGCTAGCTATGATTATTTTGTCCCTAATCCTAATACCATAAAAGATTCAAAATGGCCACACATATAAGCACATCACACAGTTCAAACTAACTTTTTGGAGGGGTATCATTTTTTGAATATTTAAACACAAATAAAATTCATCATTCTTTAAATTTTCCTAATTTTTTCATCCCTGCACAGTGTATTTTGCATTTTTAAGTCCAATTTTGTACACTACATAATATACCAAGTTTATGTTTGCAGGTATTTGCACGAGAATTATGGATTCTCATTTACTTGTTCAATTTCTACTTTCATGTGGGATATGATCATAGGTTTACCATTCAAGAACAATGCAACAAGTTTCAAATTTTAACCATTCTAGGCTCCTAACTTTCAAACTCTTGAGATTCACTTTATTATAAGGTTTATTAAAGTACCAACTCATATTATTTGCTAATAAAACAATCATAACCAGTATCAGCCAAGAATTTTACTTTAGTTTCAAGTGATGGAAGTAGAAAGTTGAATAAACTTGATGAAACCCTAACACTAATCTTTTCTGGGTGCAAGTGATGGAACTATGAGAGATTTTTTACTTTTATGGAGTTAATAGGGAGGTGGAGAGTTTGAATTTAAGAGTAAGTTACAAAATCTGAAAAATTATGGAATGTCGATTGGGTTTAGGGGTTTTAAACAAGTTGGTACGTCGGATCGGGTTGGATCCATGTGGGTCCAACCTAGATTTTAAAATATTGACCCTTGGATTTTTGGTCCACTTATGGGGCCACTTACATCCCATAAGTGTGACACTGTAAGAGACCAAAAATCCTGTACCCCTCTAAATTTTTTATTCTGAGTTCAACGACCCTGCTTATGGGGTCATAAGTAGTACTCACATCCCCCATAAGTGGGTTCGTAAGTAAAACTTCAAACACACCAATATTCTTAGATTTTTACTCCGACATCTACTGCATCACTTACCTGGTGTAGGTGGGACTTATGACCCCCATAAGTGGGTCAATAAGTCCTCTTACATGGAATTTTCTAAATTTTACAATTTTACCATGTTCTAGGTACTTTCCCATGCTACAAACCTACAAAAATAAAAATGAAGTGAACACTAAAATATTGGGTTGTCTCCCAACCAACGCTTGATTTAACGTTGCGACACGAAGTGTCTTATGTTAGTTACTTATACTTCACCAATAATCCCATGGGTTGACTTCCAAGAAATGCATAATTTAATGTCACAACACGACTCGGTTGCCTTAGCTACTCAGACTTCACTAAGTCTTACATCAATACAAACTTTGAGTTCATCATTATTTCTCATATAATGCTTAATATGCTGCCCATATACTTTGAACGGGGCCTCACCATCACGTTTCAGATCAATAGCATCATGCAGGAACACCTTAACCATGGCGAATGGTCCATACACCTAAACTTCAACTTGCCAGGAAACAAGCGAAGTCTTGAATTATATAACAAAACCATATCATTTTCTCGATCTTCTTGTCATGATACAACTTCATTTTTTCTTTGTACAGAGCTGAACTATCATATGCTCAGAGCCAGAATTCATCCAACTCATTCACCTTGGTCATCCTCAAATTAGCTGCATCACGCCACTCAAAATTGATCTTTTTCAATGCCTATAGTTCCTTGTGGTCAAGTTTGATAGATAAGTGGAATGTCTTGCCATACACAAGCTGATATGGAGAGGCATCTATGGGTGTTTTAAAAGCTTTCCAGTAGGCCTATAGATCCATCCAACTTCCTTGACCAATCAGTCCTATTGGCATTCACAGTCTTTGCCAATATGGACTTGATCTCACGATTGAAAACCTCAATCTCTCACTCATTTGCGGATGGTAAGGTGTTGCTAACTTATGCTTCACACCATATTTTTCGAGAAAGGCCTTAAACAGGCAATCACAGAAGTGAGACCACCATCACTAATAATGGCACACAGAGTGACAAATTAAAAAAAGATATTTATTTCGAGAATGTAGTGACACTTTGACCCTCATTGTTGGGAAGCGCAACCACCTCCATCCACTTCAAAACATAGTCGATTGACACTAGAATATACTTTATCCTAAAAGAGATCACAAAGGACCCATGAAATAAATTCCCCACACATCAAATAACTCTAACTCTAACATGGGTGTCATGGGGAGTTTATATTTTCACAAAATATTACCTTGCCTCTTTCACAAATCACCAACTCGATCAAAATCATGAAAATCTTTATAAATAATCGACCTATAGTACCCACACTATAGAATTTTTTGGACTATATGGGTAACGCCATGATGACCCCCAACTGGTGATGAATGAAAAGCCTCAAGAATGCTCAACCTCAGGAATACACCTCCGAATAACTCCATCCGCACAAACTGGAAAAAATAAGGCTTATCCCTAAAAAATTTATCACATCATGAATGAACCGCTTATGCTATTGTAACGATAAGTCTCCTAGGACAAGATAACTTGTGAAAAAGCTAGAAAAAATGGCAAACTAGGGGATTAAGTCTTGAGATGCTGCCAAGACCTACTTATCTAGAAAAGTATTATATATATCAACCCATCCCCAAATTTTAGAATTGCCTTATCCTCGAGGTGAGATAAGTGATCTGTAACCTGATTCTCAATGTTTTTCCGGTTATTTACCTAAAGGCTAATTTCTGCAACAAAAGTACCCAAAGAATCAACATCAGCTTAGAGTCTTTATTCAAAATCAGATACCTCAATGCTGAATGATCAGTATGAACAATGACTTTGGTCCCTATCAAGTAGGACTAAAATTTCTCAAAAGAAAAATATCAACGCGAGTAACTCTTGCTCAGTGACTATATATTTATTTGGGCAAGGTTTAATGCTTTATGGCATAGTATATTGGATGAAAAATCTTCTTATGTCGTTGGACTAGTCTAGCTCCTAATGACACACCACTAGCATTACACATCATTTCAAAAGGTAAGGGCTAGTCTGGACACACAATAATCAGAGCCGAGATCAACCATTTCTTAAGGCGCTCAAAGGCCTTGAGAAATGTATCATTAAAAATAAACTTTGCCTTCTTCTCTAAGATCTTACATAACGGAATAGTAATTTTAGATAAGTCCTTGATGAATCTCCTATAAAATCTAGCATGACCCAAGAAACTTCTGATACCTTTAATTAAGACTGGTGGAGGTAATTTTTCAATCACCTCTATCTTCGTCTTGTCAACCTCAATACTCCTTTTTGAGATAGTATGTCTGAGGACAATCCCATCCTTCACTATAAAATGACATTTTTCTTGGTTCAATACTAGATTGCACTCCTCATATCTAAAGTGCATTGGCCAAATGGGCCAGGCAATCATCAAAAGAGTCCTCATCAATTGAAAATTCATCCATGAAGATCTCTAGTGTCCTCCACTATATCAGAAAATATCGACATCATACAGTGGTAAAAGGTGGCAAAACCATTACACAGTCCGAACGACATCCTCTTAAATGCAAAAGTACTATATGGGCATGTAAAGGTAGTCTTCTCTTGGTCTTTGAGAGTGATAGAAATCTGATTATATCCTAAATACCCATCAAGAAAATAGTATCAACCCCTGCCTGCAAGTGAATCAAGCATTTGATCCATAATCGACATACAAAAATGGTCCTTTTGAGTCCAAGTGTTCAACTTTCTATAGTCTCGTGCACACTCTCCATTACAGTACCAGTATTATGGGCATTAACTCATTTTTCTCATTTGGGACCACAGTGATCCCACATTTCTTAGGTACACATTGAACTGGCTTGAACCACTTGTTGTCTGCAATGGGGTAAACTACTCCCGTATCTAACCACTTTATGATCTCTTTATTCACTACCTTCTACAATAGAGGATTCAACCAACACTGGTGTTAGATACAGGGTACGCAATCCGATTCAATCTAAATCTTATGCTTACAAATCCTCGGTGAAATACCGACAATGTCTGTAATAGTCCATTCGATAGCCTTTTTGAATCTATAAAACACTGAGATCAATGCCTCAACCTGTGTTTCTAATAAATCAACAACAATAATAACCAACAAGGTATTTTCATCCCTAAAAAATGCATAGCAACAAGTGAGATGGGAGGGCTTTCAATTCTAAGATCGGTGGCTCCTTAATAGATGGACGAACTAGAGAAGTTGCTCTATTCTTCAAATCAAGATCTAATTTTATCTAAGCATACGAATAAGAACCTATACCATACATTAAGCTCACCATCTCATCATACTCATCAATACCATCACTATCAAAGCTTATGATAACTACCGCCAGTGCCTCAACCCAAAGTCTCTCCCCAATAAGTATAGTCAATGCATTATCATCAATAGTGTCTATCATAAACACCACCCATGTATTATTTGGTTGTCACATTGACTAATACACATTAAAATTCACATGTTCATCATTGAGTCTAAATATCATCTATCCCATATCCATGTCAACCAATGCACTACCCATAGCTAAGAAGGTCTTGCCCAATATAATAAAGACTTTGAAATCCACCTCACAATCAAGGATCACAAAATTAACTAGGAATATAAAGGATGCTACCTTCACTAACAATCACATAATATGCCAACCAATTTCTTCACAGTGTGGTTGGCCATTAATAACCTCATAAATGTCGATTTGAGTGCCCCCAACCCCAACTACTTATATACCGCCAATGATATTAGATTGATACTAGCTCCAAAATCACATAGATCTCGAGAGAAGTTGAAAGGCCTAATAGTACATAGAATAGTGAATACCCCAGGGTCCTCCTTCTTCTCTACCAAATTTGAGAAAAATGTCACTACAATGACGCATATTATCAGCAAGCTCAAAAGTCACCGTCCTCTTCTTAGTAACCAAATCTTTTATGAACTTTGCATAGATTGACATATGCTTAAATGCTTCCATGGGAGGAATATTAACAGGCAGATCCTTCAATATCGATATGAACTTTTGATACTTCTCTTCCTCTTTCTTTTTCTTCAAACTCTATAAAAAAAAGTGGGGGAGGTTGTGGAATGATCTTTAATATAGGCTCGACTTCCTTCTCAACTCTTTTATCAACATCGAATAATTTTTGTGATGACTCACCACTAGTCATCAACTTTTTAGATTTTACTTTGGGTGCCTCATCTATATCCATAACATCATCATGAGCCTTATTAACTACAAACGTAGGAGAATCAATAGTGTCCTTATCACTCTGAGTAGTGATGGCCTAATAGTGATTGTTATTTTTTGGATTCTGCACAATATTACTCAAATGGATGCCGACTGATCTTGATTCAAGGTATCCTACATCTGATCAAATTGTTTCTTAAGTTTCTTGATCGCAGTAGCATGCGAATCCACTTTCTGGCTCAAACCTGAAATATCTTCCTTAATATCCTTATGGAAGTTCTCTTGATTCTATGAACCCTTAACCAACTTAGTAAGAAATGCCTCTATCCTTGAATTAGTATCACGGTTCCCCGGTGGAAGATATGCACCACTCTTATCCTTGTAATTATTATTACGCCTCTAGTCACCATTTCTCTCTCTCTGCTCTAATCCTTATATATGTTCCCATAATAGTTTCAACCTTGATTCTCTTTCCTCGTATTCCAAGTATCTTGAGTAGACCCTTGGACCTTGGCTTGAAAAAACATCACATCTTTATTAAGATAATTCACCTCTTTATCAATATTAGAATTATATGACCTAAGAGCTTTAGCTTTTGCGCCCACAACATTCACCTTTTCAGAATTCATAGTTGCAAATTTCTTTGTTACTAACCCAATCTCTATCCTCAATTGTGCATATCACCTATGATTCTTTGCTTACTAGAAGCACTAATAGCATAAGTACCAAGACCTCTTTATACCTCTCGAGTATGCCACCCTCGATTGGTAAGAGTGATCTGATCTAAGATTTTCGACGCTACCTACCAACGCAGGCTCATGAAAGCTCTACCAGTAATAGTATCCACAATAGTTTTGGCATTAGTATTCAGGTCTTATCATGAAAGCTCTACCAGTAATAGTATCCACAATAGTTTTGGCATTAGTATTCAGGTCTTAATAGAATATTTCAGGCAAATTTATCCTTAAAATTATGTGATTGGGCACCATCATTTGTTTCTTCTTAAACCCCAACTATGCCTCATACAGTGGCTTAGAATGCGATGGCCTGAAACTTTAAATCTCTTCCTTCAACTATAGTATTTTACAAGACAGTAAGAATCGATCCAATAACTATTTTTACAACTCATTCCAATTAGTAATGGACCCACGAGATAGTTTCCCTAACCATAATGTCTTTTCACCAGTTAGAGATAATGGGAACAACCTGAGTCTTAAAGTTTCTTGACTCACCTTAGGTATATTATATAAAGTGTGAATTCCAACAAAATTTAAGATGTGCATGTTCACATCATAATTCGGCAAATCGAAAAAACACAACCTTTTGATTTAGCAGCTGAATCATAACACTTGTGATATCAAACTTCACCCTTAGGGAAACTCAAGAGGAATGATAGCTCTTGTCTCAATAAGCTCAACGTAACCTATGTTTTCATCTGGATCATCATATGCTGGCCAGTATTATAAAGATAAGAGTACTTGAGCCCTATCTCTTCTTCCTCGATCGAGTTCTGCTTGATACTTTGCTTTCTATCTCTGTCTCTTCTCTTGAGCTGCATGAAGGGAAGTTTCATTATCTCTTCTTGTATTTTTTTTTCTCAAATAACCATGTAGATATTTGTACAACTGTCTCCTTAACACTATGCCAAGGAAAGGGATTCAATTCCTGTGGATCATCCTGAGGTGTCTTATGATGAGCTTTAGAATTGTGTTTTGATATCCTATGATTTTGTTGTAGGGTTCTTAAAGCTCTATATCAAGTGAGATAAAGGTTTTTCCTTGACTCCTAGTACTGGGCATACACCAACGTACACATCAAGAAAAGCAGAAAAGTAAAACCTAACAACTTTAATCAATCAATTTGTATCCATCATCCCTAGCAACGGTGTCAAATTTGATGTCGCTCAAAACTAAACCTCCAAGAAGTATAATGTGGTCGATGTCAAATACAGTAATCCAATAGAGGTTAGGAAACCCACAGGAAATAGGTCGAATATCTTTCACGAACTTTCTAAAGTAGCCATAATAATATAGAAATGTAAATGGTGGATTTTCTTAGAACAGTAAAGTAATAAAAAGTCTTGATTGCTTTTGTTTGAAATCAATATGAGATGAACACTAGTACTGTGTTTCCCCTAGCTTCCTAACTCCATAGGCTTAACGTGCTCTTTCTGACTATCTCAATGCCTTGCATGCAGAATATAACAAGATATGTATCACCAACTATTTTGTGCACGCCTTTGGTGAATTTTACTCTTCACCTTTTGAGTCTCAATGTGTTGCCTTACTAACCCTTATCTTTGATCCAAATTAACTATCTTCTTTTGGGTGTCAAGTTAATTAGACGAAGTTTGGTAGCCTCGATATACTATTATGATCTTCTTTTCCTAATCTCAACCTCTCTTGTGAAGACGATCTCAAATACTGGAATGTTCTTAACTTCAGCTATAGTTAAGAAAGAAAGAAACCAAAGAATATCACAATACATACATAGGCACTGATTTAGAAGGATCTCACACTTTTCTACTTTGTAATTCTGCTAGAGTTTCCACAACCCTAGTTAGGTGGTTTAACCGCCCATGTTTTCAAAAAGATCCATATAATTCATCGAAGAAAGTATACCAATAGTCTTACAATGATTTAAGAACAAAACCCAAAATCTCAAGTTAATAATCAACTATAAAATCAAGAATAAAGAATTCCAAGATCAAAAGGTTGAATCTTAGAATCAATACGTGTTTGTGAATGTAAAGAGTGCGTAAACAAATACAAAAACATAAAAAGGGTATTTGTAGATTCCATCAGAATTCTAAAAATCCTAACCAAATTGAACAAGAAAAAATGGTTCAGTGACCGCTTACGGACCCATTTACGGGTCATAAGTAGTACTTACGGGCCCCTCAATGGGTCGTAAGTGGCAGAAAATCTTCAACGTTGTAGGATCACTACCTACAAGGCACTTAAGGCCCATAAGTAGTCCCTTCATGACTATCAGGGAAAACTTCAGACTCTAGATTCTCAGATCTTTTTCCTCTGATACTTATGAGGCCACTTGTTGTGGTTGTAAGTGGCACTTACAGCCCGTAGGTGGTCTCTCAAGTAGTGTCTTCTACACACTTCAGCTTTTTTTCATCTTTTACGCTCCAAAACTTAGTTCTTGCAAAATAAATACAAAAATAAATCATATCTAACAAAAAGGACCTAAGTACTTACATATTTTCTAGTTTTAAGCATCAAAAGTGCCATGAGATTATTATTACTATTGTGTGCCCGTGTGGGGTCTAATATTCTATTGTTGACTTGTGATATCTGATATTATGTGTTGCCCTTGTAGGAGATTTATTTGATATCATTGACCTTATTTGTGCATTTAGATGCCTTCATTCTAATATAATGCCTGTGTGGAACGTATTCTGCTAATAGGCCTTATTTGAGCATCTATTGCCTTTATCATGATAGAAAAATCCAAATTAGGGATTGATGTGATATTAATGTTATTTTACATACATATTTATTCCTATGATGCTTAATTAGAGTTGATGATCATGATTGAACACTTATTGAGTTGATTTCTTTTATATATGTGTGTGTGTGTGTGTGTGTGTGTGTGTATATATATTGGTAACATTGAGAAATATTATTTTTAAAAGAAAGTGAGAGGCTTTTATGAAAAAAATCTCTGTGAACATGAGCCAGAGAGGTGAGTTAACATTGAGATATGAGACATAGTGTATGGGTTGCAAACCCCCAATGAGTCCTACCTGGGAGGTGCAAGCTTGGTGGGTGTATACAGAAGGTAATGTGATGGATTTCACCATTCATCCCATTCATATTGCATTGCGTTGTATTAGCATACAAATCTTTCATGATTTCTTTAGTTTCCTTGACTTGTGTTAGTTTTAGTATATTCTTCGAGTATGTTTGTGAAGTTTTCATTTCTGTTTATATATTAGAATTGTTAGTGGAGATGGTGCGAGCTATCGTTTGAGACTTTTTTGCTTACAAGTGACTTGCTCATAGTTTTCTTTACTTATTTTATTTCCTACGTTGCTCAGTGGGCCTATGATACCTACTGACTACAAGTGAACCTTCCATATTCAAGTATGAGTACAAGATGCGGTAGCTGATTACTTTTGAATTGAAGCGGCGTTTGAGGTACTAGGCACTCTAGGAATTTTAAAGTTGTCTATTGGCCTCCTCTTATCTTACCTTATGTCTTTATTTCATTTTCAAAGACATATATGAGTTTTCAGATTCAGTTATATACTAGATGCTCTTACACTATGACACCAGATTTTGAAAACTTATGAGATTTCTTTTAGACTTTAATTTTAATTATATTTCGTTTTGACTTGACTTCGTTCTAGAAGTTTCTTGGTTTACGTTATTGTCAATTTTGTTTTTCCTTTAACAGTTTGGGTGATTGCTTACTTATCAAGGTTGAGTGGTGATAAGTTCCATCATGACCCATTTTTGGGTTGTGACAAGCGGCCTGGCCTACGTGGCTAGCTCCGCTTAAGAGGCCCCTTTCCGCTAAAGCGGCACCCACTAAAACGATAAAGTGACCTTTTTAACGGTAGGGGACTAGTAATTCGATAATGTTTAACGATGTCTTTATTCCATTTTTAAAATAGGATCCCTTGAAAAGTAAAGTGTGTAGTTGAAAATATGAGTATGGTTCAACTAGGTACTTATGCCTTCTCATTTATAAAATGTTATAAGCAATAAAATGTTCTTTCCTTTGAATATATAATGAGAACAAAACATGAAAACTAAATACAAAACAGAATAAAGAAACTTACCGTGCAAAATAAATTAAAAGAGGTCAGGGATAATGCTTCTTTTGAAAAAAAAAATATAGACTCTTAAATTTGAATATGAACAAATGGACACATATATTCTGTCTGATGTCCTAAAGGACAATTCATGTGAGATGTCACGTAGGATATGTGTGTCTATTTATATAAGTTTTAAGTGGCTATTTATGCACAAAAGTTAAAAGAATTGTGAGTTATACATTGATGACTAAGAGTAATTTACTATTTTCATTTCTAATGAATTCCCTTTTTGTGACTTATTTTTTATTTTTTAAAACAATTTATATCCTAACCTCTTTTTGCTTCGTTACAATATCATTAAAAAGGGAAAAACGTTCAAATATACCTCAACCTATTAGAATTGATACATTTATGTCATTCATTAAAAGTTTGGCTTATCTATGTCGCCTTCTTTAAAAGTTTGACTCATGTATGTCACCGACGTTGATTAAAGGTTTATTTGTGTCACTACTTTTTAACAGTGATTTTGCAAAATTATTTTTGCAACATGACTACTTATTAAAAGTCTACGTCACCAAATCTAAATAAACTAATTTTAATTAAAATCAACAATTAAAAATAAGACCCATTTGAAATAAAAACTGACACAACAATGGGTCCGATTTTTATTTTTTAATGAGTTTTATTTTTAGTTTGAACATGTCGGTCTAGTTTAATTTTAATGGGCTCAATTTTTAATTTAGATTTCAAGTAATACTGATTGATTTAAATTTGATGTTGTGGACCTCTAATAAGAGGACACGTGACAAAAATGCTGAAAGTTTTTGGAAACTTTTTTATATTCAATATCATGAAATCCCTGTTTTGTCCACGGCAAATTATTGAAAAAAGTGACCTTTTTATGATATTGTAATTAAAGAAAGAGTTGGGCAAAATTGAGTTAATTTCACTTTAACCCCCTAAAATTTAAGGTTTGAGAAGATACCTCTTCCACATATTAAAAGAGAATGATAATCCCCTTCTAAAATATTTTTCTATGAAATTTTTGTTTTCAATAAAGACTAATAAAGAAAAATTCCAATCCTTAAAAAACATTGAAGCGAGAGAATTCTTTTGCTAAAACACTGAATTTTGAGGGATATTTTTGGCTTTAATACACTTAATTTTTAGGGAAATTTGTTTGTGCTAATTTGTGATGCTATATGTTCTTGGTATACTTTCCCTCTGTTCCTTTTTAATTTTAATGTATACCAAATGTAGTTGTTTCCTAAATATTTGTCAATTTAAAAAAATTAAGAGAGAATTAATTAGTTTTTCTATTTTTTTTCTTAGCATTAACTCTTCTAGAATTAAGAGACATATCAACAGACAAAAATTAAAGCGTTAATGAGGGGTATATTAATCAAATTACACTCTTAACTAAATTTTTCTTAAATAATGTGAAAAATCTTATCCTGACAACTAAAATATAACTGAGAGAGTATGTGACTTCGATGTTTGGGAAATCAATGTAATCTCGATTTAGACATATTTTTGAAGGTGGATAATAATACTCTCTCTGTTTCAGAATAAGTGAATTGTTGAGGTATTTTATTGGTGTTTCAAAATAAGTGAATCATTGATCCAAATTTTCCCTTATAATTTGACAACCAATTAACTTTTGAAAAAATATTGCAATGTCAACTTTTTATTTTTTGGGGGTAAAAATAAAAAATTATGTTAAATTTATGTTTTTAATATTTTTTCCCTAATATGTATGTCAAAATCCAACAATTCATTTATTATGAAACGCATGGAGTAATACTTTAAACTTTAGGCTTTGTATTTGTGCACAAATTTCAATGCACTTATAACCTCTTTATTCTTTTCATTATCTACTTAGCTTTAAACATGATTATCAATTGTGTTCTCTTTGCAGCTTCTCGTTTATGGAGTTGGATAAGTCGTGTCAAACTCATTCAGGGGTCGTATTGTTGGAAAATAAGTTATTCTGGCATTAGCTATCCTGGATTAGTTGTTCCACCATTAAGGTGGAATAAAAATAACACTATAATTCTGAGATGGGTTATCTCATGCATTTTATTCCAATCAAACTAAAATTAATCCAAAAATTAATTATTCCTTATCCTTTGTACCAAATAAGCCCTCAATGTTGTTGAGTTAGAACTTAAATTTCTATCATCGTGAGTTTATCCACAAAGCATGAAATTTATGAATAAATTATTTCAAGCAACAATTATTGCCTAAAAGAAAAATATTATTTTCAATAGAAAAATAAATAGAACAATAATAAAAGTTACTGTACTTTCATATTTTAATTCTAGAAAGTAAAAGGAAAAAAACTTTATTCAAAATAGGAAAATTCTTACCAAAAAATATTGCATAAGGGATTTATCTACTTTATTCTAGCTTTATCATGTATTCTACCCCATGTAATGATCCCTTCACAATAAAACAAAAATAACAAAATTTATAATAAATTAACAACTCATCCAATCAAAATTAACCACCTTATCCTAATTCTATCCGCCTCACACCCTAACCCCATAAACCCCTATACCCACGTCACCCCACCCTTTAACCCCAACACTTTTTTTCCTCACCAGTTATGCGCACACATACTCCTCTATTTTTGGGGGGTCACTAACAGAAAAGGAAATATATACATACACTCACAGAATATAGGGGAGGGGAGGAATATGCAGACAGACCTCACATATACACACCACATTCTCACATGCAGTGAAGCAAAAAAGGGCACATGCACACACTGATATTCATTCACACACCCACTAAAACAGAATACTCCACACACAGAGAAGACCTCACATTCACTCACACTGAGAGACACCGACACACTCTATTTTTCAACTGATCGGGATTACTCATGCATATATATATATAGACACACATACACAGAAGCTTGAAAAAAAAAAGAAAAAAAAATCCATCGGGAGAGGGAACAAAGAGAAAAACAGAGAGATCGACTAAGAGAGAGGAAAAAAGACAGACGTAGAGTGATTGTTTTCAGCGAGTTCTCGCTGGAAATTCATCGGAACTCCATCCGGTTAGCCATTTGAAAATGCCTCAGTCACCTTTTATCACCGTTCCGGCAAAAGCAGACGGAAAACGACGCCAGCAGTACCAATCTTCCCAAAAACTGACTTCAAACCATATATGTGTTTGTATTCCGCTCGAATTTTTATTTGTTGTTGCTTCGGGATTCACTTTTCTTCGAGAAATTGTGTTCAAATTAAATTTTTGAGTATAACACTTAATTTTGTCCCTCTCAAAATTCAATTCATCTATTTTTTTACCTTAAGTTATCATACTCCCTTACCATATGATTATACTTCATAAAAATACAAAAAAAAATACTCCCTTCGTTTCGAAATAAGTGAATTATTGAGCTATTTATTAGTGTTTTAAAATAAGTGAATCATTAAATTTTTTTTAAAATTTATCCTTATGATTTGACAACCAATTAACTTTTGAAAAGATATTACAAGGTCAACTTTTTCTTTTTTAGGGGTAAAAATAAAAAGTTGTGTTAAATTTATATCTTTAATGTTTTTTCCTTAATATGTATGACAAAATTCAACAATTCATTTATTATTAAATGAAGGGAGTAACAAAATTTCAATAAATCCCTAACAAATTAACAACCTTATCCTAACCAACCTACCCCATCCACCCTACCCACCTACCCACCTACCCTTAACCTCCTCTTACGTTTCTTTTCCACAAAGAAAAAGGAAATATATACACAGCTGCATAGCTGTATAAAGGACCATACACACTCCCTTTTTTCGGATATATCAGCAACAACAATACACCACATACAAAGGGGCCCACTGGAATTTTTTTCCTTCTCCACAATTCACTCTCACATATATAGACAACAATAAACTCACATAGAAGGGGACTCCGAAATCAAAGTATGCCCTACAACTAAAAAAAAGTATCATTTTATGCCATATAAATTTTTTTATCAAAATAGATTTTGTGCACTTATTAAGTGCACAATATCTTTCTATTTTAACGGCAAATTCATTCACGATATCAGAGAAGGTCACACTTAGATTGTGCATTTTTTAAGTGCACAATCCATTTTTTTATGGATTGTGCACAATTCATTTTTTTGTGAATTTAGCACTAAATAAGTGCACAATTCTTTTTAAAATAGATTATGTACTTATTAAGTGCACAATGATTTTTAAATAGATTGTGCACTAAATAAGTGCACAATTCTTTTTAAAATAGATTATGCACTTATTAAGTGCACAACGTTTTTTAAATAGATTGTAGACTTATTAAGTGCACAATTTCTATTCACTTTTTACGGCTGGCATTTAAAATGTTTATTATTATATATATGTATTTGTATATAAAAAATAATTATAGTATGAATATGATAATTTGTTATAAGCATATATGGTTTTTATTTTATTTTATGTTTTTAAAGGGTAATCTATTTAAAAAACAACAATAATAATAATAAAATAAATTTCCCTTTAAAAACATAAAATAAAATAAAAAACACAAATAAATATAATAATAATAATAATAATAATAGTAATAATAATTGTTATAATCTTTCAAACAAAACAGTTTCACCATAATAATAATAATAAAAAGCATATATTAAGGATGCTAATTACAAACTATCCTGTTTTGTAAGTGTGGTTTTTAATTCTATTGTTACTTTGTAAGATAAATCTATTAATCAAAATGATCTAATTAAATAAAATAATGATAAATAATTTTATTATATCATTTCATTGCCTTTTAAAAATTAGAATAAAAGATTACTGTTATAATTTAAAATTGGATGACTTTTTATATGATAAATAAATAAAAGAGTGATTTATGTGTGATAAACTTTACAGTTAGATTATTTATATTAATAAAAAAATAAAAAAATAATTGTATGATAATTTTTTCACCCTATGTTATTCATGTTATTTGATTTTATTTAAATAAATTAAAAAATAAAAAAGTATGACATTCCAATAAAAAGTGAAAAGGATAATAATTACACGGAATCCACAATGTGCACTTGTCAAATAATGAAAAGCCTCACACAAATATGACATGGCGCACCTCAACCACCATAAAATTTTTCGTGTTAAGAGTATTTGTACTTTAACAGAGAAATACTATTATATTCGTCAAAATACAACATCATACATAGACGATTCTCTTTCAATGGCACAAAAGGTAAATAAACACCATCAGATTACATATCACACTAATGCTCAAAATTAGTTTTAAGATCCTTTTGGTCTTCAGCTCCTTTTGTTGTTTGTTAGTCTTCTTCAACAAGCCCAAAATCACAACAATCCATTGATTGTGCAAAAAAAGTGAAAAATATAAATAAATGGATTGTGCACTAAAAAAGTGCACAATCAAAAAATAAATAAATGAAATGAAAATGCCATGCGTAAAAACTGGATAGAGATTGTGCACTTAATAAGTGCACAATCCATAAAAAAATGAATTGTGCACTTAAAAAGTGCACAATCTAAGTTTGACTTTCTCTGACACCATGAATGGATTTGCCGATAAAATAGAAAGGCATTGTGCACTTAATAAGTGCACAAAGCCGGTTTTAGTGCTTTTTCTTATATGGCATAGAATGGTTCTTTTTTTAGTTGCAGGACATACTTTGGTTCCGGACTCACAGAAGGGCAAGTTTGTCAAAAGATACTGTGAAAAACTATTTTGTCAAAGTTATAAACTTTTTAAAAAAATTATCAAAAGAATACTTAAATCCACATCATCATCAACTTTTTCAACTTAACAATTTCACCCATAAATTTTATAATAATTCATTTTAACTCAATACTTACAACTTAATAAATTTATTCACAAGTTTTAAATAATACACTTAAACCGACTCCATTATCCACCATTATATATACAAAAATATCTAGGTTTTAAAAATATTAAATAAAAAAATTTCCAAAAGCTAAAAATAGAAGTTGGTTGTTTTTCCCTCCAAAAAGCTCCGATTCCGGCATTATTTTCCGGCGATCAACTCTAAATCAGTCCACAAATATCATAAGCTTATCAATTGCACCTATTGTTACCCCATTTGTTTGGTATCTTCTCAAACACACTTTCCACCATTGTTAAAAAGCTTGAAGCCACTCTCATTACTCAAAACCACTTTAGAAAGTACATTATACATCTCAGGCGACTCCAATTTCATTTCTCTATTCCATAAACCCAACGATCGTTGATTAGAAGCAATATTTGTAATTTCAAGGTTTTCGTACGAATAGCTGCCTAGTCATCGACCATTAATCGTCATTCATCGACCGTACATATAACCCGACTGTCGACCATAAGCATAATCTACTGTCGACCAAAGCCTAATTTCAGGATGTCTATTGCAGAATTTGTTTTGGTTTCTGGTGATTTCATGGGAGAATGGATGGAGACTCCCAAATGCTGGAAATGGAGATCTTTTACTAAGGTGACAATCCCCGTTGTTGTTTCCCGCAACAGTTCGTACGACGAATTGGTTGCAAGCGTAATGCAGAGCGGGGATCTAGATTGCGTGTCGGGCGACATGGTGATTAGTTATCTAATGCATTCGAGAAAAAAGGTGAATCCTACGATCATAAATAGTAATGTACGTGTGCTGATGTACATAATGGATGTTGATGCAGATGGATTTAGGCCTATTTTGAGGATAAATGTAGTTGAGAGGTCCTTCAAAGGACTGGTAAATTCATTAGAACCCCACCTCCGCACTCGGAAGTAGACGACGATTTCAGTGATTATGAGAATGATGATGATCATCCTATTAATAAGGAAGATGATTCTATGCATATAGAAGACGTTTCATCAAACTCGTAAGATGATGAAGAAGACCGTGCAACGGGATCACAACCAGGATATTCCTTCACCGACGGAACTAATTTCTATCTTGATCAAATATTCGCCGACAAGAAAGAGCTCAAAATGTTACTAGACGCAGCAACAGTAAGGTAGTCTTTTGATTATTGTTTCGAGTTCCACCCCATCACTATGATCTGTTGCTGCTGCGTAATGACCTTGATTGGCTTTTCTACGACCTGGGGGAAGACCGAGCATACTTAGAGCATAAGCTCCGATGTTTTGCTCGGAGGATCGTTTCCTCCGAGCAATTCTGTAGAGGCTTGACATGAACGGCAATTACTACATCACCCCCCCAACATTCCCCTAATTTAGTTTAGATTTTTATGTTACTTTATGCATTTAAGTTTTTTTTGTATTGTTCATTGCTGAAGAAGATTTCGTAATAGGATTTTGCTAGAAGAAAGCTTCTTCAATTTTGCCTTTTTTGCTTAAAATTCATGTAATGCAATGAACAAATTCAATCAATATAAGTATTTTCAGTTTGTACATTATGTTTTTTCTCTTTTTTGTGACTGTTATTTTTTTGTGGTTATTCGTCTATGCAGACAACATTTCAAAAATTTATGCATTGTTAGATCGTATTATCTATATAATCTATCATTGATCGTATACTCCATCAGTCCTCGTCCTAACATAGTAGTCAATTGTCGACTATGTGAATCAATGAGCCATATTTTGGGGCTGGTGGAATAAAATAATTAAATTAAAAATAATATAAACAGATAATAACATGTTTTAGGGCTAGTGGAATAAAATAATTAAATTAAAAATGATATAAACAGATAATAACATATTTTAGGGCTGGTGGAATAAAATAATTAAATTAAAATAGATTTAAATTGATAATAACATATTTTGGGGCTAGTGAAATAAAATAATTAAATTAAAAATGATTTAAACTGATAATAACATGTTTAGGGGCTGGTGGAAGACAACAACAACAACAATAACAACATACCCAGTGTATTCCTACCTAGTGGGGTCTGGGGAGGGTAGAGTGTACGCAGACCATACCGTATATGATCAAGTTTCATTTCCGTATGAAATTCAAAATAAAAAACCCAAAAAAAAATTCTTTAGTAATCATAGGTTTTATTTTGTATAGGATTTTAAAGCTGAAAAATTCAAAAATATTTTCATCCATTCTTTTGCCGATTTGTTATTTACTTTTCTTCTTGAAGTTTCAAGAAGAAAAATAAAGATATTTTAATCGGCCATGTGCTAAATTTTATGAACTATGCACACCTGATTCTTCTCTCAAGAGAGTGAGATACGTAGGCGCCCTTCTTGGGATCAGTGATCTTTCCAAAAGAAAAAAAGGAAAAATATTTTGAAGAAATATTGAACTCTAATGCATTTGTCGTATCTTGTTCAATTAGTTTAAGGTGGTGGGTTTATGATATTTTGGCTGGTCCTTCATATTGCACCAAGTCAAAGAGAAAGTTATGGCCGATAAGGATACTGAGGTTGTTGTCGCTAACCAGATAGAGAGTTTGGGGAATGAAAATTTAGGAGCTAATGAAGAGATTCGAAAATTAAGGCAGCAATGATAGAAATGCACCGAGCTTGGGCTAACGGATTGCCTCCTCCAGTTCCCACTGATAATCTGGAATATCTGTCTAGCTTGCCCCCCATGTCACATATACACTTTTCTATTTTTGTTGACATGCCATAACATGCATCAAATTCCACTCTAGGGTAACGCTATCCAAATATTTCTAATAGTCATTTCCTCACTTATCAACACAAAACTACCGCATACTCAACTCTACTTACTGTTCATGTTTTTGCACCCCCACCCTTACCTAAAGCTCTTACATTGAATGTCCATCCAACGGTCATGATTCCTCACTCTGCAAGTGAGCCTTCTTTGAATATTTATGGTGATCAGCATCATGCTCTTGAGCCCACATTTAAGTTAACTGGTCCTTACAGCTACACTCACCCGCCTGAATTTCCTCTTAACACTGAGAAGCCTGTTGTGACAGAAGAGCAAGAAAAAATGACTAGAAAATTGAGAAGTTTAGAACAAGCCATGAGAAACTTGCAGGGGCTCGAGGATTACAAAAGTGTCTCTTATAAAGATATGTGTATGTTTCCAGGTGTTAATCTCTCTCTTTGTTTTAAAATACCAAAGTTTGACAAATATGACGGGCACGGTGACCTAGTGGCACATTTGAGACGTTATTGTAACCAACTAAGGGTAGTTGAAAGGAAGGAAGAATTACTCATGGCCTATTTCGATGAGAGTTTTTTGAGTCTAGCTTTGGAATGATTTATTGATCAGAACATCGGCAAGTGGAATAGTTGGGATGACTTGGCTTATGAATTTGTTCAACAATTCCAATATAATGTGGAGTTGATTCCTGATGAGATATCCCTAACTAATATAAAGAAGAAGAATACTGAAAGTTTTAGAGAATATGCGATTAGATGGCGTGAACAAGATGCTAGGGTAAAACCGCCAATGAAAGAAAGCAAGATAGTGGAGGTATTTATTTAAGCGCAGGATAAAACATATTATCAATACTTGTTACTTGCATTAGCAAAGTCATTTATGGAGGCCCTAGAAATGGGAGAGATGATAGAAGATGGAATTAAGACTGGTCGCATTGTGAGTTTTGATACATTGAAAGAAACTACTCAAGCAATTCAAAAGGGTTCAGGAAATATGAGAGGGAAGAAGAATGAGGAAGATGTAACTGTTATTATTGCTGGACAACATGCATGTCCAAGAAGGCCAGGTCGCCATTACCCTTAGTCTCAAGCCCAAGTTCGTAACCAAACTCTGTATAATCATTCCCAAAGCCCATTATATTCCATTCCACCACCTTCATATCTAGTACGCGCCCAACCATATACTCATCTATCTTGTTTTCCACAATAGCGTGCATCGGTCCCTCAACATTGTTCTCAACCCCCATATATTTACTAAGGAACTTCTAAGTCCAAGTTTCAACCGAGGTCAGAGTTTACAAAAAGGAGGAAGTCAAAGGCTAATTTTACACAAAATGTGTCTGATAATGGTTAAAGCTCTATTCGTGATGATGTGCAAATCAGTGGCTAAGATGTCAAGCTCAACAATTGGGAACTCACTCCTCACCTTACTTGGAAGGATTGTTGGTAGTTTGTTTTGTTTTCCTTTCTGTCTTTCGAATTATTTTAGGGTTGTAGTTCGAAATCTATCTTGTTTTGTTTCTTTGTCGTCTTTGTTCCCTTCTTTTTTTCTTTTCAATGAGATGTGGTGTCCTTTGTCGTTTTGTCTTATTTTTGGTTATTTGTTTGTCTTCTTTACAAAAAACATTTTATGTTGGTCTAGTGTTAGGACATGCTTGTGAAATTTTGAGCCAGATCTTAAAATTCAGTTTAATCATGAAATATTGAATCAAAGGGCCAAAGTTAGAAAAAATAAGCATCTGAGAAATAGGTAGAGTTTTGTGACATTTGGTGACCATGTTGAAGTTTTCTTTGAAAATTAAGACAATTATTTTGAGAATCACAAGAATAACTTGGTCATCAATTGTAATACATATCTCATTTAGGTCAAACAATGGATGCACAATTCTATATCAAGAGAAACAGAAAGAAAATCAGCTCCACAAAAGCATGGATCATTCGATCTGAGGGATGTACAAAAAGGTGGAGTTGTATGTTGGACAAGGCTAGAAGAAGTAGTGACACTCATGCTCAATTAAAGTTAGTGTTGTTAATGTTTCACAAATGATCTTCATCTTTCACTTCATATAGCATGATGTGTACTTTCATTTTCAAGGATGGATATGATGAAGGCATTTCATTCTGTCATCCAAACATTGTATCATCCTTTGTTTACCTCATTTGAGTTTTAGTCATATTTTCTTTCATACCTTTATTTGGAATCAAGATTGAGTCAACAAAGTTAAAAAAAAGCGTCGAGTAAAAGAATAGTCAAAAAAAAATTCAAAAAAAAGGAAAAAGAAAAAGAAATAATGTGTCAAAAAGAAAAAAATAAAGGAGTGTCAAGAAAAATAAAGTCAGAAAAGGTCCAAAAGAGAAAAAAGAGTCAATAAAAGAAAAAAATCAAAATCAGAATCAAGCAAAAGAATAAATTGTTGAACTACGTGTGACCTATTTCTTCCCTCTTGGGAGTGAGATACGTAGGTTGCCCTACTCAGGGCTCGGTCCAAACAAATAAACAATTTAGAATCACTCCGCCAAAAGAAACTGGGGCATGAGTGAATCCTTATTGTTTGAGTCGATTCCAAAAGTTGTAAGTCCTACCCTACTTCAAGTGTCGTTTGGGCCTCATGCCATCCTTTCTTTCTAACCTCATCCAAAAGCCAAGTTACAACTAATGAAAGACCTTCAGATCAATCTTTGAGAATGTTAAGGCCAAGCATGCAATAGATATGATGATGCATTTTTGGAACTACTTGTCTTCCTTAGCATAAAGAATCAAGAGAGAAATAAAAATGAGAGTCTTTTTGGTGAAAACCCTTACGGTCACCGTAAGGCGATGGTAAGCTGAGAGAGATAAAAATTAGAGAGTCACATCGATGAAAATCTTCATGGGAACTGTAAGACGATGGGGAGCTGAGAGAAATGAAAATAAGAAAGTCTCATTGGTGAAAACCCTCACAGACATCATAAGGCAATAGTGAGATAAGATAAAGAAAATGAGAGAGGCTTGTTGGCCAAAATCCTTCAAGGCGTCATTAGCCAAATAAGTTCTTTGAATGCAATTGGCTCAAGGAAACAACTCAGTTTTAGGGTCATTAACTCAACAACAATTGGTGAAAAGTTTGGATTAAAAGATCAGGCAGCTTAATCTAAATACATGGCATAATCATTAGAATTGATTGTCATTCTTTAGATAAATTTTTCTTTTCTTTATTTTCAAAAAGGGACAAACATTGTCTTTTCTTTCTTCTTTATATTTTTATTTTTGTCCTTTTGAGTCTGTCATTCGAACAGAAAATTATTTTTCTCATGTCTTCGAATTAAGTCCATGTCAAAATAAGTGATAAAGGATTTCAAAACTTGCTATCAACTTCTTCAATTGCACAAAGCAAAACAAAAAGGCCAGCATATGAAAGAAACACGATTGTAAGTTGAAACAAGACAAGCAGAAAGTTTCATCAGAAAATAATTTTGGAAAATCGAGAAAATATCAAGGTTCAAAGAATTTATCTGAGATACACATTAAAGTAGAGATATTGTGCTTGCTTCTGAGTCACTTTTAATGATCTAAGTTTAGGTCAATGGTGCAGTAAGACAAGTGCAAGAGAAATTTCTTTAAAAGCCAAAACTGCAAGACAACCACCCTATTTTAAACTCACAAGTTTTATTTGTATGAAACAAGAACAGTTGCTACCTTCTAATTAAAGGCTTCAAAGCACAAATAATCAGAGGTGCAATTGCTCATTTCTGCAAATACAAGAGCAGTGTTGCTGTACAAGTTTGGTAAACATAATTATGGTAAAACTCATTATCTTGTACCCTTAAGAGACACATTCTCTAATTTGGGTCTTTCATGTCTCATGGCTAGGATGTACACTTCCTAATTTGAGACATTAATCCTAAAAAATGCACTTTTGGTAATAATCTTTCACTTTCACTATTAAGAGAGGGACCTGTTGGTCTTAGTCATTCAACTTTACCCTCAAAAGGTGCATTTATTGATCAGAATCTTGCTTAATCTTTGCATTTTGCATTTTTGCAAGTAGTATGATTGGGTTTATGTAACGCCCTGAGAATATACCTTGGGCACTACACGGTACCTACAGTGACAAGTGACCTCAAGATAACCCATGATAGTGGTACCTGTCTTGAGCACTGAGTATATCTGATATCAAAAGATCATATGTAGAATTTAACTGAAAATGCCATAAATTATTAAAAGATAGTTCTGATAATACCTGTAAAACAGTACTGACAACACTGATAAAACGACTAATGATAATGACTAAAACTAACTAACTTTCTATACTAGTTTGAAAAGCCTCTACTGACTGACTGTGGAGCAGATGAGATAAATACCCAACTAACTCTAATTGAATAAATACTAAACTGATAAGGTAAACTGAGATAAATATCCTATGTCCTCGAAGTATGAGGACTCACCACTGCTACAACTGATAATTTGGTTTGTATATGTGCGATCAGGGAACTGAGCGTCCGAACCTATGATATTAAACATCATAGCGCAAGAAACGGGCATGTTATCAGTACTTTCAATGTACTGGTATGCTAAGTGAGGTTAGGGTAATATGCATCATTTCATGTGCAGGACTAATAACTGACTGAATAAATAGCATGAAGTATCGAGTAGAATACATGAAATCTGTAAAGACAGAGAATGCATGACTAAGCATAACAGATGTTCTGAATATAATCTGTAAACTAAAATACTGAATACTAATAAATAGATAACTGATATTTGTATTCTATGGTTAGCAAAACTGAAACTAATTACTGAGCTGAATACTGGACTGAGACTAAGGGAGCTATCATCTAACCAACATGCCCCAATGAGCTAATTGGGGTCCAACCTGTGACCCCTGTTCGAAAGGTGTCAGCACCGTTCCATGATTACTAACACATGGCTACGTGGATCCACTAAGATACTAAACAACCAGGATGTCAAGCCTAAACTGACGGGTGGCACCTAGGCAGATTCAAGCCTAAACTGATGGGTGGCTCCTCATATCCTAAGCTGGCTTTGTAGTTCTAGAATGCAAGGACTGCTACTAACGACTCTTCCTAACTGATAGAGAATCCGTCATCCCTGCATTCACTAGGTGCTAAATCCTACTCCCAACTGAAAGACCCGTAATATTAGACTGACTATGCTTAACTATTTAAAATACTAACTGAAATGATAGGGCTCGAACTATTCTGTAACCATTCTATAAATACTAAAAACTAGGTAAGTAGCAAGATTTTAGGTATTCACCCAGGACTCAGTAAAAATAATAGCAACATTGTACAAAAACTTTGAGAACATGATATGTAAGTATTTATTCAAAACTCCTTCTTATGGGCATTTCATCAAACACTTGTAATTCATGGTTTAAGCTAAGCATGAGAATAGTTTTAAAACATGTAGTAATAGCATGATTTTCCTACTAAAATCACCAATTAAGATTTAATTCAGTGAACAACACCATTTAAAAGTTCAGGGATTAATAACAACAATAATTTCATGTAAACATGGTATAGAATCAAATTTCATGGGGATTCATGGTTAAAATTACAATAACTTGTAAAAATCACAACATTGAATTTGAAGTTGGGTTCTTGGATCCCATGGGTGGAAAGGACCCATGTATCAACATTTAACATACCTCAAAAATTTAAATCTTGAAGGAGAATAACTTTTCTTGAAGGTTCTTCAATGGTGACGCTTGGACGCTTGGAATCTTGTTCTTGGGGAATGATATTGAAAGAAACTCTAATTTTGATGTTAAGGATGAATGATGAGTTATGTTGTTTAAGTTGATGGAATTAGGGGTTAAAAAGGGTTGAAAAGGACCCAAAAATCTCATTAAAAACATTATTACGTCGCTGTACGGACTTGGTTGACGGTTTGGGTGATGGACCGTCACTCAATCCATCAGTTTATGGCCAGAAAATAAGACCACTGCCTGAAGTTGACGGCCTGAATTGATGGTCCATCACTGTCTTGACGGTCTGTCAACCTGGCCAACGCACTTCGGCAGTCAGACAACTCTCTGATAAAATGGGCATAACTTTTTACCCCAATATCGGATTAAGGAAAAATTGGTATCGTTTGAAATTTAATTCAATTATCTATCTTATGATGGGTCATAATCTCAAAATTTCTTAATAAAACAAAAGATATGCTCATTTGAAATTGACTATAGCATTATCCTTTTCAAGAACTTAATCGGTAAGGGATATTTTGATTAGTCTTATAGATAGGAGTTATTTGAGGCCTTAATATACATCAAACTCACTCATAAAACTACCAAAGAACTATAATTTATTTCTTATGATCTCGAAGAATGGTTCTAATATTGGTTTGGATTCTCGAGGTATTACAATATCTCCCCCTTGGGGACATTCGTCCTCAAGTGAGGTTGGTTAAGCTGAGATCACTGAGGAATTAAGGTTACATTCTGAATATACATGCTGAAAATGTGATTACATGACCGAGCCTGAAACATAAAACATGAATGAACTGGTTTCATGAATGCATGAATGATATGAGAATGATATGCAGCTGGAACTGACCATGGAAAAGAGAAATTCTAGGGAAAATTGTTACCTTAAGCTGAATCTGAGTTTGCGGAGAGAAGATAAGGGTACTTGGTTTGCATATATGTTTCTTCTTCCCAAGTGGATCCCTCAATGGATTGGTTTCGCAAAATAGCTTTGACCAAGGGAACTTCTTTGTTCCTTAGTCTACGAATCTAGCGATCAAGGATCTCAACTAGAATTTCTTCGTAAGAAAGGTTGTTCTGAACAACTACGCTTTCTAAAGGGACAACTATAGCTGGGTCACCAGTACGCTTCTTCAACAAAGAGATATGGAATACTGGGTGCATTGAGACCAAATCAGTGGGCAACTCTAGCTCATAAGCTACCTTCCTAAAGTGGCACAAGATTATGTAAGGGCTAACATATCGGGGACTGAGTTTCCCTTTCTTACCAAACCTCTTCACTCCCTTCAAGGGTGATATCTTTAGATATATAAAATCTCTAATCTCAAAATCAAGATCCCATCTCCTCACATCAGGATAAGAATTCTGTCGACTTTGGGTTGTCTTAAGCCTCTCCCTAATCAATTGAACTTTCTCAAACGCATGAAATACCGAATCAGGACCTACCAAAGTGGTCTCACGTACCTCAAACCAACCAATTGGAAATATACATCTCCTCCCATATAGAGCCTCAAATAGAGCTATCTAAATACTAGAATGATAGTTGTTATTATACTCAAACTTAATCAAAGGCAAGTGATCATCCCAACTACCCCTAAAATCAATAACATATGCTCTCAACATGTCCTCCAGGTTCTGAATGGTCCTCTATGCTTGACCATCTGTCTGAGGTTGAAAGGTTGTGTTGAGATGAACTTGGTACCAAGACCCTTCTAGAACGTTTTCCAAAAGTGATAGGTAAAATGAGTACCTTTATCTGAAATGATAGACAATAGGACTCCATGCAACCTAACCAACTCCCTAAGATGGTGTAGTCCTCAGCTAAATAAGAAGTATGGACTGGTAAGAAATGGGCTGATTTGGTCATCCTGTCGACTATAACCTATATTGAATCATGTTGATGAAGTGTACGAGGTAAACCTATTACAAAATCCATGTTAACCACTTGCCACTTCCAAGTGGGGATTCTGAACTCCTGGATAATGTCGTTAGGCTTTTAGAGTTCAACCTTAACCCACAGATAATTCGAGCACTTAACTACAAACTCTGCAATATTCTTTTTCATACCACCCCACAAATAGATTTCCCGCAAATCACGGTACATCTTCGTGGACCTTGGATGAATGGAGTAACGCGCACCATGCACTTCTGCAAGAATTTGTTGTCTCAAATCATCTACACACGGCACACACATTCTACCCTGGCAATGCAACACACCATCTTCCCCTTGGAAAAAAACCTTTACTTTCTGATCTCTAACTGACTCCTTCAACTTAACCAAACTAGGATCCCTATCTTGCTTTTCTTTAACTTTGGCAACCAAAGTAGATTCCAAACTATTTTGAACCTATACACTACCCTCAGCTTAGTCTACCAAACAAACACTTAATCTAGCAAGATGATGAACTTCCTAAACTAAATTCTTTATATCATCCTCAATGTGAGTAACACTACCCATAGGCAACTTACTGAGGGCATCTGCCACTACATTGGCCTTTCTCGGATGATACAGAACTCAAATGTCATAATCTTTCAACAATTCTAACCATCTCCTCTGACGCAAATTAAAATCCTTCTGTGAAAACACATACTGCAAGCTTTTGTGGTATGTGAACACATCAACATGCACCCCATACAAATAATACCTATAAATCTTTAAGTCAAACACAACAACTGCTAGTTCAAGATCATGGGTGGGGTAATTCTTTTTATAAGGCTTAAGCTGTCTAGAGGCTAGGCTATAACCTTACCTTTTTGCATCAAAACACCCCTCCCAAACAAACTCTAGAAGCATGATAGTACACAACAAACCCATCAGAACCATATAGTAGCATCAAAACTGGGATTGTGGTGAGTCGAGTCTTCAACTCAAAAAAACTTTTCTCACAAAAATATGAACACTGAAAATTAACTTTCTTTTGAGTCAATCTGTACATGGGGGACGCAATAGACGAAAACCCTTCAACAAACCATCGGTAATGGTCAGCCGAACCCAAGAAACTCCTGATATCTGATGGAGAAATAGGTCTAGGCCAATTTCTCACCACTTTGGTCTTTTAAGGATCAACTTTAATGCCATCACCAGAGATAATATGGACAAGGAAAGCTACTCATCTTAGCTAAAATTCAGACTTACTAAATTTGGCGAACAACTGATGGGCTCTAAGAGTTTGAAATACTATTCTGAGGTGGTCTGCAAAATCATTTTCATTATGGGAGTAGACAAGAATGTCATCAATGAAGACTATGATGAACATGTCTAAGTACTTCTTGAAATCTCGGTTAATCAAGTCTATAAAGGCTGCTGGGGCATTTGTGAGACCAAAAGACATGACTAGAAACTCAAAGTGACCATACTGATTCTGAAAGCTATTTTTGGAATGTCACATTCTCAAACTCTAAGCTTATGATAGCTGGATCTGAGGTCTATCATGGAGAAATAACTGGCACCCCAAAGTTGGTCTAACAAGTCATTGATTCTAGAAAGTGGGTATTTATTCTTGATTGTGACTTTGTTTAACTGATGGTAGTTGATGTACATTCTAAGAGAACCATCTTTCTTATGCACAAAAAGAATTGGTGCATCCCACGGGGAAATGCTCGGCCTAATGAATCCCTTATCTAGGAGATCTTTCAACTGTTCTTTCAACTCTTTAAGTTCGGCTAGAGCAATTTTATATGGAGAAATAAAGATAGGTTGGGTATCTAGAAGAAGGTCTATTGTTAAGTCAATTTCCCGTTTGGGATGAACTCCGGGAAGATCTTCAGGGAACACATTTGGAAATTCCCTTACTACTGAAATTGACTCAAGACTAGGGTCTCAAAATTAGAGTCTTTGACTCAAACAAGATGGTAAATACACCCTTTGGCTATCATTTTCCTCGCTCTAAAGTACAAAATAAGTTGACCCCTAAGCGTTGTAGTACTTTCCCTCCATTCAAGAGCTGGTTCATTTGGAAACTAAAAATAAACTACTCTATTTCTACAATCCACTGAAACATAGTATGAATGGAGCCAATCCATGCCAAGAATGACGTCAAAATTTATCATCTTAAACTCTACAAGGTCTACAGAAGTAACCTTGGGCAGTTCTTGTATATCCATCGGGCTATGATAGACTTACCCACTAATGTAGACACAGAGAAAGGCTCTACTAAGATTTCGGGACTGACTTCGAAGTTGACGGTTATATAAGGGGTTACAAAAGAAAGCGAAGCTCCAGGATCTAATAAAGCATAAATATGTAAATAAAATACTTACAATGTACCAGTAAACACGTCTGGAGAACTTTCCTGATTTTGTCGGGACTGAAGAGCATAAAACCTATTCTAACGCTGACCGCTAGTAGCACTGGAAGTGGCACCCTGTTGATTCGGGTGACCGGCTAGAGTCGATGATAAATGAGACTAACTCGGTAGGCGTACATCCCTTCCCTTATGAGCAATAATTCGACACTCCCAAATCCTTTGGCCTGGTTTACCACACTACAAACATACATCACTGCCAACCCTACACTCTCCCTGATGGTTTCTACCATATTTTTGACAAAAAGAATTTGTGCGACCACTGTTTACACTGCATTGGGACTTAGAGCCTGGCGCCCTATCCCAATTGTCATTTCTGAACTTTGGCATAGGAGTAATTGATGAAGATAGAGCTGGAGCTGATGATTTATGACAGAATTAGGGATGGTTACCACCCTCTGACCTTAGCTGAGCAAAGTTGAAACTGCCTGTCCTAGCCTTCTTGTTCTCTCTTTCTTTTTCCTTAACCTTCTCCTCCTCAATCAGTTAAGCATGGACCATCAACCTAGACAGGTCTATCTCTTTTATCAATATTGCAATCCTACACTCCTTGACCACACTATCAGATACTCTAGACATGAACTTTCTCATCCTAGACCTTTTATAATCTATTATATGAGGAGCATTCCTGGCTAGCAAAGTAAACTTGAGGGAATACTCTTTCACACTCATGTTGGCCTATTTCAAGTTGATAAACTCTAACACTTTAGCTTCCTTCATCTCCAATGGGAAGAATCTATCTAAGAAGGTTGTAGAAAACTCCTCATATTCTATAGGCCCTGCATCTGTGCCCTTATCTCTTTTTCACTCCTTAAACCAAGTATGGGCTACATACTGTAGCTGGTAAGCAGTCAATTCATCACTATCATTGGAAGTCACACCCATAATGTTTGTTACTTTTTGCACCATGTCGAGGAATTCTTGTGGATCCTCTTAAGAATTGGATCCCAAAAATAAAGAAGGATTCAATCGGGTAAAGTCCTGAATCCTAGCTGCAGCAGTATTGGCAACTAGGTTGGACTGAACAACAGCTGGCCAAACATTTTGAGCAGCTACAGAGTAAGCTAGAGTAGCGAATGCAGCTCTAAACTCTGCATGAGAAACATGCTCATTTAGGGGATCTTTCTGAACAGGCGGAGGTACTGGCTGGTTTTTATTTCTTCTTCCGTTAATCTTTCTTGGAGACATATTTTGTAAACAAGAGAAATATGGAATTAGACAGAGATTTTAACTTGAGCTCATGCTAATTCACATAATATGAACACCGAAAGAAGGGAAAATTTTCCTAAAATATCTCATAGCCTTTTGTCCATAAGCGTGGCGCTTTTTACACCCATGCACAAGAAAAAACTCAACACGACTTTTAGACTCCCTAGGACACTTTAAAACCTTAGGCTCTGATACCAAGTTTGTAATGCCCCCAGAATACACCCTGGGCGCTACACAGTGCCTACGGTCACAAGTGACCTCAAGCTAACTTATGATAGTGGTACCTGCCTTGAGCACTGAATATATCTGATATCAAAAGATCATATACAAAATTTAAATAAAAAATGCCATAAGAGTTTTAAAACATTGTTCGGATAATGTCTGTAAAATAGTACTGACAACACTGATAAAATGACTAATAATAATGACAAAAACTGACTAATTGTCTGTACTAGTCTGAAAAACATCTACTGACTGATTATGGAGCTGATGGAACAAACCCCCAACTAACTCCAACTGAATAGAAAATACTGAACTGATAAGGTAAATTGAGATAAATAAACCATGTCCTCGAAGTATGAGGAATCACCACTACTACAGCTGATAATCTGGTATGTCTATGCGTGATTAGGGAACTGAGCGTTCAAAACCATGATATTACATATCATAGCGCAAGAAACGAGTATGCGATTAGTACTTTGAATGTACTGGTATGCTAAATGTGGTTAGGCTAATATGCATGGTTTCATGTGCAAGAGTAATAACTGACTGAATTAATAACATGAAGTACCGAGTAGAATGCATGGAATCTATACAAACTGAGAATGAATTATCAAGCATAACACATATTCTGAATGTAATCTGTAAAATAAAATACTGATAAATGGATAAGTAATATCTATATATTATGGTCTGCAAAACTAAAACTAATTACTGATTTGAATACAAGACTAAGACTATGGGAGCTATCATCTAACCGACATGCCCCAATAAGCTAATTAGGGTCCAACCTATGACCCCAGTTGGAAGGGTACCAGTACCATGCCACGGGTACTAACACATGGCTGCGTAGATCCACTAAGCTACTAAACAACCAGGATGTCAAGCCTAAATTGATGGGTGGCATCTGGGCAAAGTCAAGCCTAAACTGACGGGTCAATCCTCATATCCTACGTTGGCTACATAGTTCTGGAATGCAAGGACTGCTACTAATGACTCTGTCTAACTGACGGGGAAGCATTCATCCTTGCATTCACTTGGTGGTAAATCCTACCCCCAACTAAAAGACCCAGAATATTGGACTGACTATGCTTAACTATTTAAAATACTGACTGAAATGATAGGGCTCATAACTATTCTGTAACCATTCTATAAATACTTAAAACTAGGTAAGAAGCTAAATTTTAGGTATTCAAACCCCCAGGACTCGATAACAATAATATCAAGATTGTACTAAAACATTGAGGACATGATATGTAAGCATTTATTCAAAACTCCTTCTTGTGGTCATTTCGTCAAACACTTGTAATTCATAGTTTAAGCTAAGCATGAGAATAGTTTTAAAACTTGTAGTAATAGCATGATTTCCCTACAAAAATCACCAATTAAGGTTTAATTCAACGAATAACAATATTAAAACGTTTGGGGATTAATAAACAACAACAATTCCATGTAAACATGGTATAGAATCAAATTTCATGGGGATTCATGGTTAAAATCACAATAACATGTAAAAATCACAACTTTGAATTTGAAGTTGGGTTCTTGGACCACATAGTTGGAAAGGATCCATGGATGAACATTGAACATACCTTAAAAGTTTAAATCTTGATGGAGAATAACTTTTCTTGAAGGTTCTTGAATGGTGACGCTTGGATTCTTGAGTTTTCTTGAAGAAGGACTTGAATCTTGTTCTTGGGGAATGATCTTGGAAAAAACCCTAATTTTGATGTTAAGGATGAATGATGTGTTACGTTGTTTAAGTTGATGGAATTAGGGTTTAAAAAGGCCTAAAAATCTCATTAAAAATGTCATTACGTTGCTGTACTAACTTGGTTAATGGGTTAGGTGACTGACCATCACTCTAGTGACTGACCATTACTCAATCCATCAGTTTATGGCAAGAAAACAAGCTCACTCTCTAAAGTTGATGGCCTGGTTTGACGGTCAGTCATTGGCTTGACAGTTCGTTAACCTGGCCATCGTACTTTGGTAGTCGGATAGCTCTCTGGTAAAATAGGCATAACTTTTCCCCCGATATAGGATTAAGGAAAAAATGGTATCGTTGGAAATTTAATTCAATTATCTATCTATTAATAGGTCATGAACTCAAAAATTCTAAGTAAAATGAAAGATATGTTCGTTTGACGTTGACTATAACATCATCCTTCTCAAGAACTCAATCGGTAATGGATATTTTGATTCGTCTAATAACAAGGAGTTATTTGAGGCCTTAATATGCATCAAAATCACTCATAAAACTACCAAATCACTATAATTTATTTCTAATGAGTTTGACGCATCGTTTTAATATTGGTTTGGATTCTCAGGGTATTATAATATCTCCTTCTTGGGGACATTCGTCCTCAAATGAGGTTGGTTAAGCTGAGAACACTGAGGAATTGAGGTTACATGCTGAATATACATGATGAAAACATGATTACATAATTGAGCCTAAAACATGACACATGACTGAATAGGTTTCATGAATGCATGAATGATATGCAGCTGGAACTGAGCATGGAATAGAGAAATTCTAGGGAAAATTGTTACCTTAAGATGAGTCTGAGTTTGCGGAGGATAAATGAGGGTACTTGGTCCCTATAGATTCTTCTGCTTCCCATGTGTCTCCCTTAACGGATTGATTTCGCAAAAGATCTTTGACCAAGGGAACTTCTTTATTCCTTAGTCGATAAAATTGGCGATCAAGGATCTCGACTGGAATTTCTTCGTAAGATAGGCTGTTCTGAACATCTATGCTTTCTAAAGGGACAACTATAGCTGGTTCACCAAAACATGTTTTCAACAAAGAGATATGGACTACTAGGTGCACCGAGGCTAAATTGGTGGGAAACTCTAGCTCATAAGCTACCCTTCCAAAGCGGCTCAAGATTCTACAAGGGCCAACATATCAGGGAATGAGTTTCCCTTTCTTACCTAAACTCTTCCCTTTCTTCGTGGGAGAGATCTTCAGATATACAAAATCTCTAATCTCCAACTCAATATCTTTTCTCCTCACATCAGCATAAGATATTTGTCAGCTTTGGGCTATCTTAAGCCTCTCCATGATCAATTTTACTTTCTCCAACGCATCAAACATTAAATCAGGCCCTACCAAAGCGGTCTCACCTACCTCAAACCAACCAATTAAATATCTACATATCCTCTCATATAGAGCCTCAAATGGATCCATCTGAATACTGGAATGATAGTTGTTATTATACGTGAACACAATCAAAGGCAAGTGATCATCCCAACTACCCCTAAAATCAATAACACACGCTCTCAATATGTCCTCCAGGGTCTGAATGGTCATCTCTGGTTGACCATCTATCTGAGGGTGAAAGGCTATGTTGAGATAAACTTGGGTACCAAGACCATTCTAGAACGCTTTCCAAAAGTGAGAGGTAAACTGAGTACCTCTATCTGAAATGATAGACAACGAGACTCCATGCAACCTAACCAACTCCCTGAGATGGTGTAGTCCTCAGCTAAATAAAAAGTATGGAATGGTAAGAAGTGGGCTTATTTGGTCATTCTATCGACTATAACCCATATCGAATCATGCTGATGACGCGTACGAGGTAAACCTATTAAAAATCCATGTTCACCACTTCCCACTTCCAAATGGAGATGCTGAACTCCTGCATAGTGACACTAGGCTTTTGGAGTTCAACCTTAACCTACTGACAATTAGAGAACTTAGCTACAAACTCTGCAATATCTTTTTTCATACCACCCCACTAATAGATTTCCCGCAAATTGCGGTACATCTTCGTGGCCCCCGGATGAATGGAGTAACACGTACCATACACTTCTGTAAGAATTCATTGTCTTAAATCATCTACATACGGCACACAAAGTCTACCCTGGAAACACCATACACCATCTCCCCTTTGGGAAAAACCTCTACTTTTTTATCTCTAACTGACTCTTTCAACTTAACTAGACTGGGATCCCTATCTTGCTTTTCTTTAACTTTGGCAAACAAAGTAGATTTTGAACTATTTTGAACCCATATAGTACCCTCATCTGAGTTTACCAAATGAACACCTAATCTAGAAAGCTGATGAACTTCCTAAACTAAATTCTTCCTATCATCCTCAACGTGAGTAACACTTCCCATAAACAACCTACTGAGGGAATCTTCCACTACATTGGCTTTTCCTGGATGATATAGAACACTCATGTCATAATCTTTCAATAATTCTAACCATCTCCTCTTATTCAAATTCAAATCCTTCGGTGAAAACACATACTGCAAGCTTTTGTGGTCTGTGAACACATCAACATGCACCCCATACAAATAGTGCCTACAAATCTTTGAGAAAAACATAATAACTGCTAGTTCAAGATCATAGGTGGGGTAATTCTTTTCATAGAGCTTAAGTTGTCTAGAGGCATAGGATATAACCTTACCTTTCTACATCAAAAAACACCCCAAACTATCTATGGAAGCATCACAGTACATAACAAACCCGTCTGAACTATTTGGTAGCATCAAAACTGGGGTTGTGGTGAGTCGAGTCTTCAACTCCTGAAAACTTTTCTCATAAGAATCTGACGACTCAAACTTAATGTTCTTTTGAGTCAATCTAGACATAGGTGATGTAATAGACGAAAACCCTTAAACAAACCACCGGTAATGGTCAGCCAAACCCAAGAAACTCCTAATATTTGATGGAGAAATAGGTCTAGGCCAATTTCTCACCACTTCGGTCTTTTAAAGATCAACTCTAATGCCATCACCTGAGATAATATGGCCAAGAAAAGCTATTGATCTTAGCCAAAATTCACGCTTACTAAATTTGGCAAACAACTAATGGGCTCTAAGTGTCTAAAATACTATTCTGAGGTGGTCTGCATGATCATTTTCATTACGGAAGTAGACAAGAATTTCATCAATGAAGACTATGATGAACATGTCCAAGTACTGCTTAAAATCTCAATTCATCAAGTCTATAAAAGGGTGTTGGGGCATTTGTAAAACCAAAGGACATGAATAGAAACTCAAAGTGACCATACCGGGTTCTGAAAGCTGTTTTTGGAATGTCACATTCTCTGACTCTAAGCTGATGATATCCAGATCTGATGTCCATCATAGAGAAATAACTAGCACCTCTAAGTTGGTCAAACAAGTCATCGATTCTAGGAAGTGGGTATTTATTCTTGATTGTGAGTTTGTTCAACTGACAGTAGTCGATACACATTCTAAGATAACGGTCTTTCTTACACACGAACAGAACTGGGGTACCCTACGGGGAAATATTGGTCCTAATAAACCCCTTATCTAGGAGATCTTTCACCTATTCTTTTAACTCTTTAATTTCATCTAGATCCATTCTATATGGAGAAATAGAGATAGGCTGGGTATCTAGAAGAAGATTTATTCTAAAGTTAATTTCCCTTTCGGGAGGACCTTCGGGAAGATCTTTAGGGAACAATCTGGAAATTCCCTTACTACTGAAATTGACTCAAGATTGGGGGTTTCAAAATTAGATTATTTGACTCTAATAAGATGGTAAATACACCCTTTGGCTATCATTTTCCTCGCTCTAAGGTACGAAATAAGTTGACCCCTGAGAACTGTAGTACTGCCCATCCATTGAAGGACTAGTTATTTGGAAACTGAAAACGAACTACTCTGTTTTTGCAATCCACTGAAGCATAGCGTGAATGGAGCCAATCCATGCCGAGAATGAAATCAAAATTCATTATCTCAAACTCTACAAGGTCTACTGAAGTAACTTTCTGAGACACTGTAATCGGGCAATTCATGTATACCCGTCGGGCTATGATAGACTTACCCACTAGGGTAGACACTGAGAAAGGCTCTACTAAGATTTTGGGACTAACGCCAGAATTGATGCCTATATAAGGGGTTACAGAAGAAAGAAAAGCTCCGTGATCTAGTAAATCATAAATATGTAAATGAAAGACTTGCAATGTACCAGTAACCACATCAGCTGAACTTTCATGATCCTGTTGGGACTAAAATGCATAAAGCCTGTTCTGATGGTAATCTCTAGTTGCACTGGAAGAGCTCCCTATTGAGTTGGGAGACTGGCTGGAGTCAGCCGACCGGATGGAGTCGATGACTGATGAGACTGGCTCGGTTGGTACACATCCCTTCCCTTTTGAGCAACCACTCAGCACTCTCGAATCCTATTGACTGGATTACTATACCCAAAACATATATTACTGTCAGCCATATACTCTCTCTGATGGTTCCTACCATATTTTTGACAAAAAGAATTTCTGTGAACACTGTTTACACTGCCTTGGGACTTAGAGCCTGGCGCCCTAGCCCGATTGTCATTTCTGAACTTTGGCACAGAAGCACTAGCTGAAGATGGAGCCAGAGTTGATGATTTCTGATGGAATTGGGGACGGTTACCACCCTATGACCTTGGCTGAGCAAAGTTGAAACTACCTGCCTTAGCCTTCTTATTCTCTTTTTTTTTCTCCTTAAATTTCTCCTCCTCAATCTATTGAGCATTGACCATCAACCTAGATAGGTCCATCTCCTTTATCAATATTGCAATCCTACACTTATTGACCATACTATCAGATACTCTAGACACGAACTTGCTTATCCTAGACCTGTTATCAGCTACTACATGAGGAGCATACCTGGCTAGCAAAGTAAACTTGAGGAAATACTCTTTCACACTCATGTTGACCTACTTCAAGTTGCTAAACTCTAACACTTTATCTTCCCTCAACTCCAATGGGAATAATCTATCTATGAAGATTATAGTAAACTCCTCCCATTCTATAGGCCATGTATCTACGCCCCTATCCCCTTTCCACTATTAAACCAAGTATGGGCTATATCCTACAGCTGGTAAGCAGCCAATACAACATTATCACTAAAATTCACCCCTATAATTTTTGTTACCTTTTGCACTATGTCAAGGAATTCCTGTGGATCCTCTTTAGACTTGGATCCCAAAAATGAAGGAGGATTCATTCAGGTGAAGTCCCGAATCCTAGCTGCGACAGTATTGGCCACTGGGTTGGCCTGGACAGCAGCTGGATGAATATTTTGAGTTGCTAAAGAGTGAGATAGAGTAGTGAATGCAACTCTGAACTCTGAATGAGAAACATACTCATTCAGGGGATCTTCCTGAATGGGAGGAGGTGCTGGCTAGTTTTTGTTTCTTTTTTCATTAATTTTTCTGGGAGGCATATTCTATAAATGGAAGGAATATGGAATTAGATAGAGATTTTAAATTGAGTTCATGCTCATTCATATAATATAAACACTGAAAGAAGGGAAACTTTTCCTAAAATGTCTCGTAGCCTCTTGTCCATAAGTGTGGCGTGCTTCACAACCATGCACAAGACTTTACTCAATGCACCTTTTAGACTCCCTAGGATACTTTAAAACCTTAGGTTATGATACTAAGTTTGTAACGCCCTGAGAATATACCCTGGGCGCTACACGGTGCCTACGGTCACAAGTTACCTCAAGCTAACCCATTATAGTGGTACCTACCTTGAGCACTAAGTATATCTAATATCAAAAGATCATATGTAGGATTTAAATGAAAAATGCCATAAGGTTTAAAAACATAATTCTAATAATGTCTGTAAAACAGTACTGACAACACTGATAAAATAACTAATGATAATGACAAAAACTAACTGTTTGTACTAGTCTAAAAAGCCTCTACTGACTAACTGTGGAGATGATGGGACTAACCCCCTACTAACTCCAACTAAATAGAAAATATTGAACTGATAAGGTAAACTAAGATAAATAAACTATGTCCTCAAAGTATGAGTAATCACCACTGCTACAGCTAATAATCTGGTATGTCTATGCACGATCAGGGAACTGAGTGTCCAAACCCATGATATTAAATATCATAGCGCAAGAAATGGGTATGCGATTAGTGTTTCGAATGTACTGGTATGCTAAATAAGGTTAGGCTAATATGCATGGTTTCATGTAAAGGAGTAATAACTGACTAAATGAATAGCATAAAGTACTGAGTAGAATGCATGGAATATATAAAGACTGAGAATGCATGACCAAGCATAACATATGTTCTGAATGTAATCTGTAAACTGAAATATTGAATACTAAAAATGGATAACTGATATCTGTATACTATGATCATCAAAATAGACTCTAATTACTGAGATGAATACTAGACAAATATTGTGGGATCTATCATCTAACTGACATTCCTTAATGAGCTAATTGGGGCCCAACCTGTGACCCCAGTTAGAAGGGTATTAGCACCGTGCCACGGTTACTAACACATGGCTCCGTGGATCCACTAATCTACTAAATAACCAGGATGTCAAGCCTAAACTGATGGGTGGCACCCGAGCAGAGTCAAGCCTAAACTGATGGGTGAATCCTTATATCCTACACTGGCTACGTAGTTCTGGAATCCAAGGAATACTACTAACGACTCTGCCTGACTGACGGAGAACCCGCCATCCCTGCATTCACTCGGTGCTAAATCCTACTCCTAACTGAAAGACCCAAAATATTGGACTGACTATGCTTAACTATTTAAAATATTGACTGAAATTATAGGGCTCGTAACTATTCTGGAACCATTCTATAAATATTGAAAACTAGGAAACAGCTAAATTTATGGTATTCAAACCCCCAGGACTCAATAACATTAATAGCAAAAATGTACTAAAACTTTGAGGACATGATATGTAAGAATTTATTCAAAACTCCTTCTTGTGGGCATTTCATCAAATACTTGTAATTCATGGTTTAAGCTAAGCATGGGAATAGTTTTAAAACTTGTAGTAATAGCATGATTTCCCTACTAAAATCACCAATTAAGGGTTAATTTAGCGAACAACACCATTCAAACATTTGGGGATTAATAACAACAACAATTTCATGTAAACATGGTATAGAATCAAATTTCATGGGGATTCATGGTTAAAATCACAATAACTTGTAAAAATCACAACTTTGAATTTGAAGTTGGGTTCTTGGACCCCATAGGTGGAAAGGACCCATGTATGAACATTTAATATACCTCAAAAGTTTAAATCTTGTAGGAGAATAACTTTTCTTGAAGGTTCTTGAATAGTGACGCTTGGATTCTTGAGTTTTCTTAAAGAAGGGTTTGAATCTTGTTCTTGGGGAATGATCTTGAAAAAAACCCTAATTTTGATGTTAAGGATGAATGAGGAGTTATGTTGTTTAAGTTGATGGAATTAGAGGTTAAAAAGTGTGGAAAAAGACCAAAAAATCTCATTAAAAACGTCATTACGTCGTTGTACGGACTTGGTTGACAGTTTGGGTGATGGACCATCACTCAAGGGACTGGCCGTAACGTAATTCATCAGCTTATTGCCAGAAAACCATCTCACTGCCTGAAGTTGATGGCCTGGGTTGACAGTCCGTCAACCTTGCCGTCACACTTCGACAATCGGATAGCTTTCTGGTAAAACGAACATAATTTTCTGCCCCGATATCAAATTAAGGCAAAATTGGTATCGTTGGAAAGAGAATTCAATTATCTATATTTATATGGGTCATGCACTCAAAAATTCATAGAAAAACAAAAGATATGATTGCTTGAAATTGACTATAGCATCATTTTTCTCAAGAACTCAATCGGTAAGGGATATTTTGATTCGTCTAATAGCTAGGAGTTATTTGAGGCCTTAATATACACAAACTCATTCATAAAACTACCAAAGCACTATAATTTATTTCTCATGAGCTTCAAGGATGGTTCTAATATCAGTTTTGATTCTCGGGGTATTACAGCTTGACACCCGCAAAAGCTTTTGATGATAATCTAGATAAAAAAGAAAGATTAATTCCTGTTATTTGAAACTTTACTTCAAGATCTTCCTGAAAAATAAGACTTTAATTTCTGCTTAGGGCCTTACTAAAAAATAGGATTTTATATTTCAAAAAAATGGAATTTTTCTCTATCATAATCTTTGTTTGGGATAATTTTTGTCTAGTTTTGACTTTGATTTTAGGAGTCCGCTTGGAGAACATTGTACAGAAGTTGCAAGTCAAAAAATTGAAAGTTAGATACCCACCTGAAGAATAGAGTGATGAAATTGCAAGTCAGGAGCTAGCCAGAAGAACAGGGTAATTAAATTGTAAGTCAGGAACCCGCCTGAAGAACAGGGTGATGAAATAGCAACTCAAGATCTCCCCTGAAGAATAGGGTGATAAAACTTCAAGTCAGGAGCCCTCCTGAAGAACAGGGTGATGAAATTTCAATTCATGAGCCCACCTGCAAAATAGGGTGATGAAATAGCAAGTCAGGAGCCCGCCTGAAGAACTTAATGATGAAACGAAAAGTCAGGAACCCGCCTGAAGAACGGGGTGATGAAATGGCAGGTCAAGAGCCCACCTGAAGAATAAGGTAATGGATGGTAAGTCAGAAGCCCACCTAAAGAACAGCAAGATAGAATGGCAATTTAGGAGCTCTCCTGAAGAATAGGGAGATAAAATTGTAATTCAGGAGCCCTCTTAAAGAACAGGGTGATGAAATTGCAAGTCAGGAGCCTGCCTTCAGAATAGGGTGATGAAATTGCAAGTCAGGAGTTCGCCTGAAGAACAAGGTGATGAAATGGTAAGTCAGGAGCCCACCTAAAGAACAGGATGATAAAATTGCAAGTCAGGAGTTTGCCTGAAGAATAGGATGATGAAAGGTAATGGAATTCAAAGTCAAGAGCCTGCCTAAAGAACAGGGTGATGAAATTGCAAGTAAGAAGCCCGCCTAAAGAACAAGGTGATGAAATTAAAAGTCAAGAGTCCGCCTAAAGAACAGGGTGATAAAATTACAAGTTAGGAGCCCGCCTGAGGAACAAGGTGATAAAATTGCAAGTCAGGAGCTTGCCTGAAAAATAGGGTGATGAAATAGAAAGTCAGGATCCCCCCAAAAGAACAAGGTGATGAAATTTCAAGTCAGAAGCCCGCCTAAAGAACAGGTTGATGATATTGTAAGTCAGGAGCTCTCCTGAAGAACAGGATAATGAAATAGAAAGCCAAGAACCCGCTTGAAGAATAGGGTGATAAAATTACAAGTTGGGAACACACCTGAAGAACAGGGTGATGAAATGTCAAATCAGGAGCCCGCCTAAAGAAAAGGGTAATAAAACTGAAAGTCAGGAGCCCGCCTGAAGAATAGGGTGATAAAATTGTAAGTCAGGAGCTCGCCTGAAATACAGGGTGAAGAAATTAAAAGTCAAGAAACAAGGTTAATAGATTGAATGTTAAGAAACAAGGTGAAGCAATTGAAAGTCAATAAAGTGAGGAAATTACAAGTCGGGAGCCCGCCCAAAGAATAGGATGATGAACTTGAAACTCAAATGATTAAAAATGGAGAGTCGGGATCCCTCTGAGATAACAGGGTGATAAAATTGAAAGTCAAGCAACAAGGTGAGAAAATTGTAAGTCAGGAGCCCACTTGAAGAATAGAGAGAAGATTTTTAAATTCAGGTTCGAATTCAGAAGTACCACTAACAGAATATGGTCAATTTTTGAGTTTATCTACAACATCATATTTTGTATGGAGAAAGAATTATTCTCAAGTTCAATCCAAAGAAGATCAGATCATTCATCACTTTTGAAAGCATTGAAGATTCAAGTCAAAAATCAAGAGAAGTTGCATAGATAGGATTTTTTTAATGTCATTTTTGATGTAATAATAGAGTCACGGATTGGAACCTCAACAAGGCCTAACTCGACTCTCTAAATCGGTATAGTCCAGTTCCTTTCTAACCCTTTGAGATACCTGTGACTCAATTCCCTCATAATATGGGTAAGTAGGATTTCCAAAATCAAGAATTGGTCGCATTCCTTCTGTCTGTTTCCTCCCTTTGACAAATGGTTGGGTCAAAATTCGGTCTCATTGTCTACTTCTTTGTCTGAAAATACTTTGTGTTTACACTCAAAGAGGGGTATGATGTAGACATATAATTTTGTCCCTCCCGAAAACCTAATTTATCTAGTTTACTCTCGCCATACCTTGTACCCTACCCCCATGTGATGATCCTTTCACAAAATGACAAATATAATGAAATTCCTAACATATTATCAACCCATCCAATCAAAATTCACCACCTCATCCTAATTCTATCTACCTTACACCCTGATACACCCAAATTATACCTCTCTTATTAGAGAGTAAGTGATCACTGTCAAATATAGAATTCAACTAGGTTGGATGTCAAATCCCACAGGGAATATAATGTTCACTAAGTATTGGGATTGTTATTAGACTGTTGATCTAAGGTTCCAAAATAAAGGGGGTTTGGAATTGTTAACGGTATTCTTTTGTATTTGTGTTACACAAAAGTCCAGCTACTAAGAGTAAATATAGATGTAATTTCAATGAGAATGAATTAACTAGAGTTATGCTCACCAAGATGTTCAAACAATTAGGGTTGCGAGTTTGTGTTCGAAATCTAACTTATGTATCCAATTGCAAGAATTATTAAATTCTAAGGATTACCCATATGTTTCTCAACCTAATGAGTATTTCACCCTTTACTTCTCTCGAACTTAAAGGATTCATATATTATTCAATAACACTCTCATGAGGGTTGATCCTATTAAGGCATCAACCCGTTAACCCAAAGGGTAAACCTATGGAGTTCATGTGAATTACTTCTTTTCCCAACATCCACTTTCTTGTCAGACAAGTGGAGTTTATGGGCTCACTTCTCAAGTTTGCAACCAAGATATGTCATTAAGATGAAGAAGATTCATGCAATTTTGATAGATGTTAGAAATCAAACCCATTCACAACCCGAAAATAATTCTCTACATCAAGGCTCCCATAACCCTGGTTATGGGAGTTTAGCTACTCATCTCCATTTAATAAATCAAAGTTATATTGGTGTTCATAAATAACTTCAGAAAAGTACTTACAAAAGTCACAATATTGTTCTTCCTAATCTTTGATGGAAAATATAAAAACTAATAATCAACTCTCAATCTCTCGATTCAAATCCCAATGAAAAGTAATACAAAGCTCTCAATAGAGGAGAAAGTATGAAATTGAAGACAAAAGAAATAGAATAAAGCCTAATACTTGCGATTTATATGATTCCTGAACGGGAGTTTTAATAATTCAAACTTAGATTTTCCATGTTTTCGTATGTCGATGGTCCGTCGCCTACACAGTCGCTAGGGGTCCAGTGACTCCATGTTCTACTTTCGGGCGACGGGTAGTGCGACGGCCCATCGCAAGGTCGATGGTCCATCGCTTGAACCGTCATAGGACTTCTAGGGATGATTTGTTCTATATTATGGCGACGGCTTAGACCGACGGCCCATCCCAGGGCCGACGGTTTAGACCGACGCCCATCCCAGGGTTGACGGTCCGTTGCCTGGACCGTCGCATGATGTCCAGAGTCTATTCCTTCTTCTTTTGGTCGACAATTTAAACCAACGGATCGTCGCAAGGTCGACAGTCCGTTGCCCAAGCCGTCGCTGCTCATTTTACTTCTGTTTTTCTCAAGTTGTCTAAGTTACCCTTCACACTTAGTCCTTGTCCTGAAAATGCCAAAATACCATGTTAAATACAATAGTGGATGCTTGAAAACACACAATTATCCTAAGAAAAAGGCCTAAAATATTCCGTCAAAAGACGGAACATCAACACCCTCAACTTAAGGCAATTGTTTGTCCTCAAGCAACTCAACAACGGGATACATATATGAACAACATCATGATATGCATTTCACAATAAAACAGACACAATCATACAATCATTCCACTACTCATTTGGTTATGCTATTTTATCACACATGGATCTACTATTGGCATTAAATATTAATCAACATATTGACAGCTACAGATACAACACCCCAAAGAAATAAATAGAACAGATATAACTCACCATGCCCTTACAACCAAAGAAGTCCACCTCACTTCACACAGTTAAATCGTGGAAAAAACTAAGCTCTCACTCTCAGAAAAGAAGTTACCAACACAGTGCATATCTATAAGTATGCCCTTATCATCTAATGCTCTCTCATGATTGACTCGCCAAGATCAAATAGGACTTGCTACGGGTTGTAATGAGGTTTTATGCTCGGTGAAGGTTATTCATTTGGGCAAGTGACTTAAAGTATAAGAATTTCACTCTCTTTACCCTTTTTGGTAGCTACTTACCAGAATCAAGGACCCTTTTATTCATTCGCAGTTATTTATAGGCGCTCTTGTCATAACCCCTTTTTTATAAGAACACATCATCATCCACCCTCAACTTATGCTAATACAGAAGATTGAGGTGCACAATATCTATTTAGATTTCTAACTAGACCAGGGCCGGATTCTACCACTCAAATTACTTTCAACTCAACCTCCTAGGCTGCTAATAATCCAGCAGTAGCCACCCTCAACTTAGACGATTTTCCTAAGTTAAAGAGCACAATGTCCATAATTGGACCAGGGCCAAAGCTAAATACTTAACACCTTCTAGAGAGTGAATCAAACTTATTTGGATAGAAAAACATTACCACATCTCAAAAAGGTTGACAAAGAGAACACAATGTTTTTGGTGGGTCAATTATTTGGATAAGTAGACTAACAACACAAGATGGCCTACTATCCTCTCTTATTGAGTCAAAAAACACGACAATATCTAATGAACTAGGCAAGTTCTAGGTGTAACACTTTTTACAGAACTACACAAATACTCACCCACACAGGCACTGAGTTAATTTCTATCCTACTAATTCTCGGGATCCAGATCATATAACTATGCTTTGCTTTATTACTAACTTTTAATTCCATTACCAGAGTCACACATGGTTGCACAACACATTGCCACTTGGTACGAGCAATTAATTACACAAAAAATGAAAAACATAATTTTACTACCATCAGTTGTCATCCACATATATACAATAAGGTGCTAATGAGAATAGAACTTTTATTTCATGCAACCATATTACCAACAGAACATGAAAATGAAAATAGCAAAATAAAAATACAACAACTTAGACATGCTGATAATATCGGTAGCACAGCCGCCCCATGGTACAAACACATCCCACCGCCACAAAAAAAAGATAATGCTTTGCCCTCAAATGCATAAAATTTTAAGTACAGAGAAGGGGAAAATACTTGTCGTGCCTTTTATTCAATCTGAAGCATCAGTAAAGTGCGGCGAGGCTGTTGTGTCCTTACCCAGTGATATGTTGACTCCCATGGAGGTGGGAGTACTCATAATCTTTCCCTTCAGAATTGGAGGTACCACATCTCCATCCAGATCTATAGGTTGCCTTCTTGCTGGGGCAGAACTTGTAGACACTCCAGCTGATTCATCTTCTACTTTTTTTCTTCTTCTCTCCTTATCTCTCCTTGAACTCTTCCTTGCCTTTCTCATATCATACTCAAATATCTGCTCAGGTGATATGTCTTTTAGCCTCTTTATCTTGGCATTCTTCTTTGCAGCTTTCTCAGTCTTTTCATATGGTTCAGCTATTTTCTTACCCTTAAACTTAATTGGTCGCCAAAATAAGTCAACCAGGACCTCATCCCAATCACTAAAAATCTGTACTGGATCAAAGATAGTTTGCTGTGGCTGTTGATTTATCTTGTCTACATCTGCCCGAAACCGTCTAACTTCCTCTATCACATTAGAAAAATTTGGGATAGACATTGTATCAAGCTTCTTGTTGGTTTGCTCCTCTATGCTATCCATTCACAGCTGGATATTTCTGAAAGGGTGCAATGGTTCTTCTACAATCCACTCAACAAAGGGTTTGAAATCTTTCCCCTATATGGCCATTTGCTTTTCAACCTTTTTGACAGCCCGTACAGTCTTTGCAAAGTTTTCATGGTTTAGCCTATGCTTAGAATATTGGGGTGGGATAGACGCGAGTCTAGAATCCCACCCATAGGCATCGAATTGAACCTATAGACGTAGTAGAAGGTACGGACGTAGTAAGTGGCAATGGTATACCTGCAAAACCCTCTGACAATTCAAAAACTGACACTGACTGAGTCTGCTGAGCTGGAGGTATGCTGACTCTCATATCAAACCTCGATTCATCCCTCATCTTTTCAATGTCCTGTTTATGCAGTTCTTGGACCTCATTATCAACCCCACAAATCAAAGGGACATTTGCTTGCTTGCACATGTCAGCGATAAGGAAAGGAAATGGCATCACCATCTGAGTCTTGTGAGCATGGAAAAATAGCTCATCAGAGATAATGTGACCAAAATCTATGATCAACGCTTCAATCAAAGCATCCACAATCACAACTCTAGTAAGTTCCAAGCAATCATTGCCTCCAGTGGGCATGAGCCTCAATCGTACAATCGCCTACCAAAACTTGGATCTAAAGCTGAGGTATTTCTTTGATATTCAGTCATGGAGGTCGTGTAACCATGCAGGCTTTCCCCCATCTGTCAGGACCCTCGCTAACCAGGGCCTTTGTATAGCCCGTGTGAATAATCGATGCTCCAACTCAGGAATTTCCCCTGGTATCTGGTAATCGGTCCCAAATAAGAACTTTTTCAAAGTCCACTCTAAAATGTCAATATCAACTCCATGGATAGGAACGATCTCAAGCTTGTTCATGTCAGCAACTGATGCACCCGCGGGATAATTCTTTTTCAGCAATGCCAAATAGTTGGCAAAAAACTCGTGAACCAAGTTAGGTTGGTAGGATCCAAATGTCTTACTCATCCAAGCCAACTCATACTCATTGAACCGCCGCTCGAGTTTGGGATACTCGTGCAGGGTTGTTGTTATGATTCGATACTCCTCAGAAATTTCTCTTTTGATTGGCAACCTATTCGTTGGTGCCAACCCTTTGTAGAAGATATCTCGAGCACCCACCATTTGTCATCTTATGGCTTCCTGTACTTGAGGATCCTTGCATTGGATTAAGTTAGGATTCTCTCGTTGGGGAGCCTCTTCTTGAACAGGGTTAGAAGTTTCAACCCCCATCTCAACTAAAATAAAATTAGAGTTGCTGCTGCTACTTTCTTCAACCTCCTCTTCAGACGAGGAGGATGAAGAAACCATTTGATGACTTCACCGAGTGTTATGGCTGGTGCATCAGACCTAGCTACTTGGCCTCTACCCCGGCCTCTGGTTTGTGGTAATTTGGGAGCGATAATACTTGCAAGTGATACATTATCAGTTCACAAACTTAAACTAGAAATTAGAAACAATTATGGACCAGCGATGGCTAGGGCGATAATCCGTCGGTCCTGCGACATTCTGTTGACCCAAATCATCGGGGTCATTCCAGTTACATTGATTCTGAGGAAGTGGTGATGGTTCGGGCGCCAGTTCATCAAGTATCCAACGATCCATCGCATTGATCGTCGTCTTCCATTTTTCTCTTTCAGGCTTCATTTCGACATTTTATCAAATATCTTGCATGCTTTTAGTTCAAGAACAAGTTTTTATGGCATTTTCAACATTAATCCACCACTCATTTTGCTTTTCTTGATCTATGGGCTACTCAGACTTCACCTAGGATCTTTGTCAAGTTTCAACTCAATTCAGCCCCACACATGAAAATTTTAAGATCAAAGAAAATTTCTTTACCATTAGAGCCTTCTCATGAGTTCTTGATTCTTAAAGTCGAGTAGCATAAAGAGTAAAGAAGATTTCATACCTTAGTGTTGTTGTACTTGATTCTATCCTTGACTTGCACTCATAACACAAGACACAGTATGACAATTTACTTTTGTAGAGAACTTTTGTTATTTATGAGTGAAAGAACAATAAGGATATGGAGTTTAAATAGAAGAGGGAAAAGGGAAATGGAAGGTTTTCAAAGAGAATGAAAGGTTTCAGGTACGTTGAATAATATGGGGGTTACTCAATTGCGTCAAATTATCTATTAAAACTGTTTTGGTCAGATAAGAATGAAAAATTTGGCTATTTAAATTAATTCGACCTGGCCCACTGAAATAGGGTTAAATGTGATGGTTCGTTCGATGGTCCATCGAATATGCGAAGGCTCATCGGTCGAGCCGTCGTCCCAATCTAGTGAACATACCTTGTGACTCATCAGAGATGGTTCGTTCGACGGTCCGTTGAACTTGCGATGGTCTGTCGATTATTCATCGCTCCTTTTCTAGTTTCTTAGTTTCTGGACATTGACGTGATGATTACCACGATGGTACATTGAGCCAACAATGGTCTATCGGGTGACCCATCGGTCACCTGAAACTGCTTCTACTTCTGTTCTCCCTGCTCTATTATACCTGCACACTTCAACACTCCCTTCATCTTGCACAAATCAACAAAACAAATAGCAAAATAACCTAAATTAATGATACAGAACAACACAATGTGGGTTACCTCCCACTAGCACCTAATTTATCATTATAGCATGACTTAGTTATCTAGATTACTCAGACTTCATCGAGATAGAGAGTAGCAATACTTTTTATCGAGTCTTTTGGACCGATATAAAGTTTGACTAGTTGCCCATTGACTTTGAAGACACTTCCATCTTCATTTTCAAGTTCAACTACTTCAGATGAGTAGACTTGACTAAATTTAAATGGGACTGACCACTTGGACTTAAGTTTACCTGGAAACAGTTTGAGTCTGGAGTTGAATAGAAGTACCAAGTCACCTTTTTGGAAATCTTATTTTTCAATCCTCTGATCATGATAATTCTTCATATTCTATTTGTATAGGTTTGCCCTTTCATAAGCCCCGAGACGAAATTCATCCATCTCATTTAGTTGAGCCAGTCTTAGCTCCGATGTCTCCTTCCAATTTAGATTTAATCTTTTGAGTACCTATAAAGTCTTGTGCTCCATCTCTATCGGTATGTGACATGCTTTGCCATAGACTAACTGATACGGTGACATACTGATGGGTATCTTGAAAGCAATCTGATATGCCCACAAGGTGTCATCGAGTTTCCGAGACCTATCTTGCCTACTAGCATTCACCATTTTGGCTAGGATGGATTTAATCTCCCGATTTGAAACCTCCACTTGCCCACTAGTTTTTGGGTGATATGGAGTTGATACTCTATACTGTTTCACCCCATATTTTGTCAAAGCAGCTCAAAACACTTTGTTGCAAAAGTGAGATCCTCTATCGCTTATAGTAGTGCATGGTACTCCAAAGTAAGAGAAGATGTACTTTTTGAGAAATACAATAACTCTCTTTCCTTCATTATCAGCCAAGCCGATGGATTCAACCCATTTCGATACATAACCAATAGCAACTAGAATGTACTTCATCCCGTATGAGCTTACAAAAGGGCCTATGAAATTGATGCACCAGACGTTAAACAATTCTACTTCCAGCATCTTCGTCAAAGAAATTTTATGCCTCTTGGAGATTGACCCCTGCCTCTGACATTGGTCACAACTTAGCACGAACTTATAAGCATCCTTAAATAAAGTTGGCCAATAATAGCCACTCTGCAACACCTTTCTAACGGTTCGGTCACCTGCATGGTGACCTCCAACTGGGGAAGCATGACATGCTTCTAATATACTCAATATATCTACTTCTGGCACACATCTCCTTATAATATTATCAACACACCACCAAAATAGATACGGCTCATCCCAGAAGTAATGTGTCACATCATGAAGGAATTTCTTTCTTTGATGAAAAGAAAGATTTTCCGAAATCATCTCGCTCACCACATAGTTTGCAATTTCAGCGTACCAAGGCATTTTATCCATAACAGCATCCAAGATCTCTTCATCCAAAAATGCATCATTGATCTCCATTTCACTCTAACTACTTTCTCACCTTCTATCCTAGACAGATGATCTGCAACTTGGTTTTCGCAACTCTTCCTATGTTTGACTTCAAAGTAAAATTCTTTGAGCAGCAACACCCATCTAATCAACCTTGGTTTTGTGTCCTTATTATCCATCAAATGTCTCAAGGTTGTGTGGTCAGTGTGGACCACCACCTTGGTTCCTAGCAGATAAGCCCGAAATTTCTCAAAAGCATAGACTATAGCAAGGAGTTCCTGTTCGATGATGGTGTAGTTCTTTTGAGATCCATTCAATGCTTTACTGGAATAATATATTGTATGAAACAATTTATCCTTCTTTTTCCCCAACACAGCTCCAAGGTTAACACCGTTTGCATCACACATGATCTCAAATGGTTTCAACCAATCCGGTGCAACAATGATAGGGGCTTCAACCAACTTATTTTTAAGCCATTCGAATGCCTTCAAGAAATCATCATCAAAGTAGAACTTAGCTTTCTTCTCTAAAAGTTTGCAAAGTGGGTTTGCAATCTTTGAGAAGTCCCTTATAAAGCTCCGATAAAAGCCATCATGTCCAAGGAAACTATGCACTTCCTTCACAGAAATAGGAGGTGGTAGCATCTCAATAACCTACACCTTGGCTCGATCTACCTCTATCCCTTTTGCTGAAATTTTGTGCCCGAGAACAATGCCCTCTTTCACCATGAAGTCGCATTTTTCCCAATTAAGCACAAGATTGAATTTTGCAAACCTCTACAAAGCCCTACTCAAGCTCTCCAGACACTACTCAAATGAATCTCCAACCACAAAAAAATCATCCATGAACAACTCCAAGGTGTTCTCAACCATATCCGAGAAAATAGACATCATACACCTTTGGAAGGTAGCGGGTGCATTACATAACCCAAACGACATCTTCTTGAATGAAAAAGTGCCATATGGGCATGTGAACATCGTATTCTCCTGATCTTCAGGAGTAATACAGATCTAATTGTAGCCAGAATATCCATCAAGAAGCAATACCACCCCCTTTCTGCCAACCAATCAAGCATTTGATCCATGAAGGGCATTGGGAAGTGGTCTTTTAAAGTCCATGAGTTCAGTTTACAGTAGTCTATGCAAACTCTCTAGACATTCATAGGCCTAAGAGGAATCAACTTGTTATTTTCATTTGCAACAACAGCCATGCCCCCTTTCTTGTGCACACATTGAACTAGGCTTAACCATTTACTGTCAGAAATAGGATAAACCACTCCTGCGTCCAGCCACTTAATAATTTCCATCTTAACTACCTCTTGAAATGGTGGGTTAAGTCGGCGTTGATGCTTGATGGTTGGAGTATAGTCTTCCTCAAGTTGTATCTTATGAGTGCAGATGCCAGGGAGAATGCCAATAATATCAGCAATAGTCCAGCCTATTGCTTTTTTGTACCTCTAAAGCACCGAAATAAGTGCTTTTACCTATTTCTCGCCCAAATCAGCTGCAATAATCACGGTTAATGTGTTTTTATTTCCCAGAAATGTGTACCTTAAATGCCCTGGCAGCTCTTTCAATTCCAACACCAGTGGCTCTTCAATGGATGGCTTCGCTGATGGTATTGGTCGATTCTTAAGATCAAGATATATCTTCTTAGGAGCATAAGAGTATGATCCCATTCCTGTCAAAGCACAAACAGTCTCTTCATACTCCCCAATGCCTTCACAATTAAAATTCATAAGCACTGCAGCTAAAGACTCGACAACAAACTTCTCCTCTATTGGCACCTTCTGCTCATCCTCATAATATACATCAACAATTGAGAATACACTCATTTCTTTATGCTGCTTCATTGGTTGGCACACATCAAAGTGCACCACTTTATCATTTATCCTAAATAAGAGCTCATTAGGTTGCAAATCAATCAACACACTTTCAGTTGCCAGAAAAGGTCGACCCAAGAATATGGGCTCCTTGAAGTCCACCTCGTAATCCAGAATTATAAAATCCGCAGGAAATATGAAGCTAGCCACCTTCACCAGCACATCATACAAAATACAAAAAGGTTGTTTTACCGACCTATCCTCCATCACAAGTCGCATGTTGGTGGATTACCTTCTTCAAGATTAACATCTTCATTTACAGCTTGGCCAAACAAGGGCCTAATAAAACCTTACCACTCCGTGTGGTAATATCCATGCATGAACCATTATTTTAAGGGTTCTGGATTGTATCACTTGGCAGTGTTCCACTCTTCCTCTGATTCAATACTACCGAAAGCTGGCTTATTTGTTTCTCCAACTTCTTGATAGAGGTAAAGTGTGAGTTAACCAACTGACTCATAGAAGATAAATCGCTCTTCATAGTAGTCACTCCAGAGTTGGTAGCTTCAACTCACTTTAACAATTTCTCCATCATTTTCTCCATGGACATCTTGCCAGAGCTAGTTGCAGCACTATCTCTGCTTCCAAGCGGTACATATAGCCCACTCCTATCATTCTTACCTTTCTAATTTCCTTGCTCCCTATCCTTGTAACCAGCCTTGTTGTAGTAGTTCCGACCTTGATTTCCTTGGCTATTTCCTCGAAAACCCCCTGATTATTCAAATAGTTAGATTCTTCTTTCGAATGAGAATCATCTCTACCTTTTGCTGCAATAACTTTCACTTTTTCAGTCTTTGCAGATAATAAATGCTTGGTCAACAGATCCACCTGCGTCTTTAAGTGTGCCATGTCTTGATCATGTTCTTCCTCTTTCTTACGTTGCGCCACAGTCATGCCAATAAACACAGTAGGGTTTGCTACCATAGAATCCCTGGTATGCCAAGCTCTACTTTATTTGGTCATCCGATAAAGCATCTCTGAGGCCTCCTGAAAAGTGATATCCACAAATGATCCCCCTGCAGCATTATCAATACTAGCTTCGTAATAGAGTTCAAAGCCCGATAAAGAGTCTCCATCAGATAAATATCTATCATGTTATGGTTTGGACACTGCATCAGCTTCTTTTTTAACCTCTCCCATGTCTCATGAAGGGCTTCGGTTGGAAGCTTCCTAAAGTTGCTGATCTCATCCCTTAAAATCGGGTGTCTTCCTAGGAAAGCCTCTTTCAATTGTCTCTAGTTGGTTATATAATCGGGTGTCAGCTCATTAAGCCACAACGTTGCCTCTTCAGATAGAGACAATGGAAATAAACGTAGGCGGATGGCATTCTGTCCCACTCTCGAGTTATCAAAGGACTTGTAAATAGTGACAAAATTCACTAAATGCATATTGGGATCATCTCCCGGGAGTCCACCAAACAACCCCTTCAAATGAAGGAGCTGGATCATTGTACAGGTAATATTAAACTTTGCTCCTGGTGCTAGAGGTGAAGGAATAATAGCTCCAGTGCAACTACCTCCTACCATTCCATCTTCATCATCATTAAGATCAAATGCACAGCATGACGATCAGGTCTCGCCCTGAAAGGACAGTTTTTGTTCACATTTCTGTTCACTGGTGTAGCTATATTCTCTGCACACCTTCAATTAAAAGGATTCAACAAGTCATCATCTCTCAAATCATCATCATCAAGATTAGGATGGCGTGCTTGCTAACCATCATTCTACTGATTTAGTTGAGCTCTAGCCAATGCGGCTAGTCTCTCAACATCTTGGGGTTCTGTCATTCTGCCAATAAGTTGCGGTTTCGGATGTATTGGAAATAACGGTGAACCCGATCTTCGTGTACTTGGCATACACAACAAATCCCCTACAAAAACAAAAACAACAAACAAAAGTAAAATTTGGGAAACTTGACCAAAGGTTAATTAACAAACACAAACTTAATTGACAACCGTATTCCCCGGCAACGACGCCAAAATTTGATACACCCAAATTACACCTCTCTTACGAGAGAGTAACTGGTCGGTGTCAAATATAGAAACCAACTGGGTTGGGTGTCGAATCCCACAGGGAATACAGTGTTCACTAAGTATTGTTATTATTATTAGACTGTTGATCTAAGGTTTTGAAATAAAGGGGGTTTGTAAATGTTAACAGTATTCTTTTGTACTTATTTTACACAAAAGTCCAGCTACTGAGAGTAAATGTAGATGTAATTTCAATGAGAATTAATTAACTAGAGTTATGCTCACCAAGATGCTCAAACAATTAGGGTTGCGAGTCTGTGTTCGAAATCTAACTTATGTATCCAATTGCAAGAATTATTAAATTCTAAGGATTACCCATATGTTTCTCAACCTAATGAGTATTTCACCCTTTACTTATTTTGAACTTAAAGGATTCATGCATTATTCAATAACACTCTCATAAGGGTTGATCCTGTTAACGCACCAGCCCGTTAACCCAAAAGGTAAACCTATGGAGCTCATGTGAATCACTTCTTTTCCCAACATCCACTTTCTTGTCAGACAGGTGGAGTTTATGGGCTCACTTCCCAAGTTTTCAACCAAGAGATGTCATTAAGATGAATAAAGATTTATGCAATTTCGATAGATGTTAGAAATCAAACCCATTCACAACCCTAAAATAGTTCTTTACATCAAGGCTCCCATAACCCTAGTTATGGGAGTTTAGCTACTCATCTTCATATAAGAAATCAAAGTTATATTAAAGTTCATAAATAACTTCAGAAAAGTATTACAAAAGTCATAATATTCTTCTTCTCAATCTTTGATGGAAAATATGACAACTAATAATCAACTCTCAATCTCTCGATTCAAATCCCAATGAAAAGCAATACAAAGATCTCAATAGAGGAGAAAGTATGAAATTGAAGATAAAAGATATGGAATAAACCCTAATACTTGCTATTTATATGATTCCAGACTGCGGGTTTTAAAAATTCAAACTCAGATTCTCTGCGTTTTGGTCGATGGTTCAAGCGACGGTTCATCGTATGTCCGATGGTCCGTCACCTGCACCGTCATTGGGTGTCCAGTGACTCAATGTTGTGCTTCTGGGTGACGGGTAGTGCGACGACCCATCGCAAGGTTGACAGTACATCGCCTGGATTGCTGCAGGACTTCTAGTGATGATATGTTTTGTATTATGGCAACAGTTTAAACCGCTGGCCCGTTGCAGGGCCGATGGTCCGTTGCCTGGACCATCGCATAATGTATAGAGTCTATGCCTTCTGCTTTTGGTCGATAGTTTAAAACGACAGATCATCGCAAGGTCGGCGGTCCATCGCCCAAGTCGTCGTTTCTCATTTTACTTCTGTTTTGCTCAGATTGTCTAAGTTACGTTTCACACTCAGTCCTTATCCTGAAAATGCTAAAATACCATGTTAAATACAGTAGTGGTTTCTTGAAAACACACAATTATCCTAAGAAAAAGGCCTAAAATATTCCGTCAAAATATGAAGCATCATACCCTACCCCATATACCTCTATACCCACGTCACCCCAACCCTTAACCCCAACATATTTTTCCTCACCAGATATGCACACACATACTCCTCTATTTTGGGGGGGTACAAAAAAGGAAATAAATATATACACTCACAGAATATAGGGGACAGGAGGAATATGCAGACAGACCTCACATATACACACCAGATTCTTACATATGGTGAAGAAAAAAATAGAAAATACACACATACTGATATCATTCACACACCCACTAACACAGAATACTCCATACACAAAGAAGACCTCATATTCACTCACATCGAGAGACACCAAGACACTTTATTTTTCAACTGATCAGGATTACTCATGCATAGATATAGACACACACACAGAAACTTGAAAAAAAGAAAAAAATCTATCGGGAGAGGGAATAAGGAGATAAATAGAGAGATCGATTAAGAGAGAGAGAAAAAGACAAACGTAGAGTGACTGTTTTCGGCGAGTTCTTGTCGGAAATACTTCGAAAATCCATCCGATTATCCATCAGGAAATGCCTCAGTCACAGTTTATCACTGTTCCAGCAAAAGCAGACGGAAAACGACGTCAGCAGTACCAATCTTCCCAAAAACTGAATTCAAATTGTATATGTGTTTGTATTTTGCTCAGATTATTATGTGTTGTTGCTTTGGGATTCATTTTTTTTCAAAAAATTGCATTCAAATCAGATTTTAGAAGGGTTTCCGTGGTTGATTCGGCTCATTAGTTGTTGGTTTGGGGTTCGTTTTGAGTTCTTTTGTTGGGTCGAATCTGTTCGGGTTATATTTCTCAATTCAAGTTCGTTTGTTCGCTTGTTGAGGCTGATTCGAGGTTCTTCGACGCGGATTCTATCTTTTTAATTGAGTGACACTTGATTTCAATCGTCAATTGAGGTCCAACTCTACTCCTTTCCTTTTTTTTATTTCATTGTTTATTATATTTGATGCATTAAATTTAGTATTATGTGTTTCTTTGATCTGTGTTGATGAATAGTAGTTTGTTTTGATTCGTTGTTGGTTTTCTTATTTATGAATTATGTGAAGAAAATAATTTCTTATTGGATAATTAAAATCAATTATTTAGGGTGGGAATGGACGTTGATAAAAAATGAATATAATAGTTTTGATGATGATTGTACCATTTGAAACGGATATTAATTGTGTCAAATCTAATAGTATCATGCCTTGAATCAAAATTTAATCGGCAAATCTTAGGTCGGGTAGGAAATACTTAGGATTGTGGATTGTTCAATATTTGAATGTTTTGAAGGATCTTTATTTCATCGCACCTAAATTATTTGTACTCATTCGGCTGGGAAATTCCTTGAAGAAAATTGTATTTGTTCCCGGGGTATTCCTCGCGATTCTTTGTACTCGGAAGACCAATGGTGATCAAGGCCCGCGGCATTGAGTAAAGCATAGTGTTGAATAGTTAGAATAGTTTAGGTTTTAATTTCAGCATTTTTATTTCGGTTTGTAATAAATTAGACTGGACACTATTTTGGAGTTTTGACTATTTGTTTTTCTGTGTTGTGCGTTTTGTTTGATTTATACATTTCATAGTGTTGTACTAGATGATACACTCCACGAAGCGACCGTGATTGAAATACAGGACTGAGGGGTGTCTAACACCTTTCCCTCGGTCAACAGAATTCCTTAACCAGAATCTTTATTTGTGGACCAGTTTTGAAAGAGTAAAAAATTGTTATGAAAAAAAAAATTCAAAGGTGACTTGGCACACCAGATTTATTCCATGTTGTGATTCTGAGTTTTGATTAAAATTTCTTTTAGAAACAAATTATTTTCTTTGTCACTTAATAATTAAAATCCTTTCAAACTTAAAATTAATTTTTTTTGGTTAAAAAAGGGTGTGACAGCTCTGGCGACTCCACTGAAATTTTGCAGAATTCGAGCTTATTTTTTGAGTTGTTTTGGATTAGCTTGACAATATAGGTATATAGACATTCTGTTATTGTTTTATCATTGTTGTATGCGTACGTGCTATGTGTTTACAGTCTTCTCATATGTGTTACCGCTTTATATCTGACATCATATGCATTACCCCAAGCCCATTCTTTCGCAACAAGTTTTGGAGTATACGCCGTGTACATGAACTCTAGTTGAGTCACCCTTATTTTAGGAGAGGGAGTCGTCGGACATATGGAGTAGGTGGAAAGCTGTCGCAGCCACTATCAACCATACACTTCCCTAAACAGCATTGTTAGTGGACCCTAGCCTAAGTCAACCTTTAGGTCATGCTTATCTGCATCATATTGAGATCTAGCGGGACCCACTTGGTCCTTTGTAGGAGACTCACCCCTAAAACATTCTTACATGCTAATTGTTGCATAACTGACTGATTTGGGAAAGCATGGACTAGAATTTAAAAAAAGGCGTGTTTGAAAAAGAGGAAAAAAGAAAAAGTGAGTCAAAAAAGAGTTTCGTAGTTTTTTAGAGTTTTTTATGGGTTTTTTTCTCCACAATTCAAAAAAATTAATAAGTTGTTACCTTTTGCCCTCATTTCTCAAAAACAAAACCATCAAAAAGATTTTTCTTTTTCTTTCTTTAGTAAGCATTCATAATTCAAAAATTTTGAAAAGTTTCTTTTTACAATACGAAGTTTTAATAAAAGAAAAATGCAAAAAAAAATGGTAGAAGTTTTGTACATTTTGTATAACGAAAATACCAAAAAGATTTTCCTTTCATAGTTGTTGATATCATTTTTATGTGAAGTGTAATATTGAAAACTCAAAAAAGATTTTATTAACATTTTTCTTTGTCTGTTTACGGTCGTGTCTCTCAAATCAGGGTTCAGTTGGGTATTTAATCTTTAATTGTCCAATCTAGATGAACTACGCATACCTGATTCTCCTCTCTCGGAAGTAAAATACGTAGGCATCCCTTCTACGATTCGGTGATCTTATTTCAAAAAAATCCAAAAAGAAATTCTTGATTCTTCATTTATAGTAGGTGTTTCATATACATCTTTAAAAAAAAACTAGAAAAAAAATTCCTTTAATATGGTCAAGTGTCATTTCCGTATGAAATTCAAATTCGAAAATACAAAAAGATTTTTTTTTATTAATCATAGGTTTCATTTTGTATAGGATTTTAAAGCTGAAAAATCCAAAAAGATTTTCGTCCATTCTTTTGTTGATTTGTTATTTTCTTTTCTACTTAAAGTTTCAAGAAAGAAAAAAGAAAGAGAGTTTAATCAACCATGTTGTGCCAAATTTTATGAACAATGCATACCTGATTCTCCTCTCTCGGAAGTGAGATACATAGGCGCACTTCTTGGGTTTGGTGATCTTTTCAAAAGAAAAAAAAGGAAAAATATTTAGAAGAAATATTGAACTCTAATGCATTTGTTGTCTCTTGTTCATTTAGTTTAAGGTGATTGGTTTATGGCATTTTGGCTGGTGCTCCATATTGCACCTAGTCAAAGAGAAATTTATGGCCGACAAGGATACTGAGGTTGTTGTCGCTAATCAGATAGAGAGTTTGAGGAATGAGAATTTAGGAGCTAATGAATAGATTCAAAAATTAGGGCAGCAAATGATTGAAATGAATCGAGCTTGGGCTAACGGATTGCCTCCTCCTCCAGTTCCCACTAATAATCTGGAATATCTGTCTATCTTGACCCCCATGTCACATGCACAATTTTTTATTTTTGTTGACACACCTCAACATGCATCAGAGTCTACTCCGGGGCAACACTATCCAAATACTTCCAATAATAATTTCCTCACTTATCAACACAAAACTACCGCATACTCGGCACTGTTCATGTTTTTTCACCCCCATCCCTACTTGAGACTCCTACATTTAATGTTCATTCAACGGTCGTGATTCCTCACTCAGCAAGTGAGCCTGCTTTGAATATTTTTAGTGATCAGCATCATGCTCTTGAGTCCACATTTAAGTTGACTGGTCCTTACAGCTACACTCACTCGCCTAAATTTCTTCTTAACACTAAGAAGCCTATTGTGACAGAAAAATAAGAGGAAATGACCAGAAAATTAAGAAGTTTAGAACAAGCCATGACAAACTAGCAGGGGCTCGGGGATTACAAAAATATCTCTTATAAAGATCTGTGCATATTTCCAGGTGTTAATCCCCCTCTTAGTTTTAAAATGCCGAAGTTTGAGAAATATGATGGTCACGGTGAACCAATGGCACATTGAGGCATTATTGTAACCCACTAAGGGGCGCTGGAGGGAAGAAAGAATTACTCATGGCCTATTTCGGTGAGAGTCTTTCGAATCTAGCTTTGGAATAATTTGTTGATCAGAACATCGATAAGTGGAATAGTTGGGATGACTTAGCTAATGAATTCATGAAACAATTCCAATATAATGTGGAGTTGATTCCTGATGAGAAATCCATAACTAATATGAAGAAGAAGAAGAAGAAGAAGAATACTGAAAGTTTCAGAGAATATGGGATTAGATAGTGTGAACAAACTGCTAGGGTAAAACTGCTAATGAAAAAAAGCAAGATAGTGGAGGTGTTTATTCACGCACAAGATGAAACATATTATCAACACTTGTTACCTGTATTAGGCAAGCCATTTATTGAGGCCCTCAAAATAGGAGAGATGATATAGAATAGAATTAAGACTGGTTGCATTGTGAGTTTTGATACATTGAAAACAACTACTCAAGCAATTCAAAAGGGTTCAGGAAATACTGGAGGGAAGAATAATTATGAAGATGTAGCTTCTATTATAGCTGGACAACAGGAATGTCCAAGAAGGCTACGTTTCCATTACCCTCAGTCTCAAGCCGAAGTTCGTAACCAAACTCTGTATAATCATTTCCAAAACCCATTATATTCTATTCCACCACCTCCATATCCAGTACGCGCCCAACCATATACTCCTCCATCTTCTTATACACAGTGGCTTGCATCGGTCCCTCAACATCATCCTCAACCCCCACATATTTACTAAGGAACTTCTAAGTCCAAGTTTCAACCGAAGCCGGAGTTTGCAAAAAGGAGAAAGTTAATGGCTAATTTTACACAGAATGTATCTGAGAGTGGTGAAAGCTTTTGTCATGATGATCTGCAAATCAGTGGCTAAGATGTCAAGCTCAACAATTAGGAAGTCACTCCTCTCCTTACTTGGAAGTATTGTTGGTAGTTTGTTTTGTTTTCCTTTCTGTCTTTTGAATTATTTTAGGGTTGTAGTTCGAAATTTATCTTGTTTTGTTTCTTTGTCATCTTAGTTCCCTTTTATTTTTATTTTTAATGAGATATGGTGTCCTTTGTCGTTTTGTCTTATTTTAAGTTATTTGTTTGTCTTCTTTACACAATACATTTTATGTTGTTCTAGGGTTAGGACATGCTTGTGGAATTTTGAGCCAGATCTTAAAATCCAGTTTAATCATGAAATATTGAATCAGAGGGCTGAAGTTTGAAAAAAAAAACATCTGAGAAAATAGGTAGAGTGTTGAGACATTTGGTGACCATGTTGAAGTCTTATTTGAAAATTAAGACAATTATTTTGAGAATCACAAGAATAACTTGGTCATCAATTGTAATACATATCTCATTTAGGTCAAACAATGGATGCACAATTCTATATCAAGAGAAACAAAAAGAAAATCAGCTTCACGAAAGCATGGATCATTTGATGTGAGGGATGTACAACAAAGGTGGAGTTGTATGTTGGAGAAGTGCAAAAGAAGTAATGACACTCATGCTCAGTTAAAGTTAGTGTTGTTAAAGTTTCACAAATGATCTTCACCTTTCACTTTATATTGCATGATGTGTACTTGCATTTTCAAGGATGGATATGAGAAGGCATTTCATTCTGCTATCCAAACATTGTGTCAACCTTTGTTTACCTCATTTGAGCTTTAGTTTTATTTTCTTTCATACCCTCTTTTGGAATCAAGATAGAGTCAACAAAGTTCAAAAAAAAAGTATCGAGTAAAAGAATAGTCAAAAACAAATCAAAAAAAAGGAAAAAAAAAGAAATAGTGTGCCAAAAAAAAAGAAAGAGAAGATTATCAAGAAAAATAAAGTCAGAAAAGGTCCCAAAGAGAAAAAAAAAAGTCCATAAAAGAAAAAAATCAAAATAAAAATCAAGAAAAACAACAAATTATTGAACTACATGTGTCTTGATTATCCTCTCTCGGGAGTGAGATACATAGGCTGCCCTACTCAGGGCTCGGTCCAACCAAATAAACAATTTAGAATCACCCCGCCAAAAAAAATTAGGGCGTGAGTTAATCTTCATTGTTTGAGTCAATTCCAAAAGTTGTAAGTCCTACCCCACTCTAAGTGTCATTTGGGCCTCATGTCATCCTTTCTTTCTAATCTTATCCAAAATCCAAGTTACATCCAAAAAAAGACTTCAAATCAATCTTTGAGAATGTTAAGGCTAAGCATATAATGGATATGATGATGCATTTTGGGAACTACTTGTCTTCCTTAGCATAAGGAATCAGGAGATAAATAAAAATGAGAGTTTTTTTGGTGAAAACCCTCAGGGGCACCGTAAGGAGATGGTAAACTGAGAGAGATAAAAATGAGAGCCTTATCGGTGAAAACCTTCACAGGCACCATAAGACGATGGTGAGCTGAGAGAAATAAAAATAAGAGAGTCTCATTGGTGAAAACCCTCACGGACATCATAAGTCAATAGTGAGCTGAGAAAAAAAAACTGAGAGAGGCTTGTTGGCAAAAATCCTTCAAGGCTTCACTAGCCGAATGAGGTCTCTGAATGAAATTGGCCCGAGGAAGCAACTCAATTTCAGGGTCATTAACTCAACAACAATTGGTGGAAAGTTTGGATTAAAAGATCAAGCATCTCAATCCAAATGTATGGCATAATCATTAGAATTGATTGTCAATTTTTAGATAAATTTTTATTTTCTTTATTTTCAAAAAGGGACAAACATTGTCTTTTCTTTCTTCTTTATATTTCTATTTTTTTCCTTTTGAGTCTGTCATTTGAACAGAAAATAATTTTTCTTACGTCTTCGAATTAAGTCCATGTCAAAGCAAGTGATAAAGGATTTCAAAACTTGTTATCAACTTCTTCAATTGCACAAAGAAAGACAAAAGGCCAGCATATGAAAGAAACATAATTGTAAGTCGAAACAAGACAAGCAGAAAGTTTTATTAGAAAACAATTTTGGGAAATCTAGGAAATATCAAGGTTCAAAAATTTATCTGAGAGACACACCAAAGTGGAGATACTGTGCTTGCTTCTAAGTCACTTTTAATGATCTAAGTTTGGGTCAATGGTGCAGTAACACAAGTGCAAGAGAAATTGATTCAAAATCCAAAGCCGCAAGCCAACCACCCTATTTTAAACTCACAAGTTTTCTTTTCATGAAAGAGGAACAGTTGCTACCTTCTGATCAATGGCTTCAAAGCGTAAATATTCAGAGGTGCAATTCCTCATTTCTACAAATGCAAGAGAAGTGTTGCTGTACAGGGTTGGTAAACATAATTATGGTAAATGTCATCATCTTGTACCCCTAAGAGACACTTCTTAATTTGAGTTGTTAATCCTAAACAATACACTTTTAGTAATAATCTTTCACTTTCACTATTAAGAGAGGGACTTGTTGGTCTCAGTCATTCAACTTTACCCTCAAAAGGTGCATTTCTTATCAGAATCTTGTTTCATCTTTGCATTATGCATTTTTGCAAGTAGTTATGATTGGGTTTGACACCCGCAAAAGCTATTGATGATAAACTGGGGAAAAAAGATAATTTAATTCTTGTTATTTCAAACTTCACTTCAGGACCCTCCTGAAAAATAAGACTTTAAATTCTGCTTAGGACCCTCCTGAAAAATGGTATTTTATATTTCACAGAATATTAAAATTTTTCTCTATCATAATCTTTGTTTGGGATAATTTTTGTCTAGATTTGACTTTGATTTCAAGAACCCTCTTGGAGAACAGTGTGCATAAGTTGCAAGTCAAAAAATTGAAAGTCAAGAGCCTACCTGGAAAATAGGGTGATAAAATTTCAAGTCGGGAGACCACCTGAAGAACATGGTGTTGAAATGAAAAGTTAAGAGCCCACCTGAAGAACAGGGTGATGAAATTGCAAGTCAGGAACCCGCCAGGAGAATGGGGTAATGAAATAGAAATTCAAGAGCCCGCCTAAAGAACAGGGTGATGGAACTGCAAGTCAGGAGCCTGCCTGAAGAACGGGGTGATGAAATTGCAAGTCAGGAGACCACCTAAAGAACAGGGTGATAAAATAGCAAGTCAGGAGCCTGCCTGAAGAATAGGGTGATGAAATGGCAAGTCAGGAGCCCGCCTGAAGAACAGGGTGATGTAATGGCATGTCAGGAGCCCACTTGAAGAACAGGGTGATGGAATGGTAGGTTAGGAGCCCACCTGAAGAACAGGGTGATGAAATGGCAAGTCAGGAGCCCGCCTGAAGAACAGGGTGATGAAATTGCAATTCAAGAGGCTGCTTGAAGAACAGGGTGATGAAATGGCAAGTCAGGGGCCTGCCTGAAGAACATGGGTAATAAAATTGCAAGTCAGGAGCTCGCCTAAAGAATGGGGTGATGAAATTGCAAGTCAGGAGCCTGCCTAAGGAACAGGGTGATGGAATTGAAAGTCAGGAGCTCGTACGAAGAACAGGGTGATGAAATTGCAAGTCAAAAGCCTGCCTGTAGAATAGGCTGATAAAATTGAAAGTCAGGAGCCCTCTTGAAGAACAGGTTGATGAAATTGCAAATTAGGAGACCGTCTAAAGAACAGGGTGATGAAATTACAAGTCAGGAACTCACTTGAATAGGGTGATGTAATGGAAAGTCAAGAGACCTCCTGAAGAACTGGGTGATGAAATGGAAAGTTAGAAGCCCACCTAAAGAACAGGGTGATGAAATTGCAAGTCAGGAGCCCTCCTGAAGAACAGGGTAACAAAATAGAAAGTCAAGAGCCCGCCTGAAGAACAGGGTGATAAAATTGCAATTTGGGAGCACACCTGAAGAACAGGGTGATGAAATGTCAAGTCAGGAGCCCGCCTGAAGAAAAAGGTAATGAAACTGAAAGTTAGGAGTCTGCCTGAAGAATAGGGTGATAAAATTATAAGTCAGGAGCTCGCCTAAAGAACAGGGTGAAGTAATTGAAAGTCAAGCAACAAGGTGAAGCAATTGAAAGTCAATAAAGTGAAAAAATTACTAATCAGGAACCCACCCGAAGAACAGGATGATGAAATTGAAAATCATAAGATTAAAAATATCAAGTCAGGAGCCCTCCTGGAGAACACGGTGATGAAAATAAAAGTCAAGCAACAAGGTGAAAAAAAATTGTAAGTCAGGATCCTGCCTGAAGAATAGGGTGAAGAATTTCAAATTCAGGTTCAAATTCAGAAGTACCACTAACAGAATATGGTCAATTTTTGAGTTCATCTCCAACACCAGATTTTGTATGGAGAAAGAATTATTCTCAAGTTCAATCGAAAGAAGATCAGATCATTCATCACTTTTGAAAGCATTGAAGACTCAAGTCAAGAGTCAAGAGAAGCTGCATAGATAGGATTTTTGTAATGTCAGTTATCTTTAGCTTGTAATTTTTATTTTTGATGTAATAATAAAGCTACGAACCGGAACCTCAACAAGGCCGCACTCAACTCTCCAACTCGGTATAGTCCAATTCTTTTTCAACCCTTTGAGATACATGTGACTCGATTTCCTCATAATATGGGTAAGTAGGATGTCCAAAATCAAGAATCAATCGCATTCCTTCCTTCTGTTTCCTTCCTTTGAATAATGGTCGGGTCAAAATTCGATCTCGTTGTCTACTTTTTTGTCTGAAAATACTTTGTGTTTACATCCAAATAGGGACATGATGTAGACACATAGTTTTGTTCCTCCCGAAAATCCAATTTATCTATTTTACCCAAGTCTTACAATCTACCCTACCCTCATGTGATGATCTCTTCACAAAAAGACAAAAATAACAAAATTCCTAACAAATTAACAACCCATCCAATCAAAATTAACAACCTCATTCTAATCCTATCCACCTCACACCCTATCCCATATACCCCTATACGCATGTCACCCTACCCCTTAACCCCAACATATTTTTTCCTCACTAGATATGTGCACACATACTCCTCTGTTTTGGAGGGGGTCACTAATAGAAAAGGAAATATATAATACACTCACAGAATATAGGGGAGGGGAGAAATATGCACACAGACCTCACATATACACCATATTCTCACATACAGTGAAGCAAAAAATGGTACATGCATGCACACTGATAATCATTCACACACCCACTAACATAGAATACTCCACACACAGAGAAGACCTCGCATTCACTCACACCGAGAGACACCGACACAATCTATTTTTCAATTGATCGAGATTACTCATGCATATATATAGACACACACATAAAAACTTAAAAAAAATAAAAAAAATCCATCGGGAGAGGGAACAAAGAGAAAAATAGAGAGATCAATTAAGAGAGAGAGAGAGAGAGAGGAAAAAAGACAGACATAGAGTGACTGTTTTCAGTGAGTTCTCACTGGAAATCCATCAGAACTCCATTTGGTTAGCCATTGGAAAATACCTCAGTCATTGTTTATCACTGTTCTGGCAAAAGCAGATGGAAAATGACGTCAGAAGTACCAATCTTCCCAAAAACTGACTTCAAACCGTATATGTGTTTGTATTCTTCTCGAATATTTATGTGTTGTTGCTTCGGGGTTCATTTTTCTTCCAGAAGTTGCGTTCAAATAAGATTTTTGAGGGGTTTTTGTGGTTGATTCATCTCGTTATTTGTTGGTTTGGGGTTCGTGTTGAGTTCTTTTGCTGGGTCAAATCTATTCGGGTTATATTTCTTGATTCAAGTTCGTTTGTTCGCTTGTTAAGGTTGATTCGAGGTTTTTCAACGTGGATTCTGTCTATTTGATTGAGTGACACTTGATTTCTATCATCAATTAAGGTCCAACTCTACTCCTTTCCTCTTTTTATTTCATTATTTATTATATTTGATGCATCAAATTTAGTATTATGTGTTTGTTTGATCAGTGTTGATAAATAGTAGTTTCTTTTGATTCGTTGTTGGATTCTTTATTTATAAATTATGTGATGAAAATAATGTCTCCTTAGATAATTAAAATGTCACGGCCCGAACTAGGGCCTGGCCATGACAGACATCCTGAACCATAAAGGAACGAACGTCCTACTCTATCTGGTAGTCATGCACAACATTCATATAATAAGAGAAGATCCAGAAATACAATCTAATACGGAAACATGGTCATTAAATCTGAGATTCAAGACATAAGAATGAAAGATGCAATTCAAAACATTTGAATAAGATCTGACTCAGTCTGCGAAATCTCTATTACATCACAAAATTGTTCTGAAAACTGGGACAAGGCCCCCAGTAAACCAAAACAACGGAATAACATAATCTAAAATAACAGGCCTTCTGGAACAAAGAAGTCTCACCACTGCATGGATCACTTCTCTTTGGAATCCTCTACTGATTAGCCAGACCCTTGGACTGAGCCTCTGAACCTGGGAGGTAGGGGGTCAATACAGATGTACTGGTACGCAGAGCAAATCCAAAATAATAATTTATATTCAACATATATGAGAGAAATTTAAAATAATTCATAAACATATCATATAGTAAGGAATCTCATGGGTATTTTCTGTAAAATCATCTGAACTCTGTGACACTCTTTATTTTACTTTTGCGCTAGGTGGTATACCCTAAAACTTTGAAATTCCACGAGCTATATGGAATCTGTCATGGACTAGGTAGGGAAACCTCCAACCAAAGTGTGCCGCAAGGGTTGGAGTCTCTGACTCTGCTACACCACACGGCCGTTGCCAGCCTAAAATGATATACGCGGATCGGTAAATCACAATTTTAGGCTAAGAGTTACTTGAACTCTATCCCTCTTCAGGCAACCACCTAGATCTCTTTATGCCTAATTTTAACTCTTTTAAGACATGCATTCTCTGAAAATATACTCTGAAAACTCTAACTCTGTTATGGCATACATTTATATGGTATCGTCATACCATTGACTTACAAGTCACATCTCTGAGCCATATTTAGCATATTTCCATCTTTCTTTTCAAAATATAAGTTCAGTACCACCATATCAATAAATCATTTCAAAGAACTCTTTCTCTAAAACTCATGTAAACATATGTATGCAACTCTCTTTGTCAAACTTTCAATGATGCAAGGTGGTCATGTCAAAGCTCTTAATCTCATGCAAATCTTTCTCTTTTAACAAAATATATTTACATCAAGAAACTCCCTCTCTTAAATCTCTAAATCATGCTCAAAATACTATGGTATTTGAGTAAACTATTTTCAAGCCATAAATCATGCATTTCAATCAATCATCATAAGATCATACACATAAGGTTCTCACAAGAGAGGGATTTTTCATTATTTATGCTCTTAAACAAATCTTCAATTTCAAGTTTCATACATATACTTATATGTGTAAATCAATTTAAGGGGATAAGGCCTAAAGGCCAAAACAACAATATCATTAAACATGCATAAGACATAATAAAATCATGGATCTCAAAACCTCTTTAACAAATTCATGCTTAATGATTTTTAAATCATAATTGGGTGTTTTCAACAAGCCCATGTAGTTTTAGGATAAACCCCACGTACCTCAATTTAGAAATTTGATGGATGATTCTTGAAGCCTATGATTTGGGGATTCTAAATCTTCAATCAGTTTCGAAAACTCACGGTTGAATCTTGAGTTATTTGGGTTTTTAGTTTAAAACCCTAGAGAGTATTCTTATGAATTTTTGAAGAAAAAATGAATAATGTGGTCACTTGGGAGAAAAATCTCGTGTTTAAGATGACATGGGGGAGGTGGAAATTACCCAATATACCCTTAATGAGACGGAATAAAATATAACTCGGAGCCCAATTTTATGGGCCACCGCGATGCGGAGCCATCGCATTGTCCCACTAGTTAGGACCTGTAACTTTAGCACGACGTGACATAATCTTTCTAGGCTACTGGAATTTGACAATTGTTAAATACACCACCTCCGCAACGCGCCAAGCACCAAAATGATGGTGTTTTACAACTAGGACTTAAATTAGCCATAACATCTTGCCCGGGTATTGGATTTGGGCGAATCTTATATCGACGGAAAGCTCATTCAACTTCTCACACTACATAATTGATTAACATGGAAAATTTGCATAGGATTTATGGCTTTTGGATCATCTATATATAGAAATGACGGTTTTCATTCTAGCCCAAAATGCGGGGTGTTACATTATCTCCCCCCTGGGATCATTCGTCCCTGAATAATAGGTAGGAACGTTGAAGCTTAAAGTTATGGAATAACGCGGACCTAATGTGTCTTCTAAGAAAGGATATAACTGATCTGAAACATTTAAACTTCTATCATGAAACTAAATTCTGAGCTGACTTGCCCTTACTTATATTAAGGAGCTGATTCATGCTGAGAGTTTAGGATTTCCCCCGAAGCGTTTATGCTCAAATCACATACATTAGATTTGGAAGTGATAACTTAGGTAAGTACGAATCATGAGGCAGCAAGATTTAGATCGTACAAAGGTATTACACTGTCTGAGCTAAAATAGCAAGAAAAATTTGAGATTATGTGATGAACTCTTACGAACTGAGTCATGACTAAATAACTGAATCTGAAACATGATGCTTGGACTGAACTGATTTCGTAACTTACATGGATGGAATAGATTATCTTTTGGGATGTTCATACGCATTGGACTTCAGATAGTAGGACTGGGTGAAAAGGTGGAAAACCACAGTAACTCGTCTGCCTGACTGTTAAACTGAATTATACTGGACACTTATACTTAACTGGAGTATCTCTTCAACACTCTTTCTAAAGAAGTTCTAGTAGCATTAGGGTGCAAAGAATCTCTGACATGAGTTACACAAAACATCCAAATAAGGAATCACAACACTGACACTACTCTATAGCATGGGATATAAACATATAACTCGTAAACTAGGATAGAATTACCAAACCTTAGGCATTGCAGCTTCTTACTTTCAAGATTAGCCACACTTCTAAAATACTCTCTTAACTATACTTTCCCCTTAAACACTATGCTCATTGATTCCACTTATTTTTCTCATATGGCCGCTGATATTTCCATCTACTAATGTCTAAACTAAACTAAATCCGCTCATCATCTTCAAGCCTAACTCAAAATCACAAGACGCACCATATAATACTGTAGTACTAGTCTGAATCATGAATTTAGCACACCCTCAATTTCACAATTCCTCATCTCCTGCATAATTCTAATTACCACTCTAGCAATCACCTTCAACTTCGTATTAGACATTCACAAAAACTCAAGGCATCCATTCATATGCATACAAACATGACATTCAAGCCTATCTTCTTACCCATATATGGACTTCTAAACAACCACTCATAAAGCATATTTCTCATATTCTCTAATACTTGTATCCATAATAACTTCCTTGCACTATTTAGATAATACACATAAAATATCCTCAACTAACCAACCATACACAAAACTTCATCTCAAAATTCTTTCAACTTATAGACTTACATAAAACAAGCGTACAATAATTTTTCCCAAATATAACGCATAAAACTTCAACTAACCTTGACACGTACCAAAGACTCGTCCTCAATCTTACTCCACAATTTATTCCTTAACTCAAATAAGCATACAACCATCTTTCATCAACAAGAAATGTTTACGCTTTCCCATCTAAACAACTGTTCATCATCACTATCTCGACCTAAGGGAAAATGTCACTGTAAATTAGAATATCGGGATCTGAAACATAAGGGGAGTACTAAGCATAACTTGATACCCTACTGAGGCGTGAGGAATAGAGCACTCACAACATAGACTCATTAAAGAGATCTAATCTAAGGACGTACCTGATATAAATCTGAATTTTCACTGATCGTTAAGAGTATCACATGTGCACAAGAGTCATGAACTGCATGATCTGAATTTTGGAATTCATAACTTACGAAAAGCAATTCTGACTGTTAAACAAACTGGGAACTCATCATACTAGGAACCAGGAGAGTACATGATTCCTTATCATATGCGTGAACATGAGCTATGATCATGAAGATGAAACATAAAGCATGAGTATGTGTTGGAATAACTAAGGTAAACCACTGAAATAAGAATAGATTGAGCATCATTCTTTCTCACGACTAATTCCACAACTTACTGGCACATCTATTAGCATCTGAAAACTTGACTTGGTTTCTCGTTCTATCATCTCCTCCTTAGATTTAAGCCATTACTCTAAGTCTGTGGACCACTATATACACTCTGGTATAAACTAAAATCACTTTACTCTAGAGTCAGGGATATAACAATACACATAAAACTAAACTTACCCTGTAAGACAGTATCTTCATGTATAACAACCAATTCTAGTATCTCCTTCTAAGATTAAACCCTTAGGTTTCTATAGCCCCAAAATTCATCATATAACATCTTAAACATTCACTAACTCAGATTTTTCTAACACTAAACATGGATATCTCCAAATCTTTGATGGACCATACCACTTTTGTCATAGTTTACCAACATCACGACTCCAAACTTGTATCTCTCTACTATGAGAATCAAGATCATATCAAAAGGCTTAACATTATCTATCAAAACTCCTTAACTTGGCTATTTAGAACACCATATACCATCTAACTAGTCTTTCTCCACCTAGAAACTCAACGGTACCACTATCCACACACAACATGTAATAGCCTTAGAAAAATATTGCAACCTCATATCACCTTGGGATACTTCTACTTCATACATACAACATCATACTTCATTACGAATCAAATAAACTTAAGCTCTTACATGCACTGTTCAAGCCTATTAGATCGCTTCCATAAAACTAGTATCATTAACCAAGAAATAATCAGATTTACTTTCATGATATCACTGCTATGCCTCAAAATCTACTACATACCTTCTCACAAGTAGTACTGGTTTACAAGTACCAAAGAAAAGAAGGTCAAGGGGTGGGGGGTAGAGTCACATAATAGACATGGTCAACCTTAATCTTATATTATGACCCCATACAATCTTATCTACTTATACGGCTTTCTTACATCACACTTACTTACCCAAGCGTACATTTAGACTACCTTAAAATTCCACAACAACCTTGTGTCTATAATTATAACTAACTAGCTAATCTAGCTATTTTCATACTTCGAGCAAACAACAACTCACCTTAGTTAATAACTCATTCTCTACCTTCTACTAAACTAACACACAAGGATGTATCACTTTAATACCAACTCAATCTCAAGCAAAAAGGTTCGGCTATACATACATTCAATAAATTGCCCTTACCACTTTTCTTGCCATTACGCCTCTAAGCCCCCAGTTCCAACTAACACAAGAATCAACAAGATGGACAACAAGTTACTAGAGAATCAAAATAGACCCTACACGGCTCCACTAGACTTTGATTTTCAACAACACAACGATAACAAGGTTACAAGAGATAGAAACTTGACACACAATAATCAATGATCTAAGAATACATATCTTACTCTGTATGAATAAATATCTGAGTCAAACACTCTCCCCACAGACTACCATACAATCCACACATGCTACTAGCTACCATATTAGTCTATCACTATAAAGGGGTAAATCATCCTTAAACATCAGTTATTCAACTAAAGACATTTACCTACACAAAAGTCATCTTTACTCTGATTTTTAACCTTATGACTTCGTATAACCAACTTCTTGGTCTAATCTTACTACCAATAGGTCATGACACTGACACTTTAACACATACTACTACTCGGGGGGAAATACAGTTCCAATATTCTGCTACACCTCATTCCCTCTTAAGCATGACATTTGCAACATAAAAATTTTGAAAGGGACTGAATACACTTAATACCGCAGGCTCAAAAGCAAAATTTAATCAGAAGCAAAATTCACACTAGAATCAATACACTCTGAGGCACTAACGGACTCTTCACAAGTCCTTTCCCAATTTTAAAATCTTATATGGCTCAATCAGAAAGGACTATACCATTAAGATTCTAGACTCCTGCACCTGAATCACTCTAACAATGAGACATATCTGAGCACATCAAAGTAAGGAAATAATTGGGATGACTTTATTTTCGTATGGACGACATTATAGCACAAATTAGAGTATGAAAGAGGAACATTCTGACTCCATAGCACGAACTAGAACATGAAGAAAGAGAAACATTCCTAAATGCCTAATAGCCTCTTGCTTATAAATATGGCGCTCTACACACCCATAAACAAGACTCTACCCGATGCGATTTCACAGACACTCTGGGACCATGAACCGTGCTCTGATACCAAGTTTCTCACGACCCTAACTAGGTCATGGTCGTGACGGACATCCTGAACCATGAAGACCCGAACGTCCTACTCTATCTGGTAGTCATTCACAACATTCATATAATAAGAGAAGATGCGGAAATACAATCTGATACGGAAACATGGTCATTAACTCTGAGATTCAAGACATAAGAACGAAAGCTGCAATTCAAAACATTTGAATAAGATCTGACTCAGTCTGCGAAATCTCTACTACATCTCAAAACTATTCTGAAAACTGGGATAAGGCCCCCAGTAGACCAAAACAACGGAATAACATAATATGAAATAACAGGCCTTCGGGAACAAAGAAGACTCACCACTGCACAGATCACTTCTCTCTAGAATCCTCTACTGATTAGTCGGACCCTTGGACCGAGCCTCTAAATCTGGGAGGTAGGGGTCAATACAGATGTACTGGTACGCAGAGCAAATTCAAAATAATAATTTATATTTAACATATATGAGGGCAATTTAAAATAGTTCATAAACATATCATATAGTAAGGAATCTCATGGGCATTTTTGAAACACTCTGTAAAATTATCTGAAATCTGTGACACTCTTTGTTTTACTTCTATGCTAGGTGGTATACCCTACAACTCTAAAATTTCACGGGCTATACGGAATCCGCCATTGACTCGGCGGGAAAGCCTTCAACCCAAGTGTGACGCAAGGGTTGGAGTCTCTGACTCTGCTACGCCACACGGCCGTCGCCAGCGTAAAAATAATACACTCGAATCGGCAAATCACGGTTTTAGGCTAAGAGTTACTTGAACTCTAGTCCTCTTCAGTAAACCACCTAGCTCTCTTTATGCCCATTTTTAACTCTTTTAAGACATGCATTCTCTGAAAACTCTAACTCTGTTATGGCATACATTTATATGGTATCGTCATACCATTGACTTGCAAGTCACATCTCTGAGCCATTTTTAGCATATTTTCATCTCTGTTTTCAAAATATAAGTTCGGGACCACCATATCAATAAATCATTTCAAAGAACTCTTTCTCTAAAACTCATGTAAACACATGTATGCAACTCTCTTTGTCAAAGTTTCAATGAAGCAAGGTGGTCATGACAAAGCTCTTAATCTCATGCAAATCTTTCTCTTTTAACAAAATATATTTACATCAAGAAACTTCCTCTCTTAAATCTCTAAATCGTTCTCAAAATACTATGGTATTTGAGTAAACTATTTTCAAGCCATAAATCATGCATTTCAATCAATCACCATAAGATCATAAACATAAGGTTATCACAAGTGAGGGATTTTTCATTATTTGTGCACTCAAAAAATCTCCAATTTCAAGTTTCATACATATACTTATATGTGTAAATCAATTTAAGGGGATAAGGCCTAAAGGTCAAAACAACAATATCATTAAACATGCATAAGGCATAATAAAATTATGGATCTCAAAACTCCTTTAATAAATTCATGCTTGATGATTTTTAAATCATAATTGGGTGTTTTCAAAAAGCCCATGTAGTTTTAGGATAAACCCCACTTACCTCAATTTAGAAATTTGATGATGATTCTTGAAGCCTACGGTTTCGCGATTTCAAATCTTCAATCAGTTTTGAAAACCCACGGTTGAATCTTGAGTTATTTGAGTTTTTAGTTTGAAACCCTAGAGAGTGTTCTTATGAATTTTTGAAGAAAAAATGAATAATGTGGTCACTTGGGAGAAAAATCTCGTGTTTAAGCTGGCAAGGGGAAGGTGAAAATTAACCAATATACCCTTAATGAGACGGAATAAAATATAATTGGGAGCCCGATTTTATGGGCCACCGCAATGCAGAGCCATCGCGTTGTCCCGCTGGTTGGGACCTGGAACTTCAGCGCGACGCACCATAATCGCGCTAGGCTACTGGAATTTGAAAATTGTTAAATAGACCACCTTCATGACGCGCTAAGCACCAAAATGATGGTGTTTTACGAATAAGACTTAAATTAGCCATAACATCTTGCCCAGGTATCGAATTTGGGCGAATCTTATATCGACGAAAAGCTCATTCAATTTTCCAAACTACATAATTGATTAACATGAAAAATTTGCATAGGATTTATGGCTTTTGATCTATGCATAGAAATAATGATTTTTGTTCTAGCACGAATTGCAGGGTGTTACATAAAATCATTTATTTAGGGTGGGAATGGACATTGATAAAAAATGAATACAATTGTTTTGATGATGATTGTTCCATTTAAAACGGATATTAATTTTGTTAAATCTGATAGTATCATGTCTTGAATCGAAATTTAATAGGCAAATCTTAGGTCGGGTAGGCAATACTTAGGATTGTGGATTGTTCAGTGTTTGAATGTGTTGAAGGACCTTTAATTCATCGCACCTAAATTCTTTGTGCTCATTTGGCCGGGAAATGCCCCGAAGTAAATTATATTTGTTACCGGGGAATGCCCCGTGATTCTTTATACTCGAAAGACCGATCATGATGAAGGTCTGAGGCATCGGGTAAAGCATAGTGTTGGGTAGTTAGAATAGTTTAGGTTTTAATTTCAGCATTCTTATGTCGGTTTGTAATAAATTGGACTGGACACTATTTTGGAGTTTTGACTATTTGTTTTTCTAGTGTTGTAGGTTTTGTTTTGTTTGGTTTCTACATTTCATAGTGTCATACTAGCCAATACACTCCATGAAGTGACTGTGGTCGAACCACGGGACTGAGGGGTGCCTAACATCTTCCCCTCAGTCAACAGAATTCCTTGACCAGAATCTCTATTTGTGGACCAGTTTTGAAAGAGTCAAAAATCATTTTGAAAAAGAATTTCCAAAGATGACTTGGCACACCAGATTTATGTCAAATAGCGACTCTGAGTTTTGATTAGAAGTCTTTTTTGAAACAAATTATTTTCTTTGTCACTTAATAATAAAAATCCTTTCAAACTTAATATCAGACTTTTTGGTTAAAAAAAAGGGGTGTGACAATTTTTTGTCACCAAATATAGAGAATTTCTATATTTTGGAGAACACCAACTCCAACCTACAACTTTATTTTACTATCCAAAAAGGAATTTCCTTCTCTCTCTTTAATATTACATTTATTATTTTTATTTCATTTATATTTTCTTATTTCATAAGATAAATTATTTCTTTTTATATATATAATGACCCTATAAAATTCATATTTTTTTCAAGATTTTCATGTAATACAAAATTATTTTTTACCCCAAATTTTTAAATAACATAAATCACAAACAAATAGTATATACTATTCATATTAATTGACAACTCAAATAAAAGTGAAATCATTGATAAAATACAATAAATATTACATCATGATAAAATTTATTTTAATTTCTATATAAGTATGCAACTTTCAAGATTAATACACTGCTCCCATAAATGTTCTATGAATGCATTGTGAAGTTCAAATAAGCATTTTTGTCACTAATTTTTTAATTTCTAGCTAATTGTTCAAGTCGATAATTTCAATCTACCACCAATTTCTATCGTCCGAGTTAGAGCTTCCGAATTATCTTGATTTGGTACATCAAGATCAAGCTCATCCTCGTTATCATGTTGTGCAGTATAATACACTCAATCAATTATATCATGTAACACTTCTTTTTACTAAACTATTATTGTAATTTTTTATATTATTATATTATATATTGTATTTTTAACAATTTTATCTTGTATTAGATGTTTCGTGTTCTAATTTATTACTTGTTTTGCGTGTCCACTTATAGAACTAACTTTTCGATTATTGGTCCACCACTCTATTCTTCAAAGGGACCCACGTTTTTCTCCTCCACAATCTATACCTACTCACTCTTTAGGTTGATGTTACAATCTTTAAATTGAGTAATAAATGACTAGTTGGGCTACAAAGTTCAAACTACAAATATTTATGAAGAAAGTAGCAGCCACATGTTCTATATATTGGTTGATTAGGTGAATGTGTATCTCAAAACCAAACGTCTATGGCTAAGGTTATTGAGCAATGTCAAGTTGCGCCACCTCCCGGTGGTGCAGCCGAGTTGACACTCCCTCTCACCTATTTTGATCTTACGTGGTTAATTTTCGGCCGCAACAGGCGGATTTTATTCTACAAGCTCCCTATTTCCAAATTGGATTTTGTCCAAACTACTATACCTCGTCTTAAAGATTCACTCTCCCTCGCTCTCAAACACTACACACCCTTAGCTGGAAACCTTGTTTGTCCAATAGATTCGAGTAGTCATCCTGAGTTGCGTTATGTGCCTGGTGATTCTGTGTCTGTTACCTTTTCTGAGACTGATATGGATTTCAATTATCTCATTGGTAACCATCCCCGAAATGCTAAGGATTTTTATCCCTTGATTCCTCAATTGGCTGAACCTAAAGATGCACCCGGGGTAATACTAGCCCCGTTGTTAGCCATTAAAGTAACACTTTTTCCGAATCTTGGCATATCCATCAGTTTCAGTAACCATCATGCCGCTTGTGATGGAAACACCATAGTAAGATTCACGAGAGCATGGGCTTTACTCAACAAATTCGATGGGGATGAACAATCTATAGCGAATGAGTTCATTCCATTCTATGGTAGGTCCGCAATAAAAGACCCTAATGAACAAGGGACTACTATGTGGAATATAATAAAGACATTTAAGCCGGAGATGCGTGACATAGTTATGATTCCTGTTGATAAAGTTCGAGCTACATTTATTCTAGGACATGATAAAATCGTGAAGCTCAAGAACTTAGTTTTGTCAAGGAGACCAAGCCTAGAACATGTGACATCTTTCACAATAACATGTGCTTATGTATGGACTTGCTATGTAAAATCAAAGGCCACAGTTTGTGAAGAGAAAGACAAGAATGTACTGGAGTTCTTCATATGTGCAGTAGACTATAGAGCGCGACTTAATCCACCACTTCCTCAATCTTATTTTGGGAATTGCATAATAGGGTACAATTCAGAAACAACACATATTAACTTAATTGGTGAGGAAGGCTTTACAATTGCTGCGGAATTAATTGGAAAAACCATTCAAAAAAGGCTGAAGGATGAGGATTGGCTCCACAGTGGTAACTGGTTTAAAAGTTTTGGTACCGTTGACCACAAACGAGCGTTTGGACTTACTGGATCTCCAAAGTTTGATTTATATGCTACTGATTTTGGTTGGGGTAAACCAGCCAAGTTAGAGTCCATTTCTATTGAAAGTGGAGAAGGTGGTGCAATGTCCCTCAGCAAGTCTAGGGACTCAGATGGAGACTTAGAGATTGGCTTGTCTTTGTCGAAAGCTCAAATGAATGCATTTGCTTCTATATTCAGTCATGGACTAAGCTTTGTGTAGTAACCTAAGCTTGTTTGGATGGTTGTTACCTATTGTATTGTGTTAGTTATTTTGTTGGAGTTCTTTCTTTCTTTAGCTCTTAGTATAAGAGTGTAACATCTCTGTGGATGCTACATGTTAGTTATTTATCCACTTGTTCCAAGCTCTGATTTAGTCCACAGCTCATTTAGCCAGCCCAATGCATTTTGTCCGTCATAAACATTTCAAGAGGTCAAACACTATTGCCTGGTCAAATCTTATATGCATTAACCTCGGTAAACCGTAATCTCAAGATTGTTTCTATTGGGGTTGTTGTGTATAATTAAAAACGATAACATATTTTATGTGATTAACGTATCTATTTAATATACGCTTGAGAACATGTGCAAAAATATTATTCAAATTGAAAATATTTAATAAAAAATATTTTACAGGTGTTTCAATTTAAATGAAATTTATTAGCAAATTTAAAGACATTCAAACACGGCAGTTTTTTATGTGGCTCTGGATGGCCGCAATGCAAAATCAGCCACATAACCTATCCATAATGCATCGAGACAGCAGTTCAAATTACAACCACGCACATTTACTGCCGTGTGGTCGATAAGATATACTGGGATGGATTGAGACATTTAGATTCACGTAAATTCAATGATTTATTTATGAACTTCAAAATAATATGAATGCAATTACAAAATCTATTGGTAAGATATTTAGAAATATTTAATTATGTTATATTGTTTTTCGGGTAGGTTAAAAAATATATATATTTTTCAACGAGAACTTCAACTATAAGTTTAAAGAACTGATTAACAACCACAAGGAGTTCAAACTATTTAGTAGAAAATAGCTAAACCAAACATCTAAAAAAAAAGATGAATATATCTATTGAATTCACGGTTTGTCCTTAACGAAATTATTCCCCTTAGGTACTTGAGGTTATGAAATATATCCTCACAGGATAAAATGATTCATATCAATAGAATAGCGATACCTCAAATTCTATCGACTACAAATACACTCAATGATTTGCAGATAACGCTTGAATTTATACAAAGACGCAAGTTTATAATTTCAAAATTTTGTGTCAATGCCTGAGAAAAAATCAGGAATTTATAGCCAAAAGATGTTCCTTCTGAAAAGAAAAAATGGTTCGTGAAATTTGCAACTTTTTAAAATATCGCGAGTATGACATCGGGACCCTACATGCAGCTGTACATTGCGACATGCATCCGCATGTCAGCCATTGCACAAAACAGTGTGTTTTGGCTGACTTGTGTTGGCACATTTGCTAGCATCTGTGTAATCAGATGGCCAAGTGCGTCGGCAAATCTCACTTTCATTTTCAAATAGTGCCTCGAAGGGTCGCGTCCCTTCGAGGTGTGTTATGACTGCACATGCTCGTGTGTGTCTATAAATAGACAAAATTTTCGTATAAGATTTTTAGATTAAAAATCATTAACTCTCAAGTTTCAAATGAATTTTTTTTAAAAAGATAATTTTTAGATTATTTTCCAAATGCAAATTTGAAGTCAAAGTCGAGCCGAGCGACGACGACAACACGAGTCTTTTTCTTGCCTCACTATCCACGTGAATGAATGCTTCTATATTTAAGCATGAAATAGTTTTTCTCCCACCAATATGGGAGAACACTTCTTCCACAGAATGAATACATGTTTTTTGTTTTTCCTCCATTTTTCATTCACTTTCATCACTAACCCAACAATCCCAACATGAATGCGAATGACTTATTTATCAAAAAATTATAGGAAAAGTGTGTGATCTAAAAGTAAAGACTAATTGAATCTGGATATGTAGGTTTCTTTTGAACTTTTCGTAGTGAACTTGTATTAGATGCACTCGGTAGATGCGATATCTTTGAACCTTCAAACTTTTGTATACATCTAGAAAACACAAGTCACACAACCAGTCTTTTACCATTTATGATTCTCACGATTTTGCTTGTTTCATCCATGAACTACCTAGATTCATAAGAGCTTAGAGAATAGGCATTTACTATCATTCTCCTTAAAGTGACTTCCACTTTACCCTCACATAGGTAATTTCTAAACGTTTAATGCTATAAATCAAACTATATGGTCATACTTGCCAAACTTAGAAACCATTAAAAAGCTTTAATCCATAAGCTTTATCCCTGTTTTCTAAACATTGTCTTTGTTATGAGAATAAGTTGAGTTAATTGAAAATATTGAACCATCAGTCACAACTTTGTTTGATCTCCTTGAACTTAACTCTTGAAATCTCTAGTTTGCTAGGTAGAGTTACCGCCGTGATGGCTTGTTTTAGGCCTTAAACCCATTTCCTTCGAGGACCTCGCAGCTCCCTCTCTAGTTAGTGAAAGTAGTAATAGGGGGTGAATTACTCCTTTCGACTTTCTTCAATAGACAGTCCACTATTGAGTGTAGTAATGAAAAAATATGAAAATAAAATGCTGAAGGTAATTAGCACCAGATGTTTTATATTTATTGGGACCTCTAATAGGTCTTACTCTAGTCCCCTTGGATTGCAAGAGATTCTACTAGTTTGTTTTGTGAATAAAATCAAAGTACAAGATTGAGTCAAGATTTTTTACTTTGACTCACATTCTCTTCTTTTTACCACACTTTGTTACAATGCCTCACCAACTATGCATTTATCTCCTCTCTTTTTAAGTAAATAGTAAATCTTTAAGAGCATACAATGCTTAAGTAGAGCAAAGAACTAGAGAAAGTCAATGGTTATATAGTAGTGTTTGCACTGCTACTAGCCGTTGGAAGTTAGAAGGCAATCCAAAAGATTTTTCATCTTAGGAAATGGAATAAGAAATATTCATTTTCTAAGAATAAGTAAAGATTAAAAGAAAAATCTAACTAAGTACAATATATACACAAAAGAGAGATACAGAAATCCCATGAAATTAGTAATCCATTTAATGCATCAGATTTTTTTTCTTTTTTGCCATGTCTTTTGTTACTCAACAAAATTTTCTGATAGAACTTTCTTCAATCTATTCAGAGTAACATGTGTTTTCTTTTTCTGTTTGCCAATCTTCTTGATTTACTCTCCTTAGAATCTCCAGCAATCTTCCTTTCCTTCTTGTGAGATGCTTCTTCCTTTTTGAGTTTTATTCAAACTGAATATTCTTGGTACTGAATTCCTGCAATTAAATCAAACTCATTGGTCATTCAAAAAAATCTTAACATTATCAATCTCTTTTTTTTATGGATGACAAAAGAAAATTAGATTACTTCCCTGCTTAGGTTCTCCCCTTGAATGAGTAACTCTCCCCTAAATAACTTTTCCTGCAAGGTTAAATATGCCATATACACCATTTCTCTTCCTTTGGCATCAATCAAAAAGGAAGAAAGACAACACACACAAAATACCAACTAAGTAGGAGCAAGCAGGCAAACTTTACTAAGTGATCTTTGGCTCAAAAATGTTTTGCAATTATAACAAAGGATTTTCTAAGAGAAAAAAAATCTTTCTTCAAGCAAAGGTTTAGTAAAAATGTCAGCCAATTGAAAATCAGTGCTCAAAGATAATTTAATATCTCATTTTGAAACATGATCTCTAATAAAATGATAGTTAACATCAATATGTTTTGCCCTAGAATGATGCACATGATTCTTAGACAAGTAAATAGCACTAGAGTTAGCATAGAATATTTTGACAAGTTTAAACGTAGATCATAATCACTGAATTGATAAGGCATCCAAAGAATTTGGGCACAACACAATCCAATAGCAATATACTCAAATTTAGTGGAGAATAGTGAGACATGATTTTATTTCTTGCTATTCCATGAACCAAGGGATTGTCCCATGAATTGGCAAGTACCACTGGTGCTTTTTCTATCCACTTTATCACCTGCATAATATGCATCTGAGAAACCTTTTAATATAATTTCAGTAGACTTAGGATACCATAAGCTATATGAGTTTGTACCAATAAGGTATCTAGTAATATGTTTCACAGCATTTAGATGAGCTTCTTTAGGAGTTAACTGAAACCTGGCACGTTTACATACACTAAAAAGAATGCTAGTTTGACTGGCTATAAGATATAAGAGTGAACCAATGATACCACGATAGTTGGTTTCATCAACACTTTTACCACCTTCACATGACTTTAGAACACAACTGGAACTCATAGGATTATTAGATGATTTGGCATTTTCCATCCCACATCTTTAAATAAGATCTTTGGTGTACTTACTTTGGTAGATGAATGTGCCCTCAATAGACTAATGGATTTGTAATCCAAGAATGAATGTTAATTCTCCCATCATGCTCACTTCAAATTCACTTGCATTAATTGAGAGAATTCCTTGCACAAAACAGCATTAGTATTTTCAAAGATAATATCGTCAATATAAATTTGAATGATCAAATTTCTAGAGGAGGTTCGTTTGATAAACAAAGTAGTATTAATTTTTTCTCTTGTGAAATCATGTTCAATTAGAAAGTTTCTCAGTGTATCATATCAAGTTCGAGGAGCTTGTTTTAGATCATAGAGAGTTTTGGAGAGTTTGAAGACATGATATGGAAAGTTTGAATTTTCAAAATCTGGGGGGTTGTTTTACAAAAACTTTCTCATTAATAAATCCAATTACAAAAATACTTTTCACATCCATTTGAAATAATTTGAATCCTTTATAAGATGCATAAGCAAGTAAAATTCTAATAGATTCTAACCTTGCTATAGATGTGAAGGTATCATCATAATTGACTCCTTCTTGTTGTGAGTAGCCTTGAGCAACTAGACGAGCTTTATTTCGCATAAATTTACCCGATTCATCCATTTTATTTTTGAATACCCATTTGTTACCAATAATAAAGACATTCTCTGGTTTTGGAACAAGAGTCAACACATTATTTCTGTCAAACTACTCAAGATCTTCTTTTATTGCCTTTAACCAGCTATCATCTTCTAAGGTTTCATTGACTTTCTTTGGTCCAAGTTGAGATACTAGGGCTATGTTCGCATTTCTCCTATTGGAAGCCCATTTTTGCATTCCTTCTTTTAGATCTCAAACGATAAATTTCTTTGGATAATCAGGCTCACTTCTCCATTCATTTAGAATTGCTTCTTGTTCAACTTGACCATTTGAAGAAATAATAGACTAGTTAGTTTCAGTACTGGCTAGTTTGGAAGAGGAGTCCTCCTTAGTAAAAGGAGTTTTGTTAACTTTTACCTGTTTAATCTCATCGTCCACAGAGCTAACATTCTTTACATAATGATTAATATTATCAGAAACAACATGTATAGATTCCTTAATGTAAAGAGTGTATTTATTGAAAATTCTATATGATCTACAAGAGTTAGAGTAGCTCATAAAAATACTTGCATCGCTTCGTGGATCGAACTTACCAATGTTGACCTTGCCATTGTTACGTACAAAATATTTTGAGCCAAATGCATAAAAGTACCCAATGTTGGGTCTTTTATTGTTTTAAAGCTCATATCGAGTTTTCTTCAGAATAAGTCTAATGAGACACCTATTTAAAACATGACAAGCAGTACTGATGGCTTTTTCTTATAATTTATGTAGTAGAGAGTGTTTGCAAATCATGGTTCGATCTATGTCTAGAAGTGTTCTATTTTTCCATTCAACAACACCATTTTATTGAAGGGATCTTGGAGATGAGAAGATAAAAGTGTTCCCTTGAGTATCACAAAAGATTTCGAAATCTTTATTCTCAAATTCTCCCCCATGATAACTTCTAATGGTAGAGATATAGTAACCCTTGTCTCTTTGAAACTTTTCACAAAAAACTTCAAAATTCTTTTACCACCAATGCTATCAGTTCTAGTTGGACGAAATAAATCCATATGAAGTAGTTGCAAGGATTTAGTTGTGGACACAATATCTTTAACACAAAAATAATTTCTGGTTTACTTACCAAGATGACATGCATCACAAATATTAGTCATTTTAAAATCAATATTTGGCAATCTAGTCACAAGTTCATACTTGACTAATTTTTCAACATGGCTCATGCTTGCATGACCAAGTTTTCTATGCCAAACTCAGGGATCATCAGAGATAGAGGCAAGACATATGTGTCCTTATGTCTTATTGATAGAGTCTAGAACATACATAGTGTTGTGTCTGTTTCCAGCGAGGATTTGCCTTCTATGCTTTTCAATTATGCATCCTTCCTTTTTAGATCTTACCTCCAACCCAACATCATACAGCTAACTGATACTTAACAGGTTGTACTTCAAGTTTTTGACCAAATAAACATTAGTAATATCACATGAATTATTAAAGGATATAGTACCAATACCTATTATTTTTCTTTGGAGTTATCTCTAAAGCTGATGTCACCTCCATCAAAATCAATTGTAGTTTCAAAAGAATTTTTTTTTCTAGTTATATGATTTGAACATCTACTATTGAGATACCATTTTCCTTTAGATTTTGAGTGGAGTTCCTGCAAACTAGATGTATCACTTATTTCTAGGTACCCAAGCATTCTTGTGTCCCTTGGGATTAGTCTTTGGATTTGTTGACTCAGTTTTGGGTCTCAAAATCCATTTACTAGGATTTTTAGAGCAAAATCTGCCATTATAATATTTATGACCAGGCTTCCCATTGTGATAACAAGAATTATACTATTGATTAGTCGTTGTATAGTAAGTATTGTAACTACGACTATGTCTCCTAGTTTACTGGCTTGAGTTAGTTAACCTTTGAGATCAATCATAGCTATAGTACATTTGGTGATAGGTATTAGAACTATGATTGCTCTCTTTGGTTTACTCGAATTAGTTGAGCCTTGACATCCTTCATAGCTATAATATCTATTACTATCAGATTTAATTATTGTCAACTGGTTTAACATGACAATACTATGGGTAGGAGATTTTTCAAAACTATTAATCTTGATTTTTAAATCATCAAATTCTTCTTGTAGGTACTCTTTTTTGATTTGACAAACATTAAGTTTAAACTCCCAATCTCTTCTTCTCTTAATAGAGATTTTTTACTTCATGGGCTTTATTTTAATCAGCTATGGTGAAGTCCAACAAATTTTGAAGTTTTGAACTTTCATTATAGGAGATATCTCTTACCTGGCTAGATTCTTCAATTGCCATGAAGCAACAGTATCCAATGTTATCATTTTCCTGGCTGATTGTTCTGCATCACCCTCAGCAGCAGCTGAATGTCTTTTGATTTCCCTTGGAGGTTCCTCTTCTAGCTTCTGGACAATCATAAGTAATATGATCATATCTACCATAATGTTTTCCCTGGGAGTAATTTAGTCTTCCCCTTCTTTGATTTCTAGATCTTTTATAATTTTTCACAATTGTTCTTGTGATAAGAGCAAGTTCATCTACATCAAGGTCATCATATTCTTTTTCATTTGTAGATTTGAAGGCCACAATTTTCTTCTTTTCCTGTTGGTATTGGTCCTTCTTATTTAAGTGAGCCTTTTCAAAGGCAATACGGTATCCTCTGACTTCATCGTAGGTCATGTTGTTCAAGTTTATGCTTTCAAAAGCCATAACCTTAGAAATCCACTAAGGAGATAAACTTCTGAGAATCCTTATAATCTGATCTACCACAGAATAGGTTTTTCCTGCAGCTTTGAGTTCCCCAACAATTTTTCCAAACCTGGTAAATGTTTCTTTAATGGTTTCCCCCTCTTTCATTTGGAAAAGTTTATGTCATAGACGAATAACTTACAAGAGTTTGTTTGACCTTCTCAGTTCCTTCATATGTTACTTTTAGTTTATCTTATATTTCTTTGGCAATTTCATAGCAGGAGATCTTCTCATATTCTTTACAACTGATTGCATTATATAGAATATTTTTTACCTTAGAGTTGATCAAAATGATCTCTATTTTCTCAACAGTATAATTCTCCAAGGATGGAATGCTCTCAGTAGATTTTTCTCCATTTTTTTGGTGTCTTTCCATTTTTGTCTTTGTTAGTAGAGACAAGTGAAAGATCACCAAGTTTTATTACTCGCCAAGCTTTGACATCATTCGATTTTATGAAGGCCTGCATCCTTATTTTCTAATAAGAAAAGTGTTTCTCATTAAAATAAGGAGGTCTAGTTTGAGATGTCCCTTCAGAGAACAGTGCTCTAGCAATAGTTTGATCCATGAGTTTTTCTCACTTGTTGTTAGGCAAATACTTGTGAGTCCTTTCTCTAGTACTAATTGAAAGCAGTGAGAGGGGGTGAATTACTCCTTTTTCGATTAGAAATTGACTTCCTTCAACAGATAGTCGACTATTGAGTACAGTAATAAAAACTTCTGAAAATAAAATATTGAGGTTAATTAACACCAGATGTTTTATACTGTTTGTGACCACTAATAGGTCTTAATCCAGTCCCCTTGGGTTCTACTAGTTCTTTTTGTGAATAAAATCTACGTACAAGACTGAGTCAAGCTTTTTGGATTTAACTCACACTCTCTTCTTTATACCATACTTTGATACAATGCCTCACCAACTATGTATTTCTCACCTCTCTTTTTAAGTACACAGTAAACCCTTAAGAGAATATAATGCTTTAGTAAAGTAGAGCAAAGAACTAGAGATGGTTGAGATAAGTGTATGTCTCTTTATCTGACTTCCAATGGTTATATAATAGTGTTTGGACAACTACTAGCTGTTGGAAGCTAGAAGGCAACCTAAAGAATTTTTATTCTTATGAAATTGAATAAGGAATATTCAATTTCTAATAATAAATAAATACTAAAAGAAAAATCTAACGAAGTACAATAAATACACAAGGGAGAGACACGACAATCCCATGACATTAGTAATCCATTTAATGCAGCAAATCTTTTTTCCTTTTTTGTCATGCCTTTTGTTAATCAATAGAATCTTCTGATAGAACTTTCCTCAATCTATTCAGAGTAACATATCTTTTCCTTTTTCGTTATCCTATCTTCTTGATTTACTCTCCTTAGAATCTGCAACAATCTTCCTTTCCTTCTTGTGAGATACTTCTTTCTTTTTGAGTTTTATTCAAACTAAATATTCATTGTACTAAATTCCTGCAATTAAATCAAACTCATTGGTCATACATTAAAATCTTAACATTATCATTTAGGCCCTCTGTAAGTGAATCCAACAAATTATCATTTAACTTCACATAGTCAATTGTGTAATTCCACTAGAGAGTAGTTCTCCAATGCTATAATGTCTCCAGCTTATATAATGAGATTTACCATTATACATCATGCTCCTAACCTACCTATTGCAGCTTGACTATCACAGTGTATACATACTGGTGCTAAATGTTTGGGCCAATAAGGAATACTTTTAAAAAAAAATTGAAGCTACTTCACCAGTCTTATCTAAAGCGATAAATTTAGATTTCATTGTAGTGCGAGCAATACATGTCTATTTAGATAATTTCCAAGAGAATGCTCCTCCACTAAAAGTAAACACATATCCACTCATGGATTTTACTTTACTTTATCTAGTGATCAAATTTTCTTCACTATATCTTTCAATTACTATTTGATATTTGTTATAATGCAAATCATAGTCTTGAATATGTTTTAAATATCCCAAAACTCTTTTTATTGGCATCCAATGAGTTTCATTGGGATTACTAGTATGCCGACTCAATTTACTAATTGTACATACTATGTCTGGTCGCGTACAGTTCATGATATACGTCAAATTTTCCAATACTCTTGCATAGTATAATTGTGAGAAACTTTCACCTTCATACTTTTGAAGTGCAAATCTCACGTCTAATGGAGTCTTGGCAATATTAAAATTTAAAGACTTGAACTTGTCAAGTACTTTTTCAATATTTTGAGACTATGACAATACCAATCAATAAGGAGATCCATAAATTCTTAACTAAGATCATATAACTCCAAATTATTTCATATCAAATTTACTTTCTAACATTCCTTTAATATCATTTATGTCAGAAATATCTCTACTGATGATCAACATGTCATCCACATACAAACAAATAATGACTTTGTGATTTGGAGTTTCTTTAATGTAAACACATTTGACACACTCATTAATCTTAAATTCACTTGCCAATATGGTTTTTGGTCAAACTTTTCATGCCATTGTTGAGTGCTTGTTTAAGTCCATAAAGTGACTTACCAAGTTTGCACATTTTTGTTCTTTACTAGGAACTATAAAATCCTCGAGTTTTTCCCTATAAATTTCTTCCTCTAGTTCTCCATTCAATGAAGTTATTTTCACATTTATTTTATGGATTTCAATACCATACACCACAATAACTGAAATCAATATCCAAATGGATGTTATCCTTGTTACTGGTGAGTATGTGTCGAAATAATAAAGACATTCCTTTTGACTAAAGCCTTTGACTACAAGTATTGGCTTGTCTTTTTCAATAGTCTCATCAACTTTCATTTTCCTTTTGAAGATCTATTTTGAACCTAAAGGTTTATTTTCTGAAGGAAGATCAATCAATTCTCAAGTATGGTTGCTCTAGAGTGAATCAATCTCACTATTGACAATCTCTTTTCAGAAGAATGAGTCTGCAGAGGACATGTTTCTTTAATTGTTTGAGGCTCATTTTTAAGATGAAATGTTATAAAATCATATTCAAAAGAAGTCGACCTCATTTGACGTTTACTATGCCTTGGATTCTCTTTATTAAGTACATTCTCCCTTGGTTCATCATTAGGTCATTTAGACCCTTCACTAGACAACTCATGTCTAGTATTGTATGGATAAATACATTCAAAGAGCTCAGCATTATCTGATTCAATTAGCTTATAATAATAAATATCCAGATATTTATATTTATAAACAAAAAATCAACATGCCTTACTGTTTGTAGCACATTCGATGAAAACACAGTCCACAATCTTTGATCCTATCTTTAACCTTTTTGGTATAAGGAGTGAATTTGGATAAACATCCCTCAATAACAACAACAACAACAGAACCAATGTATTCCCACAAAGTAGATAAATAACCCTACACTTTAAAATATTTCAAGTTGGGTATCTTTCCTTTCTATTTCTCATATAAAATTGATTGTGTCTTGCTATGGGGAACTCTATTGAGTAAAGGATGTAGGTTCATTAGTCAATCCGAAAGATATCACTAGAAACTAAGAATGGCCATACTGAGTTATAAAAGTTTTCTTCGGTATATCTTATGATCTAATTTTCAATTGATTATAACTCAAACTTAAATCAATTTTTGAAAGAACTGACTCACCCTGTAACTGATCAAACAAGTCATTTATTCAAGGCAAGGGATATTTGTTTTTGATGGTAACCTTATTCAACAACCTGTAATCAATGCACATCCTCAAACTACCATTCGTCTTCTTGAAAAACAAGATCGGAACAACCAAAGGTGAAAAACTTGGATCAATAAAACCTTTGTCAAGTAGCTCATGTAGTTGAGTTTTAAGCTCCCTCAACTCCACTGGATCCATTCGATAAGGTGGAATAAAAATAAAGTGAGTGTCAGGCTCTAAGTCAATTCAGATATCGATATCCTTATCTGAAGTCATACCCGGTAGGTCTGAAGGAAACACACACTGAAATTCAGATACTATCAAAACTGACGCTATAAAAGGGAACCCCATGTCTACATCTCGGAATGAGATAAAAATAATAAACACGCCTTCCCCACTAGCCTCATAGCCTGGACATACAATATAATCTTTACTAGTATGGCTTTATACACTCCCTCCCACTCTAGTTCCTTCATCCCAAGCATAGTTAGTCACTATTTTAGCATTACAATTTAAAACAACATGATATGGAGATAACTAGGTCATACATAAAATTACATCAAAGTCCAACATATTTAGAATAACCAAGTCTACCCAAGTCTGAAAATCCATAAATAATACAGAAAAGAATGATAAACATGGGTTACTATCACAGACTTTCCCATCGGAGTGGACACTTAAATATGAAAATCAAGTATTTCGCAAACCAGATTCAGATCCACCATAAACTGGGCCGAAAAATAGAATAAGTAGACCCCAAATCAAATAAAATAGAAGTTATTCGTTCATAGACATAAATAGTACTTTTGACCACTACATTAGAAGCCTCAGCATTATTCTTTCTCAGAAATGCATAATAGTGAGCTCGATCATCAATTATAGCTAACTCTCTTTTTGGCTTTACTTTTTCCTTAATACCACCATTTACTCGACCACCCCGACCACCTGTCTAATTTTCTATCCTCTCTATAGATGACCCCTGTTGTCGTCTCCCCTTTTTCTACCTTCTTAGACTATAGCTTGAGTCTGTTTCTACATCTGGGCATTCATCTACCTCACAAGACGCTCCTTCTTAAAGTGACCAAATGCACCATAATAGTAATATCCCTACCAAAGATAAGGACTACTGGTAGAAGAGAAAGAATCCCCTTGGCTCCTAATAACTTATGACTGAGAAGAACCCTTAGTTGGAACCTCAATAGAAGCTGGCAAGGCTGGCTGAATAGGACGGGATGAATAGGACTATTGACCATGGCCTTTAGAGTAACACCCATTGAAATTCCTAATATTTCGAGATTTTTTGGCTAACATCTTAGCCTGACCCACTTGGGTAATCCCCTCAAACTTTTTCACATCATCAGAAACTTCATTGAACCTTTTTTCTACCGAAGTCATATGAATAGGAGATACCTAAAGGTCATAATTCAAACCTTTAACATAGAAGTTAATCCTCTCCTCCTTAGAAGTCAACAACAATGTAGCATAGCGATACAAGGCATGAAACTTGGCCTCATAGGCTACAACTGATATGTCACCTTGCTCTAATGCCTAAAACCCATCCTTCTTGCGGTTAAGAAAGGCCTGTGGTACATATTTCTCTAAGAACAAAGTGTAGAAATGCTTCCAAGTTAATGGACGAAAAATTGATGAGTGACATTCAACATACGCTCTACATCATTGTTTAGCATCCTTTTCCAGCTGAAAAGTTACAAATTAAACTCCATGTTGCTTCACAACCCTCTTATTATGAAACCTCTCATAGAAATCAATAACAAACTCAAAAGCTTCTTCAGACTCAGTACCCTAGAATGCTGAAGGTTTCATCTTTAGAAATTTTGTCAACAGTTCATGTTCTGTAGCAATCATCATGGAACCCAACACCAAACAAGAAAAATCATCGGTCCCTAAAGCTTCATCCATTCTAGGAGCTATGGAGACAGTTTTATGAACAATTGAAGTCTGATAAAATGGTATGGTGGGTGTGACTCCAGTCCTATCTGATCTTAGGTGGTTTTATGCACCTAAGACTTGTTATCCAACCTTAATTAGCCTTATTTTGAGGACTTCTAGTGTGCTTAGTAAGCAAATACTTGTATAAATTAAGCATCTAAGTTTCAAACTACTTTATTATAATATTTAAGGTGTGTTTCAAACAAGTTTGGAATTAATTTGGTCACTTAGAGTTTAGATGAGGAAACTAGTAGAGTTTAGATGAGGAAACTAGTGTTACTAGCTTGAGCTATGTGTTATTCTAGTTGTTCTCGATGAATTCTAGTGTGTGAAATGAGTTAATAAGGGTATAATTATGTAATTATGTATGGAATAACTTGTTTTTAGTGTTTAAGGTTCAACTGAGACAAGCCAAGAGACAAAACACTAAGTTAAAGATCAAAAGAACAAAACTAGTAATCTTAGCTTAAGTTACTATTTCATTATCTTGGATTGTATGTTATTTTGAGCTCTAATTCGTGGTGGTTGACTCTATAGTAGGCTTGGTGAGTTGATAATTATTATATTTGGATGATACAAAAGCTGTAAATCAAGTAGAAACAACACCACAAGGATTAGAAAGGATGGACAAACATATTGGACAAGACTTGACCAATAATGGATGTTTTGGAGTCATTGGCATGCCACGGACCTTAGGCACTGCGTTAGGGCCATTACACACCCTTGGGAGCATCCTAAATGACCAATTACAGTATATCACCACTATTAGGGCGTTCCATTAACCTTAGAAACCGAGATAATGGCAAGTCACATCCCTAAGTCAAAATCAACAGCTTTGTCGAAGTATCAATAAGGCACTTAGTTGTTATATTTCACACCTTGGACGACCTTGGGACTTGAAAGTAGGCTTGAGAAAACTTAAATTAGGATTTTTTCTTCCATTATTTTTGTTTGTCTATGGATTTTAACATGTATTCACTCGTTGTAATTACGGTTATGTCCATGATCGGCTAAACCCCTTTTTTCCGGGGTTAAGGCCAAGAACATGAGTATTATGGTTATGAATTGATTTGGTTTCGTTTTTATCATATTTGGTTATTTGTTTATCCTTTTTATCACCATTTAAGGATTCACAACCCTTATAATACATGATAATCATTTTGTGAATCCGGGAGGAGGAACAAGAGGATAGAACGTGGGATAGATAGAATAGTTGTAATCTTCTAATTGAATAGAGTTATAATTTGCATTTAGGATAGGAATATACCTATGTGATCTATTTGGTTCAAGTACGGGATGATATATGAACATATTCGGCTTAGTTCTCGCATCTCCACTCAACGATGTAGTTGTGGGGCTAAGTTAGATAATTGATTAGAGGTTAGGAAGGCCATGTCATAGTATAGACCCTGTGAACCAAAAACCAAGATGAATAACCTATCCAATGAATTTTTATTACGTAGCATGATTGTTCATAGTGCCTTAGCCCTAGTTTTTCTCCATTGTTTTTCAAGAACCTTTAATTTACCGCATTGTTAAGTTTACTCTTAGTTTACTGTCAAACAATCCTGTGGTTACGTTAGCACTTAGTTAATCTTAATAGTTGGACTAGTCTGGGATAGTTGTTAACACAAGTCTCCGAGGGATCGATACTTAGATTTTAAAGGCCATTTTACTACTTGGTAGACCATGTACACTTATGTGTGCACTTAGGCACAATAAGTTTTTGGCACCACTGCTGGGGACTTGTAATTTAGCAACCGTCATAGTTGTAGTTTCACATTTTTATTTATTTGGTGTTTTTCATTTGATCTTGGCTTCTAAATTTGCAGGAATAGGTAGTAGACTAGTAAGCTAGCCAGGGATAGGGATTTGGTTGAACCATCCCCCGAGCCCGAGCAATGCTTACACGAACGAAGGAGAGAAGCAGTACTTCTCTATAGAATCCCGCATATTCATGTGGAACAAGACATTCCTGCTCCCATGGCTAAGAATCCACCAGCTTTCAGGACAGTTTGCGAAGTGGTCATCCCACTTCTACTAATGTGACCTCCATCATTTGAATATCGACTCTTGGAGGTAGATTTGAATTGAAGCAAAATATGGGAATCAACTTCTGCACAACAATGGACAGTTTACCAAGCTATCACATTCATATCCACAAGTCCACTTGCAAAAATTTTTGGAGATTAGTGACACATTAATCCCTACGAGTGTGTCAACTAATTTGGTGAGGCTGACACTCTTCCCTTTTTCACTTTTGGGGAAAGAAAAAATGTAGTTGAATGCTGAGTCGGAAGGTTCAATTACCACTTGGGATGACTTAGTCTAGAAGTTCCTCATTTGCTTCTTCCCATCTAGCAAGACTGTGAGACTACGTAGTGAGATTTTGATCTTTAATTATATGCAAAATAAGAACTTATACCATGCTTGAAAGAGATTTAAGTCTCTTCTTTGGAACTGTCCACATCACTAACAGTCCAATGGAGTACTATCTCACACCTTTGTTGAGGCATTTGACTATAACACAAAAAAAATTCTAGATTTAGCTACAGGTGGTCAATCTTTAAAAAAGACATATGAGGATCTATACACCTTGTTGAACCAGATTACCCAAGGAAATATGGATTGGCATGGTGATACCTCAAGGACGTCAGTAAAAAAGGTTGCAGGCATGATTGAAGGTTATATCATCACTGCCTTGGCCGCCCAACTTTCAACTATGCAAAATCAGATAATAACTCAATTTAGCAAGTTAGGTGTGCAACAGAAACAGGCATAGGTTAATGTAGTGCAACAAACCCCATCATGATGTGAGACTTATGGCACCAGTGGCCACTCTGCAGATAAGTGTGGTGCCAATCCTGAATCCATAAACTTTGTAGACAATACACAAAAGCTCAATTATGTTAACGCCTACAATCAAAAGTGGCAGACTCAGTCAATGTATCCTTGGGGAAATAACCAGTAGTATTAGTTCTAGTAGAAGTAGCATAATACATAGGTCAGTAACATAGAGGAGACTTAACAAAAAATTGGCAAACCAAGAACAAATTGCTAGTGAAATAAAAAAAATCAATAAGTAGCTCAAAAAAAGTTAGAGCAACAGCTGGGGAAATTGCAGCAGGCATAGAATACCAGGCCTTAGCCAAGTGATAATGAACCTGCAAAAGAAGTAATAACAATTACTTTGAGGAGTGGTAAAGAACAGAATGATAGGCCTCCAAAGATAAATAAGGAGGTAGATACATAGTTGGTTTCTCAACCAGTTGCAGACAGAGTTGTTGAAAATTTGGAAAAGTTTGAGTACCCAAAGACAAAAGTTGTTAAAAAGGAAAGACCAATACCATCGTTCCCACAGTAGTTCCAGAAATCAAAGAAGGATGAATGCTTCAAGAAATTCTTTGACACATTCAGAAAACTTCACATTAACCTTCCTCTTTTAGATATTTTGCAGGGAATGCCTAAGTACTCTAAGTACTTGAAGGATGTGGTGACTAATAAGGTAAATCTGAGGATGTAGCAACAGTTGCATAGACAAAGGAGTGCAGCTCTGTGGTAGTGAAAAAGATGCCCAAAGTGATTGGTGACGGTAAAGTAGTCCATGCTTTGAGTGATTTAGAGGCTAGTATAAATTTGATGCCTCTGTCCATATTCAAAAATCTTAGTTTGGGAGAGCCAAGAGCATGGTCGTTGAGGCTGCAATTGGTGGACAAGACCATAGTTAAACCCGATGAAATAATTGAAGGCGTACTCGTAAAGGTTGGTAAGTTTGAAATTCCTACTGATTTTATTGATTTGGATTATGATGCAGATTACAGGGTACCGATCATTTTGGGACATCTATTCTTAGCCACAAGAGAAGCGTTGATAGACATGAGAGGGGGCACTCTCACAATGAGATTAGATGACGAAGAAGTGGTTTTCAGAGTTTATAAGCCACTTAATCCAACTTTATACTAAAAAGATTTGTATATGATTACAGTAATGGAAGTGGATAAGTGTGGGGTGGCTGAAAGTACACCAACAAAGATCTCTTTAGACAGTCTTATTGAGTTACCCGAGCCACCACCTAATCCCAAAGTGATGATGATTAATGCTCCTAAAAAGTATAAAATTTAAAAAGTTGTTGACCTTGAGAGTGCACACTCAAGAGGTAAGAAACAAGTAAGAAGATGGCCTCCAAATAGGAAAAAAGAGATGGAGAGATTCGGTTGAGTAGTGATGTTGGGTCATGTCGCGACACTAGATCAGGCGCTTCTTGGGAGGCAACCCAAGTTAAGATAGATTTTTTTTTTAGTATTTTAGTTTTCACTTCATGTAGTTTTTGTTTTTGTTGAGGCACAGATCGATGGAAAGTCTGAGTACCGGAGACTAGAGTTAAGAAGCATGGCAAAGACTGAGTGTGGGTCCCCGGACCCTTTTGATGTTTACATATGCTACTAGCTAGGCCTAGAGGCCTCAGGGAATATTTCTACCTCTGCATTTAAATTCAACTTTGAGGAGAAAGTAGATTATTAAGTGTGGGATGGTGAAATTCCCATGGTTTCTAGTGAAGTATGCTATAGGGTCTTAGTCTTAATTGTTTTCCTATTTTTTTCCAAAATTTGAAAAATTACAAAAATATTTTGCTTTTTTTAGTTTTTAGTTATTGGGTTTCAATTGAGTAGGTGCACACTTCACTCACCCCATAGTTGTTCTTTTCCATGGGGGTGCTCTTTGAACTCTGTATTTTAAAAAAAAAATATGATTAGGTAAGTGAGATGTTCTAGTTGGTGCTATGTATGATTGCATAATGCAAGCGGTTTTGTGTGTAAAACCATTTTGTCTATGTGAATTACTAGTTTTGAGTCCCCTAGACTCTAATTTATGACTCTTGTATATTGTTGGCTTAATTTCGAATTCATGTGGTTGAATGATTAAGAGTCTATGATGATCCTACTTGAGTTGATCATGTTCCATGTGTGGTGTAAGGTTTTTTGTGTATTTATTATTGAATTTGATGTCTAGAACTTGCGCGATGTGTGTGCAAAGAAATAAAGAGTGTGGTTTTAGGAGATGATATATGCATTTCTTTGATAGCCATGTTTCATACCCTCTTTTATCTACCCTTGTGCATAATCCTAGTCTGCCCCGTTGACCCTTTAGCTTATCCTTTGGTAGCCTTGTATGTATCATGTTCCTCTTCTTTGTTTGACCTGAACTGATCCAAATCTCTTAAGCTCTTTAGTTGAAAATTAATGAAGTGAAGGAGTGTGAAAACAAGAAGAAAAGAGGTGAAAGTGAGTCCCCAAAAAGTAGCTATTGGTGTTGCAAAATTAATATGTGTTATGAGTAGGATTTGTGCGATGAAAAAGAGAAATATTGTGCTAAAATTTGATCTTGAATTGATGAAGAATACTCCCTCAACATTATAACTGACTGGCTTAATGAAATGGGGCAAAGAGAATGGGTATGATAGAAGTGGGAAAAAATTGGTTGTTAAGAGATTGATCTTAATGTTCATGTGATGTATTAAAGAGCTTAGGGAATTTAGTCACTATGTTTAGTCAAATAGTTCCTACTCGTCCCTTAACCTACATTACAACTCATAAAGACCTATTTGATCTGGAGCCTTAACATTCTGATATTAGTGGAGTACTACACTAAGGCAAGTCTATGATTCATCATGTGTAACTTGTGAATTCTTTGTGAGAGTGAGCGTAATTTGATTGTTGTACTAATTTTGTGATAAATTGCATCTATATGAGTGATTATGGGTAACTCTCTTGTTGTGAGGGCACATTTCTAATGATAGTTGGGTGATTTGTATGATCTCATTGACTGAGTAATATGCATGAGTTTTCTAACTTGGTAAGTCAATTCTTGAGGTTAGGATGTTTTGAAGTAGTGTATGATCACATTTCTAATGATAGTTGGATGTTTTGAAGTAGTGTTCTTATGTATAACATGCTTAAGGTAAAAACTTGTTATCTGTGTAGTCATTATAGTACTAGCTTGAATGTATTGCTTGTAATAGAAGTGTGGAATCTTCTCTAATTATGATGTTTATAGTAAAGAGTTGTTCGAGAACGAACGAGGCTTTAAGTGTGGGGTAATAGACAACCCACTTAGAAAAGCTAACACTTGTTGAATAACCTGAGCGGACAATGGGGTAGTCCTGCAACCCAAACTTGAGCCGCTACCTTGAGCTTCACACCCCATTCCTCTACTGCTTCTATCTCCTCCAAATGCTCCTGAGGTGGGGGAGGTGATGCTGACCCCTCAAGATGTTGACCAGTCGGCGCTTGAGCTCCAAACCTGGTGAGTGTGGTCTGTCTTCTCCTTCCCCTACCTCTTTCTCTCACTCGTCTTTTTTCCCCCTCAACTGGCTTTACAGCTGGAGAAGCCGTTGAGAGAGTTGCTAGTCGGTTTTATTGGACCTAATGTTCACCATCTACAGACAAAAGAGTGAAAAGATTAGATACCAAATTGGATCGCCAGATACCAATTGGAATCAAGTTATAGCATGAAAGAAATAATAATGACAAATTTTCTAAAGTCTTAGAGTCTCTCGAAGAAAAGTATAGATGTCTTCGTACCATTTCACAAGACTCTTCTTAACTCGTTTTGGTATGATAAGATTGATGAACCTAGGTAATCTTATACCAAATTTGTCACGATTCAAACTCATTGTAAGTGACATCCTTACTATTCATCCCGAACGATAATCCTATAATCTACACTTAGAAGAAATAAGTGACTAACCCATCAATATATTATCCAATCTAAAACCAAATCATAAGTACAACTAAAGGCGGAAAAGTACTTATACAAAAATCATTCCTAGGACCCAAATTTCATCTGTATCAAAACATCTAAGAATGTCAAGAAGGGGATACACCCCTAAACTGAAATAAAATATAAGCTTAGAACTAGAGAACTATGCCAATAAGAAAAGATTCCATGGTGCCCAAATATGCTTCTCACTCGGAAATTTGGAGCCAACTGCTGGAATCACAAGTGAGGTCTCGTAGGATCTGCTAGAAAGTGCCCTGCACTCACAAAAGTAAATCCAGATGTAGTATCAGCACACAAGAATAACAATGTATTGGTTGGACCATTTGGTCAACCCAAGATGAGAATATGAACATATAACTAAGTTATAGTACAAGTTAATCCATTCTTAATAAACATCAACAAGTTAATCCATTCTTAATAAACATATAACATAACAAGCAATAAGTGTCTGCCAATTATACTAAGTTATATTGAACAACTAGGAATTAAACTAGTAAGTCAACATATTATCACCAAGTCAAGTCTAGTCAATCCAAGCCAAAAACAAGTCAGGACAATTTATTAGATATAAAAATATATTTTTTGATTCACACATGAAACCATCAAATTCACTTGACCTTCGTGCATACACGCTAAAGGATATACAACCATCCTCTAGCCATGACCTGCAGGGGACAATTACCGTCCATGTACTAAAACCCCAGACACAAGTGTCTGCCAACCTTGTTCCACCAAAAGCCTGTGAGAACGTTCTAAATACCAAACATTCCACATTTAACAAGTAAGGTAGGTCAAAATCAAATAACAACCGCAAATCATTTGCAAAGACCACACCAAATAACATGCACTAACAAGTCATACTATAAAGTAATTAATATGCACATATAGCACAAATTGGATTAAACTACTATATCATCACCTACCTGGAAGCAAGCTTGCAGAACTTCTCTATGTCGGAGGTTTGCCCTTTCGTGCAATTTTCGCTTGTTCGTGATCTAGAACATGCATATAAATACATAATTAAAGAAATGACCTAACATGTCGGGATTTGTAACTCACACCCAACTCCTAATGTCAAATTCATGATCATTTTCTTTCCGTTTTAGGATTTTTTTCACCGTAATTCACCTAAAACTATCGATTTCATGGATATTAGTGAATTAACAGAATCCAAAGATAAATTAAATGTTAGTAATCAAAACCTATTAACTTATTCCTTAATTTTCTCTCCTACACCAGCAATTAATCAAAATCTTTTCTAAAACCCTTTTTGAACTCCATGAATTAACAGTTGTAAGGCTTAATAATTAAATACGTGTTAATAGAATGAATTCCTTACTTTGACGGGGCCAAACAAAAAAAAATTTGGTGTGTTTCGCCCTAAATCGTCCTTCTGTTGCATCAAAATGAGTATTAGAAAAATAAATTATTTTGGAGAAAATTTTAATAAATCTGTGGTTTTCACTGCTACAGCATTCAAGACCGCTATAGTGGTGCCTCTTTAGCGGTACTGACCACTGTAGCAGTCGTTGACCATCTTTGACCGCCACTATAGCAGGAATTCCTCCGCTATGGCACTTGCCGCTTCAGCAATGTGCCGATCGTTATAGCGGAGTCGACGGAACAAAATATCCATCTTCACCCAAAAATCTCATTTTTTACAGTGTACCTTAAATCTCGGACATTCCTAATAGTGGCCCTTTACGCTAAAATCAATTCCAGAAGTTCTACTTACCCAAATTTGATTCCGTAAATTTCTACGAATTTCTTATCGTCTTAACTAAATAGAAATCAAGACAAATACTACTACCCCCATCAAAATCATTCCCAGATTTTCCGATGCCACACCTTGCTCCGAAATCGGTCAAACTAAACTATCCTAAAATTTGTAACTTTCAAACCGAAAAGAATTTGGACTACGTAACGATGGAGAGGGTCCTTACACTACGCCATTAAATTGCGTCCGGTGTGTGTTTCATATGCTCCACCCCAATATCGCCCTGAGACTATCACCCTGAAAACGTCTTTTGAAAATATTGTTTTTGACTCTTTCTTCAATTTTCAAAATAGATTTAATTTTTGGATCATTTTCTTTTAATTTGCTTTTCAATTTATTCACATATGGTTGTCGAATAAATTTTCTAAAAGTGAACTAAATTCTCTAGAATTTGATTTCTATTTTAAACACGGCAGTTTTTGATGTGTCTCTGGTAGGTCATAATCCAAAATCAGCCACATATATTTATATATACTAGAGCATGGGCCAACATGGTAAGCTTCAATTTTTAAAATTATTATAAAAATAGTAAAATAAATTATTATTATTATTAAATAATTAAAAATTTTAATTATTTTACTTTATAATATTTTTTCTTCTATTCTTTTTTAAGTGACACCGATACAATTTTGAAAGTTAAGCAAATATCACGATTGAAGTAGCGAAGCAAACATGTCTTAAATGACTTATAATAACTAATTAGAAGTGATATAGCAAAATTGCTATAAAAAAATACTTGTAAAAATAATTTAAGAGAGTCTCATATAAGATGTCAAGTTAATTTAAAATATAAATAGTTAATTGATCATTTCATGTCTATTTTACTTCTTTTTTTTATCAAATTTATTAACTTTTTAATACTTAAATGATTTATAATTAGAGGTGATGTGGTAAATTATGGTTGAAGCAGCCGAAGCAGACATGTCATAAATGTCTATTTTACTTATTTATTTTATTAATTATTATTAATTTTCTAATACGTAAATGACATATAATAATTAAGAGTGATATAGTAAAATTACGGAGCAAACAGTGATCGACAAGCATGTCGATCACCGAAACGAAAAAGTTGTTAAAAAATAAAATTTAATTTCCTTTTTTATGTATTTTATGCTTCATTTAGTTGTACCTAATAAAAATTGATATTTTAACCACTCAGATCTTACATCGTAACTATGTATTTACTTTTTTTGTTTGAATCTAATTATTTAGATCTCAATAGGTGTATTACTTTCATACCTTTTTTTGACACAGATATTACTATTGCAAAGTACTTTATCTGATCATTTTTAATTTTTAATTTTTTTTATCTATTTTATCCTTATTATATTATTTATAATCTAATACTTAAATGACTTATAATGACTATTTAGAAGAGATATAATCAAATTACTATAAAGTTACTTGTGAATTTTTTTAAGTGAACCCTGTATAAGTCGTCAAGTTAATTTAAAACATCAATGGTTAACTAATTAGAAGCGATATAATAAAATTACTATAAAAAGTATTTGTGGAAAAAAATTTAAGTGGACTCTATATAAGTCGTCCAGTTAATTTAAAACATCAAGTGTTAACTTATAATTTTGTGTCTATTTTATCTTTTCTTTAATAAAATATTATCCATTTTCTAATGCTTAGAGGATCTATAATAATTAATTAGGTGTGATATAGTAAAATCACGATTGAAGTAGTTGAAGCAGGCATGTCATAAATGTCTATTGTGTTTTTAAATTATATATTATTAATTTTCTAATACGTAAATTACTTATAACAATTAATTAGGAATGATATAGTAAAATCACGGTTGAAGCAACTGAAGCAGGCATGTCATAAATATTTATTTTATTTTTTTTATTATATATTATTAATTTTCTAATACATATAACTTATATAACTAATTAGAGATGATATAGTAAAATCATGATTGAAGCAGCTGAAGCAGACATGTCATAAATATCTATTTACTTTTTTAATTAAATAATATTAATTTTTTAATACGTAAATGACTTATAATCATTAATTATCTAATATTTAAATGACTTATAATAATTATCTAGAAGTGATATAATAAAATTATTATAAAAGTTACATGTGAATTTTTTTTAAAGTGGACCCCGTATAAGTTGTCAAGTTAATTTAAAACATCAACGGCTAACTTTTTAAAAGAGATATAATAAAATTACTATAAAAAGTACTTGTGGAAAATGTTTTAAGTGGAATTCATATAAGTTGTTAAATTAATTTAAAACATCAAGAGTTAACTTAGAATTTTGTGTCTATTTTCCCTTTTTTTATAGCATATTATCATTTTTTTAATGCTTAGATGATCTATAATAATTAATTAGGCTGATATAATAAAATCACGATTGAAGCAATTGAAGAAGACATGTCATGAATGTTTATTATATTTTTTTAATTAAATATTATTAATTTTTAATACATAAATGACTTATAATAATTAATTAGAAATGATATAGTAAAAATCATGGTTCAAGAAGTTGAAACAGGAATATCATAAATATCTATTTACTTTTTTTAATTATGTATTATTAATTTTACAATACGTAAATAACTTATAATAATTAATTAAAGATGATATAGTAAGATCACGGTTGAAACAACTGAAGCAGACACGTCATAAAAATCTACTTTATTTTTTAATTAAATATTATTAATTTTCTATTACGAATGACTTATAATAATTAATTAAGGATGATATAGTAAAATCATTGTTGAAGCTGCTGAAGCAGACATGTCGTCCACAAGCTGCATGCTTCAGCAGCTTATCCTTACTTATATATATACTAGATACCCGTGCCCGTGCAAGGCGCGGATATTTTTGACAACACTAATGTGCAAAAGAGATTCAACTTTGGGGAAGATTATTTCCTACTTGTTTTAATTGTTTGGTATAAGAGTAAAAGAAAAGAAATGTAATACAATGAACCAATGTTAACATAATATATACATTCAGTGTAGTCATTTAATAAGGAAAAAAAAGATATTTATAAAAAAAATACTATTATATATAATTCAATTACAAAGGTCTAAATAAAAATATTATTAAAATAATACCTGAGAACAAAACTAATAAATATAAGGAAAGAATAATATGCATGTGTAACCATTTTATTGCACCATAAAAATGAGGATAAAAATAATAAATATAAGAAAAAAATCATATGCATGTGTAACCATTTTATTTACTACTGTATATAAGTGAAGGTTGAGGTGACTAAAATTACCGAAATACCCTTGGTAGTCACCCCAACCTTCACTTATATATAGTACATATGCCTAGAGCGTACTGAGACGTCCATTTACGGATTTACTAAATTCAATAACTTTTATCTTAACTCTAGATATATGTATACATATTATGAAATTATTGGTAAATATTTATAAATGTTTGATCATGAACTCAGTTATTATTATAGTATTAACTTAAAGTTGATATAGAAACCTATAAATTGTTACTCATGAATCTGTCTGATTACATTTTGGAGACGGAGACAAAAACTGGCCAATCATGTTATGTATGAAATGACTCTTGATCAGAGGTAACGATTTCATGGCTTCATATATGTTGATAAGCCAATATTATTCTATATATGTTGTGTATTTCTTAGCCAAACATTATAATTAACATGGCTTCTGTGATTGAGCAATGTCAAGTTGCACTTTGATCAAATGTGGTTACAATTCTACCGTGATTACTGTTCTTACATTAAAAATTCAAGTGCTTCCAAGCTTCAGTTACTACGAAGTATTTTTTTTTTGGAGTTTCTTCCAGCAATTTAGAAACACTTTTCGTGATGAACCTTTGCAGACTTACAATAGTCAAGTAAAAGAACATCTTTTGTTGCCATCTTTTGAAATTAACATCAGAATTGTTTTTACAATTTTTTTGCCAGTGCCATGATAGGAGCAACATTCGAATGACTTGATGTAGCAATGTTAGTTGCTGCAACATTCGTCGTTTCATCATTGACATAATTTCAAGTAGTCATTTTACTATCACAATTAGACAACCAATTAGTATCACAAATACTAACAATAAAATATTAAACTTTTAAACACTTGTTTCTGGTTAGACGATAAAGTTTTTATATTCTTCAAATCGTCAACCGAATGAATCTTTGACTCATGATGAAGTCTTTACATCTTCCAATCATGATGAAATTCAAATAGAGTAGAAAATCAAAAGGCATTAATCTTTGGAAAGCAAATATAGATATAAGTACCATAATTTCCTTAAGATTGTTGTTTTTCGGGTACACTAAACAAAATTTGTATTTTCAACAAGAACTTCAATCAGAAGTTCAAACAACTTATGAACAACCGTAAAGAGTTCAAACTATTTTCTAGGAAATAGCAAAACCAAATGTTTAGAAAGAGATGAAGATAGAAAGATTCAATTCCATCAAATTTACGGTGTGTCTTCAAGAAAACTATTCTCCTCAAGTATCCGAGATTATGAAATAAATCCTCCCAGAATAAGATGAATCACATCAATAGTGGTACCTCAAATTCTGTCGAACCACGAACGTACTCAACGATTTGCAAATCACACTTGAATTTTTAGGAATAAAAAGAGTTATGACTTCAAAATTTTGTATCAATACTTGAGAAAAATCAGATACTTATAGTCAAAAGATGTTCATTCTGGAAATTAAAGAAACAATGATTCGTGAAAAGTTGTAATTTTTGAAATATCGAGACAACATGTGAACCCCACATATGGGTGTCAAATGGGCCGGGCCGGGCCAACCCGGAACCGGCCCTTTCATTTTAATCGGGTTGAGGGCCGGTTAAGGGCCGGTTTTGACGCTAGCCGGGCCGGGCCAGGCCAAACAGTAAAAAAATTAAAACTCACCCTAACCCGGCCCACTTAACCCAACCCGGTCAAACCCACCAAAATTTGGTCAAACCCGGTTAAAAACCGGTCAAACCCGTTTAAAAAATAAATAAATAATCCAATATACACTATATACACTCCAATATACACTATATACACTCCAATATACAATATATATTTTTAAAAAAATATATAAACAATTACACATATATACGTACCATTCAATATATAATTATATATGACTATACATACTACTTTAAATAAAACATATACTATAATAGTATAATATATATATATATATACACTACAATATATATATATATATATATATATATATATATTTATTTACTAATTTATAAAACATATACACATGTATACGTTAAATATATACTACTTTAGAAGACATATACACATATATATGCACCATTCAATATATATGTACTACTTTAAATAAAATATATACTACAATATACATATATATATATATATACAACAATATGTATATATATATAGTTACATACTAATTTATAAAACATATACACTTGTATACGTTAAATATATACATCTATATAAGATATATACACATATATACGCATCAATCAATGTATATGTACTACTTAAAATAAAATATATACTACAATATACATAGATTACAATACATAGATAGTTATATTATACTAATTTATTAAACATATACACTTGTATACGTTAAATATATACATCTATATAAGATATATACACATATATACTCACCATTCAATATATATGTCATACGTTAAATAAAATATATACTACAATATACATATATATATACTACAATATGTATATATATATAGTTATATACTAATTTGTAAAACATATACACTTGGATACATTAAATATATACATTTGTAGAAGATATATACACATATATACACACCATTCAAAATATATGTACTACTTCAAATAAAATATATACTACAATATACATATATACATACTACAATATGTATATATATATATAGTTATATACTAATTTGTAAAACATATACACTTGTATACGTTAAATATATACGTCTAGAGAAGATATATACACATATATACACAACATTCAATATATATGTACTACTTTAAATAAAATATATACTACAATATACATATATATATACTACAATATATATATATATATATATATAGTTATATATTAATTTGTAAAACATATACACTTGTATACATTAAATATATACATCTGTAGAAGATATATACATATATATACACACCATTCAATATATATGTACTATTTTAAATAAAATATATACTACAATATACATATATATATATATATACTACAATATGTATATATATATAGTTATATACTAATTAGTAAAACATATACACTTGTATATGTTAAATATATACGTCTATAGAAGATATATACACATATATACACTTCTATAGAAGATATCCAATTTATAAAACATATACACATGTATACGTTAAATATACACTTCTATAGAAGATATATACACGTGTATATGCACCATTCAATGTATATATACTACTACTTATAAAATATACTACATTAAATATACATTACAATATATATAGATATACTTATATACTAATTTATAAAATATATACACATGTATACGTTAAATATACACTTCTATAGAAGATATATGCACAAATATACAAAACATATGCTACTTAATAATAATAAATTAATAATATTTGGTAGTAAATTAATAATATATTAGAAGTAAGTTTTTAATTTAAAGTAGAAAACTAGAAATTCAATTTAAAATTTTAAATCGTTAAATGAAAAAATATAAAAAGCAAGGACTAAGGAGTGAATGAATTTGGGGAATTTTATTGATTGCAAAATGATTCAAAATTTGTAATTTACATGAATGAAAAATCTATAAATTATGCATCATTTTTTCCAACTCACTCATGTTAATATTAATGGGAACTTCCATAGGATAGTCGAAGTCAACGGGGGCAAAATCATGCATTGGACTTGATTCTGCTGAGTTCTCCCGTGAAGTCATAATTTCTTCAAGTTTCAGCTCGTCGGTCGGCTCCGGTTCCATTCTTTGGTTTCTTCTTTCCGCTCTAATCCAATCTCTGAGGCAAACTAGAACATTCATTGCATTGCTTCCCAATGAGTGTCGGTTGTCTCCAAGCTACTGTCGTCCCTGACTAAAGGTGCTCTCTGATGCAACGGTTGACATTGGAACATTCAAGATATCTCTAGCTAATCTTGAAAGCACAGGATATTGTGTTTCATTACTCCTCCACCAATCCAACGTGTTGATCTGTCGTCTGCGATCCTCTGGTGCCGTCCGAAGATAATATTTCAGCTCTTCCCGATAAGTTGATGTGTAAGTTCTCTCATCAACACTGTTCCAACAATTTAAATCATAAAACGAATCAGAAAAAATACTATGTGCCGGCCTTTTAGAAGATGATGGCTCCTCGGGAGGATGAGGAGCGACAGTTGGAGTGATATTTGTAGGTACGGCTAAATCAAATAAATCAACATAGTGATTATATAATTTTTCTATGTAATCATTTGCATCAGCCGTAGCCGTCCACAAAGCAGGTTGTACTTGTTCAGAATCATGGTTAGTATTTATTTCTAAGTTAGTATAAATAAGAATACTAAAGTGACACATATTATTATATTTCATGCACGGATTTAGCATAGCACCAACCAAGTAAATAGGGGGAATCGGGAAAAAATATTTTTTAAATTTCGTAAACATGGCGCCAACAACTTCTTTATAACCTTCTTTATTTTTATATTCTTTGAGCAAACCAGAAATATCGGCTATATATGCCAAAATATTACAAACAATAGGATAATAAGCACCAAAAAATTCAACTGTAGCTACATAAAATTTTTCTAAAAACTTAACAAGATCATTAATTACAACCCAATCAGAATTATGTAGCATGCAATCAGCAGAATCAACAAATGAACCGCAATGTTGGTTAAAAGCTAGTGTAATAGGAATTCTATATTTATAACAAGTTTTTAAAAATTCATACGTAGAATTCCATCTAGTATCAATTTCCTCAGGCATCAAAATCGGTGTAAGTCCATTTTCTTGACATTTAACTTTAAATTCTCTAATTCTCGATTTACGATTATTTTCTTGAATAAAACAACCAGCAAGGCAAATTTTTTCAATATAAAACTCAAAAAACTCAAGACCATCTTTTACAATTAAATTATATATATGACATGCACACTTAATATGAAAAATTTCAGGCAAGGACGGAGATAGCGTAGATTTTAATTTTTTTATAGCAGTGTTGTTGTTAGAAGCATTATCAAAAGCAATACATAAAATTTTATTTTCGATATCATAATATCCGACAATTTTAACAATAGAATCAATAATAAATTATCCAGTATGTTTACGATCTTCATCATATAAAAAAGCAAGAATACGTTTTTGCATCACGAAATTACTATCCATCTAATGACAAGTAACGGTTAAATAATCATTTTTATTTACAGCACGACCAAGATCAGAAGTTAGGGACAATCTACATTGAATATTTTTTAATAATGTTGATAAATAAAAATAATATTGTGAATGAAGTCTAAAAATATCAGACCGACAAGTAGTTCTAGGAATACCGTTAAACATAGGATTATAAATTGCTTGTATATAACGAATAAAGGCATCAGAAGAAGGAAAATTAAAAGGCAAACAACCCACAGCTACCATTTTAGCTATTTCTTCCCGGTCCCTCAATTTATTATACTTCTTCGCTACGTGACCGGTTGCTGGGTCCATTCTAGTTTGCGTTGGCCCACCAACATCCCCACCACCTTGTGCAATATTTAACTCTCTTTTGTGATCTTCAGCTACATGTCTCATTAACGTACCCGTACCCCCTTGCTTGCCTCCACTTCTATGCTTATATATTTGTTGACAAATATTGCATTGCACCTCAATATCTGATATACGTTCAAAAAATTGCCATGCAATACTAGTTCTTTTACGAGGTCTTGGGGCACTGGGAGGACGGGGAGGGAGATTAACCGATTCAGATCTAACGTTAGCATCTCCTACTGCGGGTGTCTCAGCAATATTTTCATTATCTTCGTCTAAATTAACCGCATCTACTTCATTTTCTTCTTCTATACCGTAATTTTCTTGAGCTTCTACATAATCCATATCGTGATCACCTATACCTATTTCTTCCTCAAAAGGTGTACCAAGCGATATCGGAGGCGAAGGCACACGAGTATATCTACTACTTGAACTACCTCTACCGCTAGTAATTCGCTTTTTACTACCACTACCGCTTTCGGGACAAAAAATTTTAACACCTTTAGTAGCGAGGTTTCTTAATTTATCCATAATATAAATTAAATTAAACTAAAAATATTCAAAAGACACAAATATAATAAAATTAAATATTAAAAATTTAATACAATAAATAAAAATTAAACGTAAGAGATGGAACACAATACCAAATTTTGGAAGTATCGAAGATTGCGACTTTAGAAACTTCCGCTCATACTTTGTAAACGAAAAATTAAAAAATTAAAGTGAACACTTTAAGAAATTAAATATATTGAATATTTGAGAATTGAGAATTGAGATTTGAGAGAGTGAAAAATTGTGTGAAAAATGATTTGAAGTTGTAGGGTATTTATAGAATTTTTTTTGGGATTAAAAAATATTTTTTAAAGTTAATTTATTTTTTTAATAAATGGGCCCAAACTAGCCGTTTGGACCCAAAAACGTCTATATAGCCGTTGGGCCAACGACTAGTTTGGCCTAAAATCCCTTTTTTTTTTAAAAAAAAAAGGTATCCTGGCCGGTTAACCGACGGGCCTGGACCGAGCTTGGTCCGGGTCGAGTTAGCCGGGCCCATTTTAAAAAAATAACCGGCCCGGGACCCAAAATCCTAAAGCCCTAGGGCTTACCGGGCCTGATCAAATCGGGTCGAATTAATTACGAGGGTCGGATCGGGCCGAATCGGCCCGGCCCACTTGACACCCATAACCCCACATATGGTTGTACAGCACGACATGCATCCGCATGTCATTCATTGCACAAAGCAGTGTGTTTTAGATGACTTGTGTTGACAAATGCACTATCATCTTCATCCACTGATGGCTAAGTGCGCTCACAAGTCCCATTTCCATTTTCAAATAGTGCCTCGAAGGGTCGCGTCCCTTCGAGATACATTATGACTGCACATGCTCGTGTGTGTTCACAAATAGAGAAAAATTTTGTATTAAATTTTTGAATTAAGAAATCATAAAAGATAATTTCTCGATCATTTAAAAAATCTAAATTCAAAGCCAAAGCCTTCATCTCATAAAGCCGAGCGAGCGGCGACAACAGCGTGAGGCTTGTCTCCTTCTTGCCTCACTAACTACATGAAAAAATGCTTCTATATTTAAGGCGAAAATAGTTCCTTTCTCCCACCAATGTGGGAGACCACTTCTTCTATAAAGTGAATACACATTTTCACTTTCCATTCATTTTTCTTTCCTCAAATTTTCATTCATTTTCGTCACTACCCCAACAAGCTATTATTATACTTCTTTCATTCAAAATATTAGGTAGCACGTTTACTAAAAATACTTGTTTTAAAATAACTATCAATTTAAAGATCAAGAGATCATTAATTATTCTTTTTCAACTTAGCCTTAGCATTAATTAAGGGTAGCATTAATGTATTTCATATCATAGTCTTGTGCAATGAATAACTTCTTTTTTGAATCTTTTTTTTTTTTTTCTGTTTTCTAGAGGTAATAATCAAAAAACACCTAATATATCCTAGTTCATTGAGTTTCAGATGTAAACTATTTAAAATGTGAGTTTCCTACCTCAACGTTACTCAATGGTTAGCGAAACGTACCTAGAGGTTCACTAGATCAAATATTAGTCTACAAACTTTTCTAGGCATGTTTGGCCATAAAATATTCGCCCACCAATCATATATAACGACTCTATAAGTTGTCACATTATTTTTATTTTAAAATTGATTTCTTCAAAACCATAAACTCTCCCCTACCAAGTGGCTAAAATGAGACCACGACTGAGAAGTTGAAAAAGAAGACGTTGAATGACACAATGGATGAATATAATTAATTTATATGGTTATAATTTTAACCTTAATTAGTTACAGTAAATTTTAACTTGATATTAGTTTATTTAATTTTGCCACAATGAAATTGTTTTTTCATGTTTTCACCCTAAACTATACTCGAAAAGTTTAGGTCACACCTAAACTATTATAGTGACCTATTACACACCTAAACTATATAAAAGTGAATTTTTTTACACCCTAAATCTGATGTGGAAGATACATAATTATTTAAATAAAAAAAGGTGCGTCTAAATTACAAATTAATGCAAAAATAAATAAGTTAAAATACTCCTCACCCCAGCCCCCAGCATCCATCTCCCCTCCCCTACCCCCAAACCATCATCTTCTTCATCACCCCCACCCCTAAACTCCAACCCCACGCCAACCAACGTATCTTCTTCATCACCCCCACCCCCAAACTCCAACCCCACCATCAGATAACACAATTTCTTCACATCCTACCATCTATCCCCACCAAATCGACGCTAATTGCACCTACCGCCATCAATGAAGTAATCCAATCACCTAAAACTATGTTGTCAATCTAGAAATGAAGTAATCCAATCACCAAATAAATGTTGTCATAGTAATCGGGAAAAGAAAAATTGCGAAATATTACTCCCGTTGAAAACTACGAACAAAAAATTAAAAAAAAGGAACAGATAATAACTATTTATTCTAGGATGGTTCTTTCCTGGTCTAAAAGTTCTAACTTTACGGGCACTGATAATTTTGTCAATCTCTAGCCAATGTCGAGTGTTTAGTGGCTTCTAACTGTAATTAGATTGCTAAAATTAGTGTGTGCCCGATGGAAGATAACAATATTTGTTTTTGATGTATCTTCTCAACCCTTCAATTAGATGCGTAGGTGTTAATGTTATGGAAAAAAACAATGGAAGTTTTGGCTGCATTGTTATGGTAATTTTGTTGGTGGGATAAACCTCCATTGACCTCATAACAAAACCAAATAAAGCTCTTCATTTCTAAATTGACTGCATAGTTATGGTAATTTTGTTGGTGGAATTAAGTTTATGGTGGTGAATATGGTGTTCATGACCTCATAACAATGGAGGTTTTGAACATGAGATAATACATCGAAACACCCCTAAATTTGTAGCCAAAACTTACTTTAGACCCTAAACTAGTATGACAATTATTTACCTCCCTTAATAACTTTAAAGTGAATTTTTTACCACCCTAAAAAAATCATACCACTCTCACTACGGAGAGTAAGTACACACGCCCCACGTCATTACCAACTCAGTGTCATGTCACTGCCACGTAAGAAATTATATTATTTTTTTAAAAAAGTAATCCAACACACATATTATTTTTATATATTTAAAAATATATATATATATATATATATATACTATTTTTATATATATATAAAATATATATTTTTTAAAAAATATACATAAAAATTATTTATATATTATTTTTAACATATATATATATATAAAACCCACCCCACCCCCTTCCTCCCCCTCCTTCTTCTTCAATAGCCAACTCCACCCCACCCCCGTCATTCCTCCTTCTCCTTATGCTTCAATAGCCCCCGCCACCATTAACACCAATTACTTTCACTCAATTAATAATGACTCACCGAAAAACACCCACCTCCGTCGTGAACCACCCTACAAATTCCCCCAAATGAATCACTAATGAAAACTTCACATGACAGAGAGATTTATGAACTTGAAAGGAAGATTTGGGGTAGAGATGCTATTAAAGAAAAGAAAAAATCACACATAGATGATGTGAATTTGGATGAGTTTTCATTTTTAGTGAATGAAATGAAAGTGTATTTTTCAAATTATGAAGAAAGGTTAAAGAGATCGGGGAAGAAGAAATTGAAAGAAAAGAATGAGAAATGGATGAAGTTGAAATTGGAAGAATCTGAACTTATGGTAAATAAAAGTCAATTGTTTCATGAAAATTTGAAATTTGTTGTTGAAGGCTCAATGGGTGTGAGAAAGAAGAAGATATGGGAGTGGTGGGGTGTGAGGAAGAAGAAGAAATGGGGGTGGCGGAGTGTGAGGAAGGAGGAGAAAAAAATAATGGTTAAAAATATTAAAGTGGGTCCCACTAAAAAAAATTTATACTTTTTTTTTACTAAAACGCGCTTTTATTTTATTTTTTGTTACGTCAGCCGTTAAGGGGGTAAAATAATACACTTTAAAGTCATTAAGGGGGGTAAATAATTGTCATACAAGTTTAGGGTCTAAAGTAAGTTTTGGCTACAAGTTTAGGGTCTAAAGTAAGTTTTGGCTACAAGTTTAGGGGTGTTTCGATGTATTATCTCTTTGAACATTGACCTCATAACAATGGAGGTTTTGGACATTAAAGAAAAATTAAATTAAAAAGAATTTTTTTTTATGAAAATAATAAATTTATTATTTTTTTCGTAGTATGCTGACGTGACGTTGACGTGGAAGGCGCGTGTGAAACACCGCACCACATGCAAGTGGTATAATGCTTTACAGGGTGTAAAAAATTTCATTTTTATATAGTTTAAGTGTGTAATAAGTCACTATGATAGTTTAAGTGTGACCTTGACTTTTCGAGTATAGTTTAGAGTGAAAACGATGACTTTTCCCCAGATTTTAAATAAAGGCCAGAGTGCAGTACACATATCATTAGATATAAAGCGACATGTATTTCGCTAAGCATTGGGTCATAGTTCATTTTGGAAACTCCCCTCCTAATATGTCAAGTATAAAACTCAAAAATCTGAGATAGTTTATATGTATTTTTAATCGGTGTTTTAAAAGAAAGGAGCGCGAAGAGAGACATTTTACGTTGTAGGGGGTGAGGCCTAAGCCCTGAGGCATAGTATATAAGCCCCATAGATATATGAAATGTATATCCCATGCATCTTCAGTTTTATAATTTTATGCTAAAAAAATAAGCAAATATTAATTTTCAATAATGCTGTAACTAAAGTTAAATATTTCACCGACAATTAGAAAAAAAATCTTATAATTATTATTTGAGAAAGGTATCAACACAAAAATAATAACAGTCAACATAATCTTTAAAATGGGATATCAATATATATTCATCTCTATATTACTGTACTAGTCCTTTCCCACCCTCAACTAATATTGCACTGATGATTATTGTTTATATATTTCAAAGATGGAAAATAATATAAATGTAAAAGTAATAACAAAAATGGATACAGTTTCTCCGTAAACATAGTGCTATGAACTATATATGTATCCTTTTCAATTTTAGACATGATTATAAAAAAATTATGTATGATAGCGTCATTTTATATGAGTAACTTTTTTTATTTATATATTTTAAAAAAGATCACTACAACTTGAAAAAAGGATAGCATAAAATGTAAATATCATTACACCAATTATGAAAAACATAATTTATAGAAAAAATACTTTTAAAATAGTAAAAACTAAACTAACTCCCGGGACATACATTCTTACGCCCGGAAATTAGAACTTTACGTTCGGGACTTATGCGCTGAATTCAATTGTGTACGTCTTTAAATTGCGTCTGATGTGTGTTTCATATGCTCCACCCCAAGATCGCCTTGAGACTCGTCCTGAAAATACCTTTTGAAAATATTGATTTTGACTCTTAAATCAATTTTCAAAATAGATCTATTTAGACTAAATTTTCTAAAGATCTCTAAAATTTTCTAGAATTTGATTTCTAATTCAAACATGTGTAGTTTTTGATGTGTCTCTGGTTGGCCATAATCCAAAATCAGTCACACATGCCTTTCAATAATGCATCGAGACAACAGTTCAAATTAGGACAAAAGGCGCCAGTTACAACCATACACATTTACTACCACATACGTCCACTTATGGATTTACATGACTTCAATAACGTTTATCTGAACTCTAGAAATATGTATACGTGTAATGAAATTATTGATAAATATTATTATAGTATTAACTTAAAGTTGATATAGAAACCTATAAACTGTAACTCATGAATCTATCCGTCTGATTACATTTTGGAGACGGAGACAAAAACGGGCCTATCATGTTATGTATGAAATGACTCTTGATCAGAGGTAACAGTTTAATGGCTCCATATATATGTTGATAAGCCAATATTATTCTATATATGTTGTGTATTTCTTAGCCAAACGTTTTAATTAACATGGCTTCTGTGATTGAGCAATGTCAAGTTGCACCACCTCCTGGTGGTGTTGATGAGCTGACACTCCCACTCACCTATTTTGATCATATGTGGTTAGACTTCCATCGTGTACGGCGGATACTATTCTACAAGCTCCCTATAACCAAACCCAATTTCATCGAAAACATTATTCCTCCTCTTAAAGATTCACTCTCCCTTGCTGTCAAACACTATATACCCTTAGCTGGCAATGTTGCTTGTCCAATAAATTCAAACGGATATCCTGAGTTACGTTATGTGACAGGAGATTCTGTGTCAATTACTTTTTCTGAGACTGATATGGATTTCAATTATCTCATTGGTGACCATCCCCGTAGTGCTACGGATTTTTATCACTTTGTTCCTCAGTTGGCGGAACCTAAGGATGCACCGGGGGTCCAATTAGCCCCTGTCTTAGCCATTCAAGTGACACTTTTTCCGAATTTTGGTGTATCCATTGGTTTCACTAATCATCACGTTGCTGGTGATGGAGCTACCATAGTAGGGTTCATTAGGGCGTGGGCTGAACTCAACAAATTCGGTGGACATGAACAATTCTTATCGAAAGCGTTTATTCCATTTTATGATAGGTCTGTAATCAAAGACCCATATGGACAAGGCATGACCATATGGAAAGAAATGAAGAAACGTAATCTAGAGATGCGTGACATTGTGACTCTTCATGAGCACAAAGTTCGAAGTACATTTACTATAAGGCGAGATGATATCGAGAAACTCAAGAATTTAATATCATCAAGACAACGAAATACTCTAAACTCCTGTAACATCTTTCACCATAACATGTGCTTATTTATGGACTTGCTTGATAAAATCAGAGGGCGCGATCAAAGAAGATATCATAGATGATAATTTAACGGAATTCTTCGGATGTGAAGGAGATTGCAGAGCGCGATTCAATCCACCACTTCCTCAATCTTATTTTGGGAATTGCCTAGTGGGGTACGTTGCAAGAAAAAGACATGTTGACTTAGCCGGAAAGGAAGGCTTTACAATTGCTGTGGAAATAATTAGAGGATCCATTCAGAAAAGAATGAAGGATGAGGAATGGATTCTGAATGGTAGCTGGTTTAAAGAATTAAACACCATAGATGAGAACCGAATGCATTCAATTGCTGGATTGCCAAAACATGACTTATATGCTGCTGATTTTGGATGGGGAAGGGCTGCGAAGTTAGAAGTCATTTCTCTTGACAGTGGTGATGGAATATCGATGTCTCTTAATAAATCTAAGGATTTTGATGGAGATTTAGAGGTTGGTTTATCTTTGTCTAAAACCCGAATGAATGCTTTTGCTGCTATATTCACCCACGGTCTCACTTTTCTATAGCAAGCCTGATTTTATTAATTACCAAGAAAATAGACATGAAGTCTAACCTCTTGTGTCCTAGATGAAATACTTTAAATTGTAGCTGTAAATTGTAATACTAATCCAAATAAGAATCCTTTTTCAAGCCGGTATTTGGTGTATTTTTATGTCATCCAAGACTTTATTATTATGAAACTGCTTTATATTGGTTCTTTCTACATTAGAGTGAGGCTTTTTTTTCCCACCCTCATTGATACTTTTTGTGCTTTGCATTTTATCCTATTAGTTCTTTCTAGTATAAAATCATTCAATCAAATTTGTCATTAAAAAAACTCACTTTATCCTCTTTAACATTTTGGATTTGAAAAATAAATACTCCCTTCACATAAACCCCTTGATCGATCTTAAATCAATGGCTAGGAATAAGTTGAATTATCACATATATTTTTAAAATGTCAAAAGCGACTTTCACTTAATATAAATTTTAATTTTACTCTTCTAAATAATTAAAAAATGTAAGAAATAGCATTGTATAAAAATTTAAGCAATAGCATTGCATGTCACAGTATCACTAGCTTATAAAAACACTGACCCGTCAAGAGAGAATCAAAAACACACTATACATTGAGGCTCATTTGTTACATAATAAATATAAATTGTGTCATACTCTTCATATCGAATCACAATATGTGTTATACAAGTGAAATTTCAAATTCTTCTCTCTTTTTTTTTTTCAATAGCTTTCATATTGTGGACCAATTTTATTTTTAATTTGCTTTCGAATTTTATTCACACAGGGTATAGGAGTATGTCTGTAATAATAGGGAAGAGTATTTTGTTTATAGTTGTGTCTGTAGTTTCTTGTAGCCTCTTGTTCGTGGTGTTTTGGTGATGTCTATGATTTTGAATAGCTAGTTTATAGTATTAGTTTGTGGGTGTCTTATTTCTTTTATTATCTAGCGATGTGATATCATTTTTGTTGTTTGTTTTTATTTTTTCGTCTGTTATATTGTTATTTATCCTGAGTCGAAAGTCCATCGAAAATAATCTCTACTTCATTTGAGATAATGATATGAATTACATATATTTTATTCTCTTCAGACCCTACTTTATAGAAATATACGAAATATGTGGTTGTTGATTTAGGATTGATGTGCTTTTGGACTAAATTTCTAATTCACACACGTTTTTGATGTGCCTCTGGTAGGGCATAATTCAAAATCAGCCACATATGCCTATCAATAGTGCATTGAGACAACAGTATGTATATACATTTCCCAGGGCGGATTGAGACATCACTTTTGAATTCATTTGAGCTCAACAATTTACTCTAACTCTAAATATATATATGTATGCTTATTACAAAATCTATTGGTAAATCTTTTTATAAATATTTAATTATAAACTCAAGACTTGATACATTTATTAGTAAAATAATAATTGGTACAATGATTTTATTGTACTATTCATATTAATTGATGTTTAATACTCCCTTTATCCATCAATAGTTGTCCGCTAGTGACACACAGATTAAAAATAGTAAATGACAAGGTAATTTTTGTTATTTTATGTAGTTTCGGGTACAAGAATCTGTATAATTGCAACACCAACTTCAACAATAGTTCATGTATAAACAAGAACACCTTTGAAGTTCTTTAACACCTTCAACACAAGATTACTTAATAATCTATCCAAGAAGTATGTTAGATTTCAGAAAATAGATGAAACAAAATTTAAGGTCAAGTCCCCCGACTTCACAGAGTGTCCTTAAGGAATAATTTTTCTCACTGTACCCGAGGTTATGGAATCTTCCTCCCAGGAGAAAATGACCTACAATCCGAACAATAGTGGTACCTCAAATTGTCGGATTCTACGAACTCACTCAACAGTTTGATTGATCACACAGAATACTTTTAAGACAAGAAGAGAGTTTTTATTTTAGAAAAATTTCGTGTCTAAACTTGTAGATGAAAGCAGGTTTATATAGACTTCATATGCCGCTTCTGAAAAGTGGCAATGGTTCACTTAAAAGGTGTGACCTTTCCTGAAAAATTATGTCTGTTCGTCCAAAGATTGCATCTTTTCTGAACAAGCAGACCATTTCATGAATCAGTGTGTCATTTCGTTGAAGGATTGCATCCTTCTAAAGCATCAGTTTGAAACAGTGCATCTCTCAGAAGCATTAGTTCGAAACAGTGCCATGCATGCATATAACTGGAGGATCAAAACACAGAAAAATTTACTGCGATTTTACTTTCCCTTCGGATTAAATTTTTGTCGAATAAATTTTGTCCAATAAGATAGATCTCATCGATCATTATCCAAATCCAAAGCCGAAGTCGAAGCCGAAGCCAAAGCCAAAGACGAAGTCGAGCCGAGCCGAGCGAGCGTGACGACGACGGCGCGAGGCATCTCTTATTTCTTGCCTCACTTACCATGTGTAGTAAGTGCTCCTTATTTTAAACACTCACAAGTTCTCTTCTTCCACCAATGTGGGAGAAAGAGTGAACTTTCCAATTTGGGAGTACACTTTCTAAATTGGTGTCTCTCTTCTCTCCACTATTTTTCCTCAATTTTTCATTCACACTTTTTTATATACTTTGAACCCAACAATCCCCCACATGAATGGAAGATGACTATTTTTCGTAAAAATTTTATGGACAAGTATGTGATTATCAAGCAAAGACTGATTACATCTGGATAAGTGGGTTTACCTTTGAACTTTTCGTAGTGAACATGCATCGGATTCACTCGGTCAATCGGTAGATTTGATAGCTTTAAATCGTCAAGCTTTAGTGTACACCTAGATAACACATGTCACACAACCAGCCTTTTACCATTTATGGTTCTCACGATTTTGTTCTTTTCATCCATGAACACGTCCCGGTTTATGAGAGCTTAGAGAATAGGCCTTTACTAACATTCTTCTTGAAGCGACTTCCACTTCGCCCTCACATAGGTGATTTCTATACTTTTAATCCCATAAATTAAACTATTTGGTCAAATCTGCCAAATTTAGCTAATCATTAAAAGATTTTTCACCTTAAGTCTTATCCTTGTTTACTAAACATTGTCTACATCATGAGAATGGGTTGGGTAACTGATAATGTTGAACCTGTCAGACACAACTTTGTTTGATCTCCTTGAACCTAGCTCTTGGGATCTCCAGTCTGCTAGGTAGAGTTACCACCATGCTGACTTGTCATAAGCCTTAAACCCATTCCCTTGGATGTCCTTTCCACTCCTTCTCTAGATAGGTCTTTTGTAAGTGGATCCGACACATTATCCTTTGACTTAACATAGTCAACAGTGATAATTCCACTAGAGAGAAGTTCTCTAACGGTATTATGTCTCCTTCGTATGTGATGAGATTTACCGTTGTACATCATACTTCCTTCCCTACCTATTGTCGCTTGGCTATCACAGTGTATACATATTGGTGCCACTGGTTTGGGCCGATAAGAAATGTCTTTCAAGAAATTTTGGAGCCATTCTGCTTCTTCACTGTCTTTATCTAATACAATAAATTCAGATTCCATTGTAGAGCGAGCAATACATGTCTGTTTGGACGATTTCCAAGAGACTGTACCTCCACCGATAGTAAATACATATCCACTCATGGATTTTACTTCGTTCGATCCGGTGATCCAATTTGCATTACTATATCCTTCAAGTACCGCGGGATATTTATTATAATGCAAGGCATAGTCTTGAGTGTATTTTAGATACCCTAAAACTCTTTTCATTGCCATCCAATGAGTTTTGTTGGGATTACTTGTGTACCGACTCAACTTACTAATAGCACATGCTATGTATGGTCGTGTACAATTCATTATATACATTAAACATCCTAATACTCTTGCGTACTCCATTTGTGAGTCATTTTCACCTTCATTCTTTCGAAGTGCAAAGCTCACATCCAATGGAGTCTTGGCAATACCGAATTCCATATACTTGAATTTGTCAAGTACCTTTTCGATATAATGAGATTGTGACAATGCCAACCCTTGTGGAGTTCTATGGATTCTTATACCTAAGATCACATCCGCAACTCCAAGGTTTTTCATATCAAACTTGCTCTCGAGTATTCATTTTGTTGCATTTATGTCAGAAATGCCTCTACTGATGATCAACATATCATCCACATATAAACAAATAATGACTTGGTGATTCAGAGTGTCTTTAATATAAACACATTTATCACATTCATTAATCTTGAATTCGTTTGCCAACATGGTTTGGTCAAACTTCGCATGTCATTGTTTAGGTGCTTGTTTTAGTCCATACAATGACTTAATAAGTTTACACACCTTATTCTCCTTTTCTGGAACCACAAAACCCTCAGGTTGTTCCATGTAAATTTCTTCCTCCAATTCTCCATTTAGGAATGCGGTTTTCACATCCATTTGATGGATTTCAAGACCATATACTGCCGCCAAGGCAATTAACATTCAAATCGATGTTATCCTTATTACTGGCAAGTATGTATCAAAGTAATCAAGGCCTTCTTTTTGCTTAAAGACTTTTACTACAAGTCTTGCCTTGTATTTGTCAATATTACCATCCGCTTTCATTTTCCTATTGAAGATCCATTTAGAACCTAAAGGTTTATTTCCTGGAAGAAGATCAACCAATTCCTATGTATGGTTGCTTAAGATTGAATCAATCTCACTATTGACTGCCTCTTTCCAAAAGGATGAGTCTGATGACGACATCGCTTCTTTAAACGTTTGAGGCTCATTTTCTAAGAGAAATGTTACAAAATCTGATCCAAACGTAGTAGAAGTTCTTTGATGTGTACTACGTCTTGGATTCTCTTCATTATGTACATTCTCACTTGGTTCATCTCAAAGTCGTTTAGATCCTCCACTAGACTGTTCATGTCTAGTTTTATACGGGTAAATGTTTTCAAAGAATTCAGCATTATCTGATTCAATTATCGTATTTTCATTTATATCCGGATTTTCGGATTTATGAACCAAAAACCGATATGCTTTACTGCTTTTAGCATATTCTATGAACACACAATCCACCATCTTAGGTCCTATCTTAACCCTTTTAGGCATTAGAACTTGGACCTTTGCTAGACACCCCCACACTTTGAAATATTTCAAGTTAGGTTTCCTTCATTTCCATTTTTTATAAGGAATTGATTGTGTCTTACTATGGAGAACTCTATTGAGTATACGACTGACTGTAAGGATAGCCTTCCCCCACAAGTTTTGTGGTAAATCGGAACTTATAAGTAAGATATTCATCATTTCCCTCAAAGTTTGATTTTTCCTTTTCGCAATTCCATTAGATTGAGGTGAATACGGGGCCATAGTTTGATGGACGATTCTATTCTCTTCACATATTTCGGCGAAGAGAGATTCATATTCTCCACCCCTATCACTTCTTATCATTTTTATCTTTTTCTTTAACTGATTTTCTACTTCAGTTTTGTATTGCCTAAACGCATCTATTACTTCATCCTTACTATTTAGCAAGTAGATGTAACAATATCTAGTGTAATCATCAATAAAAGTTATGAAATACTTTCTCCCATCATGTGATGGTGTTGACTTCATATCACAAATGTCAGTGTGTATTAAAACTAAAGGATTAGAATTCCTTTCAACAGACTTATAAGGATGCTTGGCATACTTTAATTCCACACACGTTTGACACTTTGATTTTATTGCACTCAAAGTTTGGTAAAACCTCTAAGTTAATCAGTTTTCATAACGTTTTGTAATTAACATGGCCTAAACGTTCATGCCACAAATTATAAAACTCAAGCAAGTAAGAAGAATTTGAATTTTTATTGATTTCAACATTCATTACATTCATCTTATAAAGGCCCTCAGTGAGATAGCCATTTTCTACATACACTTCTCCTTTGCTAATTACAATTTTTCCAGAAACGGTTACACATTTGAATCCGTTTTTGTCTAGAAGTGAAACAGAAATCAAGTTCCTACGTAATTCTGGAACGTACATGATATTGTTAAGTGTTAAGACCTTTCCTGAAGTCATTTTCAAGTCCACTTTTCCTGTTCCTTCTACCTTAGCCATAGCGGAGTTAGCCATGTAGATCATTTTTTCTACTTGAGCTGGAGAGGATGACGAAAAAAAATCTTTATTGGCACAAACATGGCGAGTGGCACCAGAATCCATCCATCACTCGAGAGGATTCCCCACCAAGTTGCATTTTGAAAACATAGCACACAGATCATCACATTCTTTGTTGGACTCAATCATATTTGCTTGGTCCTTTTTCTTGCCTTTCTTAGGGGCACGACAATCTGTGGACTTATGGACAATCTTGCCACAGTTGAAGCACTTTCCCTTGAATTTCTTCTTGGGTTGATTGCTTCCTTGTTCAACTTTCTTTCTTTTCTTAGAATTATTTTGGTCATCTTCTACAATATGTGCTCCATTAATTATAGAATTTCCTTTTGACCTTCTCTCGACAGCCTTATTATTCTCTTCAATACACAGTCGGATAATAAGATCTTCGACAGTCATTTCCTTGCGTTTGTGCTTCAAATAGTTTTTGAAGTCTTTCCACATAGGTGGTAGCTTCTCAATGATCACTGCTACTTGAAATACATCATTCACAATCAAACTTACAAAACAGTTTATGTGAGTACTAAGAACATTTTCAATTTGTTCAACTAAGGTATTTTTCAAAGATATACCTTCCGCTAGGAGATCGTGGATGATTACTTGCAATTCTTGCACTTGAGAGACAACTGATTTGCTATTTATCATTTTAAAGTCCAGGAACCTTGCAACAAAGAATTTCTTAATTCCCACATCAACTGTCTTGTATTTTTGTTCTAGTGCCTCCCACATTTCCTTCGATGTCTTAGTTCCACTGTATATATTATAGAGGTCATCTTGGAGACCACTCAAGATAAAATTCCTACAAAGAAAGTCCGAGTGTTTCCAAGCCTCTACAATTATGGAACGTTCTTTGTCCGAGGTTCCCTCGAGCACCTCAGGAGCATCCTCACTAGTGAACCTTTGAAGACATAGTGTTGTTAGGTAGAAGAACATCGTTTGTTGCCATCGCTTAAAGTCATTGCCCACAAATTTTCTGGGCTTCTCCGCAGGTGCCATTGGTTGCGGAGCATTTGCTCGACTTGTTGAGGCAATACTAGTTGCCCCCACAGTCGCAACTGCATCTTGCATTTGATTTTCGTTAGTCATTTTTTTTGTCACCACAAGACAATAAAATTTAGTATTTTTAGAATACTACTTATAAAGTTAAGAAACTTTAAACTCTTCTTCTTGTTTCTAGTTAACGATGAAGTTTTTATGACTTTCAATCGTCAACCGAGTGATCTTTAATTTGTGATGAAGATTTTATGTCTTTGAATCACTAGTTAAGTTCAAATGGAGTAGAAAGCTTAAATCTTTAATCTCCAAAAACAAACAATACAGATTCCGCAAGTTATTCTTTAAGATTGTTATTTTATGTAGTTTCGGGTACAAGAATCTGTATAATTGCAACACCAACTTCAACAATAGTTCATGTATAAACAAGAACATCTTTGAAGTTCTTTAACACCTTCAACACAAGATTACTTAATAATATATCCAAGAAGTGTGTTAGATTTTAGAAAATAGATGAAACAGAATTTAAGGTCAAGTCCCCCCGACTTCACGGAGTGTCCTTAAGGAATAATTTCCTTTACTGTACCCGAGGTTATGGAATCTTACTTCCAGGATAAAATGGCCTACAATTCGAACAATAGCGGTACCTCAAATTGTCGGATTCTACAAACTCACTCAACAGTTTGATTGATCACACAGAATATTTTTATGACAAGAAGAGAGTTTTTATTTCAGAAAAATTTTGTGTCTAAACCTGTGGATGAAAGCAGGTTTATATAGCCTTCATATGCCTCTTCTGAAAAGTGGCAATGGTTCACTTAAAATGTGTGACCTTTCTTGAAAAATCATGTCTGTTCGTCCAAAGATTGCATCTTTTCTAAACAGGCAGGCCATTTTATGAATCATTGTGTCATTTCGTTGAAGGATTGCATCCTTCTGAAGCATCAGTTCAAAATAGTGCATCTCTTAGAAGCATCAGTTCTAAATAGTGACATGCATGCACATAACTGGAGGATCAAAACACAGAAAAATTTACTTCGTTTTACTTTTCCTTCGGATTAAATTTCTGTAGAATAAATTTTGTCCAAAAAGATAGATCTCATCGATCAATCATGACGACGGCGCGGCGCATCTCTTATTTCTTGCCTCACTTTCCATGTGGAGTAAGTGTTCCTTATTTTAAACACTCACAAGTTCTCTTCTTCCACCAATGTGGAAGAAAGTGTGAACTTTCCAATTTGGGAGTACACTTTCTAAATTGGTGTCTCCCTTCTCTCCACCATTTTTCCTCCATTTTTTATTCATACTTTTTCATATACTTTGAACCCAACAATTTTATCATATTATCCTTTGAATATAATAAATTTAATATATTAGGAAATGAAATGCCAAGGATATTTATTTTTAGTATAGTACACAAGTAAAGATGCACGGAGGTAGCAATTAATCGATTTTGAAAAATAATTTAGATAATAAGTAATTAACATTAACGGTAAAATATGAAAAAAAATTATCTTTTCTTGATTTGTTCAAAATAACAAGTAAATATAAAAATCAAATTAGAAAAATAATGACAAGTATGTCCGAATAAAGAGACTAGTATTAACTTAAAGTTGATATAAAAATTCATAAACTTTAAATCATAAATCTATCTTCAAAATTTAAAAGAGTCAGAGAAAAGGACCAATCACGTTAGGTATGAAGTTACTCTTTTGAGTCATCAAAATTCAGAACCAACCACCATTTCATGGCTCCATATATTTTGATAAGCCAATCTATTGAGATGTATTACTAATTCCATTAGGTGTACTGTAACTTAATTAGCCACTTGCACAGTTAGGTAGTTATAGCATCCAACTGTCATCTAAGTAGTCAGTCGGTTATAAATACTCTATATATTCTATTTTGCTTTTTTTGTCCATTTTAATAAATATTGTGTAGTTTCCACTTTCCTCTTCTTTTCCTCTATGTTTTCTCTGTAAAGGTTTCCATGGATTGAGATGAAACTCCATTGTTGTGAGCATTCCAAGCTACAACCACGTGATCTTCTGGACCTTGACATGGTATCAGAGACAGGTTATCACTACTTTTCATTTTCATCCCTTTTTTTATTTCTCATTGACTGCGTGATTTCCGATCTCTCATTGCGTTTCCCTGTTTTGTAGTGTTTTGCTCCGATCATTCTCTTTACTTCGTTACATTGATCGATTTTGCATTGAGATTGTGGTTTGATTACTCGTTGTTTTCACAATTCACGTGTTGTTTTGAGTTTCTTCAACTATGGCTGATGGAACTACTTCTACATACACACCAGTAAACCAAGGAAATACAGATGCAACCATGATTGATGTGAGTAGTCCTCTTTACATCCATCCTTCTGATGGAATCGGGGTTTCATTAGTTCCTTTCCAGTTTGATGGATCCGGTTATAGATCCTGGAAATGAGGTATTTTGCGTGCTTTATCTGTTAAGAACAAGTTGGGTTTTATCAATGGTGAATGTAAGAAACCTCCTCAGCACTCTTCTTTGTATCACCAATGGTAACAATGTGATGATATGGTAACATCATGGATTTGAACTTGTTATCGAAGAAGATTGCAGATAGTGTCGAATATGTGTGTGATTCGCTTGAGTTATGGTCAAATTTATCTGATAGGTATGACCAGACGAATGGTGCTAAACTTTACCAAATTCAGTAGGAGATTAATGATCTGAGTTAGTGCACTCTTGATGTTACTGGATATTACACCAAATTGAAGAAGCTTTGGGAAGAGCTGAATAATCTCATTTACAAATATGATTGTACTTGTGTCTGCACCTGTGGAGCCAAGGAGTTCATGCTCAAGGCTGATCAAGGTAGACATCTTATTCAGTTTTTGATGGGATTAAATGAGATTTACATAGTAATTAGGGGGAGCATTCTCATGATGAATTCTCTCCCCTCTATCGGCCAGGCCTTTGCTTTACTGGTGCAGGAAGAGAAGCAAAGAGAAATTAAACCTCATCAGCAGCCTTTTGGTGAATCTACATCTTTGAATGCTAGCACTTGTGGTGCTCAAGGTTTCAAAACGAATTATAATGCTACTCATCCGAATCACTCTGCAAGTACTTTTTCTAAACTGTGTTTGACTTCTGTAAAAGGATTGGTCACACCAAGGAGAGGTGTTATAAACTCCATGGCTATCTACAAAGACAAACTCCACATGTTCAAAGCCACAACCACAAATCAGCACAAGGTTACAATTCAAAGCCACATGGATATAACTCTAATAGAATCTCTAACTACAAAGGAAAAGCAGTTGCTGCAAATGCAGCACATAATGTGATATCTGAACTAGGAGAAGGATCTATTGTGAGCCACAAAGAGGCTTCTAATTTTGTTTTATCCAAGGAACAATATGGATAAATAGCTAGTTTGTTGGCTCAATTTCAGATGAACAATGCAGAGAACAATCATGACAGTGTCAATCACAACCAGTTGCCCAGTGGAGTTGCTCATTTTGCAGGTATTCTTGCTTGCATATCCTCTATTGATTTTGATAATTTATCTTGTGGATGCTTCAAGGAAAGGTCTGACTTGTGGATTCTAGATTCAGGAGCATCCCACCATATGACCTTTGATAAATCTCAATTCTCCAACATATCACCGTTACCTTATCCCATGTTAATTAGATTACCTAATGGGTATAGTGTCAAAGTCAATGAAATTGGAAGTGTGAGGCTTGCTTCCCATATCATTTTGTATAAGGTCTTGTTTGTACCTTCTTTCATATATAATCTTGTGTCAGTCAATTCCTTGACAGTGCATCTTAAAAGTATTGTCTCATTCACCGACTCTTTCTATCTTTTACAGGCCCCTTCTCTAAAGAGGCCTCTGGAGATTGGTAAAGCCCATGATGGATTTCTAGTATACAACAGATATAGTTACCTATTACTGCAATTTACATTCATGCTCTCCACATGTAAATACTTCATCTCACCAAAATAATACTAATGCTACTTCTGCTCATGTTGTTTTACCTCATAGGAATGACGTTGACCAGTTATGACATAACAGACTTGGGCATGTGCCCTTTAGAAAAATGAGGAAAATATCTTCCATTCCAGCTAAATTTTCCCCAAACCAAACCTTCTTTTGCCCAGTCTGCCCTATGGAAAGACAAACAAGGTTACCATTCCCCACAAGAACTAAAGATACCACAACCATTTTTTATCTACTCCACATTGACTTGTGGGGACCCTATCATGTAGACAAACATGACAAACACAAATATTTTCTAACTTTAGTGGATGATCACAGTAGATGTACTGGACAACTCTTGAGTTGCAAGAGTAATGTGGTCCATACCATTAAAGACTTTGTTTCTATGATAGAAAATCAATTTAAAACTACACTTAAGGCAGTAAGAACAGACAATGGTTTGGAATTTACCAATACCAGTCTCACTAATTTCTTTGTATCCAAAGGTATTCTTCACCAGAAAAGTTATCCTTATACACCTCAACAAAATGGTGTAGTAGAGAGAAAATGCAAGTACATTCTTGAAACTGCTAGGGCTCTCCTTTTTCAATCCAAACTACCTTTGAAGTATTGGGGTGAGAGTGTTCTCACTGCCACTTATATCATCAATAGATTTCACTCATCCCTTCTCAATCACAAATGTCCCTTTGAACTGTTATTTGACAAGAAACCTTCATATTCCCACTTAAGGAGTTTTGGTTGTCTATGTTATCCCCAATACCTAAGTGTCATAGAACTAAGTTTGACCCAAAGACCACACCTTATGTTTTTGTTGGTTACCCATTTAGGACTAAAGGGTATAGAGTACTAAGTCTGGCCACTAAGAAGATTATAGTTTTCAGAGATGTATGTTTTTATGAGAATATTTTTCCCTTTGAGTCTCTCAATCCCTCTATTCCAAAGTCTATTTCTGATTTCAAGTGCTTTGATGATCCTCCTGCCACTAATGAACCTGTACAAGATGGTCCAGGAAATGGAAAATTTACTCCTTGGTCTACTGACACTATGCACGACTTAGATCCTACATCACCACAAGCAGTATCTTCTTCACCATCTATACCTTAAGTCACATCTACCACTACCTCAGTTATGTCTCCCCACTCTCAGGGACCTAGAATGTCTCTAAGGGATCATAAGGTCCCGACATATCTACAAGACTACGTCTATAAATTACCACATGCACCCCTAAGTCAAGCATCATCTAGTCAACCTGATTAGGTTCCATCTTCTTTCTACGCATCTTTCACAGCACAACACCATATAACTCCTGATGATTTGGACCCTAACAGTCAGTTTCTTGCAATGAACGTGTCTCTTGATAATGAGCCAAACTCTTATGAGGAGGCTGTTGTGAATCTTGATTGGCAGGAAGCTATGACATATGAGTTTCAGGCCCTACATGATAATAATACTTGGGATCTTGTTCCTCTTCCTCCTGGTAAGAAACTCATTAGTTGTATGTGGGTATACAAAATAAAACACAAGGCCGATGGTAGTGTTGAAAGGTTTAAAGCTAGGCTCGTAGTGAAGGGTTATACTCAACATGCAGGTGTAGACTACTTTGAAACTTTTTTCTCCAGTTGTTAAAATGACAACTGTAAGAACCTTGATTGCACTAGCATCCAAGAAATAATGGAAAATCTATCAACTAGATGTGAATAATGCTTTTCTTTATGGAGACTTGAATGAAGAAGTGTATATGGATGTTCCTCCTGGGCTGCAGAATCATGATCCTGCTTTGGTTTGTAAGCTGAAAAAATCACTATATGGTTTGAAACAAGCTAGTAGGCAATGGTATGCCAAACTGGCCGACACTTTGAATTCTAGAGGATATGCACATTCTCCTCATGATCACTCACTATTTTATAGAAAAAGAGGCACATCTGTTATTTTTGTAGCAGTGTATGTAGATAATATCCTACTTATAGGAATGGACTATGAAGAGATTAACAACATTAAAGCCTTTCTCCATCAACAATTTAAGATAAAAGACCTAGGCTTGTTGCACTATTTTCTTGGATTAGAGGTATTCTACAAGCATGATGGCATCATCATTTCTCAAAAAAAAAATTACTATGGATATACTGAAGGAGTTCAACTGTCTTACCTATCCCAGTTTAAGTTCTCCTCTTGATCTTAATCACAAGCTCAGAGCTAAGGAAGGTATGCCTGTTTCAGATCCAACTCTTTATAGAAAGTTAGTTGGAAAGTTGAAATTTCTCACCACCACTATATTAGACATTGCATATGGGGTCCAACATCTAAGTCAGTTCCTACAAGATCCAAGAGAGCCTCACTTGAATGATGCTTTTCACATGTTGATATACTTAAAACAAGACCCCACTCTTGGAATCTTCCTGTCGAAATCAGAAGAGCTCACTCTCAAAGCCTTTTGTGATTCAGACTGGGCTACTTTCCCAGATTCGAGAAGGTCAGTCACAGGCTTCATTGTTATCTTGGGAGGCAGTCCTATTAGTTGGAAATCTAAGAAGCAAGAAACCATTTCACTTTCTTCAGCTAAGGCTAAATATAGGTCATTGAGAAAAGTAGTAAGAGAGATGGTGTGGTTACAAAGGTTGCATGATGAATTGACTGTCTCACCTTCAGGTCTCATACCTATTTATTGTGATAGTCAAACCACCATTCACATTGCCAAAAATCCTGTGTTTCATGAACATACTAAACACATTGAGGTTGACTGTCACTTTGTTCGAACCAAGCTTCAAGATGGGCTCATATTACTTCATCACATTACTACTCATGATCAGTTAGCCAACATCTTGACTAAGTCACTCACAGGAATCAAACATGCTGCCATCCTTGACAAGTTGTCAGTGATATCCTCACCTCCAACTTGAGGGGGGGTATTGAGATGTATTAGTAATTCCATTAGGTGTACTGTAACTTAATTAGCCACTTGCACAGTTAGGTAGTTATAGCATCCAGCTGTCATTTAAGTAGTCAGTCGATTATAAATACTCTGTATATTCTATTTTGCTTTTTTTGTCTAGTTTAATAAAAATTATGCAGTTTCCACTTTCCTATTCTTTTCTTCTCTGTTTCTCTGTAAAGGTTTTCATGGATTGAGCTGAAACTCCATCGTTGTGAGCATTCCAAGCTCCAACCATGTGATCTTCTGGACCTTGACACAATCCAATTCTATACATGTGTATTTCTTAGCCAAACATTATAATTAACATGGCATCCATGATTGAGTAATGTCAAGTTGCACCACCTCCTGGTAGTGTTGCTGAGCTGACACTCCCTCTTACCTATTTTGATCATATATGGTTAGACTTCCGCCGTATACGGGGAATACTATTCTACAAGCTCCCTATTACCAAACTCGATTTCATACAAAACATTATTCCTCCTCTTAAATATTTATCATCCCTCGCTCTCAAACACTATACACCCTTATCTGGCAATGTTGCTTTTCCAATAAATTCGAATGGATATCCTGAGTTACGTTATGTGACAGAAGATTCTATGTCAGTTATGGTTTCTGAGACTGATATAGATCTCAATTATCTCATTGATGACCATCCCCCTGATGCTCAGGATTTTTACCACTTTGTTCCTCAGTTGACGGAACCTAAGGATGCACTGGGGGTCCAATTAGCCCCAATCTTAGCCATTCAAGTGACAGTTTTTCCAAATGTAGGTGTATCCATTGGTTTCACTAATAATCATGTTGCTGGTGATGGAGTTACCATATTAGGGTTCATTAGGGCCAGGGCTCTGCTCCACAAGTTTGGTGGCCGTGAACAATTCTTATCGAAAGAGTTGATTCCATTTTATGATAGGTCTGTAATCACAGACCCATATGGACAGGCGATGTCCATATGGGAAGAAAAGAAGAAAAATAATCTAGAGATGCGTGACATTGTGACTCCTCCTGAACGTAAGGTTCAAGGTACATTTACTATAAGACGAGATGATATTGAGAAACTCAAGATTTTAATGTTATCAAGACGACGAAGTACTCTAACTCATGTAAGACCTTTCACTGTAACGTGTGCTTATGTATGGACTTGCTTGATAAAATCATAGGACTCAATCGGAGAAGAGATCATAGACGACAATGTAATGGAATTGTTCATATGTGCAGGAGATTGCAGAGCGCAACTCAATCCACCACTTCCTCAATCTTATTTTGGGAATGGCATAGTGGGCTACATCGCAAGAATAAGACATGCCAACTTAGCTGGAAAGGAAGGCTTTACAATTACAGTGGAATTAATTGGAGAAGTCATTCAGAAAAGGATGAAGGATGAGGAATGGATCCAGAATGGTAGATGGTTTAAAGAATTAAACACCATAGGTGAGAACCGAATGCTTACAGTTGCTGAATCGCCAAAACTTGACTTATATGCTACTTATTTTGGATGGAGAAGGGCCACCAAGTTAGAGTTCGTTTCTCTTGACAATGATGGTGGAATATCGATGTCTCTTAGTAAATCTAAGGACTTTAATGTAGATTTAGAGATTGGCTTGTCTTTGTGTAGAACTCGAATGAATGCTTTTGCTGCTATATTCACCCACGGTCTCAATTTTTTATAGCAAGCTTGAGTGGAGAGGTGGGAATTTGGCAAGGACCCCTCTGTATTAAGTACTAATTAGCAATAAAATAGACATAAAGTCTGAACTTTTGAGTCCCAGATGACATGCATCAAATTTTAGACGTAACTCTAGTCCAAATAAGAATGTTGTATCTTGATACTTATAATGCAAGAGGTACTTTACTATTCAACTGCTTTCTATTAGTTCTCTCTACATCAGAATGAGCTGCTGCTACTGCTACTTCTTCTTCTTTTATTTTTATCTTTTGTAATTTACATTTTATCCTATTCATTTTAATGATTTACACCTTAATTTCTTTATAATTTTGGAAAACAATCAAACAATTCATTTCCTAGAATATCCATGAGGATAAAACATGGAAATTAGATACAAAAAAAAAGAGATACAACACCAGATATAAAGAGGTAAAGTATAGGCCTGTCTGGATTGATGCTTGGCTTTTGGTCATATAAATCAAAACTCGTAAGTTAGAAATTATAATTTATGACGTTGAATTTATTTTTATTATTTCAACTTAAAACTAAATATTTATATACAGTTTTTTATTTTCTTCAAAGACTAGAAATCTTTAAAAGTTATTTTATCTTAACAAGGGTGTGTTTGGTATGATGGAAAATGTTTTCTTGGAACATGTCTTCTTGGAAAATAAGTTGGTTTTCTACTGTTAGAGTACATCCCCTACTAATCAGTGACTTTAATGTAAGAGTTGTCTATGGATGGAATGGATTGACTGACGTGTTCCAAAGAAGCAATTAATTAGAAAGTAAGGAACACAACAATTTTTACGCGGAAAACACCCGGCTCAAACGGTGTAAAAAACCACGGCCTGCACCTCTACAGGATTTAACCCCAACTTCACTAAATAACTCTGAGCAAATTCTAATTCCTAACTACACACACACCTCCCATGGTATGCGTTACCAAAGTCTCTGAGTTTTTTCCAACTCAAAGACTAGCTCCTAGTTCAGTTTATAACACACTGAAACTAATAATATTACATCAATAGTTCAAACACAATGAACAACTCTAAAAATCAAACCTAAAACTCTTAGCTGGATTCTATACTTAGGACCAGGTTGTTCAATGTGTTTCTTCAGTGATTGAGTAGCACTTCATGAAGTCAATCTGTCGATTGTGCTTTTCTGCTATGTAAGTGTGTGAGTTTATTCTGACTGATACATCTTCTATTTAAGCACAACTCTTCAAAGAGTCATTCTTTATTTCAAACTCCCCCATTAATCAGAACTCTCATTGCATAGAGTTCTACTTCAAGTGAGACTCCTTCTTCAATTCCAACTCTTGTCTTCTTAGTGTTGTAGTCAAACTCCAACTCTTTAAATCAGCACATGTTTATTTTCTTGAGTTTATCTGAATTAGCCACCTATATGGTCCTTCCTTGATTTTTGCACGCTTGTCTTTAATCATCGATGATGTTGCTACAAGTTTCAGCTACACGAGACAGTGTGTCTGTGAACCATCTAGACTGACATGTTTCATATCACTTTTTCAATCATCAAAACTACATCGTACCCAACAAATTCTCCTATTTTAATGATGACAAACCTCTTGTCTTTGTGTATTCGACCATATTCACCTGTAGGTACTAAAGTATAATACACTAGAATGAAACAGGTTAGTCAATGGGTTATAAACATTGCACATTCCTCTTATCTTCCCCCTTTTGGCATCATCGAAAAACTATTTCAATGCAATAATATACTAGCCAAAGTGATAGTTATGCTATTCATGGCCACTGGGGCTATCACTAAAACAATCAGACAAAGACTTGAGCCAACATAGTAATGTATTAAAAAGAGCAAAAACATGAGTCAATTTAGCAAAGATAACCATTCCATTTAATTGCCAGAGCATGTCTCACATTAAACCTAAGCTAGTACTGAACAAAGCAAAATAACTGAGCATTTTAAAAAATATGGTATAAAAGTGGGACATAGCTAAGGGTACGAATAGTGATGAGGAAGGAGGAACAAGTGATATCAACCGTGTCAATTGATGAATGACTTCAATATTTTCATCCCTCTCTCAATCAAGTTCAAGCTTCAAAGTCATGATCCTAGCCTGAAGGAACACTTATTCCACTTCATGACTATCTTATGCAGCTTCTATTTCAGAATTTATCTCAGCTAAATCATTTTTTCTTATATTTTTTTTTCAATGAGTTTTAGCCCTCCTTATTGAACCAGGTAGAGCAGCATGATTCATCTGTTTAAAAACATCCATTGTTTTTTGAAAAGTCAAACCTAAACTAGGAATGAGAAGTCATAAAAGATCTGAGCCAATTAGGAACAAAAAGGGAGAGCATGTCCCTTTTTATTCTTTAAAAAATATATGCTGCATGTGATTGATGATCAAGGTTGGAAAATTCATGGTACACAACTGATATTTTGGTTGAAAGAGAAGAAGGAATTACTGGTGTAGGATTCACACATTTGTGCATAACTATTTGGAGAGAATTAAAGAAAGTTTGGTCAACCAATTCGTCAGCTTTATAAGACAAGAGGAGAATGAAGTATGAGGAATTGAACAGGCGGGCTCAACTGTTTCAACTTAGATAGCCTATGCTTATGTCGGTGTAGAACATACCTGATAAGAAGAACTTTGTGGTCACAATTGCTTACTTGTACCTATGTTTCTGCACAATCTAATACAAAATTAGGTTAGAAGAGTAAAAAATATGGAATTGGGACACACAACTAAATGTGCAAAATTAATCAAATAACATTTTAGATAATAAGATCAAAAAGGAAAATAGTTGTTCTAGTCAATCATTGAGGGGAGTGCATGCAATTTTAATCATTTCCAAGTCTAACCTATTCTTTTCAAAATGCTATCTACTTAGTGTTAGTGGTGCATTTTCAATCAATTAAGTAATCCACATAATCAACATCTTTATAGGCCACAAGAGTGAAATTTCTTTCCTTTGGATACCATAGTCCCAAGTCATTGATTTGTTGTTTCCCCTATCGATATGCCCTCAGTCATGGAACAGGTGGTACAATATGTTTCTGTGTATGCTCAGTAGTTTCACTGTCATCCTGTTAACTTCTTTGCTTCTTACATTAGTCCACAAAGATTCATACGAACCAGGTTCAAGCACTAGATCGTTATTTTTTTTAGATCTCCCTTGCTTCCCCCTTACACGAGCACTACAAATCTGACCATCGTTCAAATGACCCATTCCTCCTTTAAATGTGGTGAGTGAAAGAAACTTTATTTTCTTTTAGTCTTATACCTAGAGCAAGCTTTATTCATGTACAAATTTTTCTTGCCTCCTTTCACTCTCACCTGCAAAATAAATTAGGGGTTAACTTTAGGAACCCAGACAAGCTTGGGTCCTTTCTTATGAGTAAATGGATGAATCAGATTTCTTTTAGCCTATGCAGGTAACAGGTTACATGACCTGTTTCTCTAACCAGGTTTAGTTATCCTTTTCTTGGTCTGAGATATTTTATTTGCCAGATTTAGACTGCTGGATCTGCTTTTGGCAGCAACAGGACATTCAGTGGTTGGGTGTCCTAGTTTTCCACAAATATAACATAAATCTTTATAGGAAATTGTTTCTTTGTGAAAACCTATGCCAACCCTCTCATTTTGATTCCTACTACATAGATGATTAACAATTCTAGATGACTTGGTCCATCGGTTAGCTCTTTCAAGATCAAGTTTTATCCTAGTGTTTTCTTGAGTTAGCTTTCTAACCTTTTCTCTTTGATAAAATAATTCATCTTTTCTTTGTTTAAGTTCAGACTCAATTCTTTGATGATTTTCACTCATGGCTTTTTTTTTCAGTAATTGACAACTTTAAGATTTCTGATTTTAGATCTAGGTTTGATGAACCAAGTTGACTGACCTATTCCTTTAGGGTACAGTTTTCTATATCAGTGACATTCTTACAAGTCTCAAGATCAATGAAATCAAACTTTAGACTTGCAAAAGCATTGAATAACTGATCCCTTTTAGACGTGAGCTCGTGAAAATCATCAATCAATGCGTTCATCAAGGGAATTAGTCTTTTCTTAGAACAAAGATGCAATTTATCTTTAAGATCAAGTAGACTTACCTCAGATTTTTTTTCCTTTTGTTCCATGTCTGAGTCACCAATAGCCATAAGTGAACTTTCATCAACTTCATCATCATCAAATTCTTCTTAGCTTGATCCTCATGCAGCCATCGTAGTAAATGATTCCTTCCTTTTGGAGTAAGATTTCTCTTTTAGCTTCAACTCCTTTTCAGCTCTTACATTTTTTCGCTTAATTTCCCATAATGGACAATCCCTGATCATATGATCTGTATCTTCATACTTGAAATAACCATCTTGAAACTTATAGTTGGAATAACACCTACTACTCTTTCCTTTCTTGTTCTAGCGCATTCCTTTCTTAAAATACTTTTTGAAATTCTTGGTAAGCTTTCTATTATCCAGATCTGATTCTACAATGTCATACTCTTTTAGTGCTATTGACTTATCCTTAGTTCTTTTATTTTTCTGTAAGGTATCCATGTTCTTCTCATATGCATTCACAAGAGTCTCCCAAATTTGTTTTGCAGTGGTGTAACCTGAGATCCTGTTATATTTATCTGGTCCAAGTTCGCAAATAAGAATATACTTAGCTTTTGCATTCTTTCCAAGTATCTTAAAGTCGTCCTTATCATACTCACTCTTGTCTTCTAATATATCCTTATTTTTAGCATCCATCTTTATGGGGTATTGAGGTCCATCAATAATTCTATTCCAGAGTTTATAGTCAACATCCTGAAGAAAATCTTTCATCCTTTCTTTCCATCCTGAGTGGTACTGTCCATTGAACAATGGAGGCCTATTGATGTCTTGTCCTTCGCAGTAGCCAGTTGGTGGTGCAGAATTCATCTTTGATCTTATCTTAAGGTGTTAGCCTTCACAAGATAACCAGCTCTGATACCACTTGTTAGAGTACGTCCCCTACTAATTAGTGACTTTAACGTAAGAGTTGCCTATGGATGAAATGGATTGCCTGACGTGTTCCAAGGAACCAGTAAAACAGAAAGTAAGGAATACAATAATTTTTACGCAAAAAACACCCGGCTCAAATGGTGTAAAAAATTACGACCTGCACCTCTACAGGATTTAACCCCAACTTTACTAAATAACTCTGAGCCTCAATAACGACTGATTACAAAACTCTTGTAACCAACAAATAGAAATTATAAACTCTAATTCTTTTAACTCAGTTGCTAGGAATTATAAACTCTAATTCCTAACTATACATACACCTCCAAGGGTATGCGTTCCCAAAGTCTCTGAGTTTTCCCCAACTCAAAGACTAGCTCCTAGTTTAGTTTATAACTCACTGAAACTAATAATATTACATCAATAGTTCAAACACAATGAACAACTCTAAAAATCAACCCCAAAACTCTTAGCTGGATTCTATACTTAGGATCAGGTTCTTCAATGTGTTTCTTCAGTGATTTAGTAGCACTTCATGAAGTCAATCTGTCGATTTTTCTTTTCTTCTTTGTAAGTGCGTGAGTTTATTCTGACTGATGCATCTTCTATTTAAGCACAACTCTTCAAAGAGTCATTCTTTATTTCAAACTCCCCCTTAAATTAGAACTCTCATTGCATAGAGTTCTACTTCAAGTGAGATTCCTTCTTCAATTCCAACTCTTGTCTTCTTAGTGTTGTAGTCAAAATCCAACTCTTTAAATCAGCACATATTTATTTTCTTGAGTTTATCTGAATTAACCACCCATCTGGTCCTTCCTTGATTTTTTCACGCTTGTCTTTAATCATCGATGATTTTGCTACAAGTTTCAGCTACACGAGACAGTGTGTCTGTGAACCAGCTTGACTGACATGTTTCATATAACTTTGTCAATCATCAAAACTACATCGTACCCAACATCTACTTATTTTCTCATGTTTGATTGGTGAGTGAAAAATATTTTCCGAAAAATATTTTATGGTGTTTGGTTGGTGAGTAGAGACTATTTTTTAGAAAAATATTTTCTAGCGTTTGATTGGTGAGTGAAAAAATATTTTTTTAGAAAATACTACTAACTGTTAACTAGTATATCAGTACCTCTAGCAACTTAACAATTTGTAAGAACTAATTTAAGCATAACAAATAATATCAATATCGAATACTAAAATATTACAATCACTAAATTTAAGCAACTATTAATTAGCAAATATAGGAGACACTTTTCAATATTTTGTCAGGACAATCTCAAGATACTACAATCAATAGAAATATAACGGAACGACAAGCTTATTCAACCTCGTGAAACAAGTTACATCGATGATAAAATGAAATATACAATTAGCAAAAGTAACATAGGTAAGTCTTCCTCTATGCATATGAAAATAACAATACATTCAACAAACATTGGAAATGGGAAAAATTCGGGTTTCACTATTTTTTATTTCAAGAAGTGAAGAATTGAAGCAAAGCACAGTGAAAAATATTTTCGAGTAATATAAATTTTTGAGAAATGTGAATTTTTTGAGTCATGTGAATATGAGTGTTGTTGGGGTGGGGAAGAGGGGTGGGGGTGGGGCCATAAGTCACATTTGTCATTTTCTGGAAAATGACTTCCCTTGACCCATGAGGGAAGTCATTTTCCCTCAAATTAAGGAAAATGAGTTATTATGAAAAATGTTTTCCAAACATTTTATTGCAACCAAACAAGAAAAAATAGGAAAACATTTTTCAGAAAACATTTTCCATCAAACCAAACTAAGTCAATTCAAACATACTCATAGTGCTCTTCTAAAACGACCTAGTATAATATTTCTCTTTAACAACCTTTTTAAGCTTTTATTGTTGTCTCGTACTAGTATGTCGGATCTTCAGATTCCCTTGCTTATTTTTATGAATTGAAAAATTGTATTCTTCCATTTCAATTTACTTATTATTGTTGATTGGACACGAAAATTTTTAAAAAAAGATTTTTAAAAATTTATAGTGTAAAATAAGTCATATTTGTATGACGATAAATTGTCACATTAAAGATAAAATAGATATTTTAAAATTAAACTATTACTACATTTAAAGACTATAATTTTTTGTTGTTGTTGTTGGAACTGACAAATCAGAAAGAATGTCACAGTAATGAGATGAGAGCTTTCAATGAAATATGGGAGAAAGTGATACATATGAGTAACGTGTAACATGAGGCGATTTGATTCGATTTTTATAAAAATCAAATCAAACCAAGTAAATCGGTTTCGCAGAATAGTTATTAATGTGAAATTAAAATTTCAGCAATCAATGGCGGATGTATTGTGAAAATTAGGTTCCATAGAATTTACTAACTTTTAACCCATATTTTGTATTTATGTTAAAAATGTTTCTTAATACATAATAAGTACACCTCAACCCTAAACAAGTTAGGATCCGCTATATGAATCCCCTTTTCATTATTTAGGCTCATATCGTCATAATAATAAATAAAATTGTTGGATATTATGTAGTTTTGATGATTGACAACGTGATATGAAATATGTCAGTCAAGCTAGTTCACAGACACACAAAGAAAATAAACATGTGCTAATTTGAAGAGTTGGAGTTTGACTACAACACTAAGGAGGCAAGAGTTGGAATTGAAGAAGCAGTCTCACTTGAAGTAGAACTCTTAAGTAATGAGGGTTTTGATTGAAGGGGGAGTTTGAAATAAAGAATGACTCTTTGGAGAGTTGTTCTTAAATAAAAGATGTATCATTCATATTGACTTACGCACTTAAAAAGCTGAAAAGGGCAATTAATAGATTGACGAAGTGTTACTCAATCACTGAAGCGACAGATTGAAGAACCTGGTCCTAAGTATAGAATCAGGCTAAGAGTTTTGTAATCAGTCATTGTTGAGGCTCAGAGTTATTTAGTGAAGTTGGGGTTAAATCTGTATAGGTACAGGTCGTATTTTTTTACACCTCTTTAAGCCAGGTGTTTTCCACGTGAAAATTTATTGTGTTATTTACTTACTATTTTTGCTAGTTTGAAATAGTTAGTCAAATTGCTTCATCTTTAGGCAACAACTACGTTAAAATAAAGTAATTAGTAGGGCACGTACTCTAACAAGTGGTATCAGAGCCAAGTCTCTTATATATAAGGTTAGCACCTAGGAGTAGATCACTATGATAAATTCCGCACCGCCTACTGATCATAATGAAGGTCAATCCACTACTAGACCTCCACTCTTTGATGGCTCTCATTTCATTTGGTGGAAAGCTAGGATGGAAATGTTCATTCAATGAGAAGACTACGAGTTGTGGGACAAAATTACTGATGGTCCAACTATCCCAATGAAGTTGGTTGATTGAGAACAAGTCAAGAAAGTGAGAAGTGAATTTACTGCTGATGACTTGGTTGCACTAAGGAAAAATGCAAAGGCTAAGAACATCTTAGTGTGTGGACTAGGTCCAACTAAGTACAACAAAATGTCTACTTGCACCACTGCCAAGAAAATTTGGGATGCCTTGGTTAATGCTCATGAGGGCACCACTCAAGTTAGAAAATTCAGAATTGCTCTCCTCTTTACTGAATATAAGGCTTTTAAGATGAAGGATAATGAATATCTTCATCAGATGATGTCAAGACTCGCTACTTTAACTAATGAAATAACTTTTTTGAGAAAAATCATCACTATTGAGTAACAAGTTAAGAAAGTGTTAAAAATCTTGCCTAAGTCTAAGTGGGATGTCAAGGTTAGTTATTGCAATTAGGGAGGCAAAGGATCTATCTAGGATGACCTTGGATGAATTAGTGGGAAATTTAAAGACTTATGAGATGCAGATTGATGAAGTCAAGAAGGAAATGACAGCTCATGAAAAAACCCTGGCCTTAAAAGGATCAGACATTGATGAAGAAGCTGAACTGACTGAAGAACATGTGACATTTAGAACTAAGAATTTCAGAAAAGTATTTAAAAATAGGAATGAAACAAGTAGCAAAAACATTCCAATGACAATCCCACTGGTGTTACAAGTGTGATAAAACTGATCATCAAATTTGAGATTGTCTAGTTTGGAAAATTGAATGGAAAAAAGAAAGAACTGAGGAACAATTAAAAGAAAAGGTTAAGAAGGAAGAAAATGCTATGGTGGCTACTTGGTAATCCGACTCAGAAGAATCGGATGAGGAAGAGGTAGATGAAACTATTCTCATGGCAATTAGAGATTCAGACATGGAAAAAGAAGATGACACCTCTGAGGTAAGTGTTCCTGAGCTTATAAAGAAATTACATTTATTTTCTAAAGAAAAACTTGTTTCTCTGATGAGTGCTCTAATTGATGATTTTCAAGAATTAACTTCCAATAGGAATAAGTTGTTCAACAGTCTTGCAAGTCTCAAATTTGACTTTATTAATCTAGAAACTTGCAAGAACATTGTTGAAAAGGAGAATCGCACTCTTAAGAAATAGGTTGGTCAACTTGATTCTTCAAATCTGACTCTAAAATCTGAAGTCTTAAAATTGACTCTTTATGAAAAGGGGAAAAAGGTCAAAAGTGGAGAACAAGAAAATGTTGAATTTAAATTGATTAAGTTCAAACAAGAATGTAGTGATGAAAAGGGAAAGGTAAACAGATTAAGTCAAGAAGTCTCTAAACTGAAACTTGATCTTGAAAGGACAAACAGGTGGACAAATTCCTCTAGAATTGTTCATCAACTGAGTGAAAAAACTCATAGTGAAAAGGCTAGACTAGGGTTTTACAAAATCTTTAATGTTACTCAGGATTTATGCTACATATGTGGTAGTCATGGACATCCAACTACTGAATGTTCAGTTGCTACTAAAAGAAGATCATGGAGTGTAAATCTAGCAAAAAGATCTAACTCTATGATATCCCAAACCAATAAAAGGAAAAATCAAACTGATCAGAGGAACAGGTCATACAAGATATTGCCTCAATGGGCTAGAAAAAATCCCATTTATATTTTTACTCATAAGAAAGGACCCAAGCTTGTCTGGGTTCCTAAATCTAACCCCTAATCTGTTTTGCAGGTGAAAGTAAAAAGAGGCAAGAAATATTAGTGCATGGATAATGCTTTCTCAAGGCATAGGAATTAAGACATATAAAATTTCTTTCACTCACCATATTTAAAGGATGAATTTATCTTTTAAAGAAGGTCAGATTTGTAGTGCTCGTGTAAGGGGGAAGCAAGGGATATCCTCTTTCAAAACAAAGAATCATACAAGTACGACCAAGTGCTTAGACCTGGTCCATATAAATCTTTGTGGACCAATGAGAGTAAGAAGTTGAGAATGTAAGAGGAGCATGTTTTACTACCTGGTCCAACTATTGTGCAGAATGAGGGCATATTGACATGGGGGATAGAAAATCAAGAAATTAATTCATCAGTAGCACCAACACAAACTGCTGATAATTTTGTTGGGAAGAATTGGTGTTGTCAAAAGAATCTTGAGATATCTCAAGGGAATCAATGAGTTGAGACTATGATATCCAAAGAAAAGTAATTTCACTTTGTAGCTATAAAGATATTGACTATGTGGGTTACTTAATTGACTGGAGAAGTACCAAAGGGACTAAGTAGAGAGCATTTTGAAAGGAATAGGTTAGACTTGGGGATGATTAAAATTTCATGAACTCCCCTCAATGATTGACTAAAATAAATATTTTCTTTTTAATCTTATTAGCTAAAATGTTATTCAGTCTTGCACATTTAGTTGTATGTCCCAATTCTAGATTTTTTACTCTTCTAACATAATTTTGTATTAGACTGCACAGAAAAATAGGTACAAGCAAGCAATTATGACCACAAAGTTCTTCTTATTAGGTATGTTCTGGACTAACATATGCATAGGCTGTCTAAGTTGAAATAGTTGGGCACTTCTGTTCAATGTATTAATTATTCTAATATATAAATATTTTAAAAAAAAAATGTCAAAGCCTAAGAGTTTCATTCTCTCCAAATGGTTGTGCACAAATGTGTTAATCCTATACCAGAAATTCCTCCTTCTCGCTCATATAAAATGTTAGATTTTGCACCATAGATTTTCCAAGCTTGATTATCAAGCACATGCAGCGTATGCTTCTGAAGGATGAAAAGGTACATACTCTCTCTTCAGATTTTTGAGTGGCTTAGATTTTTGAGGACTTCTCAATCCTAGTTCAGATTTGACTTAAAAAATGCTTTAGCTGAGAAATCTGTAGAAATGGAAGCTTCACAAGACACTCATGAAGTGAAAAAAGAGGTCCTTCAGGCTAGGATCATGACTTTGGATCATGACCTTGATCGAGAAAGGGATGAAAATATTACACATTCGTCAATTGACATAGTTGATGTCACCTATTCCACCTTCCTCATATATTCCTCACTCTTCGCATCCTTAACCGTGTCCCACTCTTATAAAGTGCCTTTTTTTTATTAATGCTCAATTGTTTTGCTTTGTTAAGTACTAGCTTAGATTAATGTGGAACATGCTCAATTGTTTTGCTTTGTTAAGTACTAGCTTAGGTTAATGTGGAACATGCTTTGGAAGTTTAATGGAATGGTTATCTTTAATTAATTGACTCATATTCTTGCTTTTTTTAATACATTACTATGTTGGATAAAGTCTTTGTCTGATTGTTTTAGTGATAGCCCCAGTGGCCATGAATAGAATAACTAATCATTTTGGCTAATATATTATTGCATTGAAGTGGTTTTTCAATGATTTCAAAAGGGGGAAGCTATGGGTTGTGTAGTGTTTATAACTCATTGACTAACCTGTTTCATTCTAGTGTTTCATACTTCAATGCCTACAGGTAAAGATCTTTAAATGCACAAAGATAGGAGGTTTATCATTATCAAAAGGGGGAAATTTGTTGGGTACTATGTAGTTTTGATGATTGACAACGTGATATGAAACATGTTATTCAAGTTGGTTTACAGATACATTGTCTCATGGAGCTAAACTTATAGAAAAATCATCGATGATTACAGACAAAGGTGCAAGAATCAAGGACCAGATGAGTGGTTAATTCTGAGAAACTCAAGGAAATAAACATTTGCTAATTTGAAGAGTTGGACTATTGGAGTTTGAATACAACACTAAGAAGGCAAGAGTTGGAATTGAAGGAGTCTCACTTGAAGTAGAACTCTTAAGTAATGAGAGTTTTGATTAAAGGGGGAGTTTGAAATAAAGAATGACTCTTTGGAGAGTTGTGCTTAAACAAAAGATGTATCATTCATAGTGACTTACGCACTTAAAAAGCTAAAAAAGGGCAATTGACACATTGATGAAGTGCTACTCAATCACTGAAGAGACACATGGAAGAACCTGATCCTAAGTATAGAATCTAGCTAAGAGTTTTAGCTTTCATTGTTAGGAGTTGTTCATTATGTTTGAACTATTGATGTAATATTAGTTTCAGTGTGTTATAAACTGGACTGGGAGCTAGTCTTCGAGTTGGGAAAACTCAGAGACTTTGGGAACGCATACCTTGGGTAGGGTGTGTGTAGTTAGGAATTAGAGTTTATAATTCTTAGTTGTTGAGTTATAGGAATTAGAGTTTATAATTCCTAGGTTACAAGATTCTTGTAATCAGTCATTGTTGAGGCTTAGAGTTATTCAGTGAAGTTGGGGTTAAATCCTATAGAGGTACGGTCGTGGTTTTTACACCTCTTTTAATCGGGTATTTTCCACGTGAAAATTCACTGTGTTATTTACTTACTGTTTTATCTAGTTTAAAACACGTTAGTCAACTTATTTCATCTATAGGCAACAACTAGGTTAAAATAAATAATCTGTAGGGAACGTACTCTAACAAAAATAAAATTGAAAATTACATTAAAAGTGTAAAGTTGATTTGCAAAAAACTTATAATAGGGTGGAATGGGTTTATCTAAGGAGAGTCATAGACTATTTGTATTTTCCAACTAGATTTGTTGATTCGGTGATGGAGTGCGTCCAAAAAGTTAGTTACTCCTTTGGTATGAAAATGGAATATACTAAACCTTTTCAAGATGCTAGGAGACTTAGACACGATGATTCTATGTCTCCATATTTGTTTGTCGTAGCTATGGAGTATTTAAGCAGTTTTTTGAATAGATTGCAGCTTGACCAGAGTTTCAAATATCATTCTAAGTGTTCAAAGCTGAAAATGACACACTTAAGTTATGCTGATGATTTGTTACTTTTTGCTAAGGTGATCTGAACTCTATAGCTGCATTGCATCAGTGTTTTCATCAGTTTTCCTTTGCCTTTGAGTTGAAAGCTAATTTGGAAAAGATATATGCTTATTTGGTGGTGTGAAACAGAATGATAGAGCCAACATCTTGCAACAACTTGGGTTTGTGGAGGGTGAATTGCCTTTTAAATATTTAGGTATCCGTTTGGCTACTAAAAAAACTCACTATATTCCAATGGCAACCACTAGTTGAAAGATAGTATAGAGGATTGCTTCTTAGACTGCTAAAAAGCTCTCTTATGTAGGAAGAATCCAATTGGTGCAAATTGTGATTTTTGATATTCAGGCATATTGGGGTCAAATGTTTGTGTAGCCTAGTTGTAATGCCCCGAGGCTACCCCTGGATGTCACACTGTGCCTAAGATTATGAATAGTCTCAATCTAACCCATGATAGCTGCATGTAACGCCCCAATACTACCTACTGGACGTCACACGCTGCTTAGGACCACAAGTGATCCCAAGCTAACCCATGAACTGGCATATTGTTAAGCAACTGATTTAAATATATGTAAAATAACAAAGTTTACTTTGCGGAAACATAATCATGATGAAATTTGGGAAAAATACAATACTGATACAATTTTACATTTTGATAAAACTAAAAAAAGGAACTGAAATTATATGATCGACTCTGACTGACATCTATGAAGCCTCTACTATATTGACTATAGATAACTGGGATATGCCTCCAGCTACCACTAATCAATACATGTGAATAATAAAGTAAGGTACATGGACAACATATAACTGAAGTCCTCGAAGTAGGAGAACTTATCACCTGCTGGCTGAAAACTGCATCTGTCTGATCATTAATGGACGGGCTACAAACAGTACCTACATTATGAAACAATGTAACCATACAGACATATATGTGGATCAGTACTTCTGGAATGTACTAAGTAAGTGGGGGTGAATGAACTAAGTAAAACTGATTATGTATGAAATCTTTAAACATGCATGCTAAGTGTAAGTAGGCTCACCAACAAGCTGGAATAAACTGAAAGCTGAAAATATCTTAAAACATGAGTAACAAACATAATCTGATAAGCTGGTGAATTATTACACTTGGTTTCTTAAAACATTACTTTTTATAATGTAAGTAGGACTGAAGCTGAAAAATAGTAAAACATGGGTACTGTATGAATACAGTGTAATGTAAGGCTGAACTGTACTTAGTCTAAATAATTGAGCTGAAACTGTGGAGTACTATACTTATGAGGTAAGGACTATCAAAACCACATAAGATAACTGAACATGAATGCATGAAACTGTATTATCTGAGAATGCAAGACTAAGTGTATGTCTGTTATGGTACTGGGATAATCTGTAATCTGAAAGAGTGAAAGCTGTAAAACTGAGTATCTGAAAATCCGTTCACTTAGTCAAGCAAACCTAAACTGAAAACATACTAAATATTGATTGAGACTGTGGGAGCTATCATGTAACCGGCATAATCTATGTGAGCTATCATGGAGTCCAACGTATGACCCATATTGAGGAGGGTTGTTCTATCCTTGCCATCAGAGTAGAACCTGAAATGGAGTGATCACTAAACTGAGCCCATATTGGGCAAGGGGAAACACTCTCTGGAGAGGCCCCTAAACTTACGGTGGCACGTAGTTTCTTGGGAAGTAGGATGCGCTAAACCCATACTTCCCACTTGATGCTAAATCCTACTCCCAACTAAAAGACACTAAAATACTAACTAGTGCATGCACAGAAGCTGATCAGATAAGCTCAGGTTATGTTGTTCTGAAAACATCAGTGCATATGGATTCTGAGGAAATTATTGACGTATAAACTGATACTGGAACTGAAACTGGACTGAGTTTAACTGAACATGATACTAACTAAATGACAAGGCTCATGGTATGACTGTAATCATTCTGTAGTTACTGAAAAAATTAGGTAAACAACTAAATTTTTTGTATTCATAACCCCCAGGACTCGATAACAATAAGAACATGTGAAAACTTTGAAACCATAGAAGTGAATCATTGTTCAACATTCAACACTTGGGCATTTTATCAAACACATGGAGATTAAGAATTTAACATGGGACAATTCATCAAACACATAGGGATCATGAACTTGAACATGGGAATATCTTGAACATGGGAGCATAGCATGATTACATGACTAAAATCAAGAATTGAGAAATTACATGGAATCTGCGTGAAATAGGACATGAGCGTTTCATCAATACATATAAATCATAACTTGAACAATAAGAATGTCTTAAACATGAAGGAACAATAGAGTTACATGGTAACATTCATAACTTGGGGATTCATCTTGGCATTAATTGAACATGATATGTGAATTTCCTCAAACATGTGGAAAACAATAATTTAAAACATGGGAATGTTGCTAAAAATCATGAATTTAGGATCTGTCATGTAATTCACTTGAATAAAGAATGGGGAAGCTCAAATTCATGGCATGACGAATTCAAAATCTTGCATGGAATCACACATGGGTTGCATCGAATTAAAAACACCATGAAAATATGAAATTCAATCTCTCTTGAACATCTAAAATAACATAATGGTCGAAAAATTCATTCTTTAATTAAAAAAAAAAAGGTTTTGGGCTCCATGGGTGAAAGAGGACCTATGGATGAACTCCCACATACATTAAAACTTTAAATCGTAAAGAAGAAACAAAATCTTGACAGCTTTCTTAAATTGGGAAACTTGAAATCTTGATTATTCTTGAAGAAGATGATTGAATTTGATGTTCTTGAAGGGGATTGTTAGGTCTTGTTCTTAAGAGTAAAATAGGATAATGAGGGCAAATAATGCCTTAATGGATGCTTAAAATCGTGTTTTACGACCTGGATTGAGGTGGGAAAAGACTCCATTGCCCCTCATTTATTTAAACCAAAAATGCGTAACCCGGATTGCGGTTTGAAGGCTCACTGCGATATGGTGTAATCGCGGTGGCTTACTACCTCACACGAAAAATGACATAACTTTTCACTCGAGTATCGGATTAAGGCGAAATTGGTATCTTTGGAAAGCTAATTCAATTATCTATAATTTAGTGGGTCTTGAGCTGAAAAATTCTGCATACATCAAAAGTTATAAACTTTCAAAGTTGACCATTGTAGAATCAAATTCTAAACTTTGGATGTATCAAAGGATCTTAGCTCAACTTGGCTCTAAGTGATTTCTATGAACATTCTTCCCCTAGTAAACACCTCACACAAAGGATAAAGATCATGACACATGCATTTAAATTATGAATCAAGAACATGACAAATACACCTTCACCACGATGTGCCAATTGTGACCCCGCTATAGCCACCGCGACGCACCACAATCGCGATGAGCTACTATTTTGGAAATCCAAACGTGGTTCGAACCTCATTCGAAAAATCTGAAACTTACCCGAGACATGCTACTTACACCCCTGAACATTAATTAACTCCAAAACTTACGTCTCGAGTCGGGAAGGTCACTTTAAAAATCATCGAATTTTAGAGGCCAAAATAAAACTAAGACTCTAACACTTAACTAAATTTTCAGGCTTTTAGCCTCTTATGCAAGCACTGGGAGTTTAACTGAACTAAGAAAAGTATCGGGTATTACACTGCGCGGTACTGAACTCTCAAGAATATAGACTAAAACGTACACAATAACAGAAGGACACAATTCATTATCTCAATTCAAACTTATAACTTAGAAAACTCTCCAAATCTATATGAACTAAAGAAAACATAGTGTGTGACAAGTCTCTAATATAACAACTGAAGAGTCGTTGGGACTGACCCATCTGACCTGAATTGAAAGTAAATATCTGGAACAATAGTACTGAACATTTGAAAATCTCGTGAACTTGGCCCTCGAACTATGAGGACTCACCAAATTTTGGGATATAGGAAGTGGTGCTCGTAATCTATCCTGTTGATGGGGGCGAACACCAGAACCTACATTATAAGATAATGTAGCACATAAACATATATGCGTGTCAGTACTTCTAGAATGTATTGAGTATATGAGGGTGAATGCATAAATAAAATAGAAATCGTACATACTTTCAAATTATGCATGCTGAGTGTAAAAGGACTCACCTTGGTCATGATTAAAATTGAAAGTTGTAAGATCAAGAAACATAGATAATAAAGCATAATGAATAAGCTTAGTGAGTCATTTCACTTATTTTTCTAAAATCTTTACTTTTATTCTTCTTTGTGGGAAATTCTTATAACCAACATAAACCATTTGAGATATCATTGAGTCTAGTCTTTCCTACGTTGAGGAGAGCTGTCCTACCCTTGCCATCGAAATAGACCCTTAACTTAGAGTTACCACTATACATAGCCCATATTAGGTAGAAGGGGACACTCTCTTGTGATCGCCTTAAACCTACAGTGGCACGTAGTTTCTGGAGAATAGGATACGCTAACCCACATTCTCTTCTCGGTTCTAAATACTACTCCCATAATATATACTTATATGCCTATACTTATGAAATTCACCTTAAATTGGCATAAGGGTTTATAAACTAAAAAGCAACTATTCTTCTCTTAGTTAAATTATATTCATGAGAAACTTATGGATTTTGAGTCTTAACTGAGATTACAAGATCAAACTGAACTTTAATCAGGTAGCAATACTTGTAACTTAAAATTATAAGCTTAAACATCTTGTAAACTCAATACCTTATACTTGAACTTGAAATCATTCATTATTTCATAGAAACTTCATATAAAAATATCAAAATCAATGCTCAAACTGAAATCTTTTATCAACTCTTCAAACTTTATGTCAAAATAATGAAAATCATCTCATAAAAGTAATCATGTAAGTAGAAACATGAGTAAAGGTAAATTCTTGTGCGAATTGAACTTTAAATCACATGATAATGCCATAATTTCAAGAATATGAAAATTGGGTATGAACCCTAATGGAAACCACATAAATTCAACTTTAAAAATCAAAGTTTTTGGGCACAAGGATGAAAGTGTATCCTTGTTCAAATCCCACATACTTAAATTTCTTGACTTATTGAAAGGAACTTGGATTTGAAACCTTATGAGGTGAATTTGTGGAAGAAACCCTAGCCTTTTTGTTCTCGAGAATGGGAGAGGAACGGGTTTGTTAACTGACTGAGAAGAGGGGTAAATAATGCTCGTGTTATATTTTAAGTCATAGATTGGGAGTTTAAAGAGGAGAAGAGACCAAAAGTCCCTTCACCCTTAAGTGAATAAAATAAAGGTTGCACGATTTGTACACCTCGGCATGGCACGCTACTTATCCCAGAGACTATCCTTCGCGCCATGCCGATATCACTACTAAAAAAGTGGTCAGTTTTCCTCAATTTCCGACCACAAAATCGACCAAATTGCGCGGTCGGTAAAACTGTGGTAGCTTTTTAACAACCGACCACGTGTGATCTTTTTTTTTTTTTTTTTTAATTCATTATTATTTTATTAAAATAGAAAAAAATGATTTCAAGAATAATAAATTCAAAATAAATCAACCACAGGTGGTCGATTTTATTTTAAAATTTATTAATTAATTTTATTAAAACCGACCACAAGTATCGGTTTAAAAAAAAAAAAAATGACCACTTGTGGTCGGTTTTTATAAATATTTTTTAATTAAATTTATTTTAAAAAAGCTACCACATGTGGTCGGTTTTTTTGATAATTTTGTAAAAAAATATTGAAAATCTTAAAAAAAATTACCACATGTGGTCGATTTTTTTGATAATTTTGTAAAAAAAATATTTAAAATTTAAAAAAAGCTACCACATGTGGTCGGTTTTTTTGATAATTTTGTAAAAAAAAAATATTGAAAATTTTCAAAATACAAAAATTAAAAATCAAATTATTTACAATATATAGCCCACCAATCATTTACAAACATTGATTATTATCTACAATACATCCCACCAATCATATATATGTAATCAACAAACCACCATAAGAATACAAACATTATTTACAAAATTTATCGAGGTTCCAAATCCAAACTATAAAACGTACAAAATACTAAAAACTCCAACTCATCATCCGTATCTTCATTCTCAGCCTCATCCATTCAATTATCGATATTTCGTTGATATATCCAGCTATAATCAGATTCCATCTACACAATCAATCACATTCAAGTGATTAGTTCAAGTCACAAAAGTTCACATTTCAAATACCTACACCTAAACATTTTAAAGTAACTAATTCACTTCACACGTTACCAAACTAAACTTAATTCGAAATGAAAAAACATACCTACACTTAAACATTTTAAAGTCACTAATTCACTTCTCAAGTGACCACACTTTACTAAAATCAAAACGCAAGTTCACATTTCAAGTACCTAATTTCAAAACAAAAGTCACTATTCCATAATTCAAGTAACGACACTTAAACATTTCAAGTCACAAAGTTACTTCACAAGTTACCTAATAAAACTAAATTCAAAATGAAAAGTTCACATTTCAAGTACCTACACCGAAACATTTTCAAGTCAGTAAGTCACTTCGCAAATTACCAAACTAAACTAAATTTAAAATGAAAAGTTCACATTTCATGTACCTACACTTAAACATTTTCAAGTCACTAACTCACTTCTCAAGTGGCCACACTTAACTATATTTAAAACACAAGTCCACCTTTCAAGTAACTACACTTACACATTTTCGACTCACTAATGCACTTCTCAAGTGACTAAACTTAACTATATTCAAAACACAAGTCCATATTTCAAGTAACTACACTTAAACATTTTCGACTCACTAATGAACTTCTCAAGTGACTACACTTAACTATATTCAAAACACAAGTCCACATTTCAAGTAACTACACTTAAACATGTTCAAGTCACTAACTCAATTCTCAAGTGACCACACTTAACTATATTCAAAACATGATATCAACCTTTCAAGTAACTATACTTAAATATTTTTGACTCGCTAATGCACTTCTCAAGTGAACGCGCTTAACTAAATTCAAAACACAAGTTCTCATTTCAAGTACCTACACTTAAACATTTTCAAGTCACTAACTCACTTCTCAAGTGACCACACTTAACTATATTCAAAACACAAGTCCACCTTTCAAGTAACTACACTTAAACATTTTTGACTCACTAATGCACTTCTCAAGTGACCACACTTAACTATATTCAAAACACAAGTCCACATTTCAAGTACCAACACTTAAACATGTTCAAGTCACTAACTCACTTCTCAAGTGACCACATTTAACTATGTTCAAAACACAAGTTCATAATTCAAGTAACTACATCTAAACATTCCAAGTCACTAATTCACTTCACAAGTGACCTAACTTAACTAAATTAGAAACACAAGTCCACATTTTAAGTACCTACACTTATGCATTTTCAAGTCACTAACTCACTTCTCAAGTGACCACACTTAACTAAATTCAAAACACAAGTTCACATTTCAACTACCTACACTTAAACATTTTCAAGTACTTATTCACTTCTCAAGGGACCACACTTAACTAAATTCAAAATACAAGTCCACATTTCAAGTACCTTAGAAAAAATTCCCTTTAAAGTTCCTACACTTAACCATTTTCAAGTGACTAAGTCACCAACAAAACCACATTCAAAACACAAAATCCCCTTTAAAATCTCTACACTTAACCATTTTCAAGTCATGTACTAGCATTTCAAGTCACTACACTTAGCTATTTTCAATTAACTAATTCAAATTTTCAAGTCACTATACTTAACCATTTTCAAATAACTACACTTCTATATGTATCCATTTTCAAGTAACTAAACTTAACCATTTTCAAGTCAGTACTACACATTTTGATACAAGAACGACCAGCGACCAAGAACACACCAAAACATACATCCAAAATAGTCCACAAGTTCAAGAGAACCGAGACGACCACGATGGCTGAGCAACGGCGGCGACGCCATTGATGGTGAAGAGGTCTTAGAGGGAGAGAAGTATAGAGAGAGGGAGGAGGCAGGTGATATAAGGAGATTACTCCTTAATTTGCACACAATCAGGTTCAATATTATTTAAATAATTACGAACAACTCAACTAAGTACAAAAAATCACCTATACATGTAGAAATCAAGATTACACGTTGAACTAAATACTATTACAGTAACAGTTCACGAATCCACAAGTCATAGCTTAGGGCAAATGAAAATCATACAAAAATACAACTTTTACATATGTCGATATATGAATATAAACAAATTTGAAATTAGAATAGGGGATTGACAATCAAAATCCAGCGGATTTGCTCATTTAAAAAGAAGAGGGATGGAAATATATGTTAGTTAACAGATATAAATAAACATGCATTCAAAACAACCTAGTCAAAATGATAGCGCAAGTGTCACTTATTTTTGAGATTTCTCCCACAATGCTAGTTTAGGCACATAATGACACACAAAAATTGAAGGATTTAACTCAAAACTCACAATTAGATCTTAATAGGATTGTTCACAAGAGAAAATAGATAAAGAAGTACGAGTTTGAATGGAATAGCAAACCTGAGACGAATTCTCTCAGAATTCGTCATTTTTGATGAGAAAAGGGCTACATGGCTGGTTCGCCATTGATGAAGGCATGGGGACGGACATAAAAAGCCAACGGCAACGCTGGGTTGGCTCGCCGTTGAAGATGGTGGTGACTGTAGCGCTGGAGGGGTGACGCCATAACTGGTGAGGTCTGGTCGGAGGTGGAGCAGCGCAGAGGGGAGAGAGGCACCGACGGAGGCTATTTCGCTGGAACGAAAGGACGGTACCAGTGATGGCGTTGGAGCGGAGAAGGAGGAGGACGAGGAGGACCTCATGGTGGTGTTGGAGCAGCGCTGGCGACGACGCTATTATCGTCGATGGGGGAGGTAAGCGGGAGAGAGTCTAGAGAGAGAGACCAAGAGAGGCTGCCTTTTGTTTGTGTTTTTTTTGAAAATTAGGGATTAGGGTTAGGTTGTTTTTAATAAGGAAAGAGGCAGATCAAACCTCAGCCGTTAGATCAATTTTGATCAACGGCTAGGATTTTAAGATTATGTGAGGTTAGAATGTGGCTAGGATTGCAAGCAATTAGGCTAAGATTGTAACAAATGGCTAGAATTGCAAGAAATTGAATTAAGATTGTAATGGACTGAGTAGAGTAGGCTATAATTGTAAGAAATTGAATAAAATTGGATTAAAACGTAAATGAATTAGGCAAGGTAATTTTAATTAGGCTGTTATTTAAATATGTAATAATAATAATAATAATAATAAATAATGATAATAATAATTAAATAACAATAATTTAAATAATAATAATAATATAAATAATAAATAATAACAATATATATGCTAATAAATAATAATAAAAATAATAATATCAATAAATAGTATTAAATAATAGAAAACTTAGACAGTGTATTTGCAAAAAATGTGAGTGCACACAATTACGTGAAAGAGTAATTTAATTAATAAAATTATGTAAAATATTGTATTTTAATTAATAAATCATAAAATGATATCAAAAATTAATAAAATAATTTATATATATTTAAATCACGAATGTGACACGTCGACAATCTGTTTGATGCAAGAAAAAAAATGTGCAAAAAAAATAAAATTTAAAAAATTAGTAATTTTGTTAAAATAGCAACCTAAATGTAGTATCGGGATGTCAAAATTGGGTGTCAACAACGGTTGAGATCTAGAGGTTGAGAATTTAATTATGATTTGATGAAAATTTAAAAATTGAATTACAAATTGACTATGATTGTAATAAATTGGCTAAAATTGTAATGAATTAAATAAAATAGGATAAAATTGTAAGAACTTGGATATTATAAAATAGTAAATAATTTATAATAAATAATAAATATTAATAACGGCTAAGACCTAAATATTAAGATTTTGATTAAAATTAGATGAAAAAATTAATTCAGTCTAATTAGATACAATTTGGCTAGAATTATAATAAATCGGGTAAAATTAATTTAAAATTGTTATGAATTGGCATAATTGAGTTAGAAAATACACAAATTTTAAAAATGTTCGTTATTTCAATAATAATAGATAATGTATTTTGTATAATAATTGTGAATGTGTATGTTTACGAAAAATAATAAAATATTATATTTGAATTGATAAATCGTAAAAAATGGTAAGCTTGTAACTGTAAACCACTCTGATTACTTCCTACACCCTTATATATATATATATATACATATATATATACATATATATATACATATATATATACATATATATATATATATAGAGAGAGAGAGAGAGACCCCGTAATACAACGTGTTATACATATATCGATTACTGCATATGTCACTACACGAGATATACATATATACATATATTTAATTGTCTATCAACTTTCAGATACGTACTATAAACATCAAATAAACGATTTTACTACCCCATAATAATATACAACGTATTTTACAAATACTCAGATGAATTATCGATTACAATATCGTATGTCATTAATATACCTTCACTGTATAATATGTATATATATATACTTATACATACACACATATACACACTATCGACTATATCAAGTTCTAAATATGTACCATATCTATCAAATATGTACACCAGTATATTATCCAATAATATAATGCGATGTGCTTCTTATTCTTACTCAGATGAGTGATCGATTAATTATATTTGATTATCTTAATACAATATTAGGTTTTGACTACATCGTTCACCAATCCATCACTAGATAATATATATATATATATATATTTATGTATATGAACGCTTGAATGAGTACTATATATATCACATTCACAATTATATTACCTTATAATAGACCGTAATCGACATCGTGTGATCAGTGTAATTTGAAAGAAATATATATATAATTATTTCTAATGAAAATAATATATATATATTTTAGTGTGGTCGGTTTTTAAAAATATTTTCTTATTTAAAAAAAATTAAAACCGACCACAAGTGGTCGTTTTTTTTTAAAAAAAATTAAAAGAATTTTTAAAAATCGACCACTTGTGGTCGGTTTTTAAAAAATATTAAAAAATAAATAAATTAAAACCGACCACTAGTGGTCGGTTTTTTTTAAAATAAATTTAAAAAAACAATATAAAAACTGACCACAAGTGGTCGGTTTTTTAAAAATATTTTTTAATTATTTTTTTTTAAAACCGACCACAAGTGGTCTGTTTTCTTAGTTTTTTAATTTTTATTTATAAAATAATTAATAATTAATATAAAAATTATTTTGAAATTTTAAAATATAAAAGCGACCAATTGTGGTCTCATTTAAAAAAAACAATTATATAAAAAAAAAACGACCACATGTGGTCGGTTTTTTCTGACCACAATTTGTGGTCGGTTTTTCAGTTTTTTTTAGTAGTGTATCGCAGAGACTATCCTCCGTGACACGGAGATATCGCGGAGGCACACTGCCTCCGTGTCATGCCAATATCGCGGAGGGTAACCTCTATGACACGTTAAAAATGCGGAGGCTTACTGCCTCGGAATTTGAAAATGACCCAGAACCTCACCTAAAAATTCTGAAACTCTTCCAAGACACCCTATTAACATACGTGAACACATTTTAAATCAAAAATCGATGTTTCAAATACGAAAAGGCCAAAAATTAAATGTTCAAAATTTTAAGGGTGTCACACTAGTAAAATGTGAAGACTATTGAAGCTTATTACGGAAGTTTTGTGTGGTTAGACACCAATACTACTACCATAACCGAAAGAGCTCTTGTTACTTGGGACTAGGTTTGTAGTCCAAACTCTTGTGGATGTTTTAATGTTATCAATCTGAAACTATGGAACAAGGCAGCATAGCTAAAGTGTTCTGGGATATCACTTATAAGCAAGACAGGTTGTGGATTAGGTGGCTAAATTCTTATTACATAAAAGCTCAGGATCTTTACACTGTGTATTCCAAAACAGGCATGTTGGATGACCAAGAAAATTCAAAAAACAAGGATTATATGGGCTCAGCAGCAGAATAATGTCAATATATCCAAAAGAGTGATCAAAGAACTCTACCCCAAGCTTCTAGGAAATAGAGGAAAGATGCAATGAAAATATGTTATGTTTGCTAATGCAGCCAGGCCTACAACCATCTTCACAATGTGGCTATAGCTTCATGGAAAAATGTTAACCAAGAATAGATTACTGCAGTAGGGAATAGATGTGAATGCAACTTGTATGATGTGTCATAGAGCACCTGAAACTAGAGATCATTTGCTTATGAGTTGTGACTTCATCAAGAAGATATGGGTTAGAATACTAACATGGATGCACAAACAACAATAGCTGAGTCACACCAATGGGGAGGATCATCTAAAGTGGATAATTCAAAATGCAAAGAGTAAGACTCAAGATGCTCATCAAATTGTCAAGATAGTTTATGCCGAAGTAGCGTATGCAACATGGATGAAGAGGAATAAAAGGGTGTTTGAGCAAAAAGAGTTGGGAGGTTGAAAGCTTATCTAGGAGGATTGTTAAAAGATTGAAAAGAAAGTCCCACATTGGTGGTTAATGAGATGGGTGGTCTCTTTATAAGGCTTGGGCAATCCTCCTCCTCATGAGATAGATTTTGGGGTGTGTGTTAGGCCTAAGACCAATTTTAACATGGTATCAAAGAAGGGCCCATTCTCACCCAATGTTGGGCCCCTGAATTGATATGTCATGGAGATTTTCCACGCCCAGTTGAGGTCTGGATGTGAGGTGGGGTGAATGAGTGGTCTCTTTGTAAAGCTTGGGCAATCCTCCTCCTTATGAGCTAGCTTTTGGGGTGTGAGTTAAGCCCATGACCAATTTTAACAAGGATAGCATATATGTGTAATGTTAGAGCTAGTCCTAGACTCCTAGTAGTAGAACAGTTATGCAACACTAGATGATGTAATGTTTTATACATTCTTAGGACCTTGTGGTAGAAGATGCAAGTGAGGGATGTGGATTCTCAATTAGACTAAGCTGGCAGTGGTGTTGGATGCATTTTAACTCCTATTCAGGTGATTAATGCATAGTTCGTTACCCAAAATAATAATAATAATAATAATAATAATAACAATAACAATAACAATAATAATAATAATAATAATAATAATAATAATAATAACAATAATAATAATAATAATAATAATAATAATAATAATAATAATAATAATAATATATGGTCAGGTGGATACATGGTGTATATATGAAAAAGCAATCATGATATATGGTCACACATACACCACCCTTGGACTCAAGTTGGTACTGAAGAAGGTTAATGGCTTGAAAATACTTATGCAAGGTTGGTATTCATCCGGTGTTTACTTGCTCACTCCTGGGGAAGGTACTCAATTACACAGAGTTACAATGCACTATGGGGCAACATGCCAGACTTTAAGTGCCTAGCTTAATCTGAAAGTTTGCCCAGCCTACTAAACACAAGTTCACATTGTGGCTAGCTATACGAAACAGACTACTAACTAAAGAGAAACTCAACAGATTAAATATTTCGGTATAGAAAATGGCACATGTTGCTTGTGTGATAAGTCAGTATAGAAGACTCTTATCTATCTATTTTCTTAATTGTGAATGGATATTGAGAGTTCAAATTGAAGTGTGCAACAATGGGTTGGGACATTTATCCCTATTGGACCTGTCAAACGTATCCTAAATAGTCTTAAGAGGAAGCATCGACAACAATTTCATAAGGAACTTATTGTTACATTATGTGGAGCAGTGATGTACCAAGTTTGGCGGGTAAGAAATTGAAAACAGTTTGAAGGCATTACTGTAACTTGTTAAGATACGAGCCCTACTAATTGCCTATCTGTGGAACAAGTAAGTAAACGTGGTTCACAGAAGTAAATACTGAACACAGTGTTTTTACGTGGAAAACACCCGGATCAAGAAAGGTGTAAAAAACCACGACCTGTACCTCTACAGGATTTAACCCAACTTCACTATAATACTTGAGCCTCAACAATCAATAGAATTACAAGACTTCTTGTTAACTAGGAATTAAAACTTCTAACTCCTATCACTACAAAAACACAAATCTTCCCAAGATAAGTGTTCTCAAGTCTTCGAGTTCCCAAACTTGAATACACAATTCCTAACTCAGTTTATAGATTACTGAGACTAGAACATTGACTCATTACAAATCAAAGAACCTACTCACTACACAAATTCTACAACTTGCTAAGTAAGAGATCAGGTTTTTCTTCAAGTATGAAAACTGATATGCTGATTGTTGATATGTTTTTCAGTGCTTGAGTGAGTGTTTTTGAATTCGTTTCTTGTATTTAAGCACCCACCTCATGGAGTCCTTCAATTGATATCAACTTCTATATTAAATAGGACTCCAGATAGTTTCCTGCTACTTGTTGCCTCCCCTGTCTTCTTCTTTTAATAGGATTCCTCTTTTCTCTTTCTTCAAGACTTCTTGTTCAACTCAACTTCTGCACTTTTTCTTTTTCAACTCAACTTCTGCAAGTCTTCTTTTTCAATTCAACTTCTAATGTGATAAATGTTATCCACTTCAGTGTGTATCCACTTCTATGTGTACGCCAGGTCTTCATATCAATAACTTATCCGCAGCTGACCTTGGTTCAGTTGGATGGAACAGATTTTACCATATGTTTCATTCTCATATCTATCATCAAAACTCTACATGCTATAACAATTTCCACCCTTTTTATGATGACAAACATAGCAGTATAATACCACAAACCTGACATACTCACCAAGAAGTTAAGGAAACAGAATGAAACACAGATTAGTCAATTGAGTTTTAAGCACTGTATAATCTGTTCTTCCCCCTTTTGACATCATAAAAAAACTAGACCAATGAGTGAAACAAGTCTTATAATTCATGGCCACTGGGGATATCACTAAAACATGAAGACTTTAGAGCAAAAAGAACAAGCAATGTATCAATAACACAAAAGTGGGCCACATAAAACAAAAAGAGACCATTTCATTGATAGATCAGAATACAATGATCACAACCCATAATAAATAATAAGAGAGAACCAGCTTAACCAAAAAGTAGGAATGAAAGATGCCTAAGGACACTAAGAGGGCTTAAGTGGATGAGGAAGAAGGAATAAGGGAGGTCAGCTTCTTAATGATAGCTGTATTTTTATCTCTTTCCTTTTCCAAAAGGGCTGTGAGGAAGGAAATTTGAGCTTGAAGGACCTGTTTCTCATCCTCATGAGTAGCCTGAGCAACTTGCAATGCATCTTGTGCTACATCCACCTCACTTTGCTCGGCAATAAGAGCATTCCTCAGCCTTTGCATAGGATTATCAGCATTCCTCATAGCAGCAGGAAACATAGCATGGTTAACAGGCCCAATGACATCCTTTGTAGTCTGCAATGACCATACTTTGATAGGAATATGAAAGTCCTCAAAAACAGGGGCAAGCCAGAACTCATATGGTAAAGCATGGCCATTTGCATCTTGAATTAAAACCCTTTGCATGTGCTTAATAATGAGTGTAGGAAAATCAATTAGAATCTGAGAGTCTAGCAATTCCATCAGGGTTAGATCAAGAAAATTTGCTATAATTCTCCTTTCCTGCCTAGGAAGAATCATTTTGTGAACCACATCAAAATAGAACTGGTGGAGAGGAGACATATCATTCTTGAGAACCCTTCTATGAGTTAAAAGGGAAGGATTTCTAGAGAATTTTCTAGAAATATCAATAGCTGAAGGAAGGTTATCAAGAGGAGGCCAAGAACCTTTCACATAATGACCCCAACCCCCAGTAGGAACACGTAAAATTCTACTCAGATCAGCAGGGTAAATATTTATGGTTTTACCATGAACAATGGTGGAGAAAATCTCCCCAACAGCAACTCCATTAGTGTAAAATTTATACACTTCAGCTTTCCCAAACTTCCTTTGATAATCACCTTGAAGAAACAGGTGTGACCACCCCTGAGCATTCAATTTAGTGAACAACACATCCATATCAGGACCCCCAAAACCAATAACAACTCTACCCCTAGCCAACTTACATTTTTGAAAGTGAAGAACTTGAGCTGACAGGAAGGCCTTGTCAGCAGGAGTATCAAAAGCAACATCATAGTCAAGATGAAAATCAAAATCTAAATCCAAGGAACCAGAAGGAACAGGTTGGGAAACTTGTTTCTTCAGACGAGAAGATGATTTTGAAGAGCCTCTGGTGGAAGGGAATCCTTTAACAGTGGAGGCTTTCTTAGGAGAATCTTTCTCCGTAGATTTTGAGGACGAAGAAGTTTTGGAAGTGGGTTGGGATGGAGAGATAGGTGTGAAAGAGGACTTTGAGGTTTTGGAAATGATATGCTTCCATTTTCTTTTAGAACGAAGGAGAATATCAGGAGAGGGATTACTGAGAGGTGGAGAATCAGAAGGAGCAACCCATTTATTTTTACTTGCATGAAGTGCTTCTTCTAATGAAGCATCTTGTTGTTGTTTCTTTCCTTGAGTAAGAGGAATGCAAGGAGAAACAACTACAGGAGAAGGCTTAACTGAAGTAGATTCATCTACATCAATGACAACAGAAAAGGTTTTTCATTTTAGAATGGATCTGGACCTTCGAGGGATAAGATTTGCAATGGGTTCATCATCTTGATCAACAATTTGAAGTGGAATTTGTGGAGAAAGTGATGGGTTGGAATGGAATGAGGTATTTGGATAAAAATGTGTAAAAGGATCTGGGAAGTTTCTGAATGCAGTAAAATCAGAGAATTTTTGGGTGATTTGAGGAGGAATTAATGGAGGTAAGGTGATGTTTAGGTGGATGAAAATGGAGGTGAAAGTGTTTGTGGCGGAGTCAGGTGAATAAGATAAAAAAGATGATGAAGAATCCATGGATAATGAGTCAGAAAGTTTTTGTGTTGTTGTAAAGAAGGTGTAGAGGGAATAAGAAGGAGAGGGAAAAAGGATACGTATTTAAGAAGGATTTGGAGGAAGTTGAATCGTGTGAGGAAAGGATTTGGATAGAAACGTAATGATGAAGGGGTCTGAACTGATGGGAAAGGGCTGGAAGCTTTTTAAGGCAGATGACTTTTGGATTTTTGGCGGTTTAAGTATAACAGAAGGGACCAATAAAAAAACTTGTTTCTCTCTTATGCAATCATGAACAAGTGAAAATCATACCTGAACTGTGTAAACAATGGTCAAAATTTGCTTTGATGGCTCTTCCTATCTGCAGAATCAACACATAGCTGAGTTAATTTACTCTAAAACCTTGGAATTAGGATACACAACCAAATGTGTAAGACTAAATTAATCAACTACCACTTAAGTACAGTCTTTTCTAATCAATCATTTGGGGAGATTTATACAATTTTAATCATCCCCAAAGCTAACTTGTTTCTTTCAAAATGTTCTCTACTCAAGGCCTTAGTAAATATGTCAGCAATTTTTTCCTCAGTTGAACAAAACATAATTTATACATGACCTTTTTCAACATTATCTCTAAGAAAGTGATGTCTAATATCAATATGCTTGGTTCTTTTATGTTGAACAGGATTTTTAGCTATGTCTATGGCACTTGTATTATCACAAAAAATGGGAACACAACCAACATCTATACCAAAATCCATAAGTTGTTGTTTAATCCACAACAACTGAGCACAACAAGACCCAGCAGCTATATATTCAGCATCAGCAGTGGACAAAGCAACTGAATTTTGCTTCTTTGTGGACCAGGTAATTAAACATGATCCCAAGAAGAGTGCCATACCTGTAGTGTTTTTCCTATCCACCAGATATCCTGTATAATCAGTGTCAGAATATCCTACCAAATTCAAGTTACTACCTTTGGGATACCATAATCCAAGATCACTTGTTCCTTTCAAGTATCTAAAGATTCTTTTTGCTGATTTTAGATGTGATTCCTTAGGCTTAGCTTGAAACCTGGCACATAGCCCTACACTAAACACAATATCAGGCCTACTTGCAGTGAGGTACAGGAGTGACCCTATCATACCTCTATACATATTTTGCTCTACATATGAACCTATTTCATCCATGTACAGCTTTGTAGCAGTGGCAATAGGAGTACTGATCTCCTTTTCTTTTTCCATGGAAAATCTTTTGAGAAGCTCTTTGACATACTTCTGTTGGTGGATCATTGTCTATGATATTGATTGTCTTATTTGTAAACCCAAAAAGTAATTTAGTTCTCCCATCATGCTCATCTCAAATTCACTGCTCACGAGTTTTGCAAATTCATGAGTCATATTCATATTAGTTGATGCAAATATAATGTCATCCACATATACCTACACAACTAACAAATCCTTTCCATTAGTTTTTAATAACAGGGTATTATCAATTTTACCTCTGGAATGACCATTATCCAATAGAAACTTTGACAACCTCTCATACCAAGCTCTAGGTGCTTGTTTCAGCCCATACAAAGCTTTATCCAATTTATACACATGATCAAGAAACTCTTTGCTTTCAAATCCTGGGGGTTGCTTGATATAAAACTCCTCTTTGAGAAACCCATTCAGAAATGCACTCTTCACATCCATCTGATATAGTATAAACTCCTTGTAGGAAGCAAATGCAAAAAATAATCTTATAGCTTCCAATCTTGCTACAGGAGCAAAAGTCTCATCAAAGTCGATTCCTTCCTCTTGGTTATATCCTTGGACCACTAACCTTACCTTGCTTCTTGTGACTGTTCCATCCTCATCAACTTTGTTCCTGTATACCCACTTAGTTCCAATTACTAATCTATCTTTTGGAAGTGGAACCAAGTTCCATACTTTGCTTCTTTCAACCTGGTTCAGTTCTTCTTGCATAGCTATGATCCAATCAACATCAAGAAATGCTTCAGTTATCTTCTTTGGCTCTATTTCTGACAAGAATACCTTGAAAGCACACATACTTCTCAGTCTAGATCTTGTAGTAATCCCAGAGGTGAGTTTAGTAAGAACATTTTCTATGAGATGTGATCATTGATATTTGTACCCTTTTGGAATCAAGCCTAGTGAGCCACTAGAATCACTGACAATATTTTGATCTGTGGTAGTTGGTGGCTCAGTTTCCCCTTCCACTGTGCCTTCAGTTTCAGTTCTCCTTGTTAAAGTGACTCTAAGTTTATAGCTTCAGTCAATGAAACGGGTTGTGCAACCTATTCCTCAACATTATTTTCTTCCTACAGGTTAGTCTTAACAGAGGATTCATCAAAGATCACATGCATGTTTTCTTTAACACAATTTTTTCTGTTGTTTAAAATCCTATATGCTTTACTATTGAGTGAATATCCTAAGAAGATTCCCTCATCACTTTTAGCATCAAATTTTTCCAACTTACCTTTCCATTATTATGTATGAAACATTTAGATACAAAGATTCTAAAGTGAGAGATGTTAGGCTTTCTTTCTTTTAGTAATTCATAGGGAGTCTTCTCTAACAAAGGTCTGATCATGCATCTATTTATGATATATGTTGCAGTACTTATTGCCTCATCCCAAAGGTTTTTAGCAACATTTGCTGCAATCATCATTGTTCTAGCCATATCTTCCAAAGTTCTATTTTTTCTCTCCACCACTCCATTTTGTTGTGGTGTTCTAGGAGCTAAGAAGTTGTGATCTATACCATTTGTTGAACAGTAATTCAAGAATTTTACATTCTCAAATTCTGAACCATGGTCAGACCTTATGGAAACTAATGAAGTACCTAATTTCTTTTCAATCTTCTTAATGAAGATTTCAAAGGCATCTCCTTTAGAGGCTAGAAACAAAGTCCAAGTAAACCTGGAATAGTCATCAACAATTACAAACACATACCTTTTTCCACCTCTACTTTGAAGTATCATGGGTCCACATAAGTCTACATGAACCGGGTCAAGGCACTTGGTTGTGCTAACATGGTTCTTGGACTTAAAAGAGGATCTTACCTACTTCTCCCTTGCACACGCACTACATAGTTTTTCTTCCTTGAACTTGGTCTTGGGTAATCCCAATACCATGTCTTTGAATGAAAGTATTTTTAGTTGTTTCAGACTTGCATGACCAAGTCTTCTGTGCCAAAGGAGGGGATCATTTTCTATAGCACTCAAACAAGTCAGTTCAGGTCCTGGTAGTGCCATGATATCAGCTTTGTATATATTTTTATATCTCCTTGCAGTGAGCACAACCTCTTTAGTATCCATCTTTTTTACCTTGACTCCTGCAGCTTTAAAAACAACTTTATTACCTTTATCACACAACTGTGAGGTGCTCAGCAGATTATGCTTCAATCCTTATAAAAGATAGACATCCTCCAATGCTTTTGACTCTGATGAGCCAATCTTTCCAATTCCAGTTATGATTCCCTTTTTTTCATCACCAAAGAAAACTCCTCCTCCATTTATTTTGGAGAGTAAAAGGAACTTTTTCTAATCCCCAGTCATGTGTCTTGAGCAAGCACTGTCTAAATACCAGTGCCTTTTGCTTCCTTTCACTTTCTCCTGCAAAAAGAATTCAAAGGTTAGCCTTAGGAACCCAGACAAGCTTAGGTCCTGTTTTATGAGTGAAAGGATGAATTAAAATTCTCTTAGTCCATGCAGGCTACACGTAGTGCAACTTGTTTCTCTGACCAGAACTGGTTTTGTTCCTTTTGTTCTGAGAAGATCTGTTAGCCAGATTTTGAATGTTTAATCTGCTTTTTGTAGCTACTATACATTCAGTGGTGGGATGTCTAAGTTTTCCACAAATGTAACATAAATCTTTTGGATCATCAAAACTTTTGTGGAATCCCAAAACTGCCTTTTCATAGAAATTTTTCTCACTTAATTTGTGAACAATTCTAGAGGAGTTTGTCCACTTGTTTTCCCTTTCAAGATCCAATATTAGTTTAGTGATATCCTGACTCAACTTATTCATATTTTCAGTTGAATCATGACATTCTTGTTTGTATTTAACAAGCTCAAGTTCAGCATCTTCTTGTTCTTTACTCATGGCCTTCTTCCCATTTTCAGTGAGAGTTAATTTGAGAACTTCAGACCTAAGATTGTTATTTGAAATCTCAAGTTCTGCAACCTATTTTTTGAGACTGCAATTTTCCTTGTCAACTGTATCTGAGCAAGCCTTTAAATCGATGAGATCAAATTTAAGACTTGCTAGACTGTTGAACAATTCATCCCTATCAGAGGTTAACTCTTGGAAATCATCAATCAATGCACTCATTAAGGAAATAAGTTTTGGCTTTGAGAACAATTTCAGTTTTTCTTTGAGTTCAAGTATACTTACCTCAGAATCCTCATCTTCTTCATCCAAATCTGAATACCCAAGGTCCATGAATGCATTTTCATCAACTTCATCTTCATCTGAATCAGATCCCCAGGCTGCTATCATTGCATGCTCCTCCTTCTTTTTTGCCTTTAGCTTCTTTTTGGCCCTTTCCTTCTTCCATTCCATTTCCCAGACTGGACAGTCCCTAATCTGATTATCAGTTTTGCCACATTTGTAGCACCCATTTGGATTGTCATTGGAATATTTCTTAGTACCTGTTCCTTTCTTCTTTTTGAAGAATTTGCTGAAGCTCATAGTTATGAAGGCAACTTGCTCTTTATCAAGTTCAAATTCCTCATCACTATTAGAAGCTTTCAATGCTAAGATTTTCTCAGGATATGCTCGTTCTTTGACTCCATCAACTTCTATTTCATAAGTCCTTAGGTTCCCTACTAGTTTATCCAGAGTCATACCTTCAAGATCCTTAGCCTCCCTGATTGCAGTCACCTTGACATTCCATTTTGATTTGGGTAATACCCTCAAAACCTTTTCAACTTGTTCTTCCTCAGATATGATTTTTCTTAAAGAAGTTAGCTCATTTGTTAAAGTGGTAAGCCTTGTCATCATTTCATGCAAGTTTTCATTTTCCTTTATTTTGAATGCCTCATACTCGGTAAAAAGAAGAGAGATCCTGGATTTTCTTACTTGAGACGTGCCTTCATGAGCATTTACCAGTGCGTCCTAAATTTTCTTAGCAGTAGTGCAGGTGGATACCCTGTTGTATACAGCAGTTCCTAGTCCATAGACCAAGATGTTCTTGGCCTTTGTATTTTTCTTCAGAGCCAACAAGTCATCAGGAGTAAATTCACTCCTTACTTTCTTGACTAGTTCACCATCAACCATCTTCATTGGAATAGTGGGACCATCAGTAATCCTGTCCTATAATTCATAATTTGCCCCTTGAATGAACATCTCCATCCTTTCTTTCCACCAGATAAAATAAGAGCCATCAAAAAGTGGAGGTCTAGTAATTGGCTGACCTTCACTGTGACCAGTAGGAGGTGCGAAATTCATCATATTGATATTTTTTTAGGTGCTAGCCTTATTTAAGACAACCTCGCTCTGATACCACTTATTAAGATACGAGCCCTACTAATTTCCTATCTGTGGAACAAGTAATTAAACGTGGTTCACAAAAGTAAATACTGAACACAGTGTTTTTACGTGAAAAACATCCGGCTCAAGAAAGGTATAAAAAACCACGACCTGTATCTCTACAGGATTTAAACCAACTTCACTATAATACTTGATTCTCAACAATCAACAGAATTACAAGACTTCTTGTTAACTAGGAATTAAAACTTCTAACTCCTATCACTACAAAAATACAAATCTTCCCAAGATAAGTGTTCCCAAGTCTTTGAGTTCCCAAACTTGAAGACACAATTCCTAACTCAGTTTATAGATCACTGAGACTAGAACATTGACTCATTACAAATCAAAGAACCTACTCACTACACAAATTCTACAACTTGCTAAGTAAGAGATCAGGTTCTTCTTCAAGTATGAGAACTGATATCCTGATTGTTGATATGCTTTTCAGTGCTTGAGTGAGTGCTTTTGAATTCGTTTCTTGTATTTAAGCACCCACCTCATGGAGTCCTTCAATTGATATCAACTTCTATATTAAATAGGACTCCAGATAGTTTCCTGCTACTTGTTGCCTCCCTTCTCTTCTTCTTTTAATAGGATTCCTCTTTTCTCTTTCTTCAAGACTTCTTGTTCAACTCAACTTCTGCACTTCTTTTTTTTCAACTCAACTTCTGCAAGTCTTCTTTTTCAACTCAACTTCTAATGTGATAAATGTTATCCACTTCTGTTTGTACGTCAGGTCATCATATCAATAACTTATCTGCAGCTGACCTTGGTTCAGTTGGATGGAACAGCTTTTACCACATATTTCATTCTCATGTCTATCATCAAAACTCCACATGCTCTAACATAACTACATATACAGTCGCGACACAAATGAAGAAGGAATTTGTATAGACTTGAGGTAGTTAAGCTATCTAGCAAAAGCAAATAGATTTAGTTGGTTGCTGCCTAGGATTTTTCTATACCCAGAGCTCAAATCCGAGACCTCTGATTAAAGGAAAAGCAACCCCATCCCATGCACTGCATTCTTTGGTGGTGATGATTAGGAGATTGAGTTCTCTTTAAGTGTATTTATTTTCTTTTTGTTAATGATAATTACTTTGGTTAATAATAATAATAATAATAATAATAATAATAATAATAATAATAATAATAATAATAATAATAATAATTCCATAAAAGTCCAAAATGCATCCTCAGCTGGTAGCTATTAGGTGTTACCTATATAAATCTTTTCCTTTCATTGTCGTATCCTTAGCTAATTGTGTATTGCTGCCAAGCATTAAGAGATTTTTTTAAATCACTTTCTTTCATGTAATTTTAGATTTTATCCAATCCTCTTTTAACACCATCATTTAATGTAATTTCATAACTACTTATCAGTACATCTATAAACGGATCCAAAATTTATTTTTAAAATTCAAAACCTACAAAATTAAAATTATATATCTATCTCTGCCAAGTGCCAACAACCTCTTGACAGCTTTCATCTTGTAGTGTCAAATCTATTCCAATAATATCAGCCACACATTATTGAAATCATTGCATTCCAACAATTCAAGTCATCAGAAGCAACATTTTAATTTTTTCTCTGTTTGATTTTGCTTGAAAGATTTTTGTCTAGAAGAAAGTGCATCTATAGCTCCATAATATGTTATTATAGCTAAATATGAAAAGTTTTATAACTACACATTTTAGCCACATGTTTTTTCCCATAACAATTGTAGCAAAAACTAACGTAACTAAAAATTAGCTACAGATTTTACCTGATCCGTGGCTAAGAATAAATACTTATAGCTATAAAAGAAAATGTATTGTAGCTATGATGGTTAAAAGATCTTGCTACGAAATATATATTTATAAAAAATAAATTTTCCTCTTTGCCACGACAAATAGAAATTGTAGCAATTTTTTTAATATTGTAGCCATAATATATTCTATTGTGGCAAAAGAATGATATCTTTCTTTGAAAATTCAAAATTTGTGGCTATTTCACATTTTGACCTCATGATAATAAATACTTGCATTTAGCTACAAGTTAGAAAATATATAGCAATAAAATAAAGTATTTGCCACAAAAAAACTTCTACATGACTAATAATTTATTCAATTTTTTTTTTCATGAAATATATAAATTATAACCTCTTTTTAATTTGTTAGGAAAAGTGAAAATATACACCCATATTTTTTACAATTATATGGGCATTTAACCATAACTATAAAAATTCATTGTTGCAGATTGAAGAATATTTTCATAAACATTATTAATAACAAAAATTTCTATAATGTTGCTAAAATTTTAAAAAATAAACAATTTCATTATTATAAATTAAAGAATTTTTACAAGCTTTATAAAAAAGAAAAGTTACATAATATAGCTACACTAATATTTTTGAGATTCTAAAACAATTATCAAATAGGTATATTGCATTTTACAATTTCGAGAATAGTCATAATATATATATTTTTTGAGACACTATCTTGTTTGAGTCTAAAGCAGCAGAGTCTTCTCCAATCTCTTCTTTTGTAGTCTTCAATTGCACCTCAGCTTGATCAAAATTCGTCCTAATTTTTCATTTATATGCTCTTATTTCATTAATATCCTTATATTAATGATAAAATATTTTAGCACCAATAAAATTAAGACCAACTAGTTATATATGCAAGTGTGTGCAAAAATATGTCTTAATTCTTTTACTAAAATTTTTACCAAGTAAAAATAAGAAAAGAATACGGAGAAACCAAAAAAGTAAATAAACCAGTAGACTTTTTAAACTTCTTAAAATCTGTAATAGAGTTCAATTTTCAATATAACAACAAGAAACATATTCAGTGTAATCTCATAAGTGGTAGATCTCACATCTCAATATCAATTTTAAAACTCATGCTGATAGAATATTACCTTCAAATTAACAAAATTATATACAATCCGATGCAATCACTACAACAAAAAGGTCCATTTAAGACCAACATTCAGGGATGGGTCAATAATTTCGTCTATAAAAGTATACATATTAGGATGAGATTAAATCCTGATCTCTAATTGTGCATTTTATTGTGAAGGTATAAAATCTGTTCCTAAGAAAATTATTAACTTGTCCCTATTAATAATTTAGAGTCTTAAGAAAAGTACCTCCAAATTAGTCTAATAAATTTTTTAATAAAAATTTTAATTAATAAAACTTAATGCGCCAAAAAGTAAAAACTCTCTGTATTCTCAAAAAAATATCACCTCTAATTGTTTCTCCAACATTATCGATCAGTTTTCCATCGGCTTTTCCGATTTAAAGCTCAAATTGTTTTTGTCCTAAATCTCTCTGTTTTCCATCGCAGCTTCCATAGCCAGGGACAGATCCAGGATTTGAAGGTTGTGGGTGCTCACTTCGCTTAATTACACACCAAAGTCAAAGCACCCAATATCCACTTTTTTCTATGGGTGTTTAACATTACATCACAACCGATATTACTGTATATTCTATATAAAAATATAAAGCTTTTATTAGGGTCAGTGGGTGCTCGAGCCCCAGTACATAGCAACTGAGGTATGATTTCTCATCCATAATTGAGTTGTTTGTTTGGTTCATGTCCATCCGTGATTATTAGTTATGCCATTATTTTCTGTTTTATGGTACTATAGAACACCAATGTGTGTAGAAAAATTTAAATGTATTACTGTAACTAGTGCAAACAAGGTCATAACTTAGAGAACCAGACTGAACTGTTCTCTCTGAGGAAATTGAATTTTCAGTTGATTGTCAGTGAAACACTTTGCGGTGTTCTGTTCAAGTGAAGAGAAGTCATAATGGTACAGAAGTAAAGGATAAACAAACAATTGATCTAGACGTTTACTGCTTGAGTACTTATTGGCTGGTTCAGTAGATCATGGGCGGAGCCACCTTAAACGAAGGGTGGTCAGATGAACACCCTTTGTTGAGTAATTACGTGGTATACAAAGGTTAAATGTTAGCTATTATGACAAAATATTTAATTTTGCACACCTTTAACATAATTGGGAAGAAAATTTACACACCCTTTGCTAAATTCTTGGCTCCGCCACTGCAGTAGCTTATTGTTAGAGTATTATCCCTACTGATTGCCTATCTGTGGAACAAGTAAGTATACGTGGTTCACAGAAGTAAAAACTGAACACAGTAATTTTTACGTGGAAAACATCCGGCTCAAAAAGGTGTAAAAAAACACGACCTGTACCTCTACAGGATTTAACCCCAATCTTCACTATAACTTTGAGCCTCAACAATCAACACAATTACAAGACTTCTTGTAAACAACGAATTAAAACTTCTAACTCCTATTACTACAAAAACACAAATCTTCCCAAGATAAGTGTTCCCAAGTCTTAGAGTTCCCTAACTTGAAGACGTGATTCCTAACTCAGTTTATAGAATACTGAGACTAGAACAATTTACTCATTACAACTCAAGAACCTTCCTATTACAAGCAGTCTAAAACATACCAAGTAAGAACTAGGTTCTTCTTCAAGTTGGTGAACGATTTTGATGATTGTTGATTTTCTTATCAGTGCATGAGTGAGTTATTTGAATGCAGCTTGTTGTCTATAATGCTCCCTCAGATGCAGTCCTTTTTCTTCTTTACTTGTATCTTCTGTAGGACTCTTTCAAGTAACTCACTCCTTGTTATAACCATCTCTCATTCTTCTAAATTGAGTAGGACTCTTTTGCTTTATCCTTCTGCCTTGTAGACTTCTTGATCTACTCAAACTCTAACTGCTTCAATTATCTTCATATATCCATGTGAACATCCTTTGCTTATCCATGTGTTGACAACTTTATGTAATAATATGCACTCCATATATTCGAAGCAGTTTCACTTGTATGGACCAGCTTTGCACAACATGTTTCATTCATCTGTCTATCATCAAAACTTCTCATGCCCTAACAAATTCCCCCTTTGTGATGATGACAAACTTATCAGCACAGTATTACAAAGAACCTGACATACTCAATAAGAAATTAAATAAAAGGATCATAGTAGAATAAAACAGGTTAGATCAGTTGAGTTATAAGCATTGTATAATCTATACTTCCCCCTTTTGACATCATCGAAAAACTGAGCCAATAAGTGAAAAACTGTGTAATAATCCATGGCCACTGGGGCTATCACTAAAACAAGCAAGAGTTAGAGCAAGAGATAGCTAAGCATCGAATTAAACAGAAGTAGATCAAGTGAGGCAAAAAAAATCCATTTCATGCACAAAAACAGATACAATTATCATTATCCAGTAAGATCAAAAAGAGAAACAAGTTGGACCAAGAAGCAGCAAAGAAAAAAGAAAAAAAACTAAGGGATGAAGGAGGAGTTTATTTTGAGAAGGTAGAGGGGATAAAAGAGGTCAACGATCCAATAATGGCAGTATTTTCAGTTCTTTCCTTCTCCAAAGTGGCTGTGAGGGAAGCAATTTGAGCTTCAAGAGCCCTCTTTTCATTTTCATGAATAGCCTGGGTATCCTCCAATGCAGCCTGTGCAACCTCCAGCTCACCCTGCTTTGCCTTTAAGGCATTTTGCAACTTCTGCATAGGGTTGTCTGCATGTATCATAGTAGCAGGTAACATAGCATGGTTCACTTGTCCAATCACATCCTTAGTTGTCTATAAGGAATACACCTTGACAGAGACATAAAAATCATCAAACATAGGGGCAAGCCAGAACTGATAGGGCAGAGCATGACCATTTTTATCTTTGACGAGTACCCTTTGCATATGCTTAATGATGTGTTGGGGAAGGTCTATTGGAATTTCAGAATACAATAGTTCCATTAAAGTAAGATCAAGAAAGCTTGCAACTGTGCGCCTCTCCTGCCTGGGTAAGATCATTTTATGGACAACATTAAAATACAACTGATAGAGAGAAGACATCTCATTTTTCATCACCCTACGATGAGAAGAAAAGAGAGGATTTCCAGAAAATTTTCTGCAGATATCAAGGGCGGATGGAAGATTGTCAAGAGGGGGCTAAGATCTTTTGACATAGTGACCCCAACCTCCAGTAGGAACACTTAGAATTCTACCCAAATCAGCAGGATAAAGATTGATGAGTTTTCCATGAACAGAGGTTGAGATCGTCTCCCCAATCGCAACTCCATGTGTATAAAATTCATACACTTCATCTTTTCCAAACCTTCTTTGATGATTACCTTGCAGAAGCAAGGATGACCACCCCTGAGCCACCAATTTGGATACCAAAGTTTCCATATCAGGACCCCCAAAACCAGTGACAACCCTACCTCTAACCATTTTTCATTTCTGAAAATGTAGAACATGGTCTTGCTGAGAAGCTTTATCAGTAGAAGTATCAACATCAGAATCATTAGGAGGCACAGAAGAAGTGTCAGAAAGATATTCTGAATCTGATTCAGATGAGACAGAAGGACCAGGTGTGGGGACCTGTTTCTTCGAAAGTGACACAGATTTTGGAGAATCTTTAGAAGGAGTACAGGCTTTTCTAGTAGAGACTTTGTCAGTAGAGGCTTTGACAGTGGATTTTGAAGATGAGAAGGCTTTGGGAGTGGGGGAAACATTTTATGAGAGAGATATGGTTTTGATGTTTTAGCTATGGTATGCTTCTGTTTCAGCTTTCTCTTTGAGCGAATGAGAATGTCAGGAGAGAAATCACATGGGGAAGGAGAAGCATTAGGAACGACCCATTTCTTTTTACTTTCCCTAAGTGCCTCTTCCAAACAAGCATCTTCCTGTTGTTTTTTTCTTCGAGTATGTGGAGTTCAAGATGAAGGGATGACGGGAGAAGAGTATTCAGGAGTATCATCATAGACATCAATGGCGACAAATGAGGGTTTTCATTTCAGAGTCGATCTTGACCGTCTAGGAATAAGGTTGGCAATTAGAATGTCATATAGATCAAGTATTTAAAGAGAAGCTACTGATACTGGTAAGGGTGAGGTAAGGTCTTGAAGAATGGGAAATCAGATAGGTTGAGAAGGATTTGGGGTTGGATAAGTGAGGGTAAATTGATGTTTGGGTGGAGAATAAGTTGTGTAGAAGGATTAATGTCAGATTTTGTAGAAGAAGGAGGATATAAGGAAGATGCCATAGTATGGTGAATATTCAGAGGTTGAAGGAGAAGTGGAGATAAGAGAGAAAACAAGAGGCGTATTTAAGAAGAGTGAGAAAGAAGTTGAAAGATGAAAGTACTGTGATTTTGGAGAAACGTGCTGATGTAGAGGTTCAGTACAGATGGGAAAGGTCTGGCAGCCTTTTGAAGAAGATGACTGTTGGGTTTTGGCAGTTTTAATCATTATAGAAAGAACCATGTAGATGACCTATTTCTCTTAATGCTACTATGGAAAACAATAATCATACCTGTGTTTGATTAGTACATAACCACTCTTGCCTTGATGATCCATCTATCTAAAAAAAATAACATATAGATATATCACATTGCTTTAAATCTTGAAATTAGAACACACAACTAAATGTGTAAGACTGAATTAATCAACAATCACTCAGGCATAACATATTCTAGTCAATCATTGAAGGAGATTTATACAATTTTAATCATCCCCAATGCTAACCTATTTTTTTTCAAAGTGTTCCCTACTCAAAGCCTTAGTAAATATGTCAGCAATTTGTTCCTCAGTTGAACAAAACATAATTGATATATTTCCTTTTTCAACATTGTCTCGAAGAAAGTAATGACGGATATCAATATGCATAGTTCTTTTATGTTGGACAGGATTTTTGGCTATGTTTATAGAACTTGTGTTATCACAAAAGATGGGAACACAACCTACATCTACCCCAAAATCCAGAAGTTGTTGTTTGATCCATAATAATTGAGCACAGCATGACCCAACAACAACGTATTCAACCTCAGCAGTAGACAAAGCTACTGAATTTTGCTTCTTTGTGGACCAGGTAATCAAACATGATCCTAAGAAGTGTGCCATACCTGTAGTGCTTTTCCTGTCCACCAAATACCCTGCATAATCAGCATCAGAGTATCCTACCAAATTAAAGTTACTACCTTTAGGATACCACAACCCAAGATCACTAGTTCCTTTCAAATATCTGAAGATTCTTTTTACAGACTTAAAATGGGATTCTTTTGGATTAGCTTGAAACCTTGCACACAGTCCTACACTAAACACAATGTCAGGTCTACTTGCTGTGAGATACAATAAGGACCCTATCATACCTCTATACAGTTTTTGTTCTACATCAGAACCTGTTTCATCCAGATCAAGTTTTGTGGCAGTGGCAATGGGAGTACTTATTTATTTAGTTTTCTCCATGGAGAATTTCTTGAGAAGCCCTTTGACATACTTTTGTTGATGGATCATTATTCCTGATGCTGACTATTTTATTTGAAGGCCCAGGAAGTAATTCAACTCCCCCATCATGCTTATTTCAAAATCATAACTCATGAGTTTAGCAAAGTCATGAGTCATATTCATGTTGGTTGAGCCAAAAATAATGTCATCCACATACACCTGCACAACTAAAAAATCCTTTCCATTAGTTTTTAAGAAAAGGGTATTGTTAATTTTACCTCTGGTGTGTCCATGCTCCAGCAAAAACTTTGATAATCTCTCATACCAGGCCCTTGGTGCTTGTTTCAACCCATACAAAGCCTTATCCAGCTTGTACACATGATCTGGAAACTCTCTGCTTTCAAATCCTGAAGGTTGCTTCACATAAACCTCTTCTTTGAGAATGCCATTTAGGAATGGACTCTCCATATCCATCTGGTACAAAATAAACTTCATGTAAGAGGAAAAAGCAACCAACAATCTTATGGCTTCAAGTCTTGCTACAGGTGAAAAAGTCTCATCAAAGTCAATTCCTTCTTCTTGGTTGTATCCTTGAACCACCAGTCTTGCCTTATTTCTTGTGACTGTTCCATGCTCATCAACTTTATTTATGTACACCCATTTAGTCCCAATGACTGATCTATCTTTTGGAAGAGGAACTAAATGTCATACTTTGCTTCTCTCAAACTAATTCAATTCATCCTACATGGCTATGATCCAATCAATATCAAGCAATGCTTCACTTACTTTCCTTGGCTATATTTCTGACAGGAATGCCTTGAATGCACACATACTTCTCAATCCAGATCTTGTGGTGATTCCAGAAGTGAGATCAGTAAGAACATTCTTAATGGGGTGCGAACTTTGATACTTGTATCCTTTTGGGATCAAACCTAGTGAGCTGCTTGGATTACTGCTAATGTTCTGATATGAAGCAGTTGATGACTCAGTTCCCCCTAACACTGTGCCTTCAGCTTCAGTTTCCCCTGTGAAAGTGCCCCTAAGTTTGACTTCTTAAGTCGATGGAACATGTTGTGTAACCTGTTCCTCAGTGTCGCTTTCTTCCTGCAGGTTAGTCTTAACACAAAACTCATCAAAAGTCACATGCATACTTTCTTCAACACAGTTAGTTCTGTTGTTTAAAACTCTGTAAGCCTTACTATGAAGTGAATAACCTAAAAAGATTCCCTCATCACTTTTGGCATCAAATTTTCCCAAATTATCCTTACCATTATTATGTATTAAACATTTGCAACCAAAAGTTCTAAAGTGAGAAATGTTAGGCTTTCTACCTTTTAGTAATTCATAGGGAGTCTTTTCTAACATGGGTCTAATTATGCATCTGTTTGTGATATATGCTGCAGTACTTATTGCCTCAGCCCATAGGTTTTTGGCAACATTTGCTGCAAGTATCATTGTTCTAGCCATATCTTCCAAGGTTTTGTTCTTCCTTTCCACCACTCCATTTTGTTGTGGAGTTCTAGGAGCTGAGAAGTTATGATCTATTCCATTTGATGAACAAAAATCTAAGAATTTTGCATTCTCAAATTCTGTTCCATGGTCAGACCTTATGAAAACTAATGAAGTGCCCAGTTTTTTTTTCTATTTTCTTAATGAAGATTTCAAAGACATCAAAGGCATCTTCTTTAGAGGCTAGAAACAAAGTCCAGGTTAACCTGGAATAATCATCAACAATTATAAAAATATACCTTTTTCCACCTCTGCTTTGTTGTCTCATTGGTCCACACAAGTCCATATGAACCAGGTTAAGACATTTGGTAGTGATAACATGGTTCTTTGACTTGAAAGAGGATTTTACCTGCTTCCCCCTTACACATGCACTACATAACTTTTCTTCCTTAAACGTGGTCTTGGGTAGTCCCAATACCATGTCTTTGGAGGAAAGTATGTTCAGTTGTTTCAGACTTACATGTCCAAGTCATCTATGCCAAAGGAGAGAATCAGTTTCTATTGCACTTAGACAAGTCAAATCAGGTCCCGGTATTGCCATTATGTTTGCTTTGTATACATTCGTGTATCTCCATGAAGAAAACACAATTTCTTTGGTGTCCATCCTTTTAACTTTAACACCTGCAGCAATGAAAATTACTTTATTACTTTTGTCACACAATTGTGAAATGCTTAGTAGGTTATGCTTCAGTCCTTCCACAAGATAAACATCCTCTAAATCTTTTGACTCAGATGAGACAATTTTTCCAACTCCAGTTATGATTCCCCTTTTTCCATTTCCAAAAGAGACTCCCCCACCATCTATTTTGGAGAGTGAAGGGAACTTTTGCTTGTCACCAGTCATATGTCTTGTGCAAGCACTATCTAGGTACCAGTGCCTTTTGTTTCCCTCCACCTTCTCCTGCATAAGAAATCAATGGTTAGACTTAGGAACCCAGACAAGCTTGGGTCCTGTTTTGTTAGTAAAAGGATGAATTAAATTCCTTCTAGTCCAAGCAGGAAGCAAGTAGACTGACTTGTTTTTCAGACTAATTTTAGTGCTTGTTTTCTTGGTCTGAGAAAGTTTGGTTGCCAGGTTCAGAATTTAATATCTGCTTTTAGCATCCATAGGACATTCAGTAGTAGAATGTCCAAGATTGCCAAAAATATAACATAAGTCTTGAAGATTATCAGCTTCTCAATAAAAACCCAAGCCTGTTTTTTCATTGTGATTTCTTTTACCAAGATGATGAACAATTCTTGAAGAATTTGTCCATCTGTTTGACTTTTCTAGATCCAATTTTAATCTTGCTATCTTTTGACTCATCTTATCCATCTTTTCAGTCAAGTCATAGCATTCTTGTTTGTACTTAGTGTCACGCCCCAAATCCCATTGGAGCGGACTGGCACCCGTAGCTGAGGAGGCCCGGGAGAACCCGTTCATAACCTATACTTTCACATTTACATTACTTATGAAAATTAGAAATTTGGGCAGCACTTCGTTATAAATAGAAGAAAACAGTACATGTATCAGCCCAACAGACACGCATATATATATATAAACAGTAATTGGCCGTCAGAGCCATCACGTCTATCAACCAAACACTCCTATGGCTGTACAATATGTCTACAAAAGCCTCTACATAGATACACAACTGAGTTAGGGTCGGGACAAACTCCCTCCCACAAAAGACTTTTATACAAATACCAAAAATACATATAGAAACGACTTGGGATGCCCCGAAACAATTGGAGCTCACCACTATCAACAGAATGTCCTGGCTCTTACTGCGGAGGTGTACGACCTGAAGTACCTGTTCCTGCAGGCATGAATACAGGTCCCCCGTGAGGGACGTTAGTACGGAAATATGTACTGAGTATGTAAGCCAGTGAGTATCAAGATGAGATACAAAAGATCAACAGAACCCAGATACCAGTGAATAAACAGTATGAGTAGACCACACTTAAAAGAGCTGATGGGATACCTGCACATTACTTTCATATCATTACTTCCCGTATTCCTTATCAATACATAACATATGTCATACAATGGCCAACTGATCAGTGGTACTAATACAATACATCAGGGACCACCCCTGGAATAGCATATATACATAATCTTTATAATACAATGGCCAACTGATCAATGGTACTAATACAATACATCATATCAACAATTTAAAATAAAGACATTTCATTTCTTACTTTAATTAATCTTTGAGATTGGTTACTTTGTGGTCACACCTTATGGAACTTGAAACCATGATACCTCAATAGGAAAAACATGTAAATAGGTAATCAATATCATGAAAATGATGTAGAGAATCATGGATACCTCATTAAACCATTTCGGAGTCAACAATAGTATATGAACATTTTTTTAACTAGCCGGACATCTTAAAAGTGAAAACAAGTTCAATTGGTAGTGTCGAAGATCATATGATGTTATTATGTGTCATGTGTCGTAGGACAATGTTGGAAGCTTACTTGAGAGTGCCATGGGTCATTATTCATGCCAAAGATTAGATAGAGTTTGTCTTACATACCTTGATATAACCACTTCAATACAAGTCCAACTTGACTTCCCGTACTCTTCGAACACTTATCTACAATAAGTCATTTGTGGCACACTAGTATTAGCAACCAAACCTTACCATTTAGGTATTAACTTCACCAAATAATGTCTAGGAAGTAATCCTTTAAGTCATCAATAAGAGTGCTACATACATCCTCTTATACTCTTATTACATTCACATATAATGCATTTTCATGCAATATCCCTCAACATCACTCTTAGCCTTTATTTCCCCTCTTAATCACCATCCAATACCAACATGATCACTAGGCATACATAACCACTAATATAATGATATATCACCACAATTCATCCTCCATAATCCAATACAACAACTTCCATAATTTACTACTAACAATTTATACAAAACAATTCATAACTATGTTTCTAGTTATCTTCCAACATCAAGACAATACTCATAATCCCTTATCAATACTTATTCATGGATAAGAATCAAGAATAAACAATATTCATACCTTAACAATGAACTCTTGTATTTAGAATCCTCCTTACATAACCATGGGGTGCTTCTCGAAGATTTCGAGATGGTGAACACAACTACGGAACCAATTCGAATTTTCTACGGTTGAATCACAAAATATTTGAAGTTGAAATTAGGCTAGGGTTTCACCTTCTCTTAATAATTGGATGATATATGATATATATGAGGCTAAGTGTATGTTTATAAAGACCAATTTTGGTCCAAGAGGTAATAGAAAATGACCATTTTGCCCTAAAAATTTAAATAAATCCGAATCTGTCCCCAGTGGACAGTTTTGACAGGCTTAAGTAAATCGATCATAAATCTTTGCTCCGGTATCGGATTTGGGTGAAACCAATTGCATTGGAAATATAATTCAAAGGGATTTCATTTTCATATAAAGTATACCATCCAGTTCTTCCTTTACAAGGAGTTATGGTCGTTTAAAGTTGACCCAAAAATCTGTCCCAAAATTCTGTTTTTTTTTTATAGGCTGTAGTAAAACGGGTATAGCTCCTTACTCAGACATTGGATTTGGATGAAACCAATTTCATCGGAAATAAGACTCTCGGAGATTTTCGTCGATATATAGCATCTCACACAGTTCTTTTTGTACAAGGAGTTATGATCGTCTAAAGTTGATCCAAAAAAAATTCCCTAGCTGCAGTAATTTTCCTGCAGATTTACTGTTCACAGGCTTCCCGGCCACCGTTTTGAAATTTTAAATGTGCTCGCTTATATGAAATACTCCTCTGTTTTGGGAAAACTTTATATCGTTGGAAAGCTTATTCCAATACCTACACATAAAACTATTGACGGGATACTTCTGAACACCATAAACTTAATTTAACCCATACGCAAGCCTTTAGGACTCCATATAATCGCGATAAGTGTACGAAAAAATTTACGGGGTGTTACATTCTCCCCCCCTTAAGAACATTCATCCTCGAATGTTAGCATAGTTACTCAATTAAGACATGTCCAAGCTTACAATTAACATATTCATCATCATAACATACTTGCATAAAAATAAACACTTACCTGTTATTGTTCTTCTTCCGTCTCATGAACTTCCTCCTCATCGTTGAATAGGTAAGGGTACTTAATATTCATCGCTTCCTCGGCTTCCCATGTGATCTCCTCAACTTGTTGATTCCTCCAAAGTACTTTTACCGATGCTATCTCTTTATTCCTTATCTTTTTAATTTGGCGATCAAGAATAGCAATAGGCATTTCTTCAAATGTGAGATCTTCTGTAACTTGTACATCTTCCGTAGTAGTGATGTGCGATGGATCTCCGATGTACTTGCGAAGCATCGAAACATGAAATATGGGATGAACTGCTGAGAGCTCTTGAGGTAGCTCTAACTCATAAGCAACTTCTCCAAATCTTTGAATGATCTTGTACGGACCTATGTATCGTGGACTTAACTTTCCTTTCTTGCCAAACCTCATCACTCCTTTCATTGGTGATACTTTCAAGAATACCCAATCGTCGATAGAAAACTCAAGTCCTCTTCTTCTAACATCCGCATAAGATTTGTGTCGACTTTGAGCTGTTTCAAGCCGTTGTTGGATCACTTTAACCTTCTCCATTGCTTGATAAACAAGATCCGGTCCAAACAAGACCGCATCACCTGCTTCAAACCATCCTATTGGCGATCTACACTTTCTTCCATACAATGCTTCATATGGTGCCATTTTGATACTTGAATGATAGCTATTATTGTAGGCAAACTCGATAAGAGGTAGGTGATCATCCCAGTTGCCTTTGAAATCTAATACACATGCTCGTAGCATATCTTCAAGTGTCTGGATGGTACGTTCTGCTTGTCCGTCCGTTTGAGGATGAAAAGTCGTACTTAGATTTACTTGTGTCCCCAAACTCCTTTGAAAAGACTTCCAGAAATTCACGGTAAATTGGGCTCCTCGATCGGATATAATGGAAATTGGAACTCCATGTAACCAAACGATCTCCTTAATATACAACTTCACATACTCTTCCGCCGTATAAGTTGTCTTAACTGGTAAGAAGTGCGCGGATTTGGTAAGCCTATCAATAATCACCCATATGGAATCAAACTTCCGAAATGTACGAGGCAAACCCGTGATGAAATCCATATTGATCATGTCCCACTTCCAGACTGGAAGATCTATACATTGCATGTAACCACCGGGTTTCTGGTGTTCTACTTTGACTTTTTGACAATTCGGACATTCAGCTACAAATTCGGCAATATTCTTCTTCATGTCATTCCACCAATATACTGCGCTTTCAAATCTTGATACATCTTAGTCGACCCTGGATGGATGGAATACCTTGAACAGTGTGCTTCTGTCATAATTCCCTTTCTTAGCTCAACTACATCAGGTACACATAAACGATTCTAACACTGAAGCACTCCTTCTCGTGTAAGCTCAAATGCCTTTGTCGTGCCACTCTGCACATCCTCCTTAAGTTGCAATAAAATTTGATCTGCATACTGCTTCTCTTTTACTTCAGCTATCAATGAAGATTCCGCTGCATTACGTACAATAACCTCTTCATCTGGAGTTTCGAGAAGTCGAACTCCCAAATTAGCTAGTTGGTGAAGATCCTTAATCATTCCTTGCTTTTCTATAGATGCCATTTCAGACTTACGACTCAGTGCATCCGCTACCACATTCGCGGATGATACAAGATATCAACATCGTAATCTTTCAACAATTCAAGCCATCTCCGCTGCCTCAAGTTTAGATCTTTTTGACTGAAGATATATTGCAGGCTCTTATGATCGGTAGATATGTCAACATGAACCCCATATAAGTAGTGGCGCCATATCTTCAAAGCAAATACAACTGCAGCTAGCTCAAGATCATGCGTGGGATAATTCCTTTCATGTGGTCGCAACTGTCTAGAGCCATAGGCTATTACTCTACCATGTTGCATTAATACGCATCCTAAGCCAATTATCGAAGCATCACAGTACACTGCATACCCTTCTGTGCCTTCAGGAAATACCAATACCGGTGTAGAAGTCAACTTGCTCTTCAGATCTTGGAAACTCTTTTCACAAGCATCATTCCATTGAAACTTGGAGGCTTTATGTGTCAACTTAGTCAAGGGTGCAGAAATAGAAGAAAAACCTTCAACAAACCTTCTATAATAACCTGCCAACCCGAGGAAACTACGAATCTCCGTAGGCGTCGTGGGTCTTGGCCAATTCTTCACAGCCTCAATCTTCTGAGTGTCAACTTTTATGCCTTCACTGGATACAATATGGCCCAAAAATGCCACTGACTTGAGCCAAAACTCACATTTAGAAAACTTCGCATACAGCTTACGATCACGAAGAATCTGCAACGCCTGCCTTAAGTGATTAACATGATCCTCTTCTAATCTAGAGTAGACCAGAATATCATCTATGAAAACTATCACGAACACATCTAGAAACGGCTTAAACAACCTATTCATCAGATCCATAAAAACTGCGGGTGCATTTGTCAGCCCGAATGACATAACCAGGAATTCATAATGACCATACCGTGTTCGGAAAGCTGTCTTGGGTATATCTTTATCCTTGACTCTCACTTGATGATAGCCTGATCTCAAGTCAATCTTGGAAAAACACTGGGCACCCTGCAACTGGTCAAATAAATCATCAATTCGGGGAAGAGGGTATTTATTCTTGATAGTCACATTATTCAATTGCCGATAGTCAATACACATCCTCAGCGAACCATCTTTCTTACGCACAAACAATACTGGTGCTCCCCAAGGGGACATACTAGGCCTGATGAATCCCTTCTCTAGCAAGTCTTTCAGTTGCTCTTTCAATTCTCGCAACTCTGCTGGTGCCATTCTATAAGGAGGAATTGAGATTGGCTGTGTGTCTGGGAACATATCAATACCAAACTCCACTTCTCGTTCAGGAGGTAAACCTGGTAGTTCTTCTGGAAATACATCAGGAAATTCATTCACAACCGGAACGGTCTGAAAAGTTGGCGGCTCTGCCTCTGTATCCCTTACTCTAACCAAATGGTATATGTACCCCTTGGAAATCATTTTTCTTGCCATAAAGTAAGAAATAAATCTACCTCTCGGCGCGCCAACATTACCCTTCCATTCAAGGACTGCCTCATTTGGGAAATGGAAATATACCTTCTTAGAACGACAATCTACTGTAGCATAACAAGACGCTAACCAATCCATGCCCATAATAATATCAAAATCTACCATTTCTAACTCAACAAGATCAGCCATCGTATCACGACCACAAATATTCACAACACAATTTCGATAAACATTCCTAGCTATAAGAGATTCCCCCACTGGCGTTGATACTTCAAATGGCTTGGCTAATAATTCGGGTGTTCTTCCGAACCTTCCCGCAATCAAAGGAGTAGCATACAATAATGTAGAACCAGGATCAATTAAGGCATACACATCAAATGCAAAGATGGACAACGCACCTGTAACCACGTCTGGAGAAGCCTCTAAATTCTGCCGATCTGCTAGGGCATACACACGGTTCTGAGCTCCGCTAGAACTAGATGCTCCTTTATCACCTCTACCGTGACCCATAGGTTGTGTACCCCTACTCAAAGGAGGCACCGATGATGACGCAACAGCTGATCCGGTAGGTCGTGTTATACCACCTGTGGTCCTGCGTGGGCAATCTCTAGCCATATGCCCCGGCTTACCGCACCAAAAGCAATTGTTCGTTCCAAGCCGACATTCGCCAAAGTGAAATCTTCTACATATGGGGCACGGGTGTCGTGGAGGTCTCAATTGACTCATACTCCCTTGCCCTTGATACCCCACTGTTCGCGAACTCTGATTTTCACTGCTTTTCCCGAACTGATAACCTCTGAACCTTTGAAATTGCGGTGGAGCACTAATTGTAGGATAAGAAGATAACATGCTAGGAAATATATGAGAGAACGAAGGCCTAAAACCTCCCTGAGATGCCATAAACTGCCCTATAGCTATGGCCCGCTTAGAATATCCTTTTTCTGATTCCTGGGTTCTTCTTCTTTGCCTCTGATCTTCCATTTTCTGAGCGAAAGCTTGTATCCTCGCTATATCCATGTCCTTGTTCAAAGCAGCAATGGTACAATCTCTAACCAAGTATGGTTCCAATCTATCAACATAGTGATGAACTCTGTCATCCATAGTAGCTACCACATTAGAAGCATATCGAGACAAGGAGTTAAATCGAAGACTATACTCCCTTACACTCATATTACCCTGACGAAGATTTAAGAATTGATCTGCACGGGCCTACGAGTCTCAAATAGAAGATAATGATCAATAAATGCATCTTTGAACTCTCCCCACGTAGTTGGAGGTGCATCAATACCCCTAGATCGTTTCCAATCCTCGTACCACAATATAGCCTCTCCTTTCAGTCTATATGCTGCTAGCTCAACCATCTCTTTACCGGATATGTGCATAACATTTAGAGCCCTTTGGGTTTGATCGACAAAGTCCTGTGGGTCTTCATTAATATCTGATCCGGTAAAAGTAGGAGGATCCAGTTTCAGAAAATCCTGTGTCCGAAGGCTAGCTGCTCTATCCGTACCACTAGAACCCGTGGTAGGAATAGCTTGCCCTTGAACTTGACCGGCAACTATACGCGTCAGAAGTTGTACTGCATCCCTCAAATCTCGATCAACAACATTAATAGATGGCCCTTCCGGAGGAGAAGAAGCTCCTGATATATGCTCAGCTTGAGACTCACTTTGTTCAGCTTTTGCCGGTGGTGACTTACTAGTACCTTCTCCGGCCACTACATCTACTCGCTTCCACTTATTCTTTCTCCTTGTAACCGGCATCGTTACTATAATAAATAATAATAAAAACAATTGGATTAAGCGATCGATTATGACTTTATCTCTAATATGGGCTCTATTGCACGATCTAAGAAATGGAGAATGGAAACAATCCCTAAATGTCCAATAGCCTCCTGTTTATAGATGTGGTGCACAACACACCGATAAACGAGATTCTACGTAGACACGGCTTTGTAGACTCACTAGGACGAAATTCTCTGATACCACTTCTGTCACGCCCCAAATCCCATTGGAGCGGACTGGCACCCGTAGCCGAGGAGGCCCGGGAGAACCCGTTCATAACCTATACTTTCACATTTACATTACTTATGAAAATTAGAAATTTGGGCAGCACTTCGTTATAAATAGAAGAAAACAGTACCTGTATCAGCCCAGCAGACACGCATATATATATATAAACAGTAATTGGCCGTCAGAGCCATCACGTCTATCAACCAAACACTCCTATGGCTGTACAATATGTCTACAAAAGCCTCTACATAGATACACAACTGAGTTAGGGTCGGGACAAACTCCCGCCCACAAAAGACTTTTATACAAATACCAAAAATACATATAGAAACGACTTGGGATGCCCCGAAACAACTGCAGCTCACCACTATCAACAGAATGTCCTGGCTCTTACTGCGGAGGTGTACGACCTGAAATACCTGTTCCTGCAGGCATGAATACAGGTCCCCCGTGAGGGACGTCAGTACGGAAATATGTACTGAGTATGTAAGACAGTGAGTATCAAGATGAGATACAAAAGAACAACAGAACCCAGATACCAGTGAATAAACAGTATGAGTAGACCACACTTAAAAGAGCTGATGGGATACCTGCACATTACTTTTATATCATTACTTCCCGTATTCCTTATCAATACATAACATATGTCATACAATGGCCAACTGATCAGTGGTACTAATACAATACATCAGGGACCACCCCTGGAATAGCATATATATATAATCTTTATAATACAATGGCCAACTGATCAGTGGTACTAATACAATACATCATATCAACAATTTAAAATAAAGACATTCCATTTCTTACTTCAATTAATCTTTGAGATTGGTTACATTGTGGTCACACCTTATGGAACTTGAAACCATGATACCTAAATAGGAAAAACATGTAAATAGGTAATCATTATCATGAAAATGAAGTAGAGAATCATGGATACCTCATTAAACCATTTCGGAGTCAACAATAGTATATGAACATTTTTTTAACTAGCCGGACATCTTAAAAGTGAAAACAAGTTCAATTGGTAGTGTCGAAGATCATATGATGTTATTATGTGTCATGTGTCGTAGGACAATGTTGGAAGCTTACTTGAGAGTGCCATGGGTCATTATTCATGCCAAAGATTAGATAGAGTATGTCTTATATACCTTGATATAACCACTTCAATACAAGTCCAACTTGACTTCCCGTACTCTTCGAACACTTATCTACAATAAGTCATTTGTGGCAAACTAGTATTAGCAACCAAACCTTACCATTTAGGTATTAACTTCACCAAATAATGTCTAGGAAGTAATCCTTTAACTCATCAATAAGAGTGCTACATACATCCTCTTATACTCTTATTACATTCACATATAATGCATTTTCATGCAATATCCCTCAACATCACTCTTAGCCTTTATTTCCCCTCTTAATCACCATCCAATACCAACATGATCACTAGGCATACATAACCACTAATATAATGATATATCACCACAATTCATCCTCCATAATCCAATACAACAACTTCCATAATTTACTACTAACAATTTATACAAAACAATTCATAACTATGTTTCTAGTTATCTTCCAACATCAAGACAATACTCATAATCCCTTATCAATACTTATTCATGGATAAGAATCAAGAATAAACAATATTCATACCTTAACAATGAACTCTTGTATTTAGAATCCTCCTTACATAACCATGGGGTGCTTCTCGAAGCTTTCGAGATGGTGAACACAACTACGGAACCAATTCGAATTTTCTACAACAATCACAAAATATTTGAAGTTGAAATTAGGCTAGGGTTTCACCTTCTCTTAATAATTGGATGATATATGATATATATGAGGCTAAGTGTATGTTTATAAAGACCAATTTTCGTCCAAGAGGTAATAGAAAATGACCATTTTGCCCTAAAAATTTAAATAAATCCGAATCTGTCCCCAGTGGACAGTTTTGACAGGCTTAAGTAAATCGATCATAAATCTTTGCTCCGGTATCGGATTTGGGTGAAACCAATTGCATTGGAAATATAATTCAAAGGGATTTCATTTTCATATAAAGTATACCACCCAGTTCTACCTGTACAAGGAGTTATGGTCGTTTAAAGTTGACCCAAAAATCTGTCCCAAAATTCTGTTTTTTTTTTTGATAGGCTGTAGTAAAACGGGTATAGCTCCTTACTCAGACATTGGATTTGGATGAAACCAATTTCATCGGAAAGAAGACTCTCGGAGATTTTCGTCGATATATAGAAGCTCACACAGTTCTTTTTTTACAAGGAGTTATGATCGTCTAAAGTGTATCCAAAAAAAATTCCCTAGCTGCAGTAATTTTCCTGCAGATTTACTGTTCATAGGCTTCCCGGCCACCGTTTTGAAATTTCGAATGTGCTCGCTTATTTGAAATACTCCTCTGTTTTGGGAAAAATTTATATCGTTGGAAAGCTTATTCCAATACCTACACATACAACTATTGACGGGATACTTCCGAACAACATAAACTTAATTTAACCCATACACAAGCCTTTAGGACTCCATATAATCGCGATAAGTGTACGAAAAAATTTACGGGGTGTTTCACTTAGTTAACTCAAGTTCAATATTTTCTTGTTCTTTACTTATGGCCTTTTCCCCATGGTCAGTGAGAGTCAGTTTAAGCATTTCAGACTTAAGATCATTATATGAGGACTCAAGCAGTGTAATTTGTTCCTTGAGAGTACAATTTTCTTTGTCAACATTTTTCTTGCAAACTTTCAAGTCAATGAAATCAAATTTAAGACTTGCAAGACTGTTGAACAATTTATCCCTATCAGAAGTTAATTCTTGGAAATTTTCAATTAAATCACTCATCAAGGAAACAAGTTTAGTTTTAGAAAAAAGATGCAGTTTTTATTTTAGTTCAAGTGAATTTACCTCAGAAGCATCATCTTCTTCCTCAATGTCTGAGTCTCCAAAAGTCATAAACGTTGTCTCATCAACTCCATCATCATCATTATCAGAGTCAGATCCCCATGCAGCTATCATGGCATGTTTTTTCTTTTTGCTTCCTCCTGGCCTTTTGTTCTTTTACAACTCTTTCCTTCCTCCATTCTATTTCCCAGAGAGAAAATTCTCTGATCTGGTGATCAGTCTTTCCAAACTTGTAACATCCATTTGGATTGTCATTGGAACGCTTCTTGCTACCTGTTCCCTTCTTTTTCTTAAAAAACTTGCTGAAGTTTTTTGTTATGAAGGCAATTTGTTCCTTATCCAGTTCAATCTCTTCATCACTATCAGAAGCCTTCAAGGCCAAGATTTTTTCAGAAGCCTTCTGTTCCTTAATTCTATCAACTTCCATTTCATAGGTTCTTAAATTCCCTACTAGTTCATCTAAAGTCATACCTGTGAGATCCTTATTTGCTTCCCTGATTGCAGTGACTTTAACATTCCATTTTAACTTTGGTAGCACCTTCAGAACCTTCTCTATTTGTTCTTCTTCAATGATGACTTTTCCCAAGGAGGTTAACTCATTTGTTAGAGTAGTAAGTCTTGTCATCATATCATGCAAGGACTCATTTATTAGAGTAGTAAGTCTTGTCATCATATCATGCAAGGACTTATTTTCCTTCATCTTAAACACTTCATATTCAGTAAAAAGGAGAGAGATCCTGAATTTCCTTATCTGAGAGGTACCTTCATGGGAATTTACTAAGGCATCCCATATTTTCTTAGCAGTGGTACAGGTAGATATTCTATTGTATTCAGCAAGTCCTAAACCACAGGCTAGGATATTCTTCGCCTTAGAATTTTTCTTTAAAGCCAAAAGATCATCAGCAGTAAACTCACTCTTTATTTTCTTGACTTGCACACCATTTTCTGTCTTCATAAGGATAGTAAGACCTTTAGTAATCCTATCCCATAATTCATAGTCTTCTCCTTGAATAAACATCTCCATTCTGTATTTCCACCAGATGAAATGAGTACCATCAAAGAGTGGAGGTCTAGTAGTGGATTGACCTTCACTGTGACCAGTAGGAGGTGCAGAATTCATCATAATGATCTGATCTTAGGTGCAAACCTTATTTAAGATAACCGGCTCTCTGATACCACTTGTTAGAGTATTATCCCTACTGATTGCCTATCTGTGGAACAAGTAAGTATACGTGGTTCACAGAAGTAAAAACTGAACACAGTAATTTTTACGTGGAAAATACCCGACTTAAAAAGGTGTAAAAAACCACGACCTGTACCTCTACAGGATTTAACCCCAATCTTCACTATAACTTTGAGCCTCAACAATCAACACAATTACAAGACTTCTTGTAAACAACGAATTAAAACTTCTAACTCCTATTACTACAAAAACACAAATCTTCCCAAGATAAGTGTTCCTAAGTCTTCGAGTTCCCTAACTTGAAGACGTGATTCCTAACTCAGCTTATAGAATACTGAGACTAGAACAATTTACTCATTACAACTCAAGAACCTTCCTATTACAAGCAGTCTAAAACATACCAAATAAGAACTAGGTTCTTCTTCAAGTTGGTGAACGATTTTGATGATTGTTGATTTTCTTATCAGTGCATGAGTGAGTTATTTGAATGCAGCTTGTTGTCTATAATGCTCCCTCAGATGCAGTCCTTTTTCTTCTTTACTTGTATCTTTTGTAGGACTCTTTCAAGTAACTCACTCCTTGTTGTAACCATCTCTCCTTCTTCTAAATTGAGTAGGACTCTTTTGCTTTATCCTTCTGCCTTGTAGACTTCTTGATCTACTCAAACTCTAACTGGTCCAATTATCTTCATATAGCCGTGTGAACATCCTTTGCTTATTCATGTGTTGACAGCTTTATGTAATAATATGCACTTCATATGTCCGAAGCAGTTTCACTTATATGGACCAGCTTTGCACAACATGTTTCATTCATCTGTCTATCATCAAAACTTCTCATGCCCTAACACTTGTGTGTATTTATTATTTGTAACCTTGGTGATTATTCATTCAGGATCCATTTAAGTTTTAAATGTTAAGTCTTTTGTGGGATTTGAGTATTGTGTTGCCTTAATATGTCTGTCTATTAATAGACAGTTGATTACACCAATGTTCTGGAATGCGAGCGCATCATCGCATTATGTGGTGATGTGATGCGATGCAAGGCTTTCCCGTTGCGAGTAACTAATGCGAGGCTATTTAACAAATACGGGCGCATAACCCTGTGATGAGAGATGCGAGCCGCTGCGCTCGCATCGTGTTGATTTTATTTGTTGGGTCATTTTTAAATTCAAAATAAAAGAGTCACATCAATTTTAAAGTTAAAAATGAGTCAGAGCACTGTTGTCTTCACTTCTACAAAATTTTAAGGTTAGCTCTAAAGAGAGCCGTGACTACATTGTTGCGACCTCTTTTCTTCTTCACTGAGATTTTACGGTAATTTTTCTTCCTTCTTCTTTCTTCTTCCTTCTTCCTTGTTTTGCTATTTTTCACTGCTGCAACTTCACTGTTTTTTTCTTCTTTCTTCTTCTTCTTCTTCTTTCTTCACTTCTGATGTTCACTGCGACGATTAGTTACTGTTTTGCTCTATTTTCTTTCTTTGTTTTTCTCTTTCCTTTTCTCTATTGTTTTACTTATGCTCCTGACTTCTTCTTTTTTTCTCCAGTTTCGGTGATTTAACTTGTGATTTTGAGGTTTCGTTTAAACTGTTGCTTCTATATGTTGTCTTTATTGTTGTTATATAGTTGTTGAGGTCTTTTCAGTTATGACTTACTACTTACTGTTTGGATGCTATTTGTTCTTTTTTCTTTTAAATTGCGTTTTAGTTCAATGATGCGGTCGCATCGCTTCGTGTTATGTGTGATGCGGAGTCTTGTCGTTTTTTCCGCATCACGCTTGCATGAACACTGGATTACACAGTGTATGCTGGTGTGTTTGTATTTATTTAGAACATAGTAGTTTCTAGTTTTAACTTTAATGTTTGTTTGGTTAGAGTATAAAACTTTAAAGGATTAATATGTATGACATCCCTTGACCTGCATCTTCATCCCATCTTCAGTATAAAACTTTAAAGGATTAATATGTATGACATCCCTTGACCTGCATCTTCAGTTTTTTACTCCCTTCAAGTGGACAGTTAGCTTCTCTTAAACAGAATTCTTCTCAGCATTCACCGAGTAACTATTTCTACTTAATAGTGCCTTTAAAAAGAATTTGTGGGTGACTATTGTGCTTTTTTTATTGAAAAAAATAAATAAAATCTGTTAGTAGGTTGAGGTAGAACCCTGTTTGACCTACATACTTGCGATGCTAAAATTTCTTTTTGCCTTCTCTGAATTTGGTTGTTCATGTGTACAACTTTTATTGTTGTGGCTTATTCTGAAACCTTGGATGCGATTGCTAACTTTGTGTTTTCAAAGTTGGCAAACATTATTCCAAGAAATTAACCAGATATATGTTAGTAACTGACAGAAGAAAAAATTAGATAAAAATAGATGGAAACGATTATAGCAGTCAGTTTTCAATTTCCATAGACGTCTCCAAAGATGACAAGCAAAAACAACAGCTTTTAGCAGTAGGGCTTCACATCCCATAAGAAGAACCTAGCTTAGTAAGAAACAACAAAATTTGAAAGAAATTAAGAAATAATCAAGACCATACAGTTTGCTGTTCCAAAATATTGCACAGCCATCACATATGTCACCTGTACGAGCCTAGTAAAGGGAAAAGAATACAGAAAGCTAGAAACTTTGAAACTAAAACTTACCTGAAAGCACATTATACCCGGATTGTAGTCCCGAATTTCTTTGCATATGAGCTTCTTACTGTACTCCCAATTCAAATATTTTGGAGACACATTGAAGTACAAGCCCTCATGATCTGCTGCATTTTCTACCCCTAGTATTACAATACGACATAAAAACAACTCTATCTGCAAAATTAAGAACAAATACTATTGGGTTGTAAACAAATATTAACAAAAGTAACAGAAACAGCAGTTAGTAATGGGTCAGTAACTACAATAAAATAATATAATAGTCGAAGTTCAAGCATACAAAATTACTTATAAATTCATCAGTAATCAGCTCACTATGATCCCATTGAGCAAGTAGAGTAGCTTGATTACCAATTGTTTATCTTTTTTCTTTTGATAAAGTATTCTGATATAATATTGGCACAATTGCCTGGAGTTTCTGCTATAGGCTGACCATATCTAGATAGTGTTTTATTGTCTCTGGTGACATCCAAAGACATCATGCTCTTCTTCCTCAAAAGTCATTTACTCTTCAATTGGTCTTCCCGATCAACAAGAGCTGTCGAATTACCTCAGTTTCAAGGTCAGGAAGATACCCAACTCGTGCTATAGTCTTTTGAACAAGCAGATCAATCTCATGCTGTTTGGTATCTTCATAGTCCTTATCTGTTAACTTGAAAAGCCTTCTCTGTTCAGTGTCATATACCTTCCAAACAAAAGAACCAGGATGCTCTTTCCTTCTTGGAATCTGCTTGTTTAACGGTAAAAATTGCACTACACACTTGTGCATGACCGACTCCGCCGGGACCTCATCTCGGTGAAAACTACAGAATAATTTCCTCGGGTCTCGTGATTGCCAATTTCCACCAGCTCTTTTTATTGCTTCCTCAGGACGGTAAAACCACTGTCCTGTGACCATCATGTTGCCATCCCTGGTCTAAGTAATATCTTATAAGAAGAAAATCTAATTGAAAGTTCGAAAAAGAGATTAAAAGCAATCACCCACAATAAAATTAATAGTCCTTCACCTTTTTCCTTCTCCTGCTTTCTCGATGCTTTTTTTCCTTGTTTATTTTTTTCATTGGTTCTTCTTTCTTTTAAATTTTATTAATTATTGCTTCTATTTTATTTGCTTTTGAGTCCCAAATATGCATATAAATGAGTTCTAGCTCCAATCATTCATTCTTGAGTAATAATTTGGGAATATGAAAATTTGATAAATATGATTTTGAAGCTTTTTACAAGTTTGTTTTTAGTTTTATATCATTTTTATAAGAGATCTTCATTTTTACACCTAAAAGATACGAAAAGGTCATTTTTATTATTCAATTTGTAAGTGGTCATAAGAGATCATTTTCTAGGAAATGAGATCTCTTGCCCTCTTACAATTCGAATAGATGATTTTTTTTCCTAATCTCTTAGTATGAAAATGAAATATCTTACATATAGAAAATGATGATTACTTTTTGTAAAAAGAACATAAAATAATTTAACCATTTTTCTCTAATAAAGTTTTATGCTTTGTTCAAAATTGTTATGATAATTAAATTATTTTATTTGATCTAATTAATAAAAAAGATGAATAATTCGGGTCGAAGCCCAAAATAGATCTAGTCAAAGCCTAAGTTAAAATCATGTGGCACCCGGAACCTCAATATCCTGAATCCGCCTATGTTTGGGAATTGACCTCTTAACCTCATGTAGAATTATTTTGTTGAGAATGTGTCTATGTGTCTATGCATCTTAATTATAATTTTTTTTATCCTTTATTTTTTTAATCTAATATTGTATGTATTTTAAAGGTTATGGCACCTAGTAAGCAATAGATTCGACTTATTAATGATCGGTCCAATAAAATCTATAAAAATGGGGTGAAAAAGTTTTTGAATTATGCTTTTCGAAAAACAGGAGAAGAACAAGAAATACGATGTCCATGTACCAACTATTGCAATACTACTTTGGGGACTCGTAAAACAGTTGAGAAACATTTAACAGTATATGGAATAGTTCAGAATTATACTTTCTGGTTTCACCATGGAGAATGCTTGGATGAACCGTTATCTAAATCTAAATCTGAATTTGATGGTAAAATGGAAGAATATGAGAGTGAAAATGAAGTGGAAGAATTATTGAGAGATTTGTTTCCTAATCTTGATGGTGGACCTACACACACTGATTGTGATGATTTATTTGAGGAGGAGCCAAATCTTGAAGCAAAAAAAATTTATAATTTTTTTTGAAGGATTTCGAGCAGCCACTGTATCAAAATTCAAAAGCGCAAAGCTTTCCTCTTTGATTAAATTGCTTCACATCAAAAGTATGGGCAGTTGGAGTAATGCATCATTTTTTGCCAAACTCATATTATGAGGCAAAGAAAATAATTCAAGAACTTGGACTTTCTTACTATAAGATAGATGCTTGCACTAATGATTGCATGTTATAGCCCCGTAATGTTAGATTTGGACTTGCTAATGATGGATTTTAACCATTTTGAGATTCAAAAACCTCACATAGCATTTGGTCTGTGGTTCTTATTCCTTATAATTTACCACCTTGGCTGTGTATGAAACAAGAAAGTTTTATTTTGTCAATGCTTATTCCTGATCCAAATGGTCTAGGAGATGCAATTGATATATATCTTCAACCATTAATAGAGGAATTGAATGGGTTATGGAAAATTGGTGTTGAGACCTATGATGCATCAACTAAACAGAATTTCATGTTGATGCATCTTTGTTATGGACCATCAATGACTTTCCAGCATATGAAAATTTATCTAGATGGAGTACCAAAGAAAAAATGGCATGTCCATGTTGCAACAAGGACACTTCCTCAATTCAATTGGCTAATAGTAAGAAGCAGTATTTTATGGGTCATCGACATTACCTTCTTTTTTCAGTCAAAATGGAGATATGAGAAGGAGTCCTTTGATGGTACAGAAGAGAAAAGGCCACCACCAAAAAATTATTCTGGTACTGAGATAATTAATCAAGTATAAGATATTGAAGGGAAACAATTATCATGAGATCCAAAGAAAAGGAAGAAGATATCGCATAATGATAGAAAGGATAATTGGAATAAGAAAAACATCTTTTTTAAGCTTCCATATTGGGAGTATCTCTTATTGCGACATAATTTAGATATTATGCATATTGAAAAAAATATATGTGAGGCATTTATGGAGATATTCATGAATGTTAAAGGAAAGATCAAGGATACAATTAACACTTGATTAGACTTGCAAGAGATGAACATTAGATCGAAATTGCACCTCATCCAAAAGGGGGAGAAAGTTGAAGTTCTAACTGTATGCTACACATTGTCTTTTGAAGATAAGCACAAATTTAATCTTTTCTTACAGAATCTAAAAGTGCCTGATGGTTTTCATCTAATATTTCTCAATGTGTGAACTTATAATATCACAAGATATATGGGTTGAAAAGTCATGAATGTCATGTTCTTCTACAACATCTATTCCCTCTTGCACGTCTTGGTATGTTGTCCAAAGAAGTATGTGAACTACTTATTGAGTTATCTTAGTTTTTTAGTGTGCTTGAATCCAAGGATTTGAGAATTGATGATTTGAAATATATTGAAGTGCAAATTCCCATGACACTTTGCAAGTTAGAAAAGGTCTTTCTTCCTTCATTTTTTGATGTTATTGTGTATTTGCCTATTCATTTAGCTACTGAAGCTAAGATTGCCGGGCCTATTCATTATAGTTGGATGTATCCTGTGGAACGATGGTTGTATTTTTTGAAATCTCTCATTGATAATAGGGCATGTACAGAATGTTCTATTACAGAGGGCTACATTGCAAATGAGTGTATGACCTTGTGTTCAAGGTATTTGCATAGAATTGACACAAAATTCAATCGGCCTGAAAGAAATTATATGGGGGTTTAAAAGAATCTGATGGAGAATTATTTATTTTTTATCAACCTGAAAAAACTTTGGGAGCTAAAGATCCATGTGATATTGAGGCCGATGAATTGAAACAAGCACACACACACACACACATATATATATATTGAAGAATTGTGATGAAGTCTTACTGTATCTCAAGTATGAAAAACTCTCATGTAGTCTCATTTTTATTATTTTCTTTAGGATAATTTCTTTTCTATATGAGATTTATGATTCACTTTAATTTTGTAGAGAATTCACAAACTCATAAGGATACTATTCGACACTAGTCTGATGCAGAATGAAACCGACAATTTATTAAATGGTCAAAATATAGGGTAAGTAATACATAACCATCAAATATAATATTTGATATTGTATTACTCATTCTAAAGTATTCAGTGCAATCTAATTGATAGGTCGCACAATTGTATAAAGGAGATGATAGTCGGATCATGGAAGATCTGCTTTCACTTTCACGCGGTCTTACCAAATATTTGACACATTGCAATAGTTATATTGTTAATGGATATAGATTTCATGTAGAAGATTATGATAAAAAAAGTTAAGAACTAAAAATTGTGGTGTTGTTGTAGTTGGCGATAATGGTACTCCTGCTGAGAATGCTGATTACTATGGAGTTTTAACAGAGGTTATTGAGTTGCAATTTGTACCGGGTAGAAGAGTGATCTTATTTCAATGTAATTACTTTGATATGTATGATGAAATAAAGGGAGTAAAAAAAGATGAGTATGACTTCGTGAGTGTTAATTCGGGTAGATTTTTAAAAATACATGAGACATTTATTTTAGCGAACCAAGCATCTCAAGTGTTTTATGTTAATGATAATTCAAACAAAAGTTGGCAAGTAGTGAGGAAGACTCAACCTCATGATTCCTATGAGATATTGAAAAAAATGAATGATGATATTATAGAGTTACGAAGTCTGTCACAAAAAAAAATGATAAAGAACTAATGAGGTAATATTTTGGTTATCTAAAATAATAATTATATTGTTAGACATTCTTATGACATGATGATTTCCTATATTACTACATTAGTTGTCACACATTTTTTTCATATTATTTTTCACTTTTGATTGTTTTACAGGTTCAACATGAAACGATTGAAGATTGAAAATGAGGTCGTATCAACTTGGAAGAGTACTATAATGTATACATTTGTCACGCTTGGTGCTATAAGAAAAGGACGAGGACAAGCAACATTTCCATCTCTTTGGTTTCTGAAAGATTTTTCATAATTTCCTATTTAGATATCCAAAGATTGCTCACTACTAAGCATGCCTATGTTGCTCAGACTCTTCAAAAATATCATCAGGTGCGTGTCGGATCCTTCAAAGATAGTGTATTTTTGGAGGATCACACGGGGTGCTCCAACAGTTTTGAAAAGTCCGAGCAACTTAAAAGCATGCACAATAGAATGTTGAAATCCAAACCTTTTGATCATCTATTGGTTCTATCTCAGAAATGAAAAGTCTCTTGACAAAGACAAACCAGTTTCTTCTCTTAAATGAATATGAAAAAAGAACAAATCAAAAATACCAAGAGAAGAAAGGAGCTAGGAGAACAGAAAAAAAATGGGGCGGCACAGATGAAAAGGGTTTTATTGTTCTCATAATAAGGCTATTCAGCAGCTACATAATATATCTTCGTCTGTATGCCTTGTTTATATGCTGAAGGTCCACCACAAGTATGACAATAGTTCCTAAGTTTTGTGACTGACAACTTCTTCACTTTAATCCAATAAGATGCATGTAGTGTCTGCAATTTTTGAATCACTTATTCTTCATTTTGTGTTATCTGCGACTAAAAGTTGAAAACTGTTGAATGGTAGTCTGATATGCAATGTACATCATTCTTCTGACAAATTGTCTCAAGAGTGGGTTTTTAACTCCGTGTTGGGTTGATGGCATTCTTATGTTTCGCCCACCTGTTATGTGAAATCAATGAATATTCATACAAATTTCAACCAACTCCTTAATGTTGAAATACTAAATATTTTTTCACTTTCTTGATCTTGGGATATGTGTTGTATTATATTCTTTATAAAATAACCTTTATTCCTTTTTCTTTTTCTTTCATTTATACTGGAACCATTGAATTCATTAGATACCGATTCCTATCTCGAAAACTTATCTCTAAAAGGTAGAGGTAGCGTCTACTTTCACTCTACCCTCTCTAGACCCCACTTGTGAGATTACAATGGGTATGTCATTGTTGTTGTTGTAGTTGTATAACTGGTACCATCATCTTTACTTATGATTTATGAATAGCTGAACTGATTTCACAGATTATTTTTCTCCTGAAGTGATGTACTAATTTTCTGCTTTACTGTTGCATAAGTTACTTGATTTAGGTGAAACAGTAGGAACTGAAAGTGGAAAACTTAATTATTTTTTTGCCCTGTGATGGAAGGTGGCAATTTAAACTGAAAGTTGAGGACTTACAGTAGAAACAAGAGTTACTTGATTATTTTTTTGTTATGTATTCAAACGTTATGAAAAATTTGATATCATACTCTAGCTCGATCGGGATGGTAACTATGTTTTTTGTGAAACAAATATTAAAACGAATGTCATGGGATGTTAACTAAGTTTTCTGGTATCTAATTATATCATGTTTTTGTATCTAAATTCTCGATAGTAATTTGATATTTATTTGATGAAATTTATTATTTTGTGATATTAGGCTCATTTATGGTCAATGAGAGATTAGAAATATTGCTCGTGTTTAAATGTTTATCTAGGATTAGAGATGTTCCTCGTCTTTAAAGGTTGATCTAGGACCAGAATGTCGCTCGTCTTTAAAAGTTGATCTAGGACCAGGATGTTGCTCGTCCTTAAAGGTTGATCTAGGAAAAGAATTTTGCTCATCACTAAAGGATAATTTAGGACCAAGTATTTCTCGTCCCTAAAAGATAATTTAGGACCAGTTAATTGTTGGTCAAAGAAGAGGTTAACGACCAGATAGTTAGTCTATTTGGGAGAAGATATACCGTCGCTAAAAGATAATTATGATCAGGTAGTTAGTCTATTTGGGACGAGATATATCGTCGCGAACAGATAATTACGATGAGGTAGTTAGTCTATCTAGGACAAGATATACCGTCGCTAAAAGATAATTATGACCAGGTAGTTAGTCTATTTAGGACGAAATATATTGTTGCAAAAGGATTATTACGACCGGGTAGTTAGTCGATTGGGACAAGATATACCGTTGCTAAACGATAATTACGACGGGATTTTTAGCCATCTCAAAAGAATTTTAAGGACCAGCTTATTAGAGACGTCTCTATTGACCTTTTGCGTAGGAGCCCGTTAGGACGGAACACGATCAGTTTTTTTCCATCCTAAAAGACTAATTGAGACAAGATCTGGACTTTCTGGGACTAAATTTTCCTTCCTTATAGGTTGTTTTTCTTGTAGTGAATTCTTCATATTATAAAACTTATTTATCTACTTGAAGAATTTCATGTTGTAAAACCTACCCTAAAAAAAAAATATTCAGCTATACATCACATAAATTTTAAAATCAAACTAAAATCTGAGAAGAGAAATGATGAGGGGGCGCAGGTGCAAGGAGGGGGTTAGAGGAAAGAGATCTGTGTGTTTGTTAAGTGGGAATAATTAGGTTATTTTAATTGGGTTTTGAAATTTTATGGGAAATTTTTTGATTATTTACAATTTTTATTTTTGGGGGCAGAATTGGGGATTGATATAAATGGGAAAAGGTGTGGACGGCAGAAAATTTGTTGGCCAATTGGTCTTTATATTTTCCTTTACCTAATAAACTAAATTGTATATTTTTTATTTTCTTTTTTACAAATGCTACTATAGTATTATGTAACTAATGAATATAATAATTGTACCAAACCAAATTAATATAACAAAGAAATTACCTAATGAAAATTTAAATAAGTATTTACTTTACTTTAAGTTAATAGAGAAAGTCAATTATTTATATGAAATAAATATTATTCTAAAATATATTATTTCTTTTCAACTTTTTCGGCTATGATATTGTTAGTTTTGTTATGTACTCAGCTATTTCAATAAATTCTTAATTTAATAATTTTTAATTAAAGTTATGATTATTTTGAATTACAATTTCTAGTTTGAGTTAAAATAAAAAATATACTCGTATATAATTTAAAATAAAGTTTTCTATCTTTAAAGCAAGAGTAAGATCTATATGCACTCTACTCTCTCTAAACCCACTTGGCGAAGTTGTTTTTATTATTGTATATTTATTTTAAATGACTTATATAAATTAGAATGTCAAGTCAATATTTTCACAACATTCATTCATTTCCATTTAAATTAAACAATTTAAATTGATTTATACGAATTAGTTTGTTGTTGTTATATATATATATATATATATATATATATATATATATATATATATATATATATATATTTCACTTTAATATTTGACTTATATAAGCTTTTGTACTTGTCCAGCTGTTATTCTGTCTATTTTCATATCAGTACATGTTGTTTATGTACCGACCTCCTGGGGGCACCATGTTTTATTAATGTAGGCTCAGATCCTCATAATAGCAGACATCCACGTTAGGCTCTATTGCTATTTTCAGTTTATATTTTGGTGAGCTCCATCTCTCCCTAGAGACAGTCTATGTCTAATTTTTTTTTATTATATGTACAGGTGTTGGGCATGACGGGCCCTATACCAACTAGTTACTTGTTGTATAGAGTGTTAAACTGACTTGAGGCTTCATGGACATCATATAGTATTGTATTGTACAGTTTTGTTAATACGACTCCCTCATGTATATATATATAGTTTATATTGGGTATCTTGCTCGTTATTGTCTCATAATCTTGCGTGTGTCACCTAGTGCTGGTAAAGTAAGGGTATACGGTTCTTACCTTCATAATCGTTTTGGGTCGTGACATTATTGACCAAAGGATTTTCATCCTTTTGACCAACACATAAAGTTATTGTCCAAAGAATAGTGTCATTGTGAGGTCGTTGTCAGATGTGATAAGAAATCATTGTGTGGTCGTTGTCAGTAGGGTTGTTCATGGTTTGATTTTTAACCCAATCAAACTGTGATCCAAATCAAACTGATTAAAAAAATTGATATTTGGTTAGGTTTGATTTGGTTTGGTTTTGAATTTTAAAAAACCGATACTAATTTGGTTTGGTTTGGTTTTACTCTAAAATAACCGATAAAATAACCAAACCAAACCGATATATATATGTGTGTGTGTGTGTGTGTGTGTGTATAAATTATTTATGTATTATTCATAAATACAATATAAATATTTATTGTATTTTTTATTTTAATCATGATTTAACTTTAGTCATAACACATTAAGTCATGTCTTCATCCAGTTGATAGTACCTTATAGATTCTAAATGAATTTCGCACTTTGAATGACAAATGATACTAATTGTGAAAATGATATCTTGTTGTATATTGAAATTTATAGTTGAGATTTATTTGACTATAAACAATCACTAATTGTAACTTTTTTTGAACCTTGTTGAGCAAGAAGCTTATGTGTTCACCTTTTGAGGAGTTTATCATATCATTATGTTAAATGTAGTTTTAAAATATTTTTTTAGAAGCGTTCATATGGTGTTGTTCATAACTTTGCCGAAGTATAACAATTAGTTGACATCTTAATTTCAAGATTGAGATACAACACTCGGTTAACATCTCAGAAGATTGATATTATTTTTTAAAATTTTCAACTTTTATCATTAGATAAAGTTATAAACCGAAAAAACCAAACCAAACCGAACTAATCCGATAAGAACCAAACCGACGGTTATTTTTTTGTTTTGTTTGGTTTGGTTTTAGAAATTTAAAAATCGACTAAGTTAGTTTGGTTATGATTTTGATCAATAACCGACCCATGAACACCCCTAGTTGTTAGATGTGACAAGAAATCAATAAATCAATGTGTGGTCATTGTCAAATGTGACATGACATCATTATATGGTCGTTGTTAGAAGTGACAAGACACTAAACTATTGTGTTGTGTATTAAAATAACTATCCGACTTAGCGTTTAGCGAATTGTAATAATGTGCGAAATGTAGAAATTGATATGTAATAAAAAAAATGTAAAGAAAATTAAAAATATAATTAACTTGAAAATATTGTAAAAAAAAAATGTAATGTCATGTCGTGTACGTGTGCAGATGATTGTGAAAGTATAAAAAATGATAATGAATTGATAAAATTCCAAAGTAAGGATTATTATCAATAATTTGTTAACAATTATGAAAACATATGCAAAATATTATATTCCGTGCCCTTTAATGATTGGAGGGGGGGGGGGGGGGGGAGGTTGAAGACGTTAATTTAAGAACGGAGAGTCAAAATTAAGTGTCAACATTAGTGTATGATGAATTTCAATAATTGTATGCTGATAATTTATTCCGCAATGATTTCAAGCTTAAATTCAAATGTGAAGTTATTTTTGGTAATTGTATAGTGACGATCTAGTTTTTTAATCACCACATGACAAACTGTTCAGATTTGGTATAAATATTATATGCTTAAGAGGAAAAATGATTACTAGCACAAGACACAAATAAAGTGTGCACTTTAGTAAAAAAAAAAGAGAAGATCAAAATCAGTACATATGTAATTCAAAAAAATAAAAATAAACAATAACTATAAAGGTATGAAGTTTCTAAGCTATACAATAAAAATTGCAAGCAGGTGATAGAAATGAAGATGGGGATGAGGTGCAATGTAACTATAACCGCGAACCAATTCAAATTTATGTTAGGGTGATCATCTACAAAAGTCGTTCATCATATAAAGAGATGGTTGTAGCAATATAGGGACAAAAATAGAGATTTATACATGATGTTTATTGACCTAGAAAAGACTTAAATAAATTCATTTGAAAGGTCTTTTGGGGATGTCTGGAGTTTACAGGTGTACCTATGGCCGGCTTACATTAGGAAAATTGAGGACATCTACTAAGAATACAAGATTTGGGTTGGACAATGGAAGACATCTTAGCCAGTTCATATTTTTTTTTGAGTGGTGGACGATTGACACAACATAATCAAGTGGAGGTATTATGGTATGTTATTCATAGATGACCTAATATAATTAACGAGACAACCATGGAGTTAATGATTGACTTAAAAGTTTGGAGTGATTCACTACTGTCTAAGGATTTTAGGTTAAGCATGACTAAGATGGAGTACCCAACGTGCATGATCAGTGACATAACACATAAGGCAGAAGTGAAAGTCAAGATCGATGCAGACGTTATATCTGACACAGTGTGTCTTTTATTTTTATATATAATTATTTACTCAAACCTCTATTTTAATAATATTTGTGCTAAACGGGGCCCGTGTACCGCACCCGGTTCGTGGTATTGTCCACTATCTGGAAATTGGTGTCATTAAAAATGAGGGTGCAGTTATTTTCTTTAGTAAAGCGATAAACAGATAAAAGATTGGATGTGAGGGAAGGGACGTGGTGAAGGGTTGAGAGATGAAATTTACCATTTGGGGTATAGACATACCCAGAGCCGGTGTTTGTGATGGGAAGGGATTGACCATTGCCTACTGTAATAGTTTCTGAGCCATGATACGGATGAGGAGCTTGAAGTTGTGAATAATCCGACGTCACATGGGTGTTAGCACCTGTGTCTAGATACCAATCGCCAGATTGAGCGTTTGTGGACGCATGCATCGCCCTTGATCCTCCGGACTGGCTATTTACATTCTGCGAGTCATCATAACGATACCAGCAATTAGCCGCAGAATGGCCCCGTTTAGCACAAATTTGGCACGTCGGAAGATCTCGTGTGGGCATCCGCTGGTTTCCTCGTCCCTGTCCGCGGCCTGACTGGAAGCCGTCCCTCGGTGGAGGCCCGCCTCTGCCTTGCTGCCCGGTGTTTCGACGGTCACCGCCGCCGCTGCCTCGCCCTTGGTTACGGCGATCGTCACCGCGACCCCTGGCCGAGCCTCCGCTGCCAGCCGAGTAAAGAGCCGTGACGCCAGGGGTGGAACTGGCTTCTCCGAGCAGTAATTTGTGTTCCATGTCTAGATTCAATTCTTCTGCATTAAGCCATCCAGACAGTTGATTCAGAGTGATTTCGACAGGCGAGAGGCGAATATGCTGTTTGAGAGAGGAATAGCCAGCCGGAAGACCACGTATCACGGCATTCACCACGTCTCGTTCAGGAATAATCTCGTTCACAGCATCTAGGTCAGACAGAATAGAGGCCACATCATCAAGGTATTGAGTCATCGTCTTCGTTCCCTTCCGAAGAGTATGCAATTTGTCACGCAACTGAAAAATATGAGCCGTGGACACAGAGTTGTACCTTGTGGCTAGTGCGTCCCAAAGTGAAGCCGATGTGAGAAAACCCCGGGCGTGTTTGTGCACAGAGGGGCTAATAACTGCGAGAAGACAGGCTCGGATCTGAGTGTCTACGATCATCCACGGAAGGTAGTCGGGATTTGGGAGCTTGACGCCGTCCTTCTCGGCTGTCTCGGGCTGCGGCTTCTCCGCACCGTCAATCCATCCGAGCAGCAAGTTGGCTGCGAGGGCGGTGCGGACGTTAAGTGCCCAGGCCGGGTAGTTGTTGTCAGATAATTTTTCGGGGATGAGATTGTGGAGATTCCTGAGCAGTAATTTTACTCCAGACGGTAATTTTGACAGAGGATCAATAACCTTGTCCATGGCGCCGACCTACGGCGGAGGAGGGAGGCCGTGCGGCGTGGTGTAGACGGTGGCGGCGGCGCACACACGTCGGAAAAGAGGAGAGATTAGGGTTTGGGCGGAAGAAGAAACCCTAGCTTTGATACCATGATACTGATTTAATAATAATTGATCTCATTTTAATATTGAAGGGGTTACAGCTGTATATATAGAGAACTGAAGAATAACTAATTACAGAATAACCCAGATGTATTTAATAATTATATATGTAGTCTATTACTAATGAAAGAGTTCATCTGTTGCTGCAGCTTCTTGAATTGTGATGTTGTTGCCTTCTCTGTCTTCTTCTTCTTCCCCTTTCCCTGTTCAACAAGCTCTTCAGTGAGTTGAGAAACCGTACTTTGTAGTCTTTCAATCGTTTCTCTATCAACTGAAGAGCTAGAGTAAGAAGGGCCGGACGAACACCTAACATTATCGCCAAAAAGGTTTTTGTGGTATTCGACCAAATGGCCTCTATTTGCAGGACCCATAACTTTTGCCCATAACTCCACCTCTACATGTTAGGATATTGGGTCACCCTGACTTTCAGGAGGCTGACTACTACGATACACACCAACAAGACGCATATATTCGTCCTATATTCAAAGTAAAGTTAATACTAAATGTCAAAAAATACTAAAGTAGTTATAATTGAATAATATCAACTTTAAGAAAAAGATTCATAAATTAAGAATTTGTTTCTTACATGGATAGCTTTTGCACGAGCTTCAATCCAGACATCTTCATCAGTCGGGTTCTTTTTTTCATCACATGAGTCTCCTCGTATAGCTCATAATGTGGTATTTCCCTACCCTTTACTTTTTTATGAATATGAAAAAATTATCAATGTTCAAATAATAAAAAAATTTAAATAGAAACAAACAATTAAAACTGCAAAAGTTACATACCATTTTTTCCATCACAGCAAGAGTATTTCTAGCACCCGCAGTATGTAGGGAGCCACCCTTGGATGATGCCCGAGCTTTCTTTCCTTTTTTCACTCAACAATTGGTATTCTGCACTATTTCAATGGCGAAGATACAGTTGCCATGCGGGTTCAGAAATCCACTTAGGTTTTACCAATTTCTTTCGGGCATAATCCAAAAGATCGTTAAATCTGGCTCTACATCTTATGAAAAAGTTCTTCTTTATAAGAAATGTATTTGCATCATCCCACCAGTAAAATTTCTACAATAAAAATATAATATTCAATCTTTTGTTCTAACAAAATGTTAATAAGTAGTCGATAAGTTAAATCCTTACCTTAAATTCTTCTAACATTCTTTCCCTGTCAAGTTCTGGAACCTTTTGCCAGCTGGTCCAGTAGCCGTTCAAGTGCCGAGTAATGCATATTTGCGCATTTTGTCCAACTCCACCATCCGGCCTAAACCTATAACACAAGATCAAACAGTAATTTCATAGAGCATAATAATATAGTAATGAAAAATTGAGTAACATTATTATATTTAGAAATCTTACCCTCTCGCAACTGAAACAAGATAAATCCTCCCAAAATCATCTCTGTCTCCTGGCTGCCTAGTAAGTGATGGTGCATGCACTAGCGTGGGCGGATCTGAAGCACTAAATGGAGTGCCTCCAAGCTGAAGATCCGATAACCCAATAGATCCAGTAAAATCACTGTGCGAAGCTGCGTGACTGCTGCAGGAGGGTATCGATGATGGTAGATGTCTGGAGGTGCCAATGGTCGTCTGATAGTACTGTGCTGGCGGTGGCACGGCCATAGGAGCAGAATGAGTCAGTGTAGACCCATGTGGTGGCCCCACATGCGTAGGAGTATGTATCGAATCCTTGGACAACCTAGAATATGAGGGTCGTGCTGTCACGTCAGCAAACCGACCCTCAGATATATGAATACCTGTGGGTCGTCTATAAGCCAGAGGTTGTCTATTCTTTTTTGGTTTCGTAGTATCAACTTTTCCCTTACCCTTGTCATCTCTACCTGACATCTAAATTAACTTAAGTTAACAAGTAGTTAGTTCCTACAAAATGAATATATAAGAAAACATTCCAAGTAACTAATTTCAAGTTACTAATTCACATTTCAAATCGCTCTAATACAACACGAGATATAGACAAGAATATTTTCATTACTATATAAATCATGAAAAAGTGGAAACAACAAACTTAAACAGTATATTACATATCAATCTTAAACAAGAAACATAAAGGTAAATATATAGTACAAAGCATAAATACATCAATACATAATGAATACAACTTACACAACTAATCCTCCTCTTCTGAAGCCTCTCCACTAAACCATTCACCCTCTTTAGAGGTTTCCTCATCTCATACCCACTCATTCTCTTCTTCCGCAATATTAACTTCTTCAAATATATTTTTTGGGTGATTCAAACCGTCCACTAATTCAACATCCACTAGATGGTGATCAATCTGTATTTCATTTTGATACGCAGTCTCCAGCACATTCTCAACTTCCACCCAGCCTATAGGCTTTGTTTTTATTACAACCCACCAATCATACTTGTCATTACGCAACGGATAAGGAGCATAATACACTTGTTTAGCATTTTACGCTAGAACAAATGGATTGTAAATAGGATACGAGCTATTATGCTTCACTTCAATGATGTTATGATCTCTATGTACTCTTGTGCCTCTTGTGCCTCTTGTGCTTGGATCAAACCACTTACATCGAAAGAGGATAATTTTTTTTATTGGGAAACCAGCATACTCCAGTTCTAAGATCTCATGTATGATGCCAAAGTAATCAACATCATCATCACCCTTAACCCAAACACCACTATTATTTGTTTTCCTTGTTCTGGAGTGTTGTTCGGTGAAAAATTTAAACTCATTTACTTTGTATTGGGACATTGCATTAGCTTCAATTGGACCCAAAGAAATATCTCTCAAGAGTTGCTCGTATGCGGCTGCATTTGGTGAATGGTGTACCTAAAAATATTATACATATATATATTTTACCTGAGGAGTATGTAAATGTTTAAACTTTGTAGAAATATTAATACAGTTACGAGCCTTATTTTTAAACCACGTTTCAAAGGATGCATACACTTGATTCTCATAGAATTGAGTCTTAAATGAACTGAACATCCAACATGGGAAACACAATTTGTTTCTTTAAGGGAATGAGTAAACAAATAAGATATGTTAAAATTTTAATATCCTTACTTCAGAAAGGGCTTAATTTCCGGGAAATTCATCATGACATACAAAGTTGCTGACTTGCGCTCCGTAGGAGTGAGCCGGCGAGGTATGATCTTTTTAGCCTTACAACCAGATGGATTAAAAATTGATATCGGTTGCAAATGAGGCTCATTCACATCATCCTGATGATGATTCGGTCGGTTTCTTGAACAAGCAACTTCATCACTAAAGTAGAATGAACAAAATTGAGAAGTTTCTCTTGCAAGATATGCCTCGACTATAGAGCCTTCCACCCTATGTTTGTTTTTGGGACCCCTTTTCAATTTTCAATTGTCCTGTACAATGTTAAGGTTAGATGTTTTCTATATTTTAAAAAGTTATGTATGAATTTAAATATGTTGCAAATGCTTACCGTTCGAATAGATACATCCACCTAGTTTGAACTGGACCGCCTAGCCGAGCTTCATGCACAAGGTGAATGGAAAGATGTTCCATCACATCGAAGAACATTGGCGGGAAAATCTTCTCCAGCTTGTTAGTGATAACAACAATATTACTTTTCATTCGCGCCAGATTTTCTTCTTTTAATGTGGTGACACATAAGTCTTTGAAGAAAAAACTGATCTCTGCTATTGGTTTCCATATGTTTTCAGGTAAACCAATAAAAGCAATTGGAACTAATTGTTTCATGAAAATATGACAATCATGGCTTTCATTCCATGCAAGATTCCTTGTGTCATATCAACCCTCTTTCCCAAATTTGAGGCATATCCATCGGGCATCTTCAAACTTTAAACCCACTCACATATTTGATGCTTTTGGTCCAACTTGAATATAAAACTAGCCTTGGTCTTAAGAACATTGCCATTGGGCCCTTGCTGTAAGTGTAATTCTCTGCGGTTGAAATATTCTGGTAAGTCAAGTCTGGCCTTAGGATTATCCTTTGTTTTGCCGGTGACATCCATAAATGTGTTGAACAAGTTGTCAAAATAGTTCTTCTCAGTATGCATGACATCAACATTATGTGTAAGTAAATTATCTGGCCAATATTCTAACTCTCAAAATATACTTTGCTTAGTCCAGTTATGTGAAACGCCATATCCATCCATCCTGTACAATCGTTCCTCGCTGGCTTTAGGCAAATTCTGAACTATTTTCCAGCGTTATGACCAGACAGCCTTGGATGTGGACCATCATATTCCCTTCTATTCCTTCTAAATGCATTCTTGAGTCTCCTCAATTCATGATCAGGTGACAAGAAACAACGATGACAATCAAACCATGAATTTTTCCTTACATGTCTCAATGTGAAAGATTTTGTTTATTCTATGCAGTATGGACAAGCCAGCTTTCTAGCTGTCATCCACCCAAACAACATTCCATGAGCAGAAAAATCTTTAACAATCCACATTAGATATGCACGCATATTGAAATTCGATTTACGAGAGATATCCCAAGTTTCAACCCCCTCATGCCATAAAATTTGAAGTTCATCAATTAATGGTTGCAAGTAGACATCTATTTCGCTTTTTGGATTACGCGGGCTAGGAATAACATAATTTCAAAATATATAGGGACTAGTCATCAACAGTTCAGGAGGAAGATTATAAGGAGTGATAAATACAGGCCAACATGAATATGGTGCACCACCAACTGAAAAAAAAAGAACCCATCCGCATATAATCCCAATCGAATGTTTCGTGGCTCAGCTGCAAAATCTGGATGAGTTACATCAAAATGATTCCAAGCCTCTCCATCAGATGGATGACACATAACACCAGTGGGCCTTCTATTTTCACTGTGCCATCTCATATGAGGAGCTGAGCTTTTTGAAGTATACAACCTCTTCAACCATGGTATAAGAGGTAAATAATGCATCACCTTAATAACAATTTTATTTCCAGTAGAACCACGTTTATATAGAGAGTACTGACAAAACTTATAGAACTCTAGCTTAGAATCTTCCTTAAAGTATAACATGCAGTCATTTTCACAACAATCAATTCTAACCGAGGAGAGACCTAACTTTGACACCAATCTTTTTGCCTTATAGAAAGAATCAGGAACCTCCATGCTGAGGTCAACTAACTTTTTAATAAGGTCTATCATTGAGTCCATTCCTCCTTCAGCAATATTCCAGTCAGATTTAATATTTAATAATCTAATAGCAACAGACAAACGAGAGTGCGAATACCCGTCAAACAAAGGATGACTAGCAGCATGCAATTTTTGTAGAAATTGTCCGCTTCGCTATTAGGAACATCTTCAACATTTACCCTAAACTCAACCCCGTGTTGCATCCCAAAAGCATCGTGCACCATTTCTGTCATCCCAGTATCTTGATATTCATTATGCCCTACAGACCTACTACTTTCTCTAAGAACAAAGTTATTTAGCGCAACATCCCCATGAATTCTACGCAATCTTAAAAAGTCCTCGCGAAAGACCTTTTACTAAAAATGTTCCTTTACATCTTCTTCACTTACAAGATTTATCCCATCACATCTAACACAAGGACAACGAATAACCCAATAACGTATTCACATATCAAGTGCCTTAGCATGTTCAACAAATCTTTTGACACCTTCAACAAATTCCTCCCTAATACCCATTCTATTATAATTGTTCCGTTGATATATCCAGCTATAATAAGGTTCCATCTACGCAATAAATCAGGTTCAACTAATTAGATCAAGTCACATAATTTAACAATTTTCAAGCAACTAAGTGACCAACCAAATCACATTCAAAATAAATAAATTCCCTTTAAAGTTCCTACACTTAACCATTTTCAAGCAACTAAGTGACCTACCAAACCACATTCAAAACAAAAAAATTCCCTTTAAAGTTCCTACACTTAACCATTTTCAAGCAACTAAGTGACCTACCAAACCACATTCCAAACAAAAAAATTCCCTTTAAAGTTCCTACACTTAACCATTTTCAAGTAACTAAGTGACCTGCCAAACCATATTCAAAACCAAAAAAATTCCATCAAAGTTCCTACACTTAACCATTTTCAAGCAACTAAGTGACCAACCAAACCACATTCAAAACCAAAAAATTCCCTTTAAAGTTCCTACACTTAACCATTTTCAAGAAACTAAGTCACTTACCAAACCACATTCAAAACAAAAAAATCCCCTTCAAAGTCCCTACACTTAACCATTTTCAACCAACTAAGGGACCAACCAAACTACATTCAAAACCAAAAAATTCCCTTTAAAGTTCTACACTTAACCATTTTCAAGCAACTAAGTCACTTACCAAACCACATTCAAAACAAAAAAATCTCCTTTAAAGTCCCTACACTTAACCATTTTCAACCAACTAAGTGACCAACCAAACTACATTCAAAACCAAAAAATTCCATTTGAAGTTCCTACACTTAACCATTTTCAAGAAACTAAGTGAACTACCAAACCACATTCAAAACAAAAAAAATTCCCTTTAAAGTTCCTACACTTAACCATTTTCAACCAACTAAGTGACCTATCAAGCCACATTCAAAACAAAAAAATTTCCTTTAAAGTTCCAACACTTAGCCATTTTCAACCAACTAAGTGACCTACCAAACCACATTCAAAACAAAAAAATTCTCTTTAAAGTTCCTACACTTAACCATTTTCAAGTAACTAAGTGACCTACCAAATCATATTCAAAATAAAAGAATTTCTTTTAAAGTTCCTACACTTAACCATTTTCAAGAAACTAAGTGACCAACCAAACCACATTCAAAACCAAAAAATTCCCTTTAAAGTTTCTATACTTAACCATTTTCAAGCAACTAAGTGACCAACCAAACCACATTCAAAACCAAAAAAAATCCTTTAAAGTTCCTACACTTAACCATTTTCAAGAAACTAAGTGACCAACCAAACCGCATTCAAAACCAAAAAATTCCCTTTAAAGTTTCTATACTTAACCATTTTCAAGAAAATAAGTCACCTACCAAACCACATTCAAAACAAAAAAATTCCCTTTAAAGTTCCTACACTTAACCATTTTCAACCAACTAAGTGATACGGGAATAATCACGGATATGAACTTAGGAGAGTGCGTGTTGGACCCGGCCTTGGCATATTCAATTGAAGTGTAAAAGAGGCCCAAAATGCACCCAAATCAGCCCATAAATTACACTAGATGGGTGCCCATTCTTTGAAGGGCCTTTTGGTCATTTTAACTAATATTTTGTAAAAGCTATAAAGGAACATTGTAGGGTTTTTAGTTTAGTTTTTGGATAATATTTGTGAGTCTTGTAAGAATTGTAACAATCTCTCTCTCTAGTGAGAAGAGTGACCACCGAAACTAGGATACAACAATATGGTGGATTCTCTTTTGTTGTTGCTTACTTGGAAGCGTTGATTCTAGAGAGGTGGAATCCAATCTTGTGTCACGTAAGAGATAGTTTTATTTTTATGTGTAGTGTTAAGGGTCCAAGAGTATACATTCTTGGGTTTTTAAGATTATACCTTCATGTGGTCTATCTATCTATCCTTTTACCTTCTTGTAATCTTGTTTAGTGTTTGTGTTGTAATCTTGTGTTCTTGTTATTATTGTTAAATCTGAATCTTTTTTCTTCTTGTTCATCATCTTATGTTGTTAATATAGTTTGTTGTCTGCTGATTTGGTGTAATAAACACCTTGTTATCTTCTTGTTATTATGTTCTTGGGAAGCTGAGACTTGGTCTCCAAAAGGGTTCACAGATTTCTTCCATTTTGTGGACTATTTTTTGGACTGATTTTGGTGTTCCAAAAGAGAAAAAAGTGTTCTTGTTCTTGTTCTTGTTTTTGTTCTTGTTCATGGCCGAGAAACTTGTAGTGTTCTTGTTGTAGTCTTGGCCAAAATTTGTTGAGTCTAGGTCTAGGATTTCTTTGTTGTTATTGTTGTTTCTTGATTCACTAATACTAAAGGTATCTAGATATATATTTGAGATTGATTATATAAGCACGATCATTAAGATGAGCATTTTTGAGTATTTTGGATGTAACCTCGGAGGTGTACGAGTTAAAGTGTTAAAAAAGGCTCCAAACTGCCCCTAAAAACACTCCATGGGTGCCTATTTGCCTACTTGGTCATTAAGCCATTTTGTCATTTTATCTTTTTATTTGTAAAGTACTATAAATAGAACAATATAGGGTTTTAGTTCATTAGTTTTTGTTGGATATTATTGAAAGAACACATCTCTTGAGAGAGAGGGTCTCTAGGCCTAAACTAGGACATGAACAAGTGTGGATTCACTTGTGTTGTGTATTGCTTGGAAACATTGGTGCTTGAGCGGCGGAATCCCTCTTTTGTCACATAAGAGTGTATGTCTCACTTTCTATCTTTATATATCATGTACTAGTTGTGTAATCTACTGAACCGTTTGGTTCTTGTTGTTCTTGTAATCTTGTAACTGTTGGATTGTTGTTATTGTAGTATTGTTCCTCTCGTTATTTTTGTTTATCTCTTGTTGTTGTTAGTGCTTTTGGTGTTATTTACACCTTGTTCCTTGATGTTGTTGGAACCGAGATTTGGTGTTTGTTGAGCTCACGGGTTTCCCTTTGTTTGTGGACTATTTTTGGCTTGTTTTTGATACGTACCAAATTTGTATCGTATCACTAAGTGACCAAACAAACCACATTCAAAACTAAAAAATTCCCTTTAAAGTTCCTACACTTAACCATTTTCTAGCAACTAAGTGACCTACCAAACCACATTCAAAAAAAAAAAAATTCCTTTAAAGTTCCTACTCTTAACCATTTTCAAACAACTAAGTGACCTACCAAACCACATTCAAAACAAAAAAAATCCCTTTCAAGTTTCTACATTTAACCATTTTCAAGCAACTAAGTGACCTACCAAACCACATTCAAAACAAAAAAAATCCCTTTAAAGTTCCTACACTTAACCATTTTCAAGCAACTAAGTGACCTACCAAACCACATTCAAAACAAAAAAATTCCCTTTAAAGTTCCTACACTTAACCATTTTCAAGTAACTAAGTGACCTACCAAACCACATTCAAATAAAAAAAATTCCCTTTAAAGTTCCTACACTTAACCATTTTCAAGCAACTAAGTGACCTACCAAACCACATTCAAAACAAAAGAATTCCCTTTAAAGTTCTTACACTTAACCATTTTCAAGCAACTGAGTGACCTACCAAACCACATTCAAAATAAAAAAATTCCCTTTTAAGTTCCTACACTTAACCATTTTCAAGAAACTAAGTCACTTACCAAACCACATTCAAAACAAAAAAATCCCCTTTAAAGTCTCTACACTTAACCATTTTCAACTAAGTATCAAAACAAAACCACATTCAAAACACAAAATTCCCTTCAAAGTCCCTAGACTTAACCATTTTCAAGCAACTAAGTATCAAAACAAAACCACATTCAAACCACAAAATCCCCTTCAAAGTACCTAGACTTAACCATTTTCAAGCAACTATATTACCTATCAAACCACATTCAAAACAAAAAAAATCCCTTTAAAGTCCCTACACTTAACCATTTTCAACCAACTAAGTCACCAAACAAATCACATTCAAAACAAAAAGATCTCCTTCAAAGTCCCTAGACTTAACCATTTTCAAGTGACTAAGTCACCTAACAAACCACATTCAAAACAACAAAATCTCCTTTAAAGTACCAACCAAATGAGACAAGTTCAAGTTTACAATACAAGAAACAAGCAACAACAAGACCAACAAGATGTCAAAAACAATGCTAGTGAATCGAACAAGGCCTCACACGGCTTCACTAGACTTTAATATGAACAATAACAAGAAGATAACAACAATGCTAGTGAATTGAACAAGGCCACACACGGCTTCACTAGACTTCAATATGAAAAATAACAAGGTTTCATTATAACAAATTAGAGAGAAGTTAACTTACCTTAGCTTGTCCTAAATTAAAGTGAAAGAGATATGCAGTCACCGAAAAAATAGCAAAGTAATCCTTTTTCTAAATTTGGATTCGGTCAAACGGTAACATCAAATTCCATGCCACCCATTAGGCTAGTAGAATTAAAAAAAAAACTTGATCATTATGCAAAATAACAAAAATCTTGGCATCCTTATTTTCTTATATTTTAGCTTAAAATCACCATACACAAACCACCAACATACTAAAACTACAATGGAGTATCAATACAAATAAACCCTAAATTACTTGCTAAACACACACAAAGAGGGGAACTTTTAGCTAAAATTGAATCTTAAACTAACTAAAAGGAAATTTCTTGAACAAAATTGGAATCTTGAACTAACTAAAAGGAAATTTCCAACAAAAATTATGTAATGAAGCATAATAACTAAAATTGAATCTTCAACTAACTAAAAGGAAATTTCTTCAACTAAAATTGAATCTTGAACTAACTAAAAGGAAATTTCTTGAACTAGAATTGAATCTTGAACTAACTAAAACTAAATTTCCATTACTTTTTTAACTTGCAACTAACTAAAATTATGTAACAAAGCATAATAATTAGAACAAATATGAAAAATAAATACTTTGAGCTAACTAAAATTACTACCAAAGAAATTTTAGTTACTACCAAATATGAAAAATATATACTTTGAGCAAAATAAAATACATACTTTATCTAGTATCTAACAAGAAAAATAAAGAGTTAAAGTTTTTGGAACTTACCGGAGCTAGGAGCGGCGGAAATCGGGGGCAATGGGGTGGATTTGCGGATTTGAGATTAGGGAAATTTAGGGAATTTGGGGATCAAATTTCTCTTTTTGTGTGTGTGGGGGGTGGGGGGTTGTTTTTTTTTTTCTATTATTATTAATAGGCTTAAAACAGAATGGGCCGGGTCGAGTTGGTTTATTAAATTAATTTTTTTTTTAGTAATTAATGAAAACCGACCACTTGTTGTCGGTTTTTTATTAATTAGTAAAAAAAAATATTAATTAGTTAAACAAAATTATAATTTAGTTAAAAAAATTAATTAATTAAGTTAATTAAAATTTTACAAAAATGATCACAAAGTAAAATATAAGTGTTCGACTTACTTTTATACAAATTATTATCGAAAAACAATCACATGTGCACAATTTTAATAAAATGATTAAATTATATAATTAATTATGTTATCACTATATTAACGCAATGTGAATATGTACAAATCAGATACTTGGTTATTTATCAACACATTAACAGGACTAGTATATTTTCTCAATAATATAATAATATCAATGAATTTTGAGAATTACGATATTTTATATATTTTTATATATATAAAATATCGTAATTAAAAGCTAATTAGCCAAAAATTTATCATAATTTGCAAAAGTTATTGATATATATATAAACCTAGCTCGTAATACAACGTGTTAATCAAATAAATTATCAATTAAATATGTTAGGTTATTTGGCACGGTCGTTCAATGTTCTGTCTCTCCCTCTCCTGCTTCCTTCCTCCCCTCTCATATACCTCGTAATACTAGTCTTACGTTATTACAACTTCTAAAACATACGCGTATCTACATTGACCGAAAATAGTATATCTACACTTCCTCAATAGTTTGATATGTATCAATGTATCAGTTAAACTATTTTGATATAGAGATTTAGTTATCTAGCTTTTGATTACTACATACATCACTACACGAGATATACATATATAAACATATATTCAATTGTCTATCAGCTTTAAAATACGTACAATAAACATCACATACATGATTTTACTACCCCATAATAATATACAATGTATTTCATAAATACTCGAATGAATTATAGATTACATTATCTTATGTCATTAGTATACCTTTACTGTATAATATGTATATAGTATATATATATATATATATATATATATATACCTATACATACACACACATATACACACTATCGACTATATCAAGTTCTAAATACGTACTATATATATCACACATACGTACACAAGTATATTATTATCCAATAAAATAATGAGATGTGTTTGTTATACATACTCAGATGAATGATCGATTAATTATATTTGATTAGCTTAATAAACTAGGTTTTGACTACATCGTCCATCAATCGATCACTACATCATATATAAATATCTAAAATTATATATATATATATATATATATATACATATATATATAAACTTTTGAATTCGTACTATATATATCACATCCACAAGTATATATTACCTTATAATAGAACACGTTCATTATATTCTGATTAATTATCAGTTATATATTACATTATTATGCTTGTAAATACATACTATAAAACATCGCCTTTCAAATATGTACTATAAAGATCAGTTTTCATCTTCCAATTATGTATACGGCAGATTTCAATGGTCTATCTCAACGGTGTGATATATATATATATACACACACACACACACATATTCATTATATAAAGATTATGCATGTTTAACGTCATTTAACGTATGTATAAAGGAAAATATTTATTTTATATATTGAAATATAAGTAAAAGATAAAGATTACGTTATACATAATAATTTGTATATTATATTTGATATATTTTTTAGTGTAAGTTTTTTCACGTTTGATCGATTAGTTTTATTATTATTATATTGGTTATTGACTACATGTAATCAGTATAATTTTTAAAAAATAATAGTATATTAGATTATTTTTTAATAAAGTAAATATATTATATTATATTATATATGTAATGTAATATATTATTTTTACTAATAACAATAATTATATTACATAAAGTTAATATAAGATTATATAATTATTTTATAAAAATAATTATTTAGTTTTTATCTTTTTTTATTTCCAAAACCAACCACATGTGGTTGGTTTTTAAACGTTTTATTACTATTATTTAAATTAAAAACAACCACAAGTGGTCATTTTTGAAATTTTATTTTATTTTGTGATTTCAATAAAAACCGATCACAAGTGGTCGGTTATTAAAAATTAATTTATTTTTATTTTAAATAAAAATCGACCACAAGTGGTCTCTTTTTAAAAAATATTTTCTTTTATTAAAAAATTAAAAAAACTGACCATGAGTGGTCGATTTTTTAAAAAATTAATTAACATAATTCTGTTTGGATACATAATCTTTCATCAAATAACAAAATTCTAGGTAATCGTTCGACTTTAATGGACAAACGACATTGCCAGCTTAGGATGTACTATAATGCTTGAGAGCAAGAGAGAGTAAACTTTTACACTCTGTTTGGATGGTGGTTTGTCGATGGTATGGTTACTACATGAATCCTATTTGTTTTGATTGTTTCTTAAAATGTATGGTACAGTGTGATTTGATTTCATGGTTTGGTCACTTTACGTAGACATCGATTTGGTGGTATAGCATAGTTTGCTCATGTTTTCTCCAATTATACCCTTGCTCAATATATTATAATCCTATTTACCCTTTACCCTATATTATTTAACTCTACCTCCTATCCTGATCTCGGCCCAACCAGCTCCCCCACCCCCACCCCACCCCAATTTTTTATAAAATAAATTTAATTTCTTTTTTAAAGTAAACTTTTTTCTTATCTCACCCCTCACCCAAATTTTTTTAAAAAAAATTAAATTTTTTTCTTACCCCCACCACTAGCCCTACTCCTCCCCACTACCTACCAGCCACCACCACCCCAACCAGCCCCCCTCCAATTATTTTTTTTAATTTCAAAATACTTTTTGTCGTCCCACCCACAACCCCTACCCCCGACTATTTTTTTAAAAAAAATTCAATTTTTTTTCTCACCATACCCCTCACCCCTCCTTATCCTATTCATTTTCATTTTTTTTGTATTAAATATATACAAATGGTTATAGAAAATATTTTTCTACTTGTGTAACAGACACAAGAAAATAAGTAAGAAATAATATTTTTCTAGAAAATATTTTTTTGGATTCCATACCAAACACACCCGTAGCATAAAAAATTGCATTCAAACCTTGTACTTGTTGTTGGTGTCAAGTCTCAAAACACTAAAAAGATATGAAATTTATTGCTGTAAAAAACAAACCCGATTATATTTATTTTGGTCTACTTTTTTACTAATTTTGTTAAAATTTACATGAATTTAACAACTTAATATATTTACGTGGCATACATTGTGACAAATTAGTAGGAAAAAAATTATTTACTAATAGTTATTGATAAATTTAATATTTATAATAATTAAGGGCATTTTAGTAAACTTACCAGTTATGATACAACACCATACCATCAACCAAATAATAAAACTCTTATTAAACAGGAGTGAACGATACGGTTCATCCAAACATTGTATTTTACTATATTGTACAGTATAATATCATATCATACAATACTGTACATTATGGAACCATGGCAAACCACCACCAAACAAAGTGTTAAGTGCAGAAATAATGGTTTACAAAAATCATTATACAGACCAACACGATTTGAATTACTCCCTCAATCTCCTTTTATGTGGCATCGTTTGACTTGATTCGACATTTGAGGGGAAAAAGAATGATTTTTAATACAATTTAAAACAATCGTTAAATATTTGTGTGATTGTAATCATTTCAGTAAAGGTAAAGGAAAATTTTAAAATTACAATTGATTCTAATCAGAGTAAGATAACCATTTTTTTTAAACGGAGTTCATTTTTTATGTTGGATATCATCATCATTCCAACTTGTCATCTTATGAAGCTTGGGACCAATCGTATCGTATCGTAGGATCGGATAGGAGCGGGTCGAAAATAGATTAAACAAAAAGGGATGAAATGTTTGATCCGTTCATGTTTAATACATATAAAAGATGAGTTAATCGACAAAAACACACGTTAATCCATGATTAGAAGACAACATAAGTTAAAAATCAATGTAGTAGAGATTTCGCAGAAGATTTTTGAGATGTTGATTGAGATTGTGGGACATTATTCCCCATTATTGTTTTCATATACTTCTTGACCATGTTTTCGTTATATTGTGTATCTTCTGCATTTCTTTTATCATATGAATTATGTTGATGATTACCAAACAAATAAGGGTGTTTCGGGTTTTTATGGTTTGGAATACTCGTCACGGCCAGGGCCCCGGTTCGGGCCGTGACAAACTTGGTATCAAAGCACGGTTCATGGTACAAAGATGTCTGCAAAATCGCGTCAGGTAGAGTCTTGTTTATGGGTGTGTAGTGCGCTACACTTATAAGTAGGAGGCTACTAGGCGTTTAGGAATGTCTCTCTTTCTTCATGTCTAGTTAGTGCAATAGAGTCAAAGTGTTCCTCTTTCATACTCTCATTCGTGCTATGGTGTCACCCATATGAAAGTAAAGTCATCCGAAAATTCTTTCCTTACTCTGATGTTCTCAGACATGTCCCATTATTGGGGTGATTCAAGTGCAAAAAGTTTAGAATCTCCATGATATAGTCCTTTCTGATTGAGTCATATAAGATTTTAAAAATTGTGTAAAGACTTGAGGGGAGTCTGTTAGTGCTTCAATATGTGTTGATTCTGATGTCAACATTGATCCTGATGGAATTATGCTTTCCAGCTTAAGGTATTAAGTGCATCTAGTCCCTCTCAAAATCTTGTTACAAATGTGGACAATGTATAGCAAAATATTGGAACTATATTTCCACCCGAATAGTAGCTTAAGTTAAAGTGTTTTTTCCATGACCTATTGGTAGTAAAATTAGACCAAGAAGTTGGTGATATTAAGTTACAAGGTTAGGGGTCAGAGTGAGGGTGACCTTTGTGTAAATAAATATTTATAGTCGAATAACCATTGATTGAGAATGATTTACCATTTTTTTGTGGTAGGCTAATATGGTATTACTAACTGCAGATTGTATGGTAGTCCGTGGAGGAAGTTTTTGACTCAAATTTTTATTTATACAGAGTAAGATGTGTATCCTTAGATCATTGAATATTGTGTATCATCTTTCTATCTTTTGTAATATGTAATCTTGTTATCATGGTGTTTTTGAAAAAAAAAATCAAATTCTAGTGAAGCCGTGTGGGGATTTTTCGATTCATAAGCATAGTTGCTTTGTTATTCATTTCATTTTCTTGTTCAAAACACAAAAAAATCAAAGTCTAGTGAAGCCGTGTGAGGCCTATTTTGATTCACTAGCAACTTGTTGTTCAACTTGTTGTTCTTGTGTTGGTTGAATATTTGTATAGTCGGATCTTTTCACATAAGATTGAGTTGGTAATGAAGTCATACGTCCTTGTGTGTTAGTTTAGTAGAAGGTAGAGAAGGAGCTATTAGTCAGGGTGATTTGTCGGTTGCTTGAAGTGTGAAAATGGATATATTAGCCAGTAAGTTATAATTATAGACTCATGGTTGTTGTGGAAATTGAAGGCAGTCTAAATGTATGATTGAGTGAGTAAGTATGAGGTCAGAAATCCGTATAAGTAGAAAAGATTGTATGGGGTTATAATATAAGATTAAGGTTGATCATGTCTATTATGTAACTTTACCTCTTGACCTTCTTTTCGTTGGTAGTTGTAAACTAGTACAACTTGTGAGAAGGTATGTAGTGGATTTTGAGGTGTTTCAATAGAATGTGTCAATTTTATGGACTAGCATAGTATGTTGCACTCGTCATTGGTGGTAGATGATTGATGCTAGACCATTATCTTGAATTTAATGTAGAATGTGAATGTAAGAATGGTGGCATGAGATTTATGATGCATGTTTTGTGAGATTAAATTAGTAGGCTTGATGTGTTGAAATAGTACGTGCAAATGGATTATGATAAGGAAAGTCGTAAGGTCATGATCGATTATTGTGGTTGTGAAGTTCTAGCATACTAGTGTTTCTTGATGTTTATTTCATAGTTTCCAAGTGAGAATTATGCGTAAGGTTGGGTTGTAAAAATTATGTTTAGCACTAGACATCAAGTTTGAACCATTGAATTCCACGAAAGTGGATGAGATGATTGCTCGGATAATGATACCAGTTTTATAGAAGTGATCTAATAGGCTTGAACAGTGTATGCAAGAGATTAAGTTTAATTGATTTGCAATGAACTATGATGTTGTATGTTTGATGTAGAAATATACCAAGGTGATATGAGGTTGCAATATTTTTCTAAGGCTATTACATGATTTGTATGGCTAGTGGTACCGTTGAGTTGCTAGGTGGAAAAAGACTAGTTAGATGGTATATGGTGTTCTAGATAGCCAAGTTAAAGAGTTTTGATTGGTAGTGTTGGGCCTTTATTATGATCTTGATTCTCATAGTGATGAGACATAAGTTTGGAGTCGCGATATTGGTCCGCTATGTCAAAAGTGGTTTGGTTCATCATAGGCTTGGTGATATCCATGTTAAGTGTTAGAATCTAAGTTTGAGTTTTGAAGGTTGAACCGATAGGAATAAGTGTGCAAGCCTTATACTATGACTATTGGGGCTATCGAAGTATAGAGTGTATCTCAAAAGGTAGTATTAGCAGTGGGCTTTCCACTTTTATGTGTGGTCTTTCGGGTTAAGTTCTATTAATTTTGCATATTGTCATATTTCAGACCCCAGAGTGCAGTGAGTGCAGTTAAGCTTAAAGTCTAGTAAGGTATCTCCCAAGCTTAAGATGATGGCTTAAAGTCAAGGGGGAGATGATAGAACAAGTAACCAAGTCTGTCTCTCAGGTTCTAGTAGTGATGTCATGACGGTATAGAACGTCAGAAAGGGAGGGTGAGACTCAACCCATTCCTATCTCAGTATTTTTCAGTGATCCCAATACATGCTCATTCCTTACATGTCAGCTCGATAATCATAGTTCATGTTCATGTATATGATAGAGAATCACGTGCTCCTCCAGATTCCTAACCGAGGAACTTCAGTTCATTCAGCAGTTGAGATCACATTCCATCTATTATGAACTCTAAATTGAGGTCATGCAGCTCATGACTCATGTATTCACGCTTTATAGTGTGCTCAGTTCCCATAAATCCATGCTATATTCTTTATGATGGGTAAAATATAGTTCATAGCCATGTATGTCCCAATTCAGATCTTTCTTTGATAAATCCCGGATGTTGTTTTGTCATTCCTCAGGCCTCAGTTAAGTGTCAAGTTTCATATAATATCCTTCCATGCTTCAAGATCTTATGTTCTAATCTTTAGTGACTCCTCTTTATGTGATGATAGTGGTGATGAGTAAGTGTTTCTTGCTGATGAAAGATCCTAGTATGCTTGTTTTTAGATAAGGCCTTAAGTGTGAAGTAAGGTTGGGGGCAAGTCTTTGATACATGTGATGGTTAGGGGAAAAGTTTGTGTGTGTATGTTTTTAGGGTAACACGTGGGAGTTATTCTAACATTAGTTTAGAAACTATGTGAAGTATGTATTTATGGGTGGTTTCCTTGAAGTTAACATGCGGTTATAAAATAGGCTTGAATGACGTTTTGGGATTGCAGTGGAAGGTCGCAATATACATTAGCGACTTCATATTAAGAGTTCAGAGTAGTCATTGAAGTGTTAAGGCATGTTATGCTTAGGATGTGATCTTTAAAAGAGGTATAGAAGCTGGCATCATATGGTCTAGAATAATAGCATGGTGTAGCATGTTGTATTTTTGTGACTTAGAGTTAGGCTTGATCGCGGTGTAAGGATTAAGCCATTTTAGACATTAGTAGAAAAATTTGTCAATGCTCATATGAGAATTTTAAGCCGAATTGAATGAATATGATATTTATAGGGAATAGTATAGTTAAGGGATATTCGAGAAGTGTGCTAATATTGAAAGTAAGAAGTTGTATTGCCAAAGGTCTGATAATTCTATCCTAATTTATGAGTTATATGTCTATATTCCAGACTGCAGAGTAGTGTCAATGTTATGATTTCCTCAGTTGGATGTCTTGTGTAATCCATACCCAAGATTCATGGCTCCCTATTACTACCAAAACTTCTTTAGAGAGAGTGTTGAAGAGATACTCCAGTTAAGTATGAAGGTCCTGCATAATTCAGTCTGTATAGTCAGTAAGTCAGTTTAACAGTCAGATTTGCATGACTTGTTTTCTCGTCTTTTCATTTGTTCATGCTACTCGAAATCTCAGACATGCTACTATTCCAAGATAGAGTATACCAGTAGTTGTGAGTATAGACCAGTTCATGCATCATGCATTAGATTCAGATTCCAGAGGTTCAGTTATGATTCAATTCGTACGTGCCCTGTGCATCGCCTCAGTTTTCTGAGCATCTTAGTTAATTGAGCATTCATAGAGGGACATAGGGTCCCAAGGGGGAGATACCCCATTCAGTTGCATGCATAGATTCTTATTACAAGCTTCGCACCAGTTATCATTGTGTATTCAGTCATACATTCATACGTCAGTTCAGTCATATATGCATGCATTAGAAATGCGTGTCCAATAGAAAAAGTTCAGCTTATCAGTGTATTCAGTTCTGCGTTCATGAGAACAACTCAGTAAAAAATCCATGCATCAGATATGCATGTTCATTATGAGAACTCAGCTATTGAGTAGTTTCAGTCGTGTATTCCATGCATCAGATATGCATGTCCGATATAAGAATTCAAATATCAGTAGTTCCATCCATATGTTCATGTTTCAGATCAGTGTATTCTTTTTTAGAGGACATGTCTTTTCCGCGTTATTCCATACTTTAAGGCTTCAACAAGTTCCTACCCATCATTCGAGGACGAATTATCCCAAGGGGGATATAATGTAACACCCCGTAAAAGGCGTGCATGGATTAGCCTTTAATAGAGTACTCTTAGACTTAAAAACTTGAAAATTTTTCTAAGTGTAATGAGGACTTAGAGTCATTTTAGCTGGCAATCTTCGGGATACAACTTTTCAATCTTTCCGACATCCTTTTTTAGATTTTCAAGTTTCATTACGATCGGAAAATCCCATAGTACATCTCGGATAAGTTTCGGAATTTTTCGGAACGCATAAGGCTGCGTTTGGATTTCAAAACAGTAGCAAAACGCATAGCCTATTGCCCAGTTTTCAGCATTTCAGGGTCAACTTCAAACGATCATAACTCCCTGACTATAATGAACTGGGAGAGCTGCTACCTATCAAATGAAATATCTGTGAGTCTTATTTCCAATTCAACTGGTTTCATACAAATCTAACATCTGAGTAAGGAGTTATACCCGTTTTACTTCAGCCTGTCTGCTTGTCAACTGAGGGACAGTTTCGACTTTGTTTGTTTTCTTAGGGGCATTTTAGTCATTTCACCTCACCCAAATTTTGTCTATAACACCAGATTTAGCCCCCAATTCATCAAACTATAATCATTTTTCTCAAATTTTCTCTCAAGAACTCTCCTTAGGGTTTCAAAATAAAAACCCAAGCAACTCAAAATTCAACCGTGGGTTTTAAAAACAAATTGAAGATTTGGAATTCCCGCAACGTAGGCTTCAAGAAGTACCTATTATTTCCACATATAGAGGTACGTGGGGTTATCTCAAAAATATCATGGGCTTTAAAATTCATGTTTTCAAAATGGGGGTTTTGAAATTACGAATATGATTATGTTTTAAACGTTTTATGATATTGATTTGGTCTTTAGGCCTATTCCCGAAGTGATTTGATATAAGATATACGTATATGCATGTATTCCAAAAAGATGTTAACTTGAGAGCATGAATTATATGAAATTCCTCTCTTGATATGATTTTGTTTTGAATTCTCATATGATATGAAATGTTTGAAATTATCTTGACAAGCATGACATAAAATATTTCAAAAATGGTTATGACTTTTGACTTGCAAGGAGAGGGTTGTTTCGTTGAAATATGATGAATATAATGGTTGCATGAAAGAATGATGTGATATTGATGGCTAGCAAGCCGGGTATGACGATACCCTACAGAATATGATATGTGATGGAATTAAATGAAGTTGAATGCATTGATTTTTCATAAGATAGGTGGATTCCCGAAGAAGGCGTTTGAGTGTAAGGGCTCATCGCTGGAAACCGTGTTTGACGACATGGGAATTTGGTACCAGGCTAAGTGATCTTGTGTACTTGACTTTATGTCATTCCCAAATTGGAACTGTGGTTAGGAGCCCAGACTAAGTGATCTTGGGAACTACTATACTTTATTGGGTTGGGACACCCTGCTGTGTGATCTTGTGTGTCTTCCCCTCACTTATACTCTAATCTCAGTGGAAAACGAGGTTTGAAAGTTGGAGTAAATGTTATATGTAGGGTACTCTACCTAGCTCAGTTGCATTACATTGTTGTTGAAAACTATTACATTTTGCCTATGTGTTTTCAAGTGATTTGATATGAAACTGCTTTATAATGGCTCTTACCTATATTTTGTAAAAATATTATGTTTTTTTTTTATTTCTCTGTGTACCAGTACTTTTGTATTGACCCCCTTCTCTCCCAGGTTTGGAGGCACAGTCTAGGGGTCCAAAAAATCAGTAGATTCCTTAGACAGATTTACAGAGTCCCTTGGTGAGCCTTCTATATTCCGGAAGGCCTAATATCTAGCATTTTCATTGATCATTTATTAATTTTGGGTCTACTGGGGGCCTTGTCCCAGTTTTCAGATAGTTACTTGTTTCAGTCATGTAGTAGAGATTTCGCAGACGGTTTTCGAGATATTGATTGATATTGTGGGACATTATTCCCCATTATTGTTTTCATATGCTTCTTGACCATGTTTCCGTTATATTGTGTATCTTCCGAATTTCTTTTATCATATGAATTATGTGCATGATTACCAGACAGATAAGGGTATTTCGGGCCTTTATGGTTCAGAATACTCGTCACGGCCAAGGCCCCGGTTCAGGTCGTGACAATTACACATATGTTATAAATTGAAATTGTGTTCATGTATGCGTTATTGTTGGGTTTCAAACTAAGAAATATATAAGTTCCATGTAAATAAACTAGTATGTATGTGGATTGATGTAATCTCTCATGTCAAAACCTTGAATTGTAAGTTGAATGTGGTAGTCATGATATTCATATGTCGTTCATTTTCATATATAAGAATTGTGCTCCCCAAGTGTTTGACAAACACTACAAAAAAATAGCATTTAGCGACAGTCATATTTGGTCGCTATTCTATGTAAATCCATCGCTAAATAGAAATAGAGACGGAATAGCGACAGATTTATGTCTATCTCTATATTGCTCGTTGCTAGCCTCTTAGCGACAAAAAAAAAGATTTTCATCGCAAAACTTGTGATTGCTTAGCGACGAAGTTTATCGATTGTTGATGTTACCGACAGAATATTGCGTTTCTATACCGTTTCTATTTCAAAAATTTATTTTCATCGTGGCTAAATTTACGACAAAATATTTTGTCGCTGATCCGTTACAACATAGTTTGGTCAACTGATCAGCCATCATTTGCAACCAAATTTATCTATTGCTAAAGTTTTTCAGTAGCAACGATAAAAATTAGTCGCTAATTTTTTGTCGCTAATAATTATGTAAGAAAATTATTGAAACGCGTAAATTATTGAATAATTAAAATAACCAACATTCATATAGATAGCAAAATGCACAATAATTGTGTCCAAACATCCACAAGTTAAAGTATTTTGTCTAAATAAACCAATGTCAAAACCACATCCATCAAAATTAGTATATGTTATTACATAAATGTTTTGTACTTTCACACAAAATAGTCTATCAAAAAAATACAACGATGAAGGGCTACGAATACTATGAAGCTACGAATCAACATCATCATCATTAGTAGGAGGAGGATTAAGCATGACCCCTTCTTGTACCCTAATACCACCAACACGCTCAATAAATATCGGAAGAAAGTGAGTAGTAAGTACCGAAATCAATTGCTTCACAAACTCCTCCAAATTTGTTATCGGTAATGAAACCAAAGGTGGTACTAATGATATGGAGGCATTACTGGCACAAAGTTTTTCCCAAAGTAAGTTTCAGCTTCAGATCTGAGACCAAATAATCTTTTCTTCTTTGCTCCTTCCGCAGCTTCATAATATAATTCCAATTGATCAATTTCAGATTTAGTTTATCTTTTTTCTTATACAATTTCTTCATACTTTTCCTGTAATTAACAAGTGAAGATATTAAAATAGTCTAAACTTCCTATTACTTCTTTCATTTTCGTGCATAATAAAAACTTACAGGTGCAGAGAAAATAGAATACACTCATGCAGGTGCTTTCTCAGGCAGGTCATGTAGAATAAACTTCATTGTTGGTTGCATCAAGAATTGATATTTGATGTGGCTAACTCAACATACCTTATAAAATTGGTTAGTTTTTTGTGGTGGTCACTCCACCGAAGAAACAACAATTTACACCTCTTCTCTTCAGCTTTAGCAGCAAGTCGTGCACGAAGAGTTTTAATAGTGACAAGCAAAGAAAAAAATTGCAAATTAGACTTCACATCTTAGGATTTACCACAGAAGTTCATTGGAAGAATTGTTGAAATGTTAAACTGAGACATACCGGATCTCTTTTCAGCTTTTCATCAAGCTGCTCATGCTCCTGCTGTCTCAGCTTTTCACTTTCTTCATGTGCCCTTTGCTCAGTCTGACATTATTTTGATGTCAAAAATACTTCTCTAGGCCAAGATTGATGATCCTAAAAAAAAAAACTTGTATAGATTGTATGAGAAAAAAGAGCTTCTTAAAAGATATGATACACCAGAGCCCCCATCCACAAGTAAAATATATTTAGATGTCACTGGACTCTTGGAGATTCATAAAGATTAAAATATTCAAATATTACAAACATAAAAACTAGATTCATTAGAAAAATCTTTAAATTTTATCGCTCAAGCTCCCAGCAAATCATTACCCACACACTCAAAACTCATATAATTGCATTACCCGATGATTTTTATCCTCTAATAAAGTTGCAACTACTCTACTACACCTCAATCTTAAACTCAAGTTGGGGTTGGTTGTATAAATCCTCAGCGAGCATGCCACTCCATTTAAGCCCATCTTGAGTCAATATTATACAAAATAAATAGAAATAAAAAAGTACAATATGTATAAAAGAACATCATCCTCTACAATAAGTTATTTGTTAAAAGGAAAAACCATTCAAGCAAAGTTAGTAGAAAGGAAATAAGATCTAAGTACTCACCCTTTTTAAAGAATCTGACCTTCGCATGTAAGCCTCGGTTCCTAAAAGCTTCATGTCTTCTTTTCGGAATTTCTGAAAACATTCCATACATACAATTGGAGCAAAGGTATGTGAGCTAATTTTCACCACACCAAATAGAAATTAACTATAGTACAACTGAAATACTGAGGGTTCTAAATTAAAAATTATCTTTTCAACGTCATCATCATTGATGTTGCATTGAAAATATTAAATAGATCCCTTGTTCTTCAACTTGAGAAATTAAGCACAAACATATCCTAGGAGATGGAATTTATAGCAATTCAACTATTAAAGGAGCCATATTGGCACCTACGAACCAGTTGTAGGTTCAAAATATATAGATTAAAACCATGGAAAAAGAACTATGCACTCATCTCCAAGGTCCCCAATAGCTGTCCCAACATTCTCTTATTCCTACTACCCTATTTAGGATCCTCATTTTTGGGCAACACTCTAGGACAGGCTCCAGTGGAGGTATATCAAAATCCTACACATTATTTGAATCAAATATCAATGTCGCCAAGGTGCAGAAACACACCATTATCTTTGTAATTATAATTATAATTATAATTATAATAAACAACTCATATTGATTAAATGCTTATTCACTGCCACTTTATAATTATACTAAACAACTCATATTAACATCTTGAACTCCTTTTCAGGTCAACATCATTAAGTAAAAATAAAATAAAAGAAGAACAATAGTATTTCTATTTAAGAAAGCATGAGGTTGAAATTACTTGTGTTAAGGGTAATCCTTTTTTGTTGTAACTGTTGAACACACATTCGGTGGAAACATAGCAATAATATTTCCCCTTTTAGAACAAGAAAAACAATGAAATCCTCCCTTTTAGACAACTCAAATCAACCGAAAATTAAAGACTGTAAATGGCAACTTCCATGATTAAATCCAGTACTAGAGAATATAGCCAAACATGGCTACAATGACATACCCACTATCATCACACCAGTGGAATCTGGAGAGGATAGGATATGCGTAAACTTTACTCCTAGATTTGTGAAGTGAGGTAGAGAGAGTTTCCGATAAGACCCTCGATTCAAAAGAAAAGTATCCAATGTAGGATTGTAACAAGTGTGGCAAGAAAAAGAAACTACACATAACTAAATAATACTACTAAAATGGACAAGGCAAAAATGGCACAAATCCCAATTACCCAGAAAGAAGCTTGTATCTTTGAAGAGAAATGCTATCCCCACTTGAACCAAGACTACTTTTATTTGTTCAAGTAACAATTAAGGTGAAGCGCGGTCATGTTACGAATAGAATGAGGAACAACTCCCTAACAAAGAGCTTCAGCCATCAGGTAAATCATAAATGAAAAAGGTAATATTCACTAAACTTTTTTCCTAGAAGAAAGATACACTAGATAGAGCTTTCCAATTAATTAATTCTTGCTACAGCCAGTGATTATCGGCAACTCTGTCAGAAGGCAATTAAGAGTCTGCATCAACATTATGAGACAATTATTGCATTTGGAGCTAAACTATTGAGTGCCCCCAGCCACCTCATCTCCTTCCTCAATATGCAGACAAGTAAAAGATAACTACCATTACCAATCATTGACCAACAATCGTGCCTATCTTGATGAACCTTATTTTCCAGTCCCACCCCAGAGTAACGAAGGGCAAAAACATGACTTGGAAAAAAAAAAATGGACGTTGTGCACAATGCACAAGATCTCTTTATTCCTATTTCATCAAAAATAAAGACCAACCTTCACCATACCCTGGACCTGAAACACAAAAAAGTAGATATGGGCCACCAAAGATAGCCATCTCTCTAAAGCCAAGTGGATGGCTTTCTCTCGTTCTGGCTGACAGGTACCTTCCTTGGACTTGCCTCCACAGCCACATCTTCCTTATTTGTATCTGTTGGAGCTCCATAAATATCCTCAGCAATCTCCCCCTCTTCAATCTAAATTCATAAACCTACATACAGCAAAAAAATGATTTTTCCGCTTTCGGAACAAAGATGATAACAACAACTTCAATGTCATTGACTTAATCCTGCACAAACTACAATTCAGCTATAATTTAGCAACAAAGGTAAATAACTAGTCTTCTTATCAATTTCCCAAGAAAGGATTATCGAATTTTCAGTATTCACCTTCACAACAGCAGAAATATGTTTTTTCAATGCTGGTTGATCCTCTGCATCATTCTTCTCCGCCTAAACATCAAATTAACGAAATTTCATTACTGAGATTCTTAAAAAAGTCCAAACAAAAAGAGAGAGAGAATATTTTTCTTCAAATAGTCAAAATTCATGACATTTTAGAGAAATAAAACTATTTTCTTACCTGATTCGATGTCCAAAAGAGAAATAATATTACTTATTCGCATACTTTTGTTACTGATTCGAAGAATTTTTATTGAGAGAAGTGGGAGCCGCGTATTTCGAGAGAGAAAAGAAAGTGATATAATAAGAAGAAACCATAGAAATATAACTTATTAAAAATTATAAAATATTGCGAGGAATTTTTCCGTTGCTAATAATAAATAAATAATTTATACTGGTTAGTGGAGAAAAATTTCATTGCTAAATTTGTTACTACCAATTAATTAAAACGGTGACACATATTTATTGCTAAATCTGTCACAAAATTAAGGCACCAAATTTTTGCGCCAATATTTGACGATAAAAAAAGAAATTCGTCGCAAATCTGTTGCTATATCATAAATTAAAAAGGTACTTGCTATGTTCGCGACAAAAATGAATATTCCATTGCTGATCCATCGCTATTCGGTGACGGAAATTGTTCTGTCGTTAAATTTCGTCTCTAAATGCTGTTTTTTTGTAGTGAAAATGTCTATGTGAACGAATTGTGCATGGTGATCTATTTGTTATGCTTTTAAAGTGGTGATGTGGTCCCGTTATCAATGCTATCGAGTCCAAGGGGTATTGAATACCCGAAATTAGCTGTTTACTTAGTTTCAGTCGCAATAGAATGATCCCAGTAGTATCCCAAATAGTAACATTTGGTCAGTTAACAGAATTAGTGTGAGTTCAGTCAAGCTTATTACAGTCTAGTGGATCAGTGTCGATTCAGTTAGGAGTGGGATTCAGCACCGAGCGAACCCAAGGATGGGAGCATTTCTGCCAGATTAGGGTGTGACCCCTAGTATCAGTCGTTGAGTTATAGAACTACGTAGCCAGCGTAGGTGGTAATGTCTTTTTGCCATATTAGGGCGGACATATACTTATATTCCATGAGTTTTCTTGCCAGATTAGGGTAGACCCAGCCATTGTTAGTAACTCGTAGGGTTACATGTTGGACCCCAAATCAGTCTATATTGGGGCATGTCGGTTAGATGAAAGCGCCCACCATTTTAGTTTTAGTACTTAGTTCAGAGTTTAGTTTAGTCTTGCTTGACCATGGCATATAGTCACCAGTTATTTAACTATTGAATTTCAGTAACTCAGTCTACAAACTACTTCAGTATTTGCTTTATGCGTGGTCGTGCATTTTCAGTCTTTACATTTTTATGCATTTACACTCAATATCTCATGCTTTACCTTCAATAGTTAAAACTCATGAACATGAATTCATACATAGCATCCTAACCCCATTTAGCATAATAGTACATTCAAATGTACTGACCGCATACTCTTTTCTTGTGCTATGATGTCTTATATCATAAGTTCAGACACTTAGATTCTCGATCGTACTTAGATAGATCAGTCTATTAGTAACAACTATCATGGTGAGTCCTCATCTATCGAGGACATGAGATTTAATCAGCTATTACAATATTTCATTATTTCCTTTATTGTCAGACATTTTTGGAGTTAGTTGGAGCATGTCCCATCAACTCTTTTATTCCAGTTATTAGAGGCTTTCAGATACTTTCAGATAGTTAGTTGTTTTCCAGTTGTTATTACACTTCAGACAATTGTCATCTGTATTAATTTCAGTTATTAAAACCATATGATATTTCAGTTGAAATTTTGCATATGTTATTTATCAGTTTTATTCAGCGCTCATAGCAGGTACCAGCTCATGGGTTAGCTTGTGGTCTCACAGGACCGTAAGTACCATGTGGTATTCAGGGTGTACTCCTAAGGTGTTACAAACTTGGTATCATAGGCTAAGGCTTTAAAGTGTCACGGGGAGTCTGAAATCTATATTGAGTACAGTCTTGTGCATTGGTGTATAGTGTGCCACACTTATGGGCAAGAGGCTACAAGACGTTTAAGAAAAGTTTCCCTTTTTTAAGTGTCTATATCGTGCCAATGAGCAGGATCTCAAGTTAAACTCTATATCAATTAAACTCTTCCTTCCATTTACAAAATATGCCTCCCAGAAAAACTAACGAAAGAAGAACCGAAAACCAGCCAGCACCTCCGCCCATTCAGGAAGATCCTCTGAATGAGAATGTTTCTTATGAAGAGTTCAAAGCTGCATTCACCACTCTAGCTCACTCCGTATCAACCTAAAATGTGTGGCCAGCTGCTATTCAGGCCAACTAAGTGGCCAATACTGCCGCAACCAAGATTTGGGATTTCACTCGAATGAATCCTCCTTTATTTTTGGGATCTAAGTCTGAAGAGGATCCACAGGAATTCGTAGACATTGTATAGAAGGTAACAGACATTATGGAGGTGACTTCCAGTGATAGCGCTGAGCTAGCTGCTTATCAGCTGCAAGATGTAGCTCATACATAGTTTAAGTAGTAGAAAGGGGATAGGGGTGCAGAGGATGGACTTATTAAATAGGAGGAGTTTGCTACTTCATTTTTAGATAGATTCTTTCCATTAGAGCTGAGGGAGGCTAAGGTGTTAAAGTTCATTAACCTAAAGCAGGGTAACATGAGTGTAAAGGAGTACTCCCTCAAGTTTACTCAGTTATCCAGATATGCCCCTTATGTAGTAGCTGATAACAGGTCCAGGATAAATAATTTTATGTTTGTGGTATCTGATAGTATGGTCAAGGAGTGTAGGACTACGATGTTGATCTAAAAGATGAACTTGGTGAGGTTGATGGTCTATGCATAGTAGATAGAGGATAAGAAGGTTAAGGAGAGAGAGAGGCAGAATAAGAGGGATAGAATGGGTAGCTTTAACTTTACCCAACTAAAGTCAGAGGGTGGTAACCGTCCTCAGTTTTGCTCGAAACCTTCAGTCCCAGCTTCGTCTTTGGCTAGTGCACCAATGCCCAAATTCAAGAATGATAACAAAGATAGGGCGCCAGGCTCTAAGTCTTAGGGTAGTGTGAACAGAGCTCGAACAAATTCTCTTTGCCAGAAATATGGCAGGAACCATAAGGGTATTTGCAGAGCTGACAGCGATGTATGCTTCGAGTGTGGCAAGCCAGGTCATAGGATCAGAGAATGTCCTCAGGCAGGTCCGTAGAGTCAGAACAATCGTCCCTCGGCTCATTTTGGTCGCCCATCTCAGCAGGGCATCATTTTCACTGCCACTAGTGGGCAGCGCCCCAATAGTCTCTATGCACTCTAGACCCGACAAGATCAGGAAAGTTCTGCTGATATGGTTACTGGTATGTTGTAGGTCTTTCATTTACATGTTTATGCTTTACTTGACCCTGGAGTTTCTCTTTCTTTTGTAACCCCCTTATATAACGATCAACTTTGGAGTTAGTCCCAAAACCTTAATAGAACCTTTCTTAGTATCTACTCTAGTAGGTAAGTTTATTGTAGCCCGGTAGGTATATAGGAACTGCCCAGTTACAGTGTCTTAGAAAGTTACATCAGTAGTTCTTATAGAACTAGAGATGACTAATTTTGATGTCATTCTCATCATGGATTGTCTCCATTCATGCTATGCTTCAGTTGATTATAGAAATAGAGTTGTTCATTTTCAGTTTTGGAATAAACCAATCCTTGAGTGGAGGGGTAGTACCACAGACCTTAGGTGTTAAATTGTTGCATACCTTAGAGAGAGAAAAATGATTTCCAAGGGATGTGTCTATCATCTTTTGCGAGTCAAAGAATCTAGTTTTGAGACTTCCAATCTTGAGTCAGTTCCAGTAGCAAGGGAATTTCCAGATGTGTTCCCTAGAGATCTTCCCGGGGTCCCTCCCGAAAGAGAGATTAACTTCGGAATAGACTATCTTCCAGATACTCAGCCTATTTCTATTTTGCCATACAGAATGGCTCTAGCCGAACTCAAAGAGTTAAAAGAAATGTTGAAAGACCTCCTAGATAATGGATTCATCAGGCCCAATGTTTCCCTATGGGGCACACCAGTCTTATTCATGCATAAGAAAGATGGTTCTCTTCGGATGTGCATCGACTACCGTCAGTTGAACAAAGTCACAATCAGGAATAAATACCTAATTCATAGAATCGATGACTTGTTCAACCAACTTCAGGGTACCAGTTACTTTTCTAAGATAGACCTCAGATCCGGATAATATCAGCTCAGAGTAAGAGGATGTGACATTCCGAAAATAGTTTTTCAAACCCGGTATGATCACTTTGAGTTTTTAGTCGTGTCCTTTGGTCTCACAAATACCCCAATAACCTTTATGAACTTGATGAACCGAGTGTTTAAGAAGTACTTGGACAGGTTCATCATAGTCTTCATAGATGATATCCTTGTCTACTCCTGTAATGAAAACAATTATGCAGACTATCTCAGAAGTGTATTGCAGACTCTTTGATCCCATCACTTGTTTGTCAAATTCATCAAGTGCGAATTTTGGCTAAGGTCAGTGGCTTTTCTCGATCACATTATTTCTGATGATGGTATTAGAGTTGATTCTCAAAAGATCAAAGTAGTGAGGAACTAGCCTAGACTAATCTCTCTATCAGATATCAGGATTTTCTTGGGTTTGGATGGCTATTATCGATGGTTTGTTCAGGGGTTTTAATCTATTTCATCCCTCATGTCCAGATTGACTCAGAAGAAAGTCAAGTTCCAGTGGTCAGATTCTTATGAGAAGAGTTTTCAGGAGCTGAAGACTCGACTAACCTCAGTTCCAGTATTGACCTTGCCAGATGGTTTAGATGGGTTTGTTGTTTATTATGATACTTCTAGAGTGGGTTTGGGTTTTGTATTGATGCAGAGAGGTAAGGTCATAGCTTATGCCTCTAGACAGCTTAAACCCCATGAAAATAATTATCCTACCCTTGATCTTGAGTTAGCAGCTGTTGTGTTTGCCTTGAAAATTTGGAGCCATTATTTGAATATGGTGCATATTAATGTGTTTACAGACCACAAGAGCGTACAATATGTATTCTAGCAGAAAGATTTGAACTTATGCCAGAGAAGGTGGTTAGACTTGTTGAAAGACTACGACATGTGTATTCTGTATCATCCGGACAAGGCCAATGAAGTGGGGAATGCCCTTAGTAGATTATCCATGGGTAGTGTGACTCATGTTGAGTACGAAAAGAAGAAGCTAGTTCAGGAAGTTCATCATCTTTCCAGACTAGGCGTTCAGTTGGTTGATTCAACTGAGGGTAGTGTGTGGGTGCAAAATAGTTTGAAATCATCTTTGGTTGTTAAAGTGAAAGAAAAGAAGGATATGGACTCTTATTTGGTTAGGTTGAAGGAGTCTGTCAGAGACCAGAAATTAGAGGTTTTCTCCGAAGGGGGAGATGGTGTGTTACATTGCCAGGGTAGATTGTGTGTACTGTGTGTAGATGACTTGAGACAGTGGATTCTTGCTGAAGCACATCGCGCACGTTACTCTATTCATCGAGGGGCCACTAAGATGTACCGTGACTTATGGGAAATCTATTGGTGGAGTGAGATGAAGAGGTACATTATAGAGTTTGTATCTAGTGCTTTACTTGCCAGCAGGTCAAGATTGAGAACCAAAAACCTAGTGGTTTGGTGTAAAAGTTCAGTATCCCTACTTAAAATTAAGAGGAGGTGAACATGGACTTTGTGATGGGTTTTCCTCGTACTCGTCATCAACATGATTTGATTTGGGTCATTGTGGGCAGTATGACCAAGTCAGGCCATTTTCTACCACTCTATACGTCCTATTCAGCTGAGGATTATGCCAAGCTCTACCTTAGAGAGCTTGTTAGGTTGTATGGTATTCCGTAGTCCATCATTTCTGATAGAGGTATTCAGTTTACCTCTCACTTTTGGAAAGCCTTCCAGAAGGATCTTGGTACCCAAGTTCACCTTAGTATAGCCTTTCACCCTCAGACAGATGTTATGGTAAGAAAAGAGGACAATTCAGACCGTAGAGGACATGTTGAGAGCGTGTGTCCTTGATTTTAAAGGTAGATGGGATGATCACTTACCCTTGATAGAGTTCACTTACAATAACAGCTATCATTCTAGCATTCAGATGGCTCCATTTGAGGCTCTCTATGGGAGGATATGTAGGTATCCAATTGGTTGATTTGAGGCAAGTGAGGCCAAAATATTAGGGCCTGATTTGGTGTTTGATGCTTTAGAGAAAATCCAGTTAATTAGAGAGAGGCTTAAAACAGCCCAAAGCCGACAGAAATCCTATGTTGATATGAGGAGGAGAGATCTTGAGTTTGAGATTGGTGACTTAGTTTACTTGAAAATCTCGCCCATGAAGGGGGTAAAGAGGTTTGGTAAAAAGGGGAATCTTAGTCCCCGGTATGTTGGCCCTTACAGAATTTTGAGTAGTTCGGAAAGATAGCATATGAGCTTGAGTTACCAAAAAACTTAGCATCAGCACACCCAGTATTCCATATCTCCTTGTTAAAGAAGTATATTGGTGACCCAGCGGCTGTAGTCCCCTTAGAAAGTGTAGATGTTCATAATAGCCTCTCTTATGAATAAGTTCCAGTCAAAATCCTAGACCGTCAGATTTGCAGACTAAAGAACAAAGAATTCCCTTGGTCAAATTTCTTTACCAAAACCAGTCTGTTGAGGGAGCCACTTGGGAAGCAGAAGCAGACATGCGAACCAAGTACCCTCATCTATTCTCCACAAGCTAAAACTCAGCCTAAGGTAAAATTCTTCCTTAGATTTATTCTTCTTCATACTCGGTTCCAGTAGCATATCATTCTCATATAATTCATGCATTCATGAACAAATTCAAACATGTCTCATGTTTCAGATTCAGTCATGTTTCAATTGTGTGTGTCAGTATAATCACAGTCCCTCAGCAGTCTCAGTTTAGTCAGTCTTATTCGAGGATGAATGTTTCCAAGGGGGAGATATTGTATGCTTTCCAGTTAAATAAATGAGAGGCCAAAGACCTCAAAAAGATGTAGCCAAGTGTTGGAGACGTATTCTTATTTTTGGCCTAAAAACTTTGATGATTTTACTATCGACTTTTTCGGACTCGAAAAAGTTGGTTTTTAAGTTAATTCATGATCAGGGTTGTCTATAGTTCATTTCGGGTGAGTTTTGGATTTTTTGGACGACGTTTGAGGTATGTTTGGATAACAAAAAAACCAACCCAACGCCATTAGGTCGCGTTGTGTTAAGTAACGCATTGGCCAGCAACGCAACGGGACGCCCATCTCATCGGGGATCGACACGGCGCATCGGCTGTAGCGTCACTGGGCACATTTTTTTTTACCAATCAGTTATGGGTCCATAGGGGTAATTAAGTCTTTTCCCTACCATAATACAACACAAAAACATGAAATTAAGGATTAGAAAGGGAAAAACTCTCTCATCTTTCACAAATCCTCTCAAGAACAAAACCCTAGGTTTATCAAATTCAAGTCTAAGCTTCAAGCAATCGCCAACAACTCTCACGAATTCAACAACCAAGGTATGTTAGATGTTCGTCCTTGGGTTCCTTCCACCCTTGGAGTTCAAGAATCCTTTTTAAAACTTAATTTATGTTTCATATGTTATAAATTGAAATTATGTTCATTTATGAATTGTTGTTGGGTTTCAAACTAAGAATTACATAAGTTACATGTAAATAAACTAGTATGTATATGGATTGATGTAATCTCTCATGTCAAACCCTTGAATTGTAAGTTGAATATGGTAGTCATGATATTCATATGTCATCCATTTTCATGTATAAGAATTGTGCCCCCCAAGTGTTTGACAAAATGTCTATGCGAACGAATTGTGCATGGTGATCTATTTGTTATGCTTTTAAAGTGGTGGTGTGGTCCCATTGTCAATGCTATCGAGTCTTGGGGGTATTGAATACCTGAAATTAGCTGTTTACTTAGTTTCAATCGCAATAGAATGATCCCAGTAGTATCCAAATAGTAACATTTGGTCAGTTAACAGAATCAGTGTGAGTTCAGTTAAGCTTAGTACAGTCTAGTGATCAGTTTCAGTTCAGTTGGGAGTAGGATTCAGTACCGATCGAACCCAAGGATGGGAGCATTCCTTCCAGATTAGGGTGTGACCCCTAGTAGCACTGCTTGGGTTATAGAACTACGTAGCCGGCGTAGGTGGTAATGTCTTCCTGCAATATTAAGGTGGACATATAATTATATTCCATGAGTTTTCCTTCCAGATTAGAGTGGACCCAACCATTGTTAGTAACCCATGGAACAATACTAACACCCTTCCAACTGGGGTTATAGGTTGGACCCAAAATCAGTCTATATTGGGGCATGTCGATTAGATGAAAGCTTCCACAGTTTCAGTTTCAGTACTCAGTTTAGAGTTTAGTTTAGTATTTCTTGACCATAGCATATAGTCACCAGTTATTTAACTATCAGATTTTAGTAACTCAGTCTACATACTACTTCAGTATTTGCTTTATGCGTGGTCATGCATTTTCAGTCTTTACATTTTTAGGCGTTTACACTCAGTATCTCATGATTTACCTTCAGTAGTTAATACTCATGAACATGAATCCATGCATAGCAGCCTAACCCTATTTAGCATACCAGTACATTCAAATGTACTGACTGCATACTCTTTTCTTGCACTATGATGTCTTATATCATAGGTTCAGACTCTCGAATTCTCAATCGTACTTAGACAGATCAATCTATCAGTAGTATCTATCGTGGTGAGTCTTCATCTATCGAGGATATGAGATTTAATCAGCTACTATAATATTTCATTATTTCCTTGATTGTTAGACAGTTTTGGAGTTAGTTGGGACCTGTCCCATCAACTCTTTTATTCCAGTTGTTAGAGGCTTTCAGACACTTTCAGTTAGTTAGTTGTTTTCCAGTCGTTATTACACTTTAGACAGTTTTCATTCGTATTAATTTCAGTTATTAAAACCTTATAGCATTTCAGTTGAAATTTTGCATACGTTATTTATCAGTTTTATTCAGCGCTCACAACAGGTACCAACTCATGGGTTAGCTTGTGGTCTCACGGGACCATAAGAACCGTATGGTGTCCATGCTGTACTCCTGGGGCATTACATTGACTCTTGCAGTAGTACAACACCCTCCTCGATAGCTTTGAAGTGATCCTTAATTTCCTCTGGTTCCTTCAAGATAGTAGTCATTGGGTTAGAATCAATTTTTCTTACCTTGGGGAGTTCGGACTTTGCCCGGGCAGACTCCTTCTTACACCATTCGTCTTCAACCAAGACATAGCCCATACTTACAAAGGTTTTGGAATCATAAGTAGCAATAATTTCCACTTGAGAGTAAGCAAAGAGATCAATTGATTAGTACAAAAGAATCCGAGTAATAAGCATACCATACGACAAACTTGCTCAGGCATGAACATCCGCTGCACTCTCAAGCATGTACTCACGAATCCATATTTCCCAATTGATTTAGATCTTCTTAACCAGACAGTACAACACAAAGATATCACAACCAGTAATATTGCAGAGGGATCCTTTACGGGGGATCATTGTAGTAGCAATTATGTGGGCCATGATGCAAAACTGGAAGCATAGGGACAATGGACAAAAAATAGTTAAAACAGAGTCAAGGTCAGACAAGAATCTTTTGGCTTCTTTGTAAACACGTAATTTTGTCCCTCCTGAGAGTGTATTTTTACCTATTTACCCTATCCTACCATGTACCCTCAATTATGTGATAATCTCTTCACAAAGGGACAAAACAATAACCAAATTCTCAACAAATTAACCACTCAACCAATTAAATTTCAACAACCCACCTAAGTTAACCACCTCACCACCCCACCCCTACCTCGTCTCACCCTCTAACCCTCATACCCCCTAACCCCTTCCCTTAGGTCACGTTTTATTTCCCTTTTTGGATAAACATGTATAACACACAAATTTTCCATACACAATACATACAACAACACAACAATACACACTCACTAGTATAGGAGGGAGCACAATAACAGAAAAGGGGAAAAACAGACACACGCATAAATATCACACACACACAGACCACCACCAGAAAAGGGGAGTGCGCCGATAGATCGAGATTCACGCAAAAAAAGGTCGATTCACATGGTTAAAGGAGAAAAACGGGCAAAAATGGACTGAAAATGGTCAAGGGGGATCGGAACAGTATCATCTATGAGAATCTAGTTGTCGTTCGAGTATCTTTGGTAAACTTTTTTCCAAAATCGGTGTCCAGTTCATCGATTTAACTGACCCAGTCGCAAAAATTCCTAAATCCCCATGTTTTTCTTGATGTTTAAAGTAAATCTTATCGAAAATGCAAAGATTCGCTGAAATCCACCCTGTTCCATTGGTTCTCGCCGTATCTAAGTTCACCAGAGTTCTAGTCATATAATTCTCAGTTTTATTATTAATTTTAGGTTTTTGGTTGTTCACTATTCTTAGTGGTCTTTTGTGTTTGAATCTAATTTCGGATATTTTCGCGTGGAGTTGGCTCATAGTCGAGTTGTGGTATTCTTTGAGGTTCCGGGGTAGCTTTATTCTCTTCATAATTTGCTTGGAAAATACTCAAAAGGTCTGTTTCTTAACTCTATTTCTTAATATTTATACGATTATAGATATTGATTTGATATTGTGGTTTTATTTGTTGGGTGATTTTTGGTTGGTGTTTGATTGTTGTGAACAATCGATCATGTTACAAGTTTGGTGTTAATGTGTGGATAATTGTTTCATATGGAAGTTTTAGGTGTTTAAAATGTAATTTGGGGTCGGATATTGGAAATTGATAAAATGAATATTGGTTAATCTTGATTTATTGTTGTTGGTTATTTTGGAACAAATATGAATATTAAATGCGATAATATCATAATTAGGCTATCGAGTGGATAGCCAAATACTAGGTTGGGTAGGCAAATTGTAGAAATTGACGATTGTGAAATGATTGGATCTTTGTGCATGAGATTGTTTCATTTTGTCATTTGAAAAATTAAAAATGTACTCATTTGGTAGGGGAATGCCCCGAGGTATCTATATTGTTTATTCGGAGAATGCCCCGAGAAAGTTGTACTTGAAGATGGTGCACGGTCAAGGCCCGGAACATCGGGTGGAGTTTAGTTTAGGTTTAGTTTAGAATAGAGTAGGTTTTATATTTCTGTATTTTTATTTTTGGGACTGTATAATTTGGACTGGACTTTGTTTTGGTTTTGAACTTTGTTTGATTTATTTGTTTGCTTTCTTTATGTGTTTTGTTTGGTTTATGTATTCTATAGTGTTAAATTAGCCGATATGCTCCACTAAGCGACCGTTGTCGAACAACGGGATTGAGGGGTACCTAACACCTTCCCCTTGGTCAACAGAATTCCTTAACCAAAATCTCTATTCGCAAACCAGTTTAAAGAGTCAAATCATTTTGAAAAAAGATTTTCCAAAGGTGACTTGGCACACCAGATTTATGTCAAGTGGAGACTCTGAGTTTTGAATATAAACAATCCTTTTAGAAATAATTTTTCATTTTTTGTCATTTAATAATAAAAACCCTTTCAAACTTAAAATCCTAATCTTTTTGGTTAAAAAAGGGTGTGACATTCTTCAAAGCTGACCTCAAAATCATCGAGATAGTTACCATTCATAATACTAACTTCACCAGTGAACTTTGTATCAAAGGCATTTTCAAATAAAAAATCATTCAAAATGATTTGTGTGCTAAGCACAAGAGTCTCGAGTTCACCACTATCAGGGGAGAGGCAGAGATACGCATAAAATATGCGGACCAGATCCTCATAAAGCAGAATTCCACAAAGATGAAAAACTAGGGACAAATTTTAAAACTTAAAAAAGTGACTGACATTATAGAAGGAATCTTTCAATTGGAGGAGATTGATAATGCATTCGGATACGACAGAGCGAATTTTAAAGGCAGAGAATTTGTCTTTATGAGAATATGTCCAAAATTTATGCATGTCTTCTGGAGGGAGGAAGTTGAGAGATATTGTAAGTGGTTTCTTGGCAAAGGGGGCTGGGCTACAAGTAGGATGACATCTTTTGATAAAAGTTAACTGAGAGTTCATCGAGGACTCGTCAGACGACTCAGAGAGGAGAATAGGGTTGTCAGAGAGGGCTTTGGGAAGAGATTTGGACATGTTTTCCATTTAACGAGTTTTGGGCAAGAAAATGAAGGAGAAAATCTAAAAGGGTAGAGAGAGAGAAGAAGGGACGTTTAAGAGAGTTGAGAAGGAAATGAGTGATATAGACGGCTGATGAAAGTGAGAGGGTGGTAGGCTGTGTTGGGAATGTAAGAGGATGAAGAAGAGGCAGTTGAGGTGTGAAAATTGGTGAGAGTAATGATGACTTCCTTTTGAAAACCAATTTTTTTTAAAAAATCTAATGAGAAAACTGTGAACAAATATGAATTTTTTTTTTACCAAAAATAGAACTCATAATTCATTAATACTGAAAATACCGAGTCTCTTTCCAAGGTAATAAAATTTGTCTTCCAATAAGGGTTTTGTAAAAATATCTGCTAGTTGATTTTTGGAGTCAACAAAGGTTAACGAGAAATTACCATTTTCCACATGATCTCGAACAAAATGATGCTTAATATCAATATGTTTGGCCCTAAAATGATGCACAGTATATTTAGATAAACTAATAGCATTGGTGTTATCACACATTATGGGAAAAAATTCAAAAGACAAATTAAAATCAAGTAGTTGATGCACAATCCATAAAATTTGAGTATCACAACTTCCAACGGCTATGTATTCGACTTCAATTTTTGACAGGGAAACAAAGGTTTTCTTCTTGTTGTTCCACAAAATCAAGGCATCGCCAAGAATTTAACACGTTCCACTAGTGCTTTTTCTATCACTTTTATCACCTATAAAATCAGTGTCTGAATATACAATTAAATCAAAATGGGAAGATCGAGGGTACCATAGTCCAATGTCTTGAGTTCCTATAAAGTATCAAATGATCTTTTTGACAACAGTCAGATGGGACTCTTTGGGAGTTGACTGGAACCTGACACACTTACATATGCTGAACATGATGACCGGTCGACTGGCGGTCAAATAGAGTAGTGATCCAATCATTCCCCTGTACATTTTTTCATCAATATCCTTTATGGATGAGTCTGAATCAAGTCTTGTGGATAGACTCATTGGATTTCCATAGGCCTTTCCTTTTTCCATACCGAATTTTTTGATGAGCTCCTTCATGTACTTAGCTTTACTGATGAAGGTACCTTTGGGAGTTTGTTTGATTTGTAATCCCAAAAAGAATGTGAGTTCTCCCATAAAACTTATTTCAAATTCTCCTTTCATCAATTTAGCAAAATTCTCACACACAGAGATGTTAGAACTACAAAAAATGACACCATCAACATAAATTTACACAATATGAAGATTTGAATCAAGCTTCTATATAAACAGAGTAGTATAAGTTTTACCTCTCTGAAAATTGTTATTTAGTAAGAAAGTACTTAATCTCTCATACCAAACCTTTGGAGATTGTTTGAGACCGAAGAGTGCTTATGACAATTTGAAAACATGATTCGGATAAGATGGATTTTCAAATCCCGTGGGTTGTTTTACAAAAAGTTGCTCATGAATGAAACCATTTAAAAAGGTTCTTTTGAAATCCATTTGATATAACTTAAAACATTTGAAGGTAGCAAAAGCTAATAAAATTTGAATTAATTCTAACCTTGCCACAGGGGCAAAGGTTTTATCGTAATCAATATCTTCTTATTGAGAATAGCCTTGAGTTATAAGTTTGGCTTTGTTTCTGATAACCTTACCTTCTTTATTCAATTCATTTCTGTAGACCCATCTAGTTCCAATTACTGAGCAGTTCTTGGGTCTTTCAACCAAAATCCAAACTTGATTTTTATGAAATTGATCTAATTTTTCCTTCATAGCTTCAACCCATGATTCATATTTGAGAGCTTCATTGGTTTTCTTTGGTTCAATTTGAGATACAAGGGCAACCGATGATTGTTTTCTTAATGATGCTCTCATTTGTACCCTATCATCTGGATTTCGGATGATGAGTTCATTCGGATAGATAGCATCGTGTTTCCATTCTCTTGGAACATTCGTTTCACTGTTTTTTGCTGTGGAAGATGACTCCAGAAGAGGTATACTCGACTTGCCTTGTGATCGCTTAGAGGTTGTATTAGCATTTTCTCCAGATTGTAGATCACTCACATGTTCTTCATCAATACTTAAACTCATAGGAGGGTGATTGGATCCATAAAATACAATATGCATAGATTCTTCAATACATAAATTTCTTTTATTGTAAGCTCTGTAAACATGACTAGTGGGAGAATACCCAAGGAAAATATCTTCGTCAATTCGTGGATCGAATTTTCACAAGTTATTCTTACAATTGTTGTGGATAAAGTATTTGCACCCAAAAGGATGGAAGTAGCTGATGTTGGGATTGTTTCCTCTCCAGAGTTCATAAGGCATCTATTGACACCTAGATTTTGCTGTCCGTGCTCAAAATTAACGTCTTCAGGCTTTCTGATTGTTAAAGGACACGAAACACAATTTTCACGTATTTTTTACAATTCTTAATCATTCTTACGTTAGGATTTTTATCATATTTTAAATTATCATAATTTATTAATAATTCTCTGTATATTAGAATTTTTATCAATTCATTATCGTTTTAATATTGGGATAATACTTACAAAAATACCTAAACTTTGACCGAATTTCCCTGTTGAGCATACTGAACTTTGCAGGGGTCCTATTATCCCCTTGGACTTTTTTTTTTGTATTTTAATGACATAGATTGCCCACTTGGACACGTATAAATATGAGGTTGGCGCGTGTATTACACGCGCCAATACATGTGTAAAAATGAGATTGGCACGTGTATTACACTGGCAGCCGCCGAAACTAGGTATAGAGTTTCGGGAGGAATTAAATCCACTTTAAAAAGTCTAGGGAGGGTAATAGGACCCCCGTAAAGTTCAGTATGCTCAATTGAAAATCCGGTCAAAGTTCAGGTATTTTTGTGAGTATTATTCCTTTAATATTTTTACAATCATCTGCACACGTACACAATATGACGTCACATTTTTATAATATTTTTAAATTAATTACATTTTTTCAATATTTTCAATATTCTTTACATTTTTCCATAATTATAAATCAATTTCTACACTTTGCACAGTCTGCAAATGTTGAGTCGAGTCAGTTATTTTAATACACAATGCAATAGTTCGATGTCTTATCACATCTAACAATGACCACACAATAATGTCTTGTCACATCCGATAAACCACACAATAATTCCTTGTCACATCTAACAAGGACAACACCCTTTGGACAATAACTTGCCCGTTGGTCAAAAAGATAAAAATCCTTTGGTCACTATCCTAAGGACCAAAGGGTTTGCTATTATAAAATAGGAGGGACATTTTTTTATCCATTGGACAACAAGATGTACCATTTTTTATTATAAATAAGTGGTGGGTGTTCAATATCTTGGGATACAATTCACACACACACATACATTCATAATACACACACCCACACGTATTTTTTTCCTTTCTTTCCCAACGCACGCATAATACACACACAAAAACAAAAACAAAAACATACACACACTCACCTCTATGTATCTTCACTACCATCACTGCTGAAGCTCCAGCGAATGGGGTCCGGCCATCACTATTATATGGCCTCTTTTTCTTTTTCTTCGCCATCATCGATCACCAAGAAACCACCATGCAATGTCTTTATTTCTCTTTCTCCACTCCAGCAAGAGAAAACTGCCGAAATCATCAACGGATGGCCGACAACCATCAACCCACGTTGGTGAGCCTCCATCTTTCTCACGTTCCAGCTAGAATCCCCCTGTTCCAACAAACACCGTCCCTTACTGCCCTTTTCCCTTTTCGCTATTTCTTCACCAAAATTGATGACCGGCGAAGCCACCCTCCCTCCCCCCTCCCCGACTGCTACCCTCTTTTTCCTCTTTTCAGCTATTGTCCATCGAAAAATGGGCCAGATATGTTCGTCTTTTTATTTTTCCAGAGTTGCTCAGGTAAAAGCCGTTGAAGCAACGCCACCACTCGTCACTCCTTCGTCTTAATGTATTTTGTAAATATATTTTCTGATATTATTTAGTTGGATTTGAACATTTTTGGCGAATTTCTTGGATTCTAGCGTTTGTTTATGCATTTGGGCATATGCTTTCAGTTTTTGAGCTACTTTTATTTGTTTCTATACTTCTGACATATTTTGTTGGACTGCTCCGCTGATTTAGGCTCAAATTTTTACTGAGAAAATTTAATTTGGTGCTTGTTTTGCGTAGCTGTTGATTGGCTGATTTTGGATTGTTTTGAATGTTTACTTCATTATTTATTACACTGATAATGAAATAAATATATGGCCGATGACAATATTTCTCCGTCGGATTTTTGAGGTCACTCCATTACAAAAGACGGACTCTATTATCTCAAATTTATTGTCTTATATCAAAGGCCAATACATGACCGATGAAAATATCTTTCCGTCGGATTTTCGAGGTCACCCCATCACAAAAGACAGACTTTATTTGCTAAAAATTTATTATTTTATATCAAGGGCCAATACTTGGCCGATGAAGAAATTCTCAATCGAATTTTCGAGGCCACCTCATTACAAAAGACGGACTTTATTTTCTCAAGTTTATTTATTTCATATCAAAATAAATACATAGCCAATGAATAAATTCTCCGTCGATTTTCGAGGCCTTCTCCAAATAAAAGACGGACATTATGTATACAAATAAGTAACAAAAATAAATAAATTCAGGCGATGACGAGATCTTTATAACATCACAACAACACAAAGGGTTTTACGATTTGTACCTTGGCAAGATAATTTAGGATGGCCGATAAATCGAGCATCACTTTGTAGCCATGTCGTATCTAAAACTTAATCTGAGCCCACACTTCAACAAAAAATTCTAGTTTTATATGTATTTGTATACATATATGCACATACATAGTTCTTAATCTATTTTAATTACTAATGTATTTGTACAGTTCGGGAACACTTGTCAAAAATAGCATTCAAAAAGAGACTTTGAATTTTACGTTTTGTATTTTGCATTATTACATTGTACAAATATTATACATAGTAAAAACTTTCTTTTTGGGGATTGGGCGGGGATGTTTTTTATTCACGTAACTCTCATATTTAGGCAAAACTTAGGCCGTTAATACTTACGAAGAAATTAAATTGATTTAAATATTATTTAATTTCCACATTAATATTTATAAATATTGTATAGTTTTCCTCTAAAATGAATCTTTATTTTTCTTCTCATGATTTTTCTCAAGCAAAATTATTATTCAAAATTACTTTTCCTTTTTATAACACATAAAAGATACTTTTTCATACATTACAAAGTATTCTCTTTTGCATAAATATTTTGTACATTTTTATACGTACCTTTACATATTCTTTGTGCGCATAGATTTTATTTATACACTCGATATTCATACACCTTTCACATCCCAAAAAATAATTTTTACCTCTCCCTCTTTGATAAATTTAGTCTAGCCGGGTACCACATTTGTGAATCCTGAAGGATGCCTAACACCTTTCCTTTGGGATAATTTGAACCCTTACCTAGAATTTCAATTGATTTTTGCAGACTAAAAAACATTAGTCAAACGTGTTATTAAATAGGTTTCTTTATTTTCATTTAAATATTAGGTGGTGACTCTATACAGAAATTCAATTCTTTTAGAGTCCATAAGTTATGGTTTGTTTAACCTTGATAAAAAACAGGGCATGGCAGAATGAAGATTCTACTGGGGAATAACAACAGGTTCTAACCATGATGGACTCAATTTTTCAATTAAGGGAGGTACTGTTACATTTTGCATTTGTATATTCTTTGATTCTTTTCCTGTTTCATATTGCAAATTATGTAGGTTTGTTGATAAATTCTTTACATTATTTGCACAAATTAATTTTGCTTGTCTTATCAATTCTTTTCTTCATTACTTGTTTAATATACTATATTTGTACATTATAAAAACTACTACACTTTATTTTTACTTCATTTAATCATAAATCACAATTTCATTGAGTCTTTGCCCGTACACAATTCACACACTGAACACGCGAGGGGTGTACTACACTCCTCCAAACCTTCTTTGGATTCCTTAGTTTCAGAATTGGTGCATTTAGGTTAGTGTTCCTTTTCGCAATTATTCATTCCTACTCTCAACCATTTAGAAAAATTTCTATACTAGAAATAGATCACACCATGTAGAAACTCACAGATAATTTGAACTATGTTTTGACGTGATTTTTGTCCTGACAAGATACGTAGGCAGCCCCGTATTAGGGTTTGGTCTCTTCACTGTTTCAGAATAATTTCTCTAGTATTCAAACTGGGGCAATTTTCTGAAACAGTTTAAAGATCCTCTCCAAAGGTCTTCAAAGAGCGCAAATATAACTCCTCAAAATCCAAATCTCAATAGCTTTAGAGCCTAATTGGCGTACCTCCAAATCATCACCCTCTTTTGATTCAAGAGCTCCTAGCTTCTTCATTCAAACGTCGTAAATCATTAAATTTATGACGTGTCGATCCTCACCTTCAAAAGCAAGGATTCAACATCCTTTCAGTCATAATAGTTCTGACAACTTCAGCAAAATAAGAGATGACTTCTTTAATGCTTGACTTTCCCAATCTTGTCGACATATTGAAGTAGTTTCAAAAGTCTCTTCTTGATTGAAATCCATCCTCTCGATCGTCTGATCGAAATAATTTTGATGCTACAAGCAATTCCTTTCTAATTGTTTTTCACATTATTTTCAAGAATGGCCACCACTTTTTACAATCATACATGTCACATACAAATTCATGAATTTACCTGAACTATGCAAACCTGATTCTTGTTTTCACAAGATACGTAGGCAGCCCTCATTCGGGTTCGGTCTCATTTTTTTTACTCAATAAATAAAAATAAAAAATTTAATTTAGTTGGTAACAACACTGTTAGGCGTGTGCATGAGAAAGAACAAATTGGTATGATGGAGAGAACCGACTTCACGGTAAACTATAGATTCTTTTGGTACCTCTTAGTCAAACCTGAGTAACACTTGAAAAATTCTCTTGCATACATCTAAGACAAGAACGAAGCCAACCTCATCATTTCAAGTGCATTGTGTGGTGAGCTTTATATTAGTTCATTGGATTGGATTATTAATCTAGAACTTGTCCTAAATGTCTTTTGAGGTTAAATTCTGAGTTACACTTGGTTTGGGAAAGGATTGTAGGCCTTATTTTACCCAATTGTGCCTTCCACATCCCACCAAATGACATTAATCCCTAGCATTTCCCCTTTTGAGCCTAAAACCTTTTCTTTGGCTAACCACATTTGAGCATATACCTTTTGAGTGCTTACATGCACTATTCCTTTCTTGGCCCACCTCCTTGAGCGTACTAAATATGTGCAAGTTGCAAATGAAGATTCAAGATCAAAGGCACCAAAGGCAAAGAACGCATAGCCCCAGAATAACAAAAACAAAAGACGACTTCAAAGAAGAAGGAGCAAAAACCCCGGTAAAGAAAAAAAAAAGATAACTTCGTTAAGGATGAAGAACTATCATCAAAGAAAAGAGAAGAAAACTTACATTTATTGAAAAGAAACGGGGAAAAACTCCACCAGAATATTCAAAAGAAGTTGAAGCAAATACAAATCAAGGGGCAACGAAGCATAACAAAGAAGATCGAGCGTCAAAGTGCAACAGAGGTCAAATACAATACAATTCTCATTAAGGAATTAGTCACTTTTATCTCAAATATCATCATAACCGACCCCAATCCTACATTACAAGCCGATAACAAATCCTACAATATCTTATTCTATGTGTTGTCACATTAGTGGATACTTATATGAAGGCCAAGCCTATGGTATCATAATTGAATTCATTGAAATTCCTTCTGAATGTGAGTGTATATCAATGGAAGTATCTACATTAAAAAAAACTATTCAAATAAGTGTGAAAATGAGATATTCTTTCTGTAGAGGACACTTGAAACATGAGAGTAGGCACAGTTCAAAATCTTTGTTTGAAGCAAGATGAATAACTCTTGTCGATACTTAGGTATGGATAAGGTACCTCTTACAACTATAGAAGTTACCCTGAAGTCAATCTCGATTAGCTGGAAGAGATGGAGGAATTCTTATAAACACTACTAATTGTTGTTACCAACGTAAGTCAAGATGTGATTATGCCTTCTTCACTCTCTATCATTTCTCACAAAAAAAAATACAAATAATTTTCTGCCTTCTTCATGATTCATTTCTCACAAAGAAAATACAATATAATTTTCTACATTTTCACTTTTCAATATTTTTTGCAAAGAAAATACAAAACAATTTTCTGCATTTTCACCTTTCAACTTTTTTTCAAAGAAAAGACAAAGAAACTTTTTGCATTTTTTACAAAGAAAATACAAAAAAAAAAATTCTTTCTCATGACACTCACCTTCACATACATGCATTACACTCTTTCGTTCAAGTAGCACACCTCCAAATACAGGCAATATACTTTTATTTTCAAGCTCTTGCTTTCAAACACAGATCATCTGCTTTTCTATAAGGTGTTCTCTTTCTAATTTAGGTATCTTATATTTTCATAGCCCCACCAATCGAGAGGCTATTACCTTTCAAGTAGCCCTTCCAGTCCAGAGGATACTACCTTTTCATAGCCCCGCTAGTCGAGAGGCCATTACCTTTCAAAGCCCCGCCAGTCGAGAGGCTTTTACATTTACATAGTCTTGCCATTCGAGAGGCCATTACCTTTCAAAGACCCTCCAGTCAAGAGGCTTTTACATTTTCATAGCCCCGCCAGTCGAGAGGCTATTACCTTTCAAAGCCCCACCAATTGGAAGGCTTTTATATTTTCATATTCCTACCAGTCGAGAGGCTATTACCTTTCAAAGCCCCACCAGTCGAGAGGCATTTACATTTCCATAGCCTCTCTATTTGAGAGGCTATCACCTTTCAACAGCCCCGCCAGTCGAGAGGCTTTTACATTTCCATAGTCCGTCAGTCGAGAGGCTATCACAAACTTGGTTTTCAAGATTTGGTCCCTAACTGTATAACAAAATGGTTATAGAACATAAGTATTTATTCAATTTGATTCATTAAATATGATCAACTGAATAACTGATTATTTAGAAATGAATCAGATGTACATATAATATTTACTAAAAAATGGATATTTGGAGTGATAAGATGGATATCCATATTATTAATACCTACACCACGATGTTTAGCTATTGCCAATCCTCAAGATGGACAAGGCCCTCAGTAGACCTAAAACTAATAAATGATCAATGAAACTGCTAGATATTAGGCCTTCCAGAATATAGAAGGCTCACCAAGGGACTCTGTAAATCTGTCTAAGGAATCTACTGATTTTCTGGACCCCTAGACTGTGCCTCCGAACGTGGGAGGGAAGACGGTCAATACAAAAGTACTGGTACGCAGAGAAATAAAAAAAAACATAATATTTTTACAAAATATAGGTAAGATCCATTATAAAGCAGTTTCATATCAAATCACTTGAAAACACATGGGCAAAATGTAATAGTTTTCAACAACAATGTAATGCAACTGAGCTAGGTGGAATACCCTACATATAACATTTACACCAACTGTCAAACCTTGGTTGCCACCGAGATTAGAGTATAAGTAAGGGGAAGACACGCAAGATCACACAGCAGGGTGTACCAACCCAATAAAGTATAGTAGTTCCCAAGATCACTTAGCCTGGGCTCCTAACCACAGTCCCAATTTGGGAATGACATAAAGTCAAGTACACAAGATGACTTAGCCTGGTACCAAATTCCCATGTCGTCAAACACGGTTTCCAGCTATGAGCCCTTACACTCAAACGCCTTCTTCGGGAATCCACCTATCTCATGAAAAATCAATGCATTCAACTTCATTTAATTCCATCACATATCATATTCTGTAGGGTATCGTCATACCCGGCTTGCAACCCATTAATATCACATCATTCTTTCATGCAACCATTATATTCATCATATTTCAACGAAACAACCCTCTCCTTGCAAGTCAAAAGTCATAACCATTTTTGAAATATCTCATGTCATGCTTGTCAAGATAATTTCAAACATTTCATATCATATGAGAATTCAAAACAAAATCATATCAAGAGAGGGATTTCATATAATTCATTCTCTCAAGTTAACATCTTTTCGGAATACATGCATATACGTATATCTTATATCAAATCACTTCAGGAATAGGCCTAAAGACCAAATCAATAGCATAAAACGTTTAAAACATAATCATATTCGTAATTTCAAAACCCCTATTTTGAAAACATGAATTTTAAAGCCCATGAGATTTTTGAGATAATCCCACGTACCTCTATATGCGGAAATAATAGGTGCTTCTTGAATCCTACATTGCGGGAATTCCAAATCTTCAATTTGTTTTTAAAACCCACGGTTGAATTTTGAGTTGCTTGGGTTTTTATTTTGAAACCCTAAGGAGAGTTCTTGAGAGAAAAATTGAGAAAATGATTATAGTTTGATGAATTAGGGGCTAAATCTGGTGTTATAGACAAAATTTGGGTGAGGTGAAATGACTAAAATGCCCCTAAGAAAACAAACAAAGTCGAAACTGTCCCTCAGTTGACAAGCTAACAGGCTGAAGTAAAACGGGTATAACTCCTTACTCAGATGTTAGATTTGTATGAAACCAGTTGAATTGGAAAGAAGACTCAAAGATCTTTCATTTGATAGGTAGCATCTATTCCAGTTCATTATAGTCAGGGAGTTATGATCATTTGGCGTTGACCCTGAAATGCTGAAAACTGGGCAATAGGCTATGCATTTTGCTACTGTTTTGAAATCCAAACGCAGCCTTATGCGTTCCAAAAAATTTCAAAACTTATCCAATATGTACTATGAGATTTTCCGATCATAACTCAACTTGAAAAATCCAAAAACAGATGTTGGAAAGGTTGAAAAGTTGTATCTCGAAGATTGCCAGCTAAAATGACTCTAAGTCCTCATTACACTTAGAAAAATTTTCAAGTTTTAAGTCTAAGAGTACTCTATTAAAGGCTAATCCATGCACGACTTTTACGGGGTGTTACAGTAATACCCCTTATTCTTTCTAGTTTAATTCAGCTCAAAAGAGAAACATTAAAGACTTAGGACTTGAAATTTTAGCTGTGTTGAAGATTTAGTCTTACTTTTGGCCTCTAAACTTTGACGACTTTATTCTCGGCCTTTACAACCTTGGAATGTCAATTTATAAGTTGTTTCATGATCAGGGTAGTCCATAGTACCTCCGGGGTGAGTTTCGGAATTTTTGGGGAAGGATTGGGTCATGTTTGGTTAGCCAAAACAGAACCTCGACGCGATATTGCCGCACCACATCGATGTATACAACGTGATGCATCGTTATTCGTGTTGCAATAAGTGATGCAATGCATTGCTGATCGCGTCGGTGCCCATTTTTTGTGTGTTAAATGACGGGTTATGGGGAACATTTGAGTCATTTACCCTCACCCAAATCAGCCCAAAACACAATTTTAGTGCCAAATAGAATAGATGCTTCATTATTCATCTTTTTCTTCTCCAAGAACAAAACCCTAGCTCCAAGAATCAAGAACAATCCCATAACTCCTACTCCAAGAAAGCTTATAATCCAAAGTTTCGGGTTCAAGAACTTCAAGAAGAAGCTTCAAGAACACCATTAGAGAGTCAAAGATTCAAGCTTTTACATTCAATTCATCAAGCAAGGTATGTGGGGTAATGAACAAGGATCCTCTTTCATCCTTGTGCCCTAAAACTAGTTTTCAAAGTTGAATTTATTTGATTTACAGTTTAGGGTTCATACCCAATTATCATTATTTGAAGATGTTGATATTTCAAGTGGTTAAATGTTGAATTGACTCTCTACTTTTGCATGTTTATGCGTGTGAGATGATTTTATATACATTGAAAATTAAATTTCACTATCTTGACTAGAATTATGCAAGAATTTCAAGATTTTTATTATTGAGCATGACTTTATGATAATTTGACATGAGTTTGATCATGGGTTTTAATCCCTAAGTATGAGTATTGATATTTCAAGAGGATGATGCCTTTAAGCATCCCATGATTAGTTTACACTCAGATTTTTTAGAAAAGATTTGATCTTTTGATCCTCAGTTAAGATATGAAATCTACTTTACAATTTTGATTACAGTTATGTTATAGTTTTGATTACAGTTTAAAGTAAATCGATGCATAACTGGTTTTCATTGTAAACCCTTATGTTGGTTTTAAAGTGGATTTCCTACAGAATGAGCATACAAATTAAAGGGAGTAGTATTTAGCACCGAGTGGGAAGTGTGGGTTTAGCACATCCTACTTCCTAGAACTACGAGCCAACATAGGTACAGATTTAGATTATATTCTATTTGTATATGGATACAGATACAGATTGTGATCACTTAGATTAGGTTATACTCCTTGGCTCTTATGACACCTCTCCCCAATGTGAGGTTTTCCCATAAGGGAACTAGACATTGGACCCTATGATAGCTCACATAGTGTATGTCGGTTAGAAGAACCTCCCTAACAGCAAAGCTTTACAAAACAGTTTTTAAAAGAATTCCCTACAGAACAGAGTAATTGTAATAGAAAAGAACAACAGAAAAGCTTTTAGAAACTAAGAGTAAAGGCTCACGATTTTATCCAGATATTTTTTTGCATAAGTCATTAGCTATGAGGTTTCAGATTTTAGTTTACAGATACAAAGGTGAGTCCTTTTACACTTAACTTAGATGATTTGAAACCGGACTTGACTTCAGTCCTACTTACTTTACTAGCAGAAAGAGTAAAAGTACAACTTTCAGAACTAAATGTTATGACTTACTAGATTTATGCAGTATGTTTTTTCTATCCATGGTTATGATTTTTTAAGTTTTTAGACATTTCATGCAGTTAAACTCGGTTCAGTTCAAATAGTATTTAAGTATTTTAGTGTACCGCATGCTTATATCATCTTTATTTGAGTCATCGGAATGAGAAGCAGGCTTTCAGGGTTAGCTCGGGACTACTTGTAGTCCAGAGCACCGTGTAGCATCCAGAGACTCATTTTCAGGGAGTTACAATATGAAACATAAATTAAATTTTAAAAGGGATTCTTAAACTCCAAGGATGGAAGGAACCCAAGGACGAACATCTAACATACCTTTGTTGTTGAATTCGTGAGAGTTGTTGGTGATTGCTTGAAGCTTAGACTTGAATTTGATGAACCTAGGGTTTTGTTCTTGAGAGGATTTGTGAAATATAAGAGAGTTTTGCCCTTTCTAATCCTTAATTTTGTGTTTTGGGTTGTATTATGGTGGGGAAAAGACTTAACTACCCCTCTGGACCCATAACTAATTGGTCAAGAAAATGTGCCCAGTGACGCTACAGCCGACGCGCTTCATTGATCCCCGATGTTATGGGCATCACACCGCATTGCTTGCCAACGGGGTACTCAATGCGACGCGACCTAATCGCGATGGGCTGTTGTTTCTGTCAGCCAAACATTCCTCAAATGCCATCCAAAAAGTCCAAAACTCACCAAAAATGTATTATAGACAACCCTGATCATGAATTAACTTAAAAAACAAATTTTTCGAGGATGGGAAATTCGATAATAAAATCATCAAAGTTTGAGGCCAAAAATGATACTAAGTCTTCAACACTTAGCTACATTTTTGTGATGTCTTAGGCATCTCATGTATACTTTATGAGCTGAATTTAATTGGGAAGCATATGGGGTATTACAATCAACTACCAAACTTCTGGACCTCAGGAAAAGCACCAGCACAGACATAGACATGGTCCGGTTAGCTCTGGACAGGTTCAAATAGGAGGGTATCAAGTTGTTCAATTGAGTGTTTACCCATATGGATTCCCTATAGACCTAAGTCTACTCCTCCAATGATGAACTATCCATTTTTGTTCAGAATTCCTACTCTTTCTTCAAGAACATTGAAAAATCATATGACACCTTCTGCCACAATATGCACAATACCTTGGCCTACTTTCTCAAGAAGCGGTGAATGATGTCTTTTTTTAAAATTCAAAAGGGGGTCCTATCAATTATTTTGTTGGGTTGTATGAAGATATTTTTACACTAACTGCTACACTTTTTGTTTTTCCTAAAACTTTCTAGTTAAAGATTATATCTCTGCTATTTGTCTACTGCCTTTTTTTTATTGTTCTGTGTTCTTTGATTATGACAAAAGGGGGAGAAAGACAAGAACATCAGAAGTGCCTAAAAGTTAGGAGAGAAAGTTAACTTTCAATTAGTAAGAGTCGACTGACACTCACAAAGTCTGGAATAACAGAAGTGTTTTCAAGTTCAGGAAGCATGCCGACTACCATGACAGATAGGGAAGTCAACTGATGTTTATACTTATTTATCATTATCATAAAGGGGGAGATTGATTCAAGTTTTAATAATGACAAACTAATAAAAAGACTTTTGCAATATATTGGAAGATCTCTAATGATGGAAGGATATCCCACACAAGGGTATGAAGGATCAAAGAAGGCTAATTCAACATGGAAGTTAGTAAGAGAGCCGGCTCCAAAAATAGAAGGGCATCCAATCATGAAGATCCACGGCCACGACATCTAAAGAGTATGGCAAGAAAATCAATCAAGTATTTGAATAAAAGGAAGAATGATCACAATCCAAAAATCAACACAACTCAAATCAATCAAAAACTAGAACAAGAAGAAAGTAAGACCACAACCTCTACAAGAACATGTATAGTTGTGGAAGTTGCATTAAGTATGGACATATCTGCTATGGACATACTTTATGGTGCCATCCCTCAATTAAGGAATTAACTCAAATACTTGATTGATAAGAAATCTCTTGGGTTTACTTTTATGAAGCAATGGTAGAGAAAGTTAGAAACTATAAAAGAAGAGACAAAAGGCTGAAGCAGACACGCAACTTCAAGGAGAAACCTCAAAGTGTCTCAATCTTAGTTCACAAATCTTTGAATTCCTTATATTACAATTATTATATAAAGAATATGATCGAGTCAGCTTTATAATACAAATTGAAGTTGTGTCACAGGATCTAAGGAACAAAATAAGTCTTCAGAACTTGTTTCTCATCATTATACTCGATCCCTACATTGAAAGATCTAAGGAAACGTTGAAAGCCAAGGAGATTGAAAGTAGGCACCATATTGGTATTCCAAACCAGGATAAATATTCGTGTCTTATACTTTAAATTTAGTTATTTACTTGTTTGTTTATTTCAAATCTAATATGCTTTGTTAATTATACTGATTTGCAGGCGAGTCGATTGTGAGAAGTCAATAGTCGACTCACAAAAAATTTCAATTCACCCCCTCTTGAATTTTAGTTGCGAGCAATACAGTGGGTAGTTCTTCTCAATCAACACAATTGGACAATCATCAAGATGACTAGACTGACCTTTACAAAGGAATATCATTCAATGATAAGACAGAACTATCTACTTCTTTGTTTATTGCTTGCTTGAAAAAAGATTTCACACTAAAGAAGGTGATTAATTCAAGAAAAGTCTTTTCCTTTAGATGTGCTAATCCAAACTACAAGTGGTGGTTGAGGGTAGTGAAATACGTAAATTCTGACAGATTTTTCATTAATGTTTATGAAAAGTATCACACATGTATTTCGGAGCACATTACGAGGCAAAATCCTCACGCCATGGCAAAGGTCCTCAGTCAATATTTTCATAATAGATTCTCCAATGGAAAAGGCCCTTCTACAAGTGATATGACCAATTAACTCTTTACAAAATTAGGTGTTGCGGTCAGTTATTGGAAGATATATACGACCATGGGGATTGTTAAGGACTTGGTTAGGGGACACACGAGCATGGGTATATAGTCCTCAATGCCTACCGTTACATGCTTGAGTCCACAAATTTTGGAAGTAAGATGACATTGAATATTTGATGAAAACAGAAGATACAAGTATTTTTTTTGTATCCTATGGTGCTTGGATTCTTGGTTTTCACCATTTGAGAAAATTCATATCCATCACCGGGACTTTCTTGAGGAGCAAGTATAATGGAGTTTTGCTAGCGGCAGTGACACAGGAGGCGGGGAGTCACATCTTTTCTGTCGCTTTTTGTGTAGCGAACAAGAAATGTGATACCTAGTATGGATATTTTTTTGAACAAATGTGAAGCTGCGTCAAAGATACCGAAGAGTTCTGTTTTATTTTGGATAGGCATCCAAGTATCCCAGAGATGGGTTCAATTTTCTACACTTCAGCTCACTTTGGTTGTTGCATGAGGCATCTTGGAGATAATATTCGAAACAACTTTCACAATGAAAGGGTCGTGACCCTTTTTTATAGAGCAACTAAAGCAATAATAGAGATGAGTTTTTTTGACCATTTCAATCAAATAATGGATATGCATCCAAAGACAGTAGAACATCTCGTACGTGTCAATTTTAAGAGATGGAGTTGGGCATTTTGTACAGAAAATAGGTACATTCTTATGAATTTAATGTCTAGTTTGAGTTAAAAATTTAATATGATGCCGTATTAAGTCATTCTGTTGTATAGGTATAATATTATGACGTCAAACATAGTTGAATCAGTGAATTCATTATTTGGCATTGAAAGAGAATTTCCCATCGTGGCTCTACTTGATGAAATAAACAAGAAGTGTGGAAAATTATTTCATGAAAGGCATATGCAGTTCGCAAATGTAGGAACCTGATTTGTTCTAGAAGCGGAAAAAAATATCAACGAACATCAATTTGGAGTATAGGTTATTTGCTCATCAAATAGCAGATTATAAGTTCAGTATCGACTGTCATAGTAATGTTGCCACGGTCAATCTTCAAACAAGATCTTGTACATGCAGAGTTTTTGACTTGGACAAAACACCCTGTCCACATGCTATGGCAACGCTTTAAGCCAAATATAGTGCACAATATGGAATTAAAATTTATAAGTGCCCATATCCATATTATTCGGTGGAAAGATATATACTATCATATAGTGAGAACATTAATTCAGTGCCTCCTGAAGAATCTTGGGTTGTTCCTGTAGAGCTTTTGGGGAGATTAATACCTCCTCCATATATTGATCCAAACACTATCAAACTAGGAATAAGGCGATATAAGAGGAGACGTGGAGTTGGAGAATCATTTCCATCAATAAAAAACAAGTTCTCCATATGTAAGAATGCTAGCCACAAAACAACTGCATGCCTGTATTGTAATCCAGCATGATCGTTGTAATAGTAAAACTTGTGTTGTGTTTTGTTATGAACTTTGATATTTTTAACACATTATTCTGAACGTAAATATTATTATTTATTATACAAAATATCTTTTTTATTAACTTGTGCATCAATAAAAAGAGGTAAAATAGGAACTAAATACAACAGACTATAAAATTATTTTCAGCAGACTACCCATCTCTTGCAACAGATGGACATTTGCTGGAAGAGCACAATACAGTTTATCAAACTGGAATGTATTTCTCCAACCGATGACCAATCTGTTGCAATAGATGGGTAAAGTGTTGAAACAACTCAATATATTTCTTCCCATTGGTTTGTGTTTTTCCAACAGATGACCAATCTTTTTCAACAGACGGTCCATATGTTGAAAGAACTCAAAACTCTTGCAATTGCTACTGAATTCAAAATTATGCCAAACACTCAATCCCTACCTCTAACCATCGACATATTGAGAAGAAGAAATATATAGAAAGAAAATTAAATAAGAATTAAAAAGTCAAAGACGACCAAACATAATTTTTTTCATTAAACAAAAATAAAATACATTAGGTCAGTAGATTGGATATAAATTTTAAAAATACATACGCTAAAAGAAAAAATATAACCTAATTATTATCATCATTATTGTTATTGTTATTATTATTATTGCCAGACAGTCAATCATCAATCAGCAGTAACAGGGCCCTCCTCAGCCTCCGAATCTCTCGGAGCATCCTTACTCTCACGGCACCTAACTCCCACTGCAGGTTATTAACCTACTTCTGAAGTTCCCGCATAGTATCGCGTGGAATAGTAATGTCCCAAACGGTATCAGCCATATCTAGAACACACATGAATTGAAAAAAACATAAACACAAAAGTAAAGAAAAGAATCCAAATGTAGTACGACGTATACTACCAACTGGGTATATTTACACAAAAAAAAAACTTACCCGAGTCAGGGAAAGAAACCTGTTCTTTGAAGAGAAGTGGTTGAAGATGTAATATGAGAGACAAGATGCAAAAAATAATTAAAGTGTAGTAGAATTAACGAGTAAGGAGGGACCTTTTTATAAAGGATTGGATTTGAATGTATTAGGCAAAACGGCACGACTGTTCACCTCCATTTTATTAATTACATTCAAACTGGTGACTCTTTTATTACTGTGAAAAGTCATGACTTAATTAAATCAAGATGGTGACTTTTTTATTATTGTGACAAGTCATGACTCTTCAGCTTCTTAATATTAATTAGTTCTTAAAATTAAATAATTATTTTTCTCAATTAAATAATCAAAGACTTCTTACCTTTTCAATAACCATTTCTTCTAATAATATCTATTTTTATTGAGTTGCGGCAATAAATAGTCCATTTGTTGCATCAGATAACCCATCTGTGCCAATAAATTTACCATCTGTTGCAACAAATGGTCCATTTGTGCAATGGATGATCCATCTTTTCAACAAATGGGATATTTGTTACGACAAATGGACCATCTGTTGGGGGACCATATTTTTTAATAATGTCCATATACCTTAGTTAATTCAAACTAGTGACTTTTCAATTATTTAAATTAAAAAAAAAAAAAAAAAAGAGAAAAGTCACAACTTTTTGCCTATTTAATATTTACATCAGTTAATTAAAATTAAATAACTATTTTTTCCTATTTTAAATTGTGTTTATCGTTTATTTCATTATTATTTACTTATGAACCATTTTTCTTTATTATAATTGAAAAGTCATGACTTTTCACCCTTTCAATAACCTTTTTTTATTGTTAATAATCGTTTTTAGTCAGTTTTTCCAACAGATGGACCATCTGTTGAAACATATTTGTCATCTATTCGAAGAACACATCTGTTGCAAGAAGAGGGTTTTGAGTTTTTCCAATAGATGACCCATCTGTTGCAACATATTGGTCATTTGTTGGTTGAACGCAATGCAGTCTGATGAACTGTAATATGTTCTTCCAGTCAATGTCCATCTGTTGAAACACATGGGTAATCTGCTGAGTATATTTTTTTTAGTCTGTCGTATTTAGTTCCTGTTTGGTTACCTCTTTTTATTGATGAACAACTTATTAAGAACATATTTTATACAATAAATAATAACATTTATATCCCCAACAATGAGTTAAAATTATCAAAGTCCATATCAAATAACAACACAAGTTTTCTATTACAACGAGCAGGGTACATTACATATGTGACACTTGTTTTTTCTTGATGAGCTTGTAGTCCTTTGACGTTCAAGATGGTTACCCATTGATCCTCCGTAGTTTTGTACACTAATTCACGATGGGAACTGGAGATTAAACATTGTTTGACATGGATGGGGTAGAAAGAATAAAGTGCGTGCAGATGGATGGATCTACTTTTATGCATGAGAGTTATGTATTACTGATCAGGTTATCATGACAACACACATAAAGTACAGTGATTTTATGAATGCAATTTTTTTGTCGATTAGGCATTAATCCTTCAAAAAAGATCGTGCATTTTATACTTAAGTTTAATAGGTGTGAACTGATAAGGACGAAGGGTTCCAAGAAAATGGTGTTGATACCCTATTAAAATTTAATGATGGTTTTGCTCATGTTTATGCATAAAGTTCTGAGAAGAGATCAATATTTGATTGTAGTGTAGAGATTCAATAGTGATTAGACCGATTTTAATGGTGCAATAGATTTAGAGAAGGACTTTGAAGCCTCCCAAATACAGAAAACAATAATGGAAAACCAATTGAAATTCCCATGATCCAAATTTATATGGATGGGTTGCTCGGGGAGTCTATCATACAGTAGAAGATGTATGGGAGAATACCTGTGCGGGAAAGGGGAGGTGGAGAAGACCATATATCATCTCAGGCCTTGTTTAAGAGGGAACACAGGGCAGCAAGTAAGGAACTTCTAGCCAATCTGGTTAATGAAATTGACTTGAAAGATGGAAAAACTAAATGAGCTGCAAATGTGAAAGTGTATCCAAAAATTAAAATCAGTCAGTCGTTGTTGAAAAGAAAAATGGTAAAGTGGACTGGAGCTGGACACTTTGCTAGGGAACTACGACTAGCTAGCATGGCCTGAATGAAAACCCACAAAGCACAGGATCAAAACTCTAAGAAAGCAGCTTGGCGAGCATCGGGAGGTGATAAGATGGTCAGTCAGGAGCGAAACTTAACGAAAAGACTCCTAAAGTAAATATAAGGGAAGCCAAGGCGTCAATTTTTGAAGTCTAACTTGCATCCCATGCCTTATGTTTGTGGTTCTGATCTGTTCAATGGCAGTAGTAACAAAAAGGTCTGAAGTTGGGATAAAAATCCCATGCCTTTATGTTTCCACTGCCTTTGACCTGACTAGAACCATAAGCACAAGGCCTGGGATGCAAGTTTAACTTCAGAAATTTCCACCTTATCTTGGTCCCTTATTTTTACTTCAAGAGTTATTGGTTTAAGTTTCATTCCTGACTGACCATCTTACACCCCTCGGTGTTTGCAAAGCTTCATCCTTAGAGTTCTGATCCTGTGCTTTGTGAGTTATCACTTAGGTCGCGCTAACTAGTTGCAGCTCCCTAGCAAAGTGCACAACTCTAGTCCACTTCACCATTTTTCTTTTCAAAATCGACTGATGGATTTTTATTTTTGGATACACTTTCATTTTTTAGGTCATTCAGTTTTTTCATTTTTCATGTCAATTTCATTGGCCAGATTCACTACACGTTCCTTGCTACCCTATTTCTCTTCTTTAATAAGGTCTGAGTTGATATATGGTATTCAGTGCCTCTCCTTTCCCTCGCAGATATTCTCCCAAGCACCTTTGTTGTATAAACATCACCCCGAGCAATCCAGCCATATAAATTTAGACCAGGGCAATAACTATATTGATTTCCATTCTTTTTTGAAGCTGTACGAGGCTTTAAGGGCCTTTCAAAAGTCCATTGAACCTTTAAAATTAGTCCAATCACTGTTGAATCCTTACACTGCCACCAAAAACTTGGTCCCTTCTCCTAACTTGACTCATAAACATTAGCAAAACCATCATTAAACCGTAATAGTGTATGAACACCACTTATTTTATCCCTCGGCCTTATCAGTTCGAACCTATCAATCTTAACTGTAAAATGCAATATCTTGATTGAATGATTAATTCCTAATCAGTAAAAAAATTCATCCACAAAATTAGTGTACTCTATGTGTGTTTTCATGATAACATGATCAGTAATACATACCTCTCACATATGAAGTGGTTCCATCTGCAAGAATCTTATTCCTTCGAACCCATCTTTACTCTAGCCTTTTATGTTGGTCGGGCAAAAGTTGATCCACTTTCACTTCCTTTTCTTTTAGGAGACATCTTTTATCTACAAACAAGAGAAAAACAAAAATAATATTACAATTGATGTTTGTATAGTTTTCAAAAAAGAGGTAACACAAAATTTAATAAATATAATAGATTCACAATCTGTTTAACAGATGACCCATCTGTTCAACAGGTGACCCATTTGGTGCAACAAGTGACCGACATATTGTAATAGGTTATCGACATTTTGCAATAGATAGGTCATCTATTGTTAGAGATCAAATAAGCCTTGCTACTAGTTTGATTTCTTCCAAAAGGTGCTTCGTCTGTTTTGCAACAAAAGGGTATTCCAACAATTGATTCATCAGTTGCAACAGATGGAGAATCTGCTGGAAGACTGATATTGGTTCATCAGTTCCAGCAGTTGCACCACCAACACCACTAACAACATCAACATCAAAGAAACAAACAAGAAAAACTGATACTGCCAACAAGGCTTTTAAAGTTCTCCCATTCAAGACTTAAAAACACATTTTCTTCAATTTTCTCAATAAATAAAATATGGGTAATGGGTAAATAAATAAAAACAACAGATCCAAATAACTAATTTAAATGACCAATGTAAAAATATGATATTCATAATTTCAATTTTCATCATAGAAAAACATGATAAATTTGATGAAACGGGCAAAGAAGAAGACAAGAAGCCAAGAATAATAGTAGAGAGCGCAGATCTAACAGTGAACCCTACCTAGATGTCAAAAGCAAAGGGATCAAAAAACCAATTACAGTCGAGAAAAAATATAGATTGGTTGAGATCCAAAATAATCCTCAATCAAAAGAGGAGAGAGAAAGAGAAAAAAAGGAGATGTTTGGTATTACCCTAAAGAGGAGAGAAAGAGAAAGAAGACAGATGAATTATTTAATATGTGGTTGAAGGAGATCAGATAAGTTTAAATATTTATTAATAATTTATGGTGGTGAAACTCTTTGAGGAGACGGTGACGGTGACATTAAAAAGACAAGATAAGACAACTCAAGGAGGTGATTTTTGAGTTATCCAACAAAACTTTTTACCACCTTAGCATTTTTTTTATTTATTTCGGATAGAAAATTTCTTTACAAATAAAAAAATATCTTAAAATAGATAAGTCATATGTTGCAACAGATATCTACATGAGTTTGAAAATTTCCAAAAGATCAGTTATCTGTCGCAATAGATGGCAATACCTATTTGTTAATTTCCAATAGATAATTCATCTGTTGCAACAGATGTCATTAATTGTTTGATAATTTTTAATAGATAAGTCATCTATTGCAATAGATGACATTATTTTCTAGATAATGACAAATAGATACGTCATTTGTCACAACAGGTTGAACATCTATTCTAATAGATATCTATGATTGTTTGATAATTTTCAATAGATGTGTCATCTATTGCAATAGGTTAGTCCTCTATTTATTCATATCAAGTCATTGTTTGAAATATCTAAATTAATTTAGCTAGAATTAGGGATGGATTGATAGGATCAACTACAATTTCAATTGAGTCATTACAATCGTATGCTATTGGAGTTGCGTTTGTCCTAACCTGAGTCGTCGACTGATCAATTTGAGTTGAAATGATTCATATCAATCCATTGTTTGAAATATCTAAATTGATTTATCTAGAGTTAGGGATAGATTGATAGGGTTAACTATAATTTCAATTGAGTAGTTGCAATTTCATGATGTTGGAGTTGCGTTCATCCTGACCTGAGTCGTCAACTAATCAATTTGAGTTGAAATAATTCATATTAAATTATTATTTGAAATATTATTAAATTCATTAAAATTTCAATTGAACTTAATACAATTTATTATAATGAAACTGTTAAAGTTTATCTCTTTTTACAAAATTAATTAAGATCAATTCGGACCAAATTAACATTTTAAAAACTTGTCATTCTTTTCCAAAATACAAATCAAACCATACAAATTATCAATTTGCGTGAAAAACATTTCATCATTTCAAATCTCGAGTTCTCACTCTTTTCTTTCTCTCTCAACAATACAAACAACAACTACTCAACATATTGCTAAACCTTTCACAATAAATCATTTTTTTTCCTATTTCTGACCATATAATTGTTATTTTTGACTTTATTCTTGCTAGTATCCATCATTTTCTCTGTCTTCGCAGGTAATAGAGTTTGAGAAGAGTTCTACATTTGTTCTTTTATCTAAAAAATAGGGCTTTTTAGTTAATGATAAAAAAGAAGACTTTTAGTTGTATTATCTTTGAGAATGGGTTAACAATTTTTAGTTTTGATGCTAAAAGCATAGGAAGAACCCGAGAAAATCCTAGTTTTTATTGTAGTGTTCCGTTGATTATCGTGGTATTATTGGATGGTGTTGGTGGCATTGGTGGTAGTGGTATTAGTGGTTTTGGTGTTGGTGTTCGTGATAATGTTGGTATTGGTGTTGGTGGTATTGGTGGTGGTGTTGGTGGTCTTGGTGGTGATGGTGGTCTTGGTGGAATTGGTGGTGGTCTTGGTGGTGGTTTTGGTGGTGTTGGTGATGATTTTGTTAGTGGTGATGGTTTTGTTAGTGGTGTTGGTGGTCCATCTATTGCAATAGGTGGAACATCTGTTGGGAGATATTAACATAGGTTTTCAAATAGATTCCCCATCTGTTGCAACAAATGTTTCAGCTATTGGTATAAAACAAACCAGTAGCAAGTCTGTTTTGATCTTATCCATTAGGTTGTTTATCTGTTGCAATAGATTATGCATCTTTCATAACAGATGATTCATCCGTTCCAATTGATGGGTTATCTGTTGGAATATTTTTGTGTGATATGGCATATAAAAAATTATTGAAATTTGTCTTAACTTTTTGAAAAATTATGCAAACATCAATTGTAATGTATTTTTTGTTTTTCTGTTGTTTGTAGTTAAAAGATGTCTCCCAAAAGAAAAAAAAAGAAACTAAAAGTGGATCAACTTCTAACCACCTAATAAACACGGCTAGAGTACAGATGGATTCGAAGGAACTTCTTGAACAATCTCAGTCAGGGAAAAGTGAAGATAAGGAACGTTATGAAAATAATGTTGAGGGAGGTGGAGAAGGGTATGAAGAGGATGGTGAGGAAAATAAAAGTGAGGAGGAAGAAAAAGAAAAAGATAAACAAGAAAAGGGGGAAGTAGAAAGTGAGAAAGATGATGATCAACATGATAATAATGCATCACCAATGGGGCATGAATTAAGATTGAAATCATAGCATGATCCTATTAAAACTATTAGTACTTACAGGTTTCAAGTTGAGATACCGATAGATGATCCTGAAGAACTAACTAGTGATTTTGTAGTTAAATCTCAATTGGGGAAATCTTTTGATGAATTTAGGAATACTATGAAGAAGGAAAAACTAGAGGAATTTTTTAAGAAGAGCTGCTATGGGAAATGTCTTGATTTGCCGGGGGATAACAATGCTCTTTTCCAAATGAGCATGGTATATGGTCTTCTCAAGCGCAGCATTAAGTACATGGGGGATGACAAAGATTGAAAGAGGAGGTTAAAAATATGGATGAAATCTGAATCAACTACTGTGGCATACTAGTTTATTTTGGCATGAAAGAGTTTGTCATAGTGACAGGCTTAAGATGCAATCGTCCAAAAGAATCTCTTATCAAGGAAACACCCCACAAAAAGTCCAAGGAAATCAGGACATCCAAACCACCACTATCAAATAAAGGCAAGGAATTATCCAAGCAACCACCCACCAAAACCAACAAATGCAAGGAAAAAATAGATGGGTTGTTGGACATTGTTAGACGTTGCTACAAAGACACGATGTTGTTAGAAGATCTCAAGGATAAAGCCACACCAAAGATGTACAAGGAGAAATTGTGTTTAGTTTGGTTTGCTTATCCCGTTATATTGGCAAGAGATGTCTACAAATTCATAGAAGATGATTTGTTAGATCTTGCTGAGGATCTTGAGAAATTCAACCATTATCCCTGGGGATATGACAGCTACAAGTTGACTGTCAAATATTTATTGATAAAGTCATCCCCAAAGACGATCACCTTGTATGGCTTTCATTGGGCTTTCAAGGTAAATATAATAACTATTTGTATACTCTTGCATTATTTTATATTGAATAATTATTATGACTTTTTTTGGTTTGCTTCCTGTTTACATTTTTTAGGCTTGGGCATTTGAAGCTATTCCTCTCCTCTAAAAGTAGGTCAAGGATTACCCAGATGAGATTTCTCATCCAAGGACTTTTAGGTGGTTGGCTGCAAAGAGCAACACAAGAATTAAGTAGGTTGATCTATTTAACCCTACAGATGATGTAGTAAGTCTTCTTTCAAGTAATATAATTTGACTCAAATAAAGATATTGAAACAGATGATTCATATATTGCAACAAATTGGTAATCTGTTGGTTTTATCTTAATAGATTACTCATCTGGTGCAACAGATTGGTAATCTGTTGCAATAGATGAGTCATTTTTTGCAAAAGATTACCAATCTGTTGCTTTGGTTTTCTGAACATAACTTACCAAATTACCCATCTACTGCAACTTATGCAACAAATGGGTAATCTGATGTAAAAGATGGTTAATATGTTGCCACATATGAATCATTTGTTGCATTATAAAAATCATCGTCGCATAAGTTACCTGTGTTAACATATTTCCCAACTGAATGCAAATTATTATTTGATTTAAACGTATCTATCATTTTTAGGTTGTGCATCCATGAATCGTACCCACTCAACAAGATTTAGAGAAGACTTTTTTTATTACTATAGGTCTTATTGATACAATAGCAAACCCAACGGTGGAGTTAATAAAGAAGGAATTGGCTGAAGCAACAACCATAAGAGGAGCGGTTGGTAAGGTCAGCCTAATGTTGAGGATCTTTATGACAAACCTACTGTAACAGATACGGGTGCTGCTTCTGGGGGTGTTGCTAGTGGAGTTGTTCATATTGGTGGCAGCCATGCTGAAGCTGATACTGATGCTAGTCATGATGATGAGCATATTTATGCTCAAGAAAAAACAAATATGTTTGAAATCACCCCTTACACTGTCCCTCTCACCCTAACACCAGTCCCTTTCACCCTTACAGTGGTCTCTCTCACCCCTCTTCACCCTCATGTTCACATTGTAAATGCAAAGACTTCATGGACATACAGGATAAAATCCTTGAAAGAATAGATACTATGACTAAAGTGTAAGACCCCACAAAATTCTAGTCATTTTCTTCCTAAACAGCATGCCAAAAGAGGCCCCAGGCTTAGAAAATTCCAGCTAAGTGTCAAGACTTAGAATTATTTTAGCCTTCAAAATTAGAGGGTCTTATTTTCGACCTTCCCGACCTTAGTATGTTGATTTTCAAATTTATTCATGATCAAGGTCACTTATAGGTCATCTCAGGCGAGTTTCAGATTTTCCAGACTAGCGTAAGGATAAGTTTGGATGTCCAAATTAGCAAGGGGTCGTTATAGTTCTACATCGCGAGGGCCAGTTGACCCAGCTCAGGGTCGCATCGTGAGGGTTGCTTGACCCGATAAGGGTTCGCATCGCGATGGTATCTTGACCCAAGTATAGGTCGTGATGCAATGGGGACCCGTCCAGCATTATTCTATCCAGGTTTTTGGGGGGCAAATGGGTCATTTTTTTCCACCCTTATTCAGCCTTAACACGAAATTAATCATCCTATAGGGCAAAATCTCATTCTTCATTCATAAACTATCTCAATAACAAGCCCTAGCTTCACCAAGTTCAAGAATCAAGTCCCAAGAACTCATCCCAATCTTTACAAAATTAACAATCAAGGTATGTTAGGTGTTCATCCAAGGGTTTCCTTCCACCCTTGGAATTCAAGAACCTCTTATAAAAATCACAAGTTGATTGCTTTCATTTCATGTTGAATTTGATTGTATTCAAGATTATGATGTTATTTGGGTTTCTAATCCATGTTTTATGACAAGATTCATGTGAATTAATTAACCTATGTGTGGTGTTATGCGGATTTATGTTTAAAGCCCCCTTGAAATTGTGAGTTGGAATTGTAATCATGATGCTTACATTGTTTATTATTATTATGTGCATGAATTATGCTCTCCAAGTGTTTGATAAAGTGTTCATGTGAGTCAAAGGATGAAATCATGACATAAGAGTATGTGTACAAGTTCATGCCTTGCAAGTGTTTGATAAAATGCCTCAATGAATCTATTGTGATAATGTGACTAGTTATCATGCTTTTAAGATTGTGCCATGTTTTACTATTTATGCTATTGAGTTCTGGGGGTATTCCATACCCCAAAACCTAGCTGTTTACCTAGAATTTCAGTAGTTTCAAAAGAGTCTCTGTCATGTCACATACAGTAGTACTCAGTTAGTTACCGAACTTAGTGTATTCAGTCAGTTAACAGAACCCAGTAAACTTAGCCCAGTTTAGTTAGACAGCACTATTAGTAATAGTTTAGTCAAGCCTAGTACAGTCTAGAAATAAGTTCAGTATCCATTCAGTTAAGAGTAGAATTCAGCACCGAGATAACCCAGGGATGGGGGCATTCCTATCAGTGAAGGGTTTGACCCTTAGTAGCAATCCCTGTGTTACAGAACTATGTATCCAGCGTAAGTTGAGATATCTTCCTTCCAGATCAGGGTTGATACAAATCGTACGAGTTTTCCTACCAGTGAGGGTTGACAAAAGGTCTTCCTTCCAAATAAAGTTAACTCACAGTCATTGTTAGTATCCCTTGGCAAGGTGCTAAGACCCTTCCAACTGGGGCCACAGGTTGGACCCTAACTCAGTTCATAATTAGGGTATGTCGATTAGGTGAACACTCCCACAGTTACAGTTATAGTTTCAAACTCAGTATAATATCTCAGTTCAGTTTTCAAAATTAGGACTGTCAGACACAGTCACCCAGCTCAGTACAGAACTAAGTTTGGTTCCATAGAATCAGGATTGATAGAAATAGTAACCCTGTAATCAGTAATTACAGCAGTTTTAGATATACATGTACTTTTATTCAGCTATATTCATGTTACTCAGCCAGTTATTGTTCATGCATATGAACCCTTGCATATCAGCCTACCTCACTTAGCATACCAGTATATTCAAAGTACCGATGTATACTTTTTCTTTTATGCTATGATGCCTTATATCATAGGTCCAGACGCACGGGCACCTGACCATACTTAACAGTCCAAACTATCAGCAACAAAATTAGTGATGAGTCTTCATAGTCCGAGGACAGAGTTATCATTTCAGTATTTCAGTTGTTTAGTATATTCAGTAGTTGGAGTTAGTTGGGGACTTGTCCCATCAACTCCATGTTCAGACAATTAAAGGCTTTCAGGCTAGACTATTTCAGATAAATGTTCAGTTTTTAGTATTTATTTATCAGTATTTATTTATCAGTATTTGATTTTAGTTATAAACCTTATGGTAGATTCAGCCTAATTTTTGCATTTTTATAGTGTTTGCAGCAGGTACTAGTCATGGGTTAGCTTGTGGTCCTTCAGGATTATGAGCACCGTGTGACATCCGGAGTGCAGACTCAGGGCATTACATAAAGATATTGAGAAATTGAAATCCAAGAGGGTTGTCATACTAGCAAAGAAGGTGAGTGAGCCATACACTCCTATAATGGAGGTTAGGAAGAAGAAAAAAGTAATTAGACATATACTCTCAATTATGAAATAAAAAAACTGCAACTCCTCCTCCTCCAAAAGTTGTTGAAGTTCAAGGACCATTGAAGAAGTTGGACATATACGCGGAACTTGACGCCAAATAGAAGATTGTTCTAACAAAGACCATAAATTCCGAGCAATGTGCAAGAACCTTCACCGTGAATACCTTTTCCCACCAAGACTTTAAGAAGATGACAGATATGGACGTGTGGTACGTTAACATGGTAAGTTTACTTGTCCTAACCTATCCTTCTAATATACTCTATGAAGAAGAATCTACTCAATAAATGTGTTATCTGCTGCAAAAGTTGTGTATTCTGGTGCAACTGGTGGTGTTCTGTCATAACAGATTACCCATCTATTGCATAAGTTGCATTAGATTAGTAGTCTGTTAACAGATTCAGAGAACCTTATGCAATAGATGGTCCATTCGTTGTATCTTTCCACTTTATTTTTCTTTTTTAAAACTACTAACCTATTTAAAAATTGTCTTCTTATATCACAGTATGTTGATGAAATTCTCTGTCTCATAAGGGGAAGGCAATTAGCGTACCCGGATGCTTATGATGCTGGCGATAGGATAATGGACGTCAACTTTTACAATAATTTAAAGGATAGGTACGATGAGCTCATTGAGTTGGCATCAACTCCCGGTGGCCTGCGATTTGATTTGTTAGTTTTTGGGTTTGAATGAGATGAAGATATGATTAATTATAATAGATGAAATAGGCCATATCCACACGGCAAGGACTGGACAAAAGCAAAGAGAATTCTTGTAGTCATGAACGTGGAGGTAAAATATTTTCTGGCCGCTTTTGAGATACTACTCGAGGAGGGAATGATGAAGGTTTATGACTGCAACTTACCTGTCTTCGATGAGGATGATTTTTTACCAAGATGCAGCCACTATTGGCATTGTTCCCCAACTTGTTGAGGCAGAGTTAACTGATGAATCATTTGCCAGCGAAAGTGTTGAAGTAAAAATGGGGTTTTGAAGGTCGAAACAAGGACAAGGATCTTCCAAAAAATGAAACCGGTGTCGCATGTAGGTCGTACGCACTTGCACACATCGAATGTTTGCTAACCGGCATAGAAATGGCCAACCCAATAACCTTTATATGTGATAACACTGTGGCAACGATGCAATACATCTGGGCTTATGGGGTACTAACTAAATGCTTGGAGCCTGTGTATAAAAAAAGATGTAGAAACACAAACATCATCACAATCTTTATTTCATGACAATTTTTTTATTTGAAAAATTATTTTTTTTATAATGCAACAGATTGTCTATCTGTTCTGATAGATAGTTTATCTGTTGCAATAGGCTGGTCATTTGTTGCATTATGTAGATGTTTATATCTAAGTCTATCTGTTGTAATAGATAGGTCATCATTGGAACAAATCAAAACATTAGGAAGACCTATTTGATAATTTTCAATAGATGACCTACATGTTGCAACATATGTCTAAATTTGTTTGATAATTTCCAACAGATATATCATCTATTTCTAGTATTTCATTTTAATTAATAAGTTCAAATCTAAGGATAACATAGACAAAATAAAATAAATTGAAACCTTCAGAAATTACATGAAATAAATTAATAAATAAATTAAATGTAAAAATAGTGTTATGGATACAGATGAACTACTCAACAAATAAATTAACAATTTATTTTTTGGTGCCAATAATTTCTAAGGAGAGTTTATTACTTTGACAGACTCACCTTATAAAGATCTACTCAATAAGGACAGGTTGTTCTTCATTCGGTGCTATGAAATTCGGTTTTATTCGTCGTAGATCTTAATTGTCGCTTGCGTAAGGGTTTTGAGCTTTTGCTTTTTCGTATTTCAATAAAAGAGTAGCATATATTTTATGAAGTAATCTGACATCAATTCCATCATTTAATACTTGTAATCCATCGCTCAAATACTCAGCGTAAGCGACAACAAAAAGACCGCAATCCCTGCCTTTGTAAAAAATCAGATAATTCATATCTTGCAATTAATGTAAGTGTTATGAAATTTAAGAAATGAAACTAAATCATGATACTTGATTGATACTTACTGGCTACTAATGGGTTGTTGCGCATTGCCTATTTTATCCTGGTATGCTTTAATCGTCGACCAATTAGTACGAACCTTTTGGTTCAAAAAGCCACTAATATCAAGGTAATTAGGCAATATTTTGGCCAACTTTTGTATCTTAGACGACAACCCAGAGCGTTTCCTTCCTGACATCAATTCATAAACTCAGATGTGCCTCTCTTTTAGAACGACGATAGCCAACACCCAATGGAATTCATTACCACAATTGATTGGGATGTACACTTTGTTGACCAAATGCCAAGGTAAGTCACCTGGAATGCTAAAACCTTTGATGATGTTAATTAAGCATTCCTCATCTCAAAAAACTTTCGGTTGTTGTTGACAATACCTATCGTAGGCATTATTGATGTAAACTTTGTACAAATAATTTTCTGTCGTATATATGTATTGTTCTTATGTTTGCAACTTGGCCTTCTTTTGTAGGTAGTAAAAAATGACATCGGTGTGCTGCACATATTATCAAACATTTCTAATTATGTGACAATAAAATTAATACACAGATACAATTAAATAAAGTATCAATAGTAAGATGTATGGCATTTAAACCTTATTATTCCAGCAAGTTTGGGGTTGTGACATCAAATAGAATCAATTCTTTATTCTCGAATGTGCAACAACAAAGTCAAACATATCAAAACCAAGACCCGATTCATTCAATTTGTAGTGTTCGTCATTTTATTTTCTGCATGATTTATTTGTGATAATGTCATGTTTTCACAACAAGAATTGGATAAATCAATATCTTTAAAAATGATTTATGTACATGTCGGTATGAAGCTTTAACAGCCCATCGCCAATCCATTCTGAATAGTCATTGATTAACTTTGTTAGTTTTTTGGAGCTTCATCTGAGATGTTGAACCCTTCAAATGGGTAATTCTTCTGTTCTTCCGGACTGACAAACTTTACTTTTTCTTCGTCTTTGGTAGCAGTTGATGTATTGTCAATTGTCATAATTTGTTGTTCAGCAGTAGCTTCTACTGTGACATCCACTTGGAAAGACAGAATTATCAATGCTAATCACAGAGATACAAAAAAATGAAAAAGTATAACTCATCTATTTTAGCAAATAAAATAGGTCTTCTTCCTATTTTTAAATTATACCAATAGATTACCTATTAGTTACAACAGATGGATCATCTGTTGGGATAGATTAAAATAGGAGGAAGACCTGTATGATAATTTCCAACAGATGACCTATCTATTGTAACATATGAATCATCTATTTGGACAAACTAAAATAGTAGGAAGTCTTGATTTAATGTTCCCCAACAGATGACCCGTCTGTTGCAGTAGATAGGTCATCTATTGGTGATAATTAAAATAGTAGGAAAACTTATTTGATTTGCTAAAACAGATGAGACATATGTTGCAACTGATAATGCGTCTGATGCAACAGGTTAGTCAACTATTGCAAAAAATGCATATATCTGTTTGACAATTTTCAGCAGATGTGTCATCTATTGAAACAGATATATAGTCTATTTGTTTGTTGGAACAGATGATATATATTCACCTTCTTCAGCTCATGTTGCTCTCCTATGGCCGTTGTACATTGATCAAAAGTATAAGACAAAGACAGAGGAGTAGCAATTTTGCTTTTTTTATGCTTGATGATGCCTTGTAAATTTCTTTCCTTCTCCTCTTAGCCTCCTTAATATCTAATGGAGTGTATGGATATGAAATCCTCTTGGATGGAATGACACCCTCTTGATGTTAATTCCTTTACAAAAAAAGTTAATGCATTAATAACATTAATCACTGTCACGACCCAAACCAGGGCCTGGCCGTGACGAGCATTTCAAACCAAGGAGGCCCGAAACACCCCTATCTGTCTGGTAATCATGCACCTAATTCATATGATCAAAGTAATGCGGAAGAAACACAATAATTTGGAAACATGGTCATAAATATAGAAAGAAACAGTAACGGGGAGATAAGGTTCCCCAACATCAGTCAACCTTTAAACAACTGTCTGCGAAAATCTCTAACAAAAGACTGAGTCAAGTAACCGTATATAAACTGGGACAAGGCCCCCAGTAGACCCCAAAACCAAATATAAGAAAAAAAAGACTGCAGGACATAAGACCTTCCGAAACATAGAAGGCTCACCACTTGTCTCTACAACTCTGTCTGAATGATCTACTGATTCTCTTGACCCCTAGACTGGGCCTCTGAACCTGAGAGGTTGGAGAGGGGAGGGGGTCATCAAAAAGTACTGGCACGCAGAGATATCAAAACAAAACATAATATATTTTTTTTCAATATATAGTTGAGAGCCATTATAAAGCAAATTCCGTATCAAATCATTTGAAAACACATGGGTATAATGCATTAGTTTTTCACCAATCATGAGATGCAACTGAGCTAGGTGGAATACCCTACATAATTTACACCAACTGTCAAACCTCGATTGCCGCAGAGATTAGAGTATAAGTGAGGGAAATACATACAAGACCACACAGCAGGGTGTGTCTTGACCCAATGGTAGTGCCCAAGATCACTTGGCTCGGGCTCCTACCTATAGTCCCAATTTGGGAATGACGTAAAGTCAAGTACACAGGATTATTGGACTATTGCCATATTCCCGTGTCAGCAAACACGGTTTCCAGCGATGAGCCGCTTGTGTCTCAAATGCCTTTTTCGGGCATCCACCTTTCTCATGTGAAATCAATGCATTCAAATTTCATCTTATTCAATCGCATATCGTATTCTGTAGGGTATCGTCATACCCGACTTGCAAGTCATAAATATCATATCCACATATGCATAATCATGTAAAAACCAAGGTGCTTCATCATTTACAAGTGGTGAACAATATTTATTTCAAAGTCATGCTCTCTTTTGTTGATCACAAGATAATATGGAGTATCGAAACATTATCATGGGAATTTGAAAATAATTTATCATTCATATTTATCAACTTCCATGGAAAATCTCAAATCGCATATACATGGTTTCAACCATTGAAGTATATAGGCAACCAATTCCCATAACATAAAGAAAACGACTTAGAAATCATATTGAAAGCAAGATATTAGCATTTGATTGAAAACCCCCATTTAAAAGCATGCATGTTCATAAAACTACACCTATGAGATTGTTGGACAACCCCACGTACCTCGATTACTATGAATATTAGGTGCTTCTTCAATCCTACGTTGAGAGGATTCCAAATATGCAATTTGTTTCTAAAACCCACGGTTGAATCTTGAGTAGCTTTTTTTTTTTTTTTGAAACCCTAAGGAGAAACTTGAGCACTTTTGATGAAAGAATATGTATTTTGGGGTCCTTGGAACTAAATCTCGTGTTTTAGGGCTAAGTAAAGGTGGAAAAAGACCACTTTGTCCTCAACACGGAGTGTTTAAATCACTAGAATTCCTTACATAGGCGCCGCCCATCCCATCGCCTATCTTCACATAGGCGCCGCCCATCCCATCGCCTATCTTCACATAGGCGCCGCCTAGGCTATCGCCTATGTTTACATAGGCGCCGCCTAGGCTATCGCCTATGTTCACATAGGCGCCGCCTAGGCTATTGCCTATGCTTTCCAGTGGCCATGGGCGATTCGCTTATCACTTTGAAAGGCCATAACTTCTTGCTCGGGTGTTGGATTTTTGCCAAATTGGTATCGTTGGAAAGCTAACTCGAATAACTATCATTTGAAACATAGTAGGTTCCTTAATTTGACATATACAGAGAGTCATGGTCGAAGGAAACTGACACACTTTACAATGTCCACTAAAACTTAGTCGATCAAATAGTTTCAACTCGTCCTTGAGTTGAGGGACCTCTATGGTCTAAATTCAAGCTTGAGTGGATTTCACATGCTACACGATAATTAACATGTCGTATTGGCGTAGGATTTTATGGCTTCGGGATTAACAAAGCATCGAAATCATGGTCTATATTATATCCCGAATTGCGGGGCGTTATAATCACTCCATCATATTTCGCCTTGCAGTCTTGACATTTGCATGCAGAACATTCGCTAGGAGGGACAAAATCTGTAAAACCAGTATGATCATAATCATAATGGTTTGTTGTTTCAAAAACTGCAAGGCGGGCATCATTAGCCCCAATAGCAGCACCGCTACCACCACCAACAGCTCCATCACCACTAACATCATCAGCAACATCAAGCCCACCCTCCAAAATTATTATTTTTCTTGTGATGGCTATTGCTCCAAGCAATTTTTTTTATTCTATCAATGATCTTAGGGTTTGATAAAGTTTGCACAGATTGTAAAGTAAGAAAAAATGGCATCTTCAAATCTCGATTGGTTGGAACAAGCCATGGATGCATAATCTAAAATAAATTAGTACATATATTAGAATGATGATTAAATCATTTTAAAAAATCATTAATTAAAACAAAAACTTAATTAGAATTAGATGTACTTCTTCCTTCAGCGGGTTGAAGAGATCAAAAAATTTTACATTTTTATCAGTTTTGACCGACAACCACCTCAGGATTCTTGAACATAAAACTTTTTCTTGGTAGTTCACTTGTTGTCTCAAATAAAGAATGGTTTCAAATGCCCATGCCTATAAAATAACGCCAATAAATCAAAAACATTATTTAATAAAAAATAAATAAATCATAATAAAGGAAATCTTTACCATGGAAATCCATATAAGTTGACTATCTTTAGCGTTAACGGAGTCAACAAATATTTGATAGTCATTTTGAAGCTTTCATAACCCCAAGGATAGCTGTTAAATGCCTCAAGATCCTTGGAGAGCTTTATTTAACCAAGTGGTATGTTGTTGTTAACATCTCTCGCCCAAAGAATATTATGTACAAACCAAACCAAGCACAATGATTGCTTATGCTTCTTTGAAAGTCTTTTACCTTTCAATGCTTCTATCAGATTTTTGTTTTTGAAACTTAGACCAACAAGGGACACCAATTCATTACCATCACTTGACTTGCCTTTGCCTTTTTTGGGTGTGAGGGGTGCTTTTTGGGGGTTAGAATAGGTATTACTTGAGTAGGAGAAGGAGGATAACATTTTAAATAACTATGGCAACCTCCTTCCAACCAAAAAAAACAGGCATGTCACAGTAATTTATCCACACCTCATCCATATTATCTTTTTTTTCATACATAAACCTATGCTTGAGAACATATACTATTTTCATTCGGAAATGATTATTGTTGTCCTCCGGCAAATCAAGATATTGCCCAAAGTAGCTGTCCTTGAAATAAGCATCAATTTTTTATCTCGAAGTATTTTTATAAAGGCGTCAAAAGATTTTTCCATCACACCATCGCACTGCATTCTCACAGGATAACTATCAATGCTAAAGTTTTTAACCAACTCTTCAGTGGAAGGTCAATTAGCATTTGAATCATCTCTTTTGAAACATTCCTCACCCCCATGTTCATTATTATCTGCTTCTGATTGAGATAACACTTGTAAAGCAAGCTCATAGAGTGATAGATGTATCCTAGCTATTTTATTTGTTCCTTTACTTGGACTTAAATATAGCCTAGTTGCTTCACTTTTTCCTTTACTTGGACTTAATTAAGTTTCTTTTCTTTTGGGAGCCATATTATCTTAAAATAACAGGAAAATAAAAAAGATTATAATTGATTAAAGCATCGATAAAAAAAGAATAACAGTAAATCTAAAATATACAACAGAATAAAATAATAGTTCCAACAGATCACACATATGTTACAGCAGGTGTGCTATCTATTGCAACATATAACTAACTTGTTGCAACAACTAAGTAATTTGTTGTAAACAATAAAAATAGTTTCTATACTATTTTGATTTCTTTCAACAGATCGCTCATATGTTGAAACAGATGATTGGTTTGTGCAACAGATCAACTGTCAATATTGTATAGATTTCTTCCAATAGAAGCATCATCTATTGCAACAGATGAATTATCTGTTGGGAGTAATCAAAGTCTTGGATATGTCGTCCTGTTGGAATAGTTGATAGGATTTCATCCCAACATATTTTTCATCTGTTGCATCAGATGGTTCAGCTGTTGCATCAGATGGTTCAGCTGTTGCACCAGATCATTCATCTATTGCAGGAAAAAAATCAGTAGAAAGATTTTGTGCAATAGAACAATAATAGTATCATTATTTAATGTAAAATACACCATTTTTACTAAGAACAACAACAAATCAACCCAGCAACACCAACACAACACAAACACCAAGAACATCAAAAGTGACCAAAAACACCAAAATTGTTGTTTTGTTTGTACAAATCAAATTTCAAAAAACTCAACAGACACCAACAAATCGAATCAACAGTTCGACAATAAGAATTATAATAATAACAAAAAATTATATTTCACTCCGGAAAGAGAAGAGAAGAAATACCAGAAATTAGGTTTTTCTTTAGTCCTCATTTAAAAAGGGATGATGAAGAACTCGAAGTTGTTGTCGTCGGAGAGCAATGTTGTCATGTCGATTGACGGTTGAAAGTCAAAAAGAAACTCGAAGCACAACTATTTATCGCCGGGAGGTTGAAGTCGCTGGGGATTGAAGGGAGAAATTTGGAGAACTGTTGGTTGGGAGAAGCTTGAGAGAAACAGTCGAGAGAGAGAGGAGAGAGACGCATGATTTGGAGAGGAGATGGGTGTGGGTTGATTTGTATTTTTGAAAAGATTAGAAAGTTTTAAGAATATTAATCAAGTCCACAATTAACTTAATTAAGTTTTCTAATTATGTTTGACCCTTTAAGTTGGTCAATGTCACCAATTCTTCATTCAAAACTTAAAAAATACCTTTCCTTCAATTTTCTCGAGAAACTGCATCATAATTGACTTAGGGAGTATTTTGAGTCTTTGGTTTGTATAACTAGCAGGATTAGTTCCAATGTTCTAGCTCTTTGATAATCTTCTCATTGACCTTCATAGGTAGAATCCTCCTATTCTTTCGACCAGATGAAAAAAAGTGAACCAAAGAGTTCGATTTCAAATCCAATAATTTATTGACCTACAAACGTATATCAGTGCACAAGCCTATGCAAACAGGTTTTTAAATGATAGATAGCCTGGTTCCTATAGGTCGTGATCAACGAGAACTTATGATCGGGGACCAACAAACTGTAAAATGATATTGTTGTCGATACCATATTAGACCCAAAAACAACTGAACTCGAGGGCCACCTCTGAGAGTGAGACTTATTGCTGTTTTTTGTTCTTCCACGTGTGCTTGGTAATTCTGTATGATGTTTGTGTCATTAAACTATAGGTTGTTAAAGCAATTGGAACATTGTCACTTCTTCACGTCAGGTTTCTCTATTCATGGACCCTCAACAACCAAGAAAGCATCTTCGCGACACAACAAAAGTTTATGTAAAGAATGCCAAGCAACGCCAAATTTATCACGATATACCCGCTGCTAAAAAAAAATGCCTGTCTATTGCAGCGGTGGCGCAAAGAACATGGGCAATAACTAAGCGTATTCTTGAAAATATAGGCTCTTTAAATCCTGCCGAACCAATATATGTTACTCAGGATAACTCTGATGTTGGATGCTCTTCTTCTCTTTCAAAAATAGGTTACGACATCAAACTGATTATTTTCTCTTTTCTTTATAAATATGCTCTGTTATTTGAGTATAATACTTTTCTCATAGTTGTGTCTGTCTGCGACATTCTTATGGCGCCATATGTACTTCAAAAGAGAAAAAATGTGGTTCGTCCTTTGTAGATTTGTGAAGAGGTAACTCGTCAATGCGTATTAGCCATTTGCTTCTCCATCTAGCTTGACAGTTGCATTGTGTCAGGTTCCACATCAGACACTTCGCCTGCGGCGTATATTCAAACTCTTGAAAAGGTTTCAACTGCCCGTTAGTATGAACTTTAAATTTAGTTAAATTGCTCCTTCCGTCTAATTTAAAAGGCTCAGCTAAAGAATACAAGCATTATGACTAATATTATCCAATTATACTCTGATTAGTTCTGTCAAAATTTCTCCCAAATTATGAACTCTGGTCGCCAAAAAAATTAAATACGACCCATTAAAAAATAATTCGTTAACAGTTGTTTCAAAAAAAAGGATGTAGTTATGTTATCTATAAAGCAAACGTTGTTGCCACATGCATTTCCATGTTATTTACAAAATGATGTTATTATTTGTATGATGCTTGCATTTCCAAATTGTGTTGTCATATTTTTGGTGATTCTTCCTTCATCAGTAGTTACTGAAGGCTAAACTTTTTCATCATCAACTGTCGTTCAGAAAGGAAAAAATGTTATTCATCCTTCCCATATATTTGAAAAAGGTTAGCGACAAATATGTAATATTTTAAGTTTATTTATGCATCCACTTGCCGCTATGCATATCTATTCATCAACATGTGTTATGACTTAGTCTTAACATCAACTATCCCGATGAATTCATGTACACCATTCTTTGAAAAAATGAGGTTAGTATGACCCCTCGCCAGTTTTCCTTTTTTACCATTTGTTTCTGCATTTGTTGTGCCGATAAATATATTGGATGTTTGTGCTGACTCAAGTTCGGCATCACCGCCACAAATGCGTGCTATGGTTGTACTTTTGAAAAGGTTTTCGCTGATGGTTAGTGTGAATATGAAATTTCAATTAAAGGGCTCTTTTTGTCTAACATACAAATTATATAAGTAATTTTAGCCTATTATATTCTGATTGTGCTCTGTTTTGCATTTTTTTCTCCAAATTATGGATTCTACTTAGCCCAAAAATGTAAATACGAACCATGAATAAACAATTAATAGTGTCTTAAGACGTTTTTAAGAAGAAGAGTAACTTCATTAATTATAAAGAAAAATATCGTTGTGACATACATTTCTGTCTTATTTCACAAAATAATATTGTCACTAATGTGATGCCTTGCACTAACTCACTGACTTTTGTCGTGTTCATGTTGATTCTCCCTTTATCATTTCTTCTGGCTTCGTAGTTATGAAGGGTCCACCTTTTGCCTCATCAATTGTGGTTGACGTTCATCCTTTTCATGTTTTTGAAAAAGGTAACCCGCGAAAAATGTATCATATTTAACTTTATACGTCTGCCATGTACAATTACTCATCAATAATTATTATAAATCAGGTTCAACATCAAGTACCGCAAATGATTCATGTCCTCCAAGATTTGAAACAGTTAAAACGTGCTGTTTGTAATTGCTTCTATATTGACAATTATCTTTACTATCATTGTTTCATCGAGAGTCAAGATATCCAACTAATGGTGTAGTTTGCTCATTCAAACTCGCTAGTGGCTAGAATATATCATATTGTTTTTCTTAACCTTTGTTACAAAAGATGAACTTTAGAATGCACCTCCACACATTTACCCAAATGACTCTTTCTTGACTTCTTTGGCATATTCATTACTACTTTACTATTTAATCGTTGATCGAGTAAACTTTTCTCTCCAACAAATGAGCTTTCTTTGTTTGATAAAGTTTTTTCTCTCCAACAAAGGAGCTTTCTTTGTTTGACAGGGACCGTTACAATCATATGTTGTAACTTTTAAGAAAGACAGTCTTAAAAAGGTAACCTATTATAGGAGGCTCCATGTCATAATTCAGTTTATGGTGTATGTGTACTTATATGTATTTTCATACAAGTACACAATTTTAGAATTAGACAATTTTCATTATTTTTTATTACTTAGTTACTTTCTTCTTCTAAGAAAATCAAACTAGAAATATGTAGCTACAGACTATTAAGTGGGCGTTTGGCGATGAAAACTAAAATTATTTGAAGTTGGAGTTTGATTTTAAGTTTAAGTTGGAGTTCAATAAATTTGCAATTCACTTAGTAGAACTTCCTCACAATATTCTATAATAGTATGGTACAATGTTTTGACTACTTACTGAACTAAAAGAATAGATGAGGGATCTCTCACTTTCTTTTTTCTTTTCCTTTCCATTCTTTCTTTTACTTAGCTAGAGCCTAGAAATATATAATGGTTACTTACATTATATCGATATTGATAACTGATTGATGTTTCATAATTCTACAGGCGTGAATAGTTTTCAAGAATTATAAAGAAAAAGAATGTCAAACGGTGTTAAATGCATCACCATTTGTCAATAGACTAGTCGGCGTAAGCCGTGCTACGCACGACCCAATATTGATCCTTAAAAATTTTACTTTATGTATAATTTTATTACTTAATTAAAACCTTCATTTGTTTGTTTGATAAATTCTAAGTTAGACATATATTACTATATTTAGATTGATGAAATTTGTATAACAATATTTTAAGTTGTTCAAACTTTTGTGACATTAATAACTAATTATATTTTTAAAATTATTTAAAAAATTTAATTATTGTGATTTATAATGTTTTTTCTTCTATTCTACTAATTAGAAGTGACATAGAAAAATTATTATAAAAAATACTTGTGAATTTTTTTTTAAGTGATCCCATATAAGACGTCAAGTTAATTTAAAACATCAGAAAATAATTTATCATTTTATTTTTTTATTAAATATTATTATTTTTTAATATTTAAATGACTTATAATAATTAATTATAAGTGATATAGTAAAACCACGGTTGAAACAGCTGAATTATTCATGTTATAAATGTCTATTTTAATTTTATAATCAAATATTTTCAATTTTTAATACGTCAATAACTTATAATAATTATTTAAGAATAATATAGTAAAATCACGATTGAATCAGCTGAAATAAGCATGTTGACCATGAGCAGCCTGCTTAGCTTCATTGTGCCTTATATATAGGTAAATAAAATATGAATTAATGAAGGTAAATAATGTGTCATCTTACAACCACATAACATCAAAAAATAAATATTGTCATGTTTTGTACAACTTACACAACTTTATTAGTATGAAGCTCTCTTGATGCCCGTACATATCAATTCCTGATTTAATAATCTATTTATACACTTCAATATGCAATTGTATATTAAAACAAACTTCATCATAAATAAATAGAGCTTTAATAGTGTTGGATTCGTGCTAAGCACGGGTCATATCTCATTTAGGTTAATATATATATGCAATAATAATAATAATAATAATAATAATAATAATAATAATAATAATAATAATAATAATAATAATAATAATAATAATATAGAATAAAATTTTATAAATAATATTAGAGGAGGATGATATGTACATAAATTTGTGAAATAAAAGGACGATTTTGACCCTCGGTTAAATAGAAAGATTTTTTAAACCGATGGTTCACATATAATTTTAAATTTTCGTGCTATGAAAAACACGTGTTTATGTGTACAGACTCCAACTTTCCAAATTGTGTACAAAGTGAAGTCATTTAAAAAAATCCAAGACCATACACGTACCCTAAAGTATACAGGTGTTAATTTTAATTTTAATTTTAATAATATAATTAATTGATTATTTAATTAATTAACAAACCAACAATAATCCTTATTTGGTCTCTCATATCCTCACTCTTACTGTCAGCATTCCACAAATAATGCTGATTAAAAAGTTTAATTAATTAATCAGATAAAAGAATGTCACGATTCGCATCGAGGTCCTAATCATTATGGACATTCCGAATTGTGAAGTCCCGAGAGAGCCCTTAGCATGCAATCAGCAACATAAATCATACTTAAAATCAAACGCGGAAGATAAACTGAAAATCAGAAAATCCCATAGTAACACTTAATTCGTCGGGCTAACAATCCATGACAGATCAAATTCAGTCTACACCCATCTACGAAGTCTCTAATGAAATGAAAAACTAATCTGACTAGGCCGGGACAAGGCTCCCGGCCGGATCATAAAACTGAAAGAAACTAATGCTTAGATAGAATGCCTTCCAAATTAAGGAAGGCTCACCAACTCTGAACGGCTGAGTAAAGTCTACTGGTGAGCAGGACCATGAGACTGTGCCTGATAAAAGATCTACAAGAAACACACAAACAACACCAAAATCAATCCACAAGTTAAAAGAACTGTGGACCCTTTTGATGACCACTCTCGGATTCAACAAAAACACAATGTATTGTGGTGTTTAAGACCTAAAAACAGACCACAAACAAACTATGTTAACAACATCAAGATGAAGAACAACACACGGGTTACAAGAGAAACTATACACCACACGACTACAAGATTACAACAAAGGAAATGATAGAGAGTGTGACATACACTACTACAAAGACCAAGAACCTAAGTGTATTCAATCACAAAGACCCTTGATAAAGATAGTAGAAACACCTACACTATGTGGTGGACACAAGAGAGGACCTCAATCCTTCTAGCACCCAACGATCCAAGCAAACAAACAACAAAAGTGATTCCACACCTAAGATGTTTCCTAGTTTCAGCCAAGTCTCTATGGAAGAGAGAACTTGTGTTTTTCAAGTGTGTTATACAATCTTCAATATCAAAAAACTAAGTAAAGTAACCCTAAAATGTTTCTTATATAGTGTATTACAAATAGAAGGCAAACAGTCCAAAATGCCCCTTAGAGATTAGGTGCCCCTCTAGTGTGAATTAGTGGTTGTTTTGATATGTTTTAAGCCCTTAATTCCACTTCTCTTGCACACACACATGGAAGAATTCAATAAACATCCCCATAAGTTCATCTACGTGATCGCACTTATATCATCCTCTCCATCTTGAGAGGAATTTGTCCACAAATTCAAGCAATCATCACCCGCAAGTACTCCTCTTTGAATCATCTCTTCAATGTTCCTCCCGAGGTTAGGATGTTCAACCAAGGGTTCCATGAGGTCATCAAGCTTTCTATTTGGACTTAAATATCCTTTAACCTGCACATAAAAAGAAAGGATGCTAGGCAAAGTGCTAGTATCTTGGTTAGTAGGAAACAAAAGGTCTTTGTGGGCAAACCCCACAATCCTAACTCTCGGATTCTCTTCTTAACCCTCCTCACTCTCGGCTTATTCCTCCACAACCTCACTAAGCATGATTCTCCTTTACATATATATAGGCACAACACACTCTCCATCCACCGGCCAAATATCTTCCCCACCTTCATCAATTTCCACCTCGGCCTCAAACTCTCCATCTTGAGCTTTTTCATCACCCTCATTCGATTCAAGTCCTATCTCCTCACCAAGGTAATATAATTTTCCCTCCCTAAGTATTACATTCCTCCGGTTTGGGAACTCACTAGCCTTGTGCCCCCACCCTTGACATTTAAAATATTGAAATCCCTTAGGACGAGAAGTAGAATTTGGTTTACCTTCGTTTCTTGGAGGATACTTTTGAGAAGCATTGGTTTCGGTTTGTACAACCTTTTTCTTGGTTTGTTTGGCATTAGATGAATGCTCTTGATGTTGGTACCACTCCGAGGAAGGTCCTTGGTGATTCTTGGGTTTGGAGGCCGAGAGCTCCCTTTCAATTTCCAAGGTCGCTTGGAAAATGCCATTGATCGTGTCAAACTTGTGAAGGGTCATCCGAGAAGCTATGTTCCTATTCAACCCGACTTTGAATTGTATAATATCATGGCTTACTTGTTCTCCTCTATGGTCAAGCTTCAACATCAATTGTTGAAACCCGCCATAGTATGCCATGACACTTTTGTTTCCTTGCCTCAAGTTGTACAACTTGGCAAGAAGTTCTTGTTTATAGACCTCGGGTAAGTACCTTTGACGCATAAGGTACCTCAATCTAAACCATGGAGGTGTCCGTCCGGCAATGAACACATCACCAAACCTCTTCACATACTCCCACCAAGTGTTTGTATACCCCTCAAAGTGAGCAATTGCATAACGACTCGTCTTCTCTTCGGTTAGACCATTCACTTGGAATATCCTATCACAAGATGACTCCCAAGCAAGATATGCCTCGGGATCACTCTCACCCTTTAAGATTGGAAGACTAACTTTGATGGAATTGAGGCTAAGCTCTCGGGTTTGGTTACCACCCCTCACTTTTTGGCCTAAATAACCTTGCCTACCCCTCTCCTCTTCTTCCCTCAAGTAAGCATCACCATAACCCCCATAACCCCCATGTTGTTCCTCCCTACCATAACCCTTAAAATAGTTTGGTGGATTTGTATTAAGTGGATTCAGATTTGGGGGATAGTAAGGCCTTTGGTTCAATGGAGTTTGGATTGGAAAATGAGGTCTTTGGATAAGTGGAGGGTTCGAGTTTGGTGGAATTTGGGTTCCAAATCCATCATGTTGGACTTGGTGAAGTGGAGGGAGGGTTACTCTATCATACTCACGATTTTAGTGAACATTTGGTGGTTGGCTCGGTGACTTGTTCATCTGGTGCAAGGCCTTGGGAGTAATGGTTGGGGAAATATTTTGAGGGGTGGAAGGTCGACTCCTTTGACTTTCCACACATTCTAATCTCCCACTCATTGATGCCACATCCGTATCTAATTTCTCAAGACCAGCATTCAACCTAGCCACATCTCGGGATATAGTTTCAAGGCGAGCCAAAATGAGATTGATGGCATTATTGTCCATTGTTTGAGCATTTGAAGCCTCGGGTTCCATTGTGGTTGTACCAAAAATAACCCTTCAAGTTTCTTCAAACTCAAGCTCAACAATGGTAGATGACTCAAATTACCTCGAATTTAGCTCAAATTCGAACCCTATACTTCTATAGTGTTATAGAACACAAATCTAACACTAAAAACACAAGAAAAACACAAAATCAAAAACTCAAAATTTGACCTAGGGTCAAAAATGGGTTTAGCATTTATTTTTTTTGAGATTTTTGATTTTGACACTTCTTTTTTGTTTGGATTTTCAATTTCTAGACTCTAATAGTGTTAGGGAACAAGGATCTAACACTAGAAACACACAAAAATTAAGTTTTTTTGAAAAATCCAAATAACGTGAACAGTAACTTTTTTCTTTCTTTTTTTTCTTCTTTTTCACTTTTTTTTTTAATTTTCAAGATAAAAATCCCAAGATTGATTTTGTTGGAACAAAATCAAACCTTGCTTTGATACCAAATGATACAAGATCTATAAGGAACACACAAACAACACCAAAATCAGTCCACACGTTGAAAGAATTGTGGACCCTTTTGATAACCTCTCTCGGATTCAACAAAAAAACAATGTATTGTGGTGTTTAACACCTAAAAACATCCCACAACAAACTATGTTAACAACATCAAGATGAAGAACAACACACGGGTTACAAGAGAAATAATACACCACACGGCTACAAGATTACAACAAAGGAAATGATAGAGAGTGTGACATACACTACTACAAAACCCAAGAACCTAAGTGTATTCAAGAAAAAAGACCCTTGATAAAGATAGTAGAAACACCTACACTATGCGGTGGACAAAAAATAGGACCTCAATCCGTATAGCACCCAATGATCCAAGCAAACAAACAACAAAAGTGATTCCACACCTAAGTTGTTTCCTAGTTTCAGCCAAGTCTCTATGGAAGAGAGAACTTGTGTTTTTCAAGTGTGTTATACAATCTTCAATATCAAAAAACTAAGTAAAGTAACCCTAAAATGTTTCTTATATAGTGTATTACAAATAGAAGGCAAACAGTCCAAAATGCCCCTTAAAGATTAGGTGCGCCTCTAGTGTGAATTAGTGGTTGTTTTGATATGTTTTAAGCCCTTAATTCCACTTCTCTTGCACACACACATGGACGAATGAAAGACATATCCTCATAAGTTCATCTACGTGATCTCACTTGTATCAGTGCCTCAGAACCTGAAATATAGGGGGTCATTACTCGAAAATACTGGTGTGCAGAATAATCCAAAAATAACAGATACTTCATGTAAAATAAGTGAGAGCATTATGAAAAACAACTTATCATAATATATGTATAGAAACACATGGGCATGATCAGTGAGCTTTAAAATAATTTTGTAAGTCATGACTCAACTCTTTGTTTTACTTCTGAGCTAGATGACACACCCTACAATTCTAATTTACCCACGGGCTATATGGGTCCGACCTTGACTCGGCGGCCAAGCTCCCAACCCAAGTTTTCCACAAGTGCTGGAGTTTCTGATCTCTACTACACCACAAGGCCAATGCAGCGTACTATCCCCTGTCTCAGGGCAAAATAAAACCATTGTCAGCAAAATGCCATTTTGGGAAATGAGTTATCGGAACTCATGCCTTCTTCGGGTAACCATCTAACTCTTTTTAAGCCCAACTTTAGTATCTTAAAAATGTACTTCATGCTTATCAATAGTTTTGTTCTTATTCAGTTAAGGGCATATTATAACAGGGTATCATCATACTTAGACTTCCAAGTCATTTATCTCATACCACATATTAATTGAAGCCCTTCTTATTTAAAAACACACTAATGACCACCCAAAAGATTTAAACATCAAGTGAGAGTCCTTATGTCAAACAACATATGAAACTTATGCAAGACACTGTCCTTTTTATACTAAAACATATGCTAGTCAATTCTTACATGGGTTATATGAAATCTTCCATTTAACATAACTGAATAATTTGGAAGTGAGGAAAATATCCTCTCTTGAACTCAAAAGACCATACCAATTCAATATGGATAGGAAAACTTATAACCCAAGCTTTTAATCATGCAGTTGAACAACCCACAACATGTATAAATAATGAATTTCACAATAAGAGAGGAATTTCTTAAGGCATGATCTCAGATCAATTTTTGAAACTCTTAAACCATGCCTAAATAAAAGTAATTCAAGTTTATGGAGAAATTTCATGAGAAACACCTACTTTCATAAAGATGGATTCAAACGGTTTCAAAAACCCCTTTTCATAAATACATAATCATATATTCTTAAAGCTTGTTAAAAATGATAAAATTAAGCCCATAAAGTTTAGGATAGTCTCACATACCATTTTGATGAAAAAGAATTTTAATTAGCTTGAAATCTAGTCTTTAAAGTATGAACCTTGGAAGAAACCCTAATCTTTCTTTCTCTTGAGAATGGAGAGGATTATGAGTGTATAAAACTGATTAGTAATGGCTAATAATGTTTCTTGGATGATTTAAGCCATGGGGAAAGGACCCAAATATCCCCTTCAAAACTTCATACCAGTGCAAAATGGCCCCGACTGGCGGTTTGGGTGAAAGACTGTTGCTCCCGTGACTGACCGTCCCCCCCATCCATCTCTAAATGGCCAATTTTCAATCTTTTTTCTTAAGGGAGGCGGTCCGTCACACTGGATGTCGCGCCTTGATAGATGGATAGATAGATATATATAGAGAGAGATAGATACTTTTTGGTAAAATGGGTGTAACTTTTTACTCCGATATCGAATTAAGGTAAAACTGGTGGCGTTGGAAAGAAGCCTTTAAGATCTTTTATTTGGTATATAGTAGGACATTTAACTCATCATATTTTAGGAGTAATGATCTATAGAATTTTAGCTAAATAGGAGCATCCTCTAAAACTCTACTGATAAAAACTCCTCAACTCATTTTTTAGTTAGGGGACCTTTATGACCTAAATTCAGGTACAAATAGGTTCCCACACTATATAATTGATCAACATACTTATATTTACATAAGAGTCATTGTATTTTTTTCCTTTATGCGTAGGAATGACAGTTTAAGTTCAAGTTTGAAAATGTGGGTTGTTACATTATCCCCCTTAGGATCATTCGTCCCTGAATGATGGTTTGAAACATATTAAGCATGATTTAAAGCATTACATGAACTAAAATGAGTAATATAAAATCAATACCTTCCATATCATCATCCAGGAATTCAAAGAGTGATGGGTACCTTGCACGCATATCATTCTCCGACTCCCAAGTAGTTTCCTCAGCTCTATGATTCATCCACAACTTCTAAAGTTGTTGATATAGTATAGCTATGGGTTTTTTTTCATAATATAAGGAATCTTTCACACCAATTTCCTCAATAGGCAACACAAGTGAATGATCTCCAATACATTTCTTAAGCATTGATACATGAAATATCGGATGAACAGAAGCTAAATTTGCAGGCAAATCTAACTCATATGCAACTCCACCAATCCTCTTCATAATCTGATAGGGACTTATGTAGAGAGGACTGAGCTTCTCTTTATTCCTGAATCTCATGACTCCCTTCATAGGGGAGACCTTTAGGAACACCCAATCATCAACCTCAAACTCTAATTCTCTTCTTCTAATATCTGCGTAGGACTTTTGGAGACATTAAGCTTTCTTAAGTCGCTCTCCAATAACTTTCACTTTATCCATCACCTGATGAACAAGGTCAGGTCCAAACAAACGAGTTTCACCTCCCTCAACTAATCGGTGACCTATACCTCCTCCCATAAAGAGCCTTAAAAGGAGCCATTTGGATGCTAGAGTAGTAGCTATTATTGTAGGCAAATTCTATCAATGGAAAGTGATCCACTCAACTACCCTTAAATTCAATCATATAAGCCCCTAATATATCTTCTAAAGTCTGAATGGTACATTTCACTTGCCCATCTATTTGAGGGTGGAAGGAAGTTCTAAGGTTCACTTGGGTACCTAAACCTCTTTGGAAAGACCGACAAAACTGAGAAAAGAATTGTGTACCTCTATCGGATATAATGGATACTAGAGCCCCGTACAGTTGAAATATTTCCTGAAAGTACAGCTTTGCATAATCGTCTCCTGAATAGTTAGTTCTCACAGGCAGAAAGTGAGTTGAGTTGTTCATCCTATCTACAATCACCCAAATAGAGTCGTATTGGTTCTGTGATTGTGAAAGTACTGTAATAAAGTCCTTGTTGATTATCTCCCATTTTATAAAGGCAAGGCTATCTCTTGGAAAGTGCCATCTGCACTCAAATGCTTTAACTTAACTTGTTGACAGTTCAATACTTAGCCACAAAGTTAGAAACATCTCTATTCATGTTATTCCACTAATAAATCTCCTTGAGATCATGATACATTTTAGTGGAGCCAGGATGAACTACATACCTGGAAGTATGAGCTTCATCAAGAATCCTCTATCGTAGCCCGTCCACATTTGGCACACAAAACCGACCTTGGTATCTCAAAATACCATCTCCTCCAATTTCAAAGGCCATTATTTTTTGCTAACCAACATCTTCCTTAATCTGCATAAAAATGGGGTCTCTGGTCTTCTTTTCCTTAACCTCTGTACATAGGGGCGATTTAGCTACCCCTTGTACAAATGCCCTTTCCATCCTCAGACTCTAGGAGTAAAACTCCCAAATTAGATAGCCGATGAATATCCTTCACCATATTTCTCTTTCCTTTCTCCACATGATAAAGACTGCTCATGGATAACCTGTTAAGCACGTCAGCCACCACATTGGTCTTACCTGGATGATAGTGTAGGCTCATGTCATAATCCTTCAATAATTCTAACCACCGCCTTTGCCTGAGATTCAGCTCTTTTTGTAGGAACACATACTGCAAACTTTTGGGATCAGTAAAAATGTCAACATGCACACCATAAAGATAATGACGCCAAATTTTAAGTGCAAACGCCACATCCGCTAACTCTAAATCATGGGTGGGATAGTTTTTTTCATGCACATTCAACTGTCTAGATGCATAAGCCACTACCTTAACACGCTACATAAGTACACACTCAAGGCCTACTCAGGACGCATCACAACACGTAAAAAAACCCATGTGCCCTCAGGAAGGGTCAAAATAGGTGCAGTGGTCAATTTGTCTTTCAACCTCTTAAAACTATTTTCACACGAGTCAAAACACATAAATTTTACCTTCTTCTGAGTCAACCTGGTAAGTGGAGAAGCTATGGATGAAAAACTCTCTACAAATCTCCTGTAACATCCCGCCAAACCCAAGAAGCTTCGAATGTCAGTTTGAGTCGTGTGTCTGGGCTATTTTCTTACTGCCTCAATCTTTTTGGGATCAACCTTAATTCCCCCACTAGAAATAATATGCCCCAAAAAAGCTATAGCACTAAGCCAAAACTCACACTTAGAGAATTTGGCGTACAACTCATGATCCTTAAGAGTCTGAAGGAAAAATTGGAGGTGATTGGCATGATCCTCCTCATTCTTAGAATAAATAAAAATGTCATCAATGAAAACCATGACAAATAGGTCCAAAAAATTATGGAACACCCTATTCACGAGGTCTATAAATGTTGCAGGGGCATTAATCAGTCCGAAGGACATGACTGGGAATTCATAGTGACCATATCGGGTTTGGAAAGTTGTTTTAGTGATGTCAGCCTCCCTAACTTTCAATTGATGATAACCTGAACGAAGGTCTCTTAGAGAAACATTTAGCACCCTAAAGTTGGTCAAAAAGATCAACGATTCTGGGAAGAGGGTACTTATTTTTTATTATGACTTTGTTCAGTTGACGATAATCTATGCACATACGGAGGGAGCCGTCTTTCTTGCGCACGAAGAGCACCGGAGCACCCCAGGGAGAGAAACTATGACGAATAAAGCCTTTATCAAAAAGGTCTTTTAACTACTCTTCTAACTCTTTCAATTTTGCAGGAGCCATCCTATATGGCAGAATAGAAATAGGCCGAGTGTCTGATAGCAGGTCAATGCCAAACTCTATCTCCCTATTCGAGAGACCCCAAGGAGATCATTAGAAAAGACAACTAGGGATTCATTAACTACAGGAACTGATTGGAGGGAAGGACTTTCAGTGCTAGAATCTTTTACCTGAATAAAATGATACAAATAACCCTTAGATATGAGCTTACGAGCTCTAAGATAAGATATGAACTTTCCTATAGGTGCAAAAGAATACCCTTTCCACTCTATTACTAAATCATTTGAGAAAGAGAAAGTGACTTTTCTGGTTCTACAGTCTAATTTAGCATAACACGAATGGAGCAAATCTATCTTCAGAATAGCATAAAAATCAACCATATCAAGTTCTACAAGATTAGCCACAGTATCACGATGAAAAATAGACACCATAAAATTTCTATAAACTCTCCTAATAATAATAGAATCACCAACAGGGATGGAGACAGAGAAAGGTTCAAAAATATTTTTGGGCTCAAAACCAAAACTAACTGCCACAGAAGGGATCACATAAGACAAGGTAGACCCGGGATCAAGTAACACATACACATCACGAGAGAAGATCTGTAACATACCAGTAACCATATTTGGTGAAGCCTCTAAGTCCTAGCGTGTAGATAAAGAATTTAACCGGTTGTGACCGCTCCCAATAACAGAATCAATACCCTTAGATGGCGAAACTGTGGAAGTGACTTAGGACTTAGCGCGCCTCCAAAATTCCTCTAGCTGAGGGACAGCCCATATTATAATAGCATGGTTAACCACATGCATAGCATAATTGACTACCAAGCTGGCACTTTCCCAGATGATCCTTCTGGCACTTTCCACATTGCGGGTATGACCTAAAGGTTTGAGTTACACTCCCCTGGGACTGAGTACCCTGCATTCTCTACCCACTGTTAGGCTGATAGTTGTGGAACCCCTGATTTTCCTAGTCTGGACATCAGGGCGCTAGCTCACGACTGAGCATTGTTTCAAAATTTCTTATTCGACCATTTCTTATTCCATTTGCCACCTTGTTGTTAATTAACATTCTGATCTGCAGACTTATCCCTCTTAGTCTGCCTTTCTTTTTCCTCTACCTCTGCCTGCCTCTTCTTCTCCGCTTCTACATGTTGTATATACACTGTGAGCTTGGAGAGATCCATGTTTTTGTTCAGCGTCGCCCCCTTATATTCTAACAAAATTTATTCGAGAGACCAAATGCAAACTTCCTTATATGATCTTTTATATTGCACACTAATTTTAAAGCATAATGGGACAACTGGGTAAATTTCAATGAATATTCTTTGACGCTCATTTTTCCCTATTTCAGGTTAGCAAATTCCTCAGCCTTGACCTCCCTTAATTCTTGTGGGAAGAAGTGATCCAAAAAGGGTTCTGAAAACTTCTCCCACATAGTAGATGCAACACCCTCACCCCTCAACTCTTCCCATTCCTTGTACCACTGGTTGGCTATATTCTTCGATCGATAGGCCGCCAATTCTACCCCCTCGGTAAGAAAAACATGCATGACTCTGAATATTTTATCCATCTCATGTATGAACACTTGAGGGTCTTCCTCAACCTTGATACCCATAAAAGTGGGTGGGTTCAACCTCATGAACTGGCCAACCCGAGTAATTTCAGAGGAACCAGGCACAGAACTCACATCTACAGATCGATGGGTCTAAGAAGCCAGGAGCTGAGCAATCATATGGATGGACTGACAAAACTCAACATTTGAGACTTCTCTCTGAGGAAACTGGGTATGGTTAATATCAGATCGAGAAGCTTGAGGAGGGCTAGTTTGTACTGGAGGAGCCCCTGAAGCAGTAGTGAATTCTAGGGTACGGGCTCTGTAATGGGTCCGCATCCCATGTGTAGGGCAGACATCATCAACATTTGTCCCAATCAAGACGGAGACCCTGGATGAGGTGTTCTACTCATTGGATCTACGTGGAGGCATGATCTGAAACGTAGAAAGCCAGGAGTTAGGTAACATTCAGACTCTATAGAAAAAAGTAGAACATAAAGAAAAAATGAGAATCATTTCGAAATTCCTCGAAGTTTCCTCCTTATAAGTATGGTGCGCTACACACTCATAAAAAGGACTCTACTCAACACGGATTCGTAGACACCCTAGGACTCTGAACCATACTCTAATACCAAGCTTATCATAACCCGAACCAAGGCCTTGGATATGACGGGCATCCCAAAACGTGAAGGCCCGGGAGACCCCTTAGCATGCAATCAACAGCATAACTCATACTTAAAATCAAATGCAAAAGAAAAAATTAAAAACAAGAAAATCCCATAATAACCCTTAATTCATCAGGATAACAAACCATGACAGACCAAACCCAGTCTACATCCATCTATGAAGCCTCTAATGATCTGAAAACACTAGTCTGGCTAGGCCAGGATAAGCCAGACCATAAAACTAAAAGAAACAAAAGTTTAGATAGAATGCCTTCCGAAGTAAGGGGGCTCACTAACTCTTAATGTCTTAGGAAAATATGTTGGTGTACGGAACCATGGGACTGTATCTCAGAACCTAAAATATAGGGGGTCAATACTCGAAAGTACTGGTAATGCAGAACAATCCAAAAATAGCACATACTTCATGTAAAATAAGTGAAAGCATTATGAAAAACAACTTACTATAATATATGTATAGAAACACATGGTCATAATCAGTGAGCTTCAAAACAATCTCGTAAGTTATGACTCAACTCTTTGTCTTACTTCTGAGCTAGATGGCACACCCTATAATTCTGATTTTATCCACGGGACATATGGGTCCGCCCTTGACTTGGTGACCAAGCCCCGAACCCAAGTTTGCCGCAAGGGATGGAGTTTCTGATCTCTATTGCGCCATAAGTTCATTGCAGACGCACCATCCCTTATTTCAGGGCAAAAATAAAACCTATGTCGGTAAAATGCAATTTTAGGCAATGAGTTATCTGAACTCGTGCCTTCTTCGGGTAACCATCTAACTCTCTTTAATCCCAATTTTAGCTACTTAAAAACGTAATTATGTTTATAAACAATTCTATTCTTATTCAGTTGAGGGCATATCATAACAGGGTATCATCATACTCACACTTGCAAGTCATTTATCTCATACCACATCTTATCCATAGCTCTTCTTATTTAAAAACACATTAATGACCACCCATAAGATTTAAACATCAAGTGAGAGTCTTTATGTCAAACAACATATGAAACTTATGCAAGACACTTTCTTTTTTTTACTAAAACATACGGTGGTCAATTCTTACATGAGTTATATGAAATCTTCCATTTAACACAACTAAACAATTTCGAAGTAAGGAAAATATCCTCTGTTGAACTCAAAATACCATACCAATTCAACATGGATTGGAAAACTTATAACCTAAGCTTTTAATCATGCGGTTGAACAACCCACAACATGTATAAACAATGAATTTCACAATAAGAGAGGAATTTCGTAAGGCATGCTCTCATATCAATTTTCGAAACTCATAACCCATGCACAAATAAAAGTAATTCAAGTTTATGGAGAAATTTCATGAGAAACACCTACTTTCATAAAGATGGATTGAAACGGTTTCAAAAATTCCTTTTCATATATACATAATCATATATTGTTAAAGCTTGTTAAAAATGATCAAATTAAGCCCATGAGGTTTAGGATAGTGCCATATACCTTTTTGATGAAAAAGAATTTGAATTAGCTTGAAATCTAGGCTTGAAAGTATGAGCCTTGGAAGAAACCCTAATCTTTATTTCTCTTGAGAGTGGAGAGGATTATGAGTGTATAAAATTGAGTAGTAATGGCTAATAACGCTTATTGGATGGAGAGGATTATGAGTGTATAAAACTGAGTAGTAATGGCTAATAACGCTTATTGGATGATTTAAGCTGTGGGGTAGGAGTTTGTGGTGGGGAAAAGGACCCCAATACCCCCTTGAAAACATCATACCAGTGCAAAACGGTCCCGACTGATAGTTTGGGTGAAGGATCGTCGCTCCCGTGACAAACCATCACCCCAGCCGTCACCAAATGGCCAATTTTCAGTCTTTCTGCTTAAGAGCGACGGTCCGTCACCTTGGACGTCGTGCCTTGACAGATAGACACCTTATGGTAAAATGGGTGTAACATTTTACTCCGATATAGGATCAAGGCGAGACCAGTAGCGTTGGAAAGAAGAGTCTAAGACTTTTCATTTGGTATATAGTAGTCCATCTAACTCGTTATATTTTAGGAGTAATGGTTGATGGAAATTAACCCAAATAGGAGCATCCGCTAAAACTCTAGTGATAAAAAGTCCTCAACTCATCTTTTAGTTAGGGGACCTTTATGACCTCAATTCATTTACAAATAGGTTCCCACACTATATAATTGATCAACATACTTATATTTACATAGGAGTCATTGGATTTGTGGCCTTTACGCGTAGGAATGACGGTTTAAGTTCTAGTTCGAAAATGCGGGTTGTTACAAAGAACTCACTTCATAACCACATATTACACATGGCCCCAACGTGGACAGTTTAATTTAGGTTATCGACATTTATTCAACTTTGAAATTTTGCATGTTCAAATTATTTACAACTAAAAAGAATGATGAATTTTGGTATATGTGTATTCATTTGGTACTCTCAATTTTAGCCAATTTGGTATATGAAATATGGATGTTTGAAAGGTTCGAATACGTATATTGATGTTCAAAGTCTTAAGTTTCAGATTGAAAATTAAAACACTCAATTATCTTCTTGATTTACTGGATACTTTTTCAAGTCTTACATCAATTTTTACACCTATTTTTATACTTATACAGAGTCTTCCTCAAATTTAGCAATTGCCGAAGAACCAAAATAAAGCTTATAGGTCTGCCCCTGCTTTTATTGTGCTTCATTCGTTTGGTAATAAAGTTAGAAATTTCATTAAAAAAAAAAAATTATATATATGTACAAAAAAAATGTCAATGTTTTATTATTCTCTCTTTAATGTCAAAAAATTATATATATGTACAAAAAAAATGTCAATGTTTTATTATTCTCTCTTTCACTGACATTAACCAACTAATATAGGTAGCTTCAAGGTCAAATAGTCCTGGGGCTTGCTAATTGCCTTGCTTGTTTTCCTCTTTCTTTTCATTTGTTAGATCATGCTTCCTCCATCTCAAAATATTTATTGTTTTAAAATTTTATGATAAATTGATTGCTTTTAATTTTATTAGTAGTAGTAAATGTTCAGTCATAGCACTTAAATAAGTTAGTATTTCATAAAGAGAAATTATATTTTATAAAAAATAGTTATACTGTAGTCCAAAATAATTTATTTTTTTTACAAAATGCGTATTAATAAAAAATGCAATAAATACTTTGAGAAGAAGGAAGTTGTATTTGAGACGAACACTTTACAAACACACTCAAAACTTTGAAGACATGATTGCATGTATTTATTCCAATAGATTTTCAAATTAATGGAACAAACAAAGAGGCAAAAAGAAAAAATTGTATTTCTCTATGTTTCTCCGAAAAAGTGGAACAAAGAAAGAATGAGATAAATCATCATAAAAATAAAATTAAATAACCTAAAACAAAGAAAGAATAAGATAAATCACCATAAAAATAAAATTAAACGACCTAAAGTACAATAAAAATATGAAATTGGAGAAAAAATCTCACCAAATTCAACCTTCAAATTAATCCGAGTCCCAACTATTTCAATCTTCAAAAAGACTGAGCTCTAAAAGAAGTGGAAGAAGAGTCTTTGGGTCCCCTTTTGAGTATACGGTAAAAGGGAATACTGATCATACGAGGACATCAACCTTCCACGTGCTTAACGACCAATTAAATAGGGCCATAAAGAGCAGAAAAGTAAAAAGACCGGTTGTCTACCTTAGGAAGTCTTGTACAACCATCTCATGTTGTGATAGTCTCAACCTTGTTGACTTATATAATAGAGTAATATATATAAAATCTATATCTATAATTTATAATAATAATAATATGATATATATAGAGAGAGAGAATAATATAATAATATATTAAAAGTGTGAAAAATTTTAAAAAAGTGATTTGAACTTTTTATTTTTTATTAGAAGACACTCTTTCTTTAGACAAAACTGATTTTTCACTATTTTCTTTAATTTATTATTTAATTATTTTTATTATATTAATTAGACTCCTAAAATATATGAAAATAGAATCAATTAATATTTTTTTTGTACTAATTAATTAGAAAAATACTCCTAAAATAGGATAGAAAAATACTCCTAAAACAGGACTCTATTATGAAAATATTTCTATAAATATTAAGATGCACGTAAAACTAAAGAAGAAACTGATTTACTTATTGGGAAAATATGATTGATGCTCATCTAACTTACTTCGGTTGCATGCCTAGATTGATGAATGCATAATTTTCTAACCCTCAACTTCTTCACTATTTTTTTCAACATAGTAGAATTCAACGCGCGTGTGTGTGTATATATATATCCTCTTTGTTTTCATTCAAGTCATTCTTTAGTGTCAAAATTTTCACTAAGACAAAAAATTATTTTCATCAAAACTGAAGCTTTGTGATCACTATTGTATTATTTTGTTGCATTTTACAAGTGATAGATGAATGTCGGTCGGCTTTGAGGATTTTTTTTTAATAAAGGTTAGATTTAATTGTATTGTTTCTATATCTCTGTTTTGAGAATTTTTTTGTTGTAAAGGTAAAGTTTAGTTGTATTATTTTGATATCTCTATTGTCGTATAATTTTGTTATAATTTACAGGTGTCAGATGGCTTTGAGAAATTTTTTTTTGTAAAGTTTAGATTTAATTATATTATTTTAATGTCTCTATAATCATATTGTTTTGTTGTAGTTTAAAGGTGGTAGATGAATGTCCATCGGCTTTGAGAAATTTTTTTGATAAAGATTAGATTTAATTAAATAATTAATTCTCCAAAAGATGTTGAATTTAATTATTGTATTCATCTTTATTATTTAAACAAATATCCTATTTAGTGTAACGTTTGAACTCAATAAAGTGAGGTACACGCGTGAGGCGCGTACACCTAAACTAGTATATATATATATATATATATATATATATATATATATATATACCAAAATAAAGGCAATTTCAATTCAAAACTTTTTTCAATAAATTTAATTCAATATTTTGTAAATCCTACTCAGTACTCCCTCTCTCTAATAGTTTTTTTAACTTACCCTGTTCATCTCTTTCCTCTAACCCTAATTCTTGATAACTTCTTCTTTAACTACACCCTGCAATAGATTATCTGGCCAGCAACTTCGTCCTATGTCTTTTTGCGGACTACTTTTTAAGGCCAAAATCTTGACTACTAAAAGTCCAAATTGCTAGGAATTTATAAGTTAATCCATCGTTGTCATCAAGAAGTTAAGAGATCAACCATATACTAAGGGTAAATGAAATTAAGATATTTACATAAAAAACAGAGACATATTTGAGATATAAACAAATTTAAAGCATAAACAAAACATAAACATATTTTTGGTGGGGAAAATATAAAACTTTGAATGAGAACTTACATGAAGTAACTGAGAGAGAGATTTCCCTTTCGGGAACCCCCTAAGAACTTTTGAAAACTGAAAACTTTATTAAATCACATATTACAGACTTGGTTTATACAAAGAGGATGGTTTGGTTGAGGAGTAGTTTAAACATGAAAGAAGGGAATTTTTTGTAGGAAGATGGGTTTTCTTGCTTAGAGGTTTTTTCGATCTTATCCTTCTACTAACTAATACAAGTCTTATATAGACACAAATGAGAAAAAAGGAATGGCTTAAAACAAACTGCGTGGCCTGATGGCCGACAAACAGAGATAAGATTCTTCAATAATGCAGGTCGAGTACACATTGGGCCCCATCGTCATATGCATTATTGTTCCTCTTTTACAGACGCGTACTTTAACAGTTTTTCTTTCTTTTGGAAAGTAGTGATAAAGGAAGCACTCTAATACTGACTTGACATATTACAAGACTTAAAGTGGGCATCCCCACAACACTTATCTTATCTCTAAAGTCTTGATCTTTAATCTTCCACGTTTCGGTCTTGTTTACCATTTGTCTTCTGTCTGATTATGTGTCTAAGTTGTGCAGGGCAATAGAATTAAAACTCACTCTTGAGTCATCATCTTCATTAGGATCCTGTGCATCTTGGAGATAGGCAAGACTATTCTCGAACAAACTGTTCTCGAATTCTTTGTCTTCTTCTGATCTTAGAGTATTATTGTCTGCATTATTCATGTCTGGAACTAATCTATCCGAGCTTGTATTGGGCTTGTCTTTGCTATCAATATACTTGTCTTGCTCTTGGCTATTAAAAAAAATTCTAAAGTCTTTTTTATTATAGTCTCAATATTTTCATTCCTTCTTTTAGAAATTAAATTTTTTCTACAAGTTTTAACTAATTTCTGTTTTGATGAAGAACAACCTTCATCTTCATTTTTTGGCAAAATGATAGCCATTAACGGATTTGAGTTGTCTTTACCGGTCATCGTTTGAATCGGACTAGCTACCAACATCCGATACAGTGGATTTCTGAGCATTCAGAGGGGAATGCACACCCTTCTCATCCATTTTTTGTGGAGATGGAGAACTCTGAGTCTAGGTATTTGCATTTTTCTTATTCTGAGAAATATTGATCCTGTCTCTTAGAGTCTGTACTTGTTCTAATAGTCTGGCATTTTCAACAAGAAGGGCTTTTTTCTGAGCATTGAGTCTCTTGAAGGCTTCTGTCATTGATGAAAAATGGTCGCAGAAAATTATCTTGCCAGTGTCTTTCTGAATATTATATTGGGGTATTTGGTTTGGGTTTTGTCTAAGAGATGGTGATATATAATAATTAGGTCCTTGATATCCCCTTGCATAATCTGATGCTTCAGAAAAATCATTAAAACCTTTAAAAAATGGGGTTTTAATCCCATTTATAGAGTCTATTACTTCTAACCAAGTTTGAAAAATATCTTTAGTTTTCCATGTATGACTACATAGTATTTAAATTTGGTTTTACTTTTTTCTGACATATAATGACATAAAGAGTTAAGTGCAGCTAAAAAATGTGGACGATCTCCTTTGTTAAAAGATATCCAAAGATTATCTACTAAATATTTTTGGAGTTTGTCTAAAACATGATCTGGTCTTACTCTAAATGATAAATTGCTTGATGGGTAAGAAATTAAATTAAATTATCCGAAATATATTTTTTCTAATGAGTCTAAAGTATTCTGAGGTCTGAAATTTATATTGCCTAACAAAGCTTGATAATATGGGTCCTCTGAAGAAGAGTCTTGTGAAGAAGATGCTATTCCTTTGCCTTTATCTGCCATAGTTGGTCTCATGCTGAAATAAACATCAATATAGTCGTTTAGTTTTATTTAATCATCTTATCTGCTAAGTTCTTAATTGTAATCTACTTAACTTATCTGCTAGATCATTTTGTTTTCCTTTTATATGCTCAAAAATAATATTTTTATATACAGAGATAGTATCCATAAGGTTAAGCCATCTTCTTTTGCTACTAGCTTTACTATCAATCTTTTGATGGAATTTTACTATTGCTTCACAGTTTGTTCTTACTAAAACTTCCTCTTTATTTAAAATATATAGTTTAAAACTATTTAGACTGTATATTATTGCTAACACTTCTAGATCTATACTACTCATTTGTCCTTTTTCTTTGTACAAACCGCTTTGATATGCACACATTTATTCTTTATTTTTATTACTATATTTATTTGGCCTTGCTTTCAGGATTGCTCCCCATCCTAATTTACTTCCATCTGTGTAATTAAGTAATCTGATTCTAATGAAATTTTTAAATCTGGTATATTTTTAACTTTTTTCTTTATTTATTGTACTAATTTAATGTCTTCTATATTAAAATTCTTTTGGCCTTTACTACCAGTTTTAGCATATAGAGGTCCTTCTATTTTTCCTAAGTCTTTGATAAAATTTCTAGCATAATTTACTAATCCTAAAAATTTTTGTAAATCTTTAGTATTTTTTAATTTGTCTGGCATATCTAATACTTTTTTTGGCTATGTGTGGTTGGAGTTTTATTTTTATGTCTCCCAGAGTAACTCCTAAGAAATTAATATAAGTTTTACACAATTTTATTTTCTTTTTACTTATTATTATTCCATGTGTGACAAATAATCTAAAAACAATTTGTAAATGTCCTAGGTGTTCTTGCATATTTAGACTAAATACTAAAATATCGTCTACATAGACTAATACAAAATTTTTATTTTCTCCAAAGATATTGTCCATTTTTCTTTGAAAAATAGGTGGAGCTATCTTAAGTCCAAATAGCATAACTAGCCATTCAAAATGTCCTCCTGGGCATGTAAATGTTGTCCATTCAATGTTGTCTGGATACATTTTTACTTGACAGTACCCTGACTTACAATCAAATTTACTAAAAATCTTCTTCCCTTGTATTCTATTAATTAATTCATTTTTATCTGGTAATTTATATGCATCTGTCCTGGTATTATCGTTTAATCTTTTATAATTAATTACCATACAAGCTTTTCCTCTTACTTGTTCACTATGATTCCTTACTAAGAATGTTGTTGATCTATGTCTAGAAATAGATCTTCTTATTACTTCTAAATTTAATAATTCTTTTATTTGTATATCGAATTCTTTGGTGTCTTCATTATTTGATTCTATAGTTGTTGTTTTTATTGTATATTCTGGGTTAATAATATCGAATTTACACATTAACTCATTAGCATTTCAATGTGCTAAGGGTTTTTCTCCAATAATTTTCATTTTATCTAGAATGACTATTACATCTTCTAAGTCTTTAGGACTATTTATTATTCCTATTCTATTTATTCCATTATGGAAATTATAAAATTGTGTTTCTATCTTTATTAAAGTGTAATCTTTTTCTATATTTTCTAGATACTTTATCTCTTGTACATTTTTTAAAGTGTATTCTTTAATTTCTTCTAGGTTTTCTTCAACCAATAAATTATTCTTTGTACACTGTTTATTATTTGTACAGTTCACAACATGGGTGTAAATTTTTATCTTTTTTATTTATTCTAAGTTTTCTTTCTATCGTTGGATAACTTATAGTTTGTACGGGAGTGTATGTAACGTTTTTAAACAGTATTACTCTGTCTTTTGTTATAAGGCATCCCCCTTTATTTTGTATACAAAATTTTAATCCGATTGCGAAATCTGATCCTATGTTTAAATCCCTTGCTAATATTTTATTTACATTATAAGTAGGTTTATAAAACTCATTACAAGTGTTTAAAAAACTTATTTGTGCTTTTTCGATATAATATTTATAAGTATTATATGATTCATCCATTTGTCTTGCCGCTACTGGTTGGTTTAAAGTTTTTATTACATGTTGTGGTATTGATTTATTAATTAAACAACTTGTACATCCTGGATCAAGTAATGCCAAGGTTTCTCTTTCTATATCTTGAATTTTTATTTTTACTAGTACTTTTATTGTTGAAAATTCTTTATCTTTGTTACATATTAAACTACTACTTCCTTCTACATTCATAAGCTCTGTTTCTAATTGGTCTGGATGTCTTATTTTTTTGTGTACTTATCTCTTCTTCAATTATTATTATTATTTTTCCTCTTTCTATTTTAATTAATCTTTGTTCTAATTCATTTAGTCTTGCTTCTAGGGTTGTTATTCTTAAGTTTATAAGTTGATTAGCTGTTTGTCTTTCTTTACTTACTTCTGGTTCTATTTTTATTTATAATATATTTTCTATACAACTAATGCATGCTTTCATATAACATTTGTTACATTTTGCCCTATTTTCTTTACTAGGGTACCATTTACATATACTACATCTGCTATCTAATCTTTTATTTCTTTGAAAGGTATGTGTGCATTCTTGTGTAGCATTCATTAGGTTATTAATTATTAAGTCATTTAGATTTAAATCATCTATCTCTTGTCCTATTTTATTTGCTAAGTTATCTTCTTCTGAATCTGAAGAATCTGTTTTATCATTATTTTTTAATTCAAAACTTACTATCGAATATATACTTTCTGTGTCTGACATGTATTCATCTACATTTAATAAAGTCTCTTGAAAATCTTCTATTAGTTGAGAATTTCTAGTTCTACTATTATTTCTTTTAGGACATATATTTGCTAAATGCTCAATGCTACCACATGTGTAACACTGTAATTTGTTTTTATAATTTCTATCATTTCTATATTTTCTAACATGTCTTTCTTTATTTAGGTATGATTTTTTAGCTTTAGATTTACGCAAAAAGTAACCTTTGCGAAAGTAAGGTTTTTGATAATAATTCCTTTTATATTTTCTAGGTTTTCTTTGGTTATTATCATAGCTTTGTGTTGTGTATATAATTGATTTACAAAAAATCATTTCATTTTTCTTTAATTGTTTTTGTATTTGTATATTTGCGCATTTTTCTGTTAGAATATCCATTATATGTTAGACTCTATGTCCTATGGTTCATTTGGCATTTGGGTTTGAAGCTACACCATCTCTCTTATACCATCTATCTTCTATTTCTCTTTCTAAAGCTCCTGATAATTTATTAAATAGTTTCTTTTCTAATTCTTCGCTAAATGTATTTCCACTAATTGTAGTATAAAAAAAATAATCTTTTAAAAAATTCTTGATGTATAGCCAATGGGATATACTTAATTGTTCTAGTTTTACTAATGCCTCTTTTTGTAATGTTATTAAACCACTATTTGGGTCTTTTCCTGTTAGTAGAATATGCATTTTATTTGTAAAATTATAAGGGATTGGTCCCATTGCTAATAAAACTTGAATTTCTTGTGGAGAATTGGTCTTAAAGGCTTCCCATGTAGCCTTTGCAGATTCCCCTAAGAAAATTTCCATGTATTTATACATTGTCTCTGTATCTGTTTCTGTATAATGTCTTAAATAGTCTGCTACAACTATTCCTTTCTATAAATCTATTATTGAATCCCATATTTGTGGGTCATGAGCTGCTATATTTAATATTTTACCTTTACTTCCTCCTTCTTGTAACTTAATCTGTTCTTCTATTGACATTCTTTTTCCTGCCAGTCTTATGTTTTCTCTAATTTCTGTATCTGGGTTTAATCTAATAGCTGGTCTTCTAGGTACATTATCTGTACTATAATCTATAGGTTGCAGATGTGGATTAGTCTGCTGAAATGGGCTAGCACTTGTTGATGAGGCTGTTTCTAATTCTGTTAATTCTTTATAACTTATTATTGATGTTGTATCTTCATTTTCCTTTTCAGATATTGTATAATCACTTTGAATTCTATATCCTAAATTATCGTCTCTTTCTAAGCAAGTTTTAAAATGTTCTATACATTCTGTTATATTCATATCTGTTTTCTTACATCCTTTACATTTAAATATTATATATCTATGTTCTTCAGCTAATCTTATAGCTTTTTCTATTTCTTTATTCACTTTGTATCCTTCTTGTAATATTTCTACATTCATGAATTCTTGTTCTGTTGCTATAGTACCATCTGTTTCATCTAAGCAAATGGATGGATCATATAATACTTATAAATATTATATCGAAAAAGAACAAATAATTTTTTTAAACACTTGTAATGATTTTATAAACCTACTTATTATGTAAATAAAATATTAGCAAGGGATTTAAACATAGGATCATATTCATAATCGGGTTAAAATTTTGTATACAAAATAAAGGGGGATGCCTTATATATATATATATTATGTGAATGTTGTTAGGTTATTGTTGTGAGGTGTCCAATAAACCGCGACAAACTTTGAATTATAAAAGCTTCTCTTTTATTCCTTTACTGCATACATTATATCTCCAAAACAAATTATTTAATTATTGGGGGAAGACACATTGTTTTATTTATATTTGGTATGAAACAGATACCAAATCGAATCAAATGTAGATGTTGTTGCATCACTCTTGTGATCCATGAATATTTGTTTAATGCCATGTGTTGACACCCAATTTTTGCTCTCCGTGTCTAAAATTAACGTCTTCAGGCTTTTTATTCGTTAAAGGGCACGGAGCATAATTTTCACATCTTTTTATAATTGTTTGATAAATTATTGATAATTATCCTTTCTTTAGGGTTTTAATCAATTTTTTGTCATATTTTTATTTTTTATAATTTATTAATAATTTTAGGATTTTTATCAATTCATTATCGTTCTTAACATTTTACAATCACCCGCACACGTGCACGACATGACGTTATATATATATATATATATATATATATATATTTACAGTATTTTTAAATTAATTATATTTTAATAATTTTAATATTCTTTACATTTTTTTCATTCAACATCTATATTTTACAGTACGCAAACGCTGAGTCGGATCAATTATTTTTGTGCAGTATAATAATTTGATGTCTTATCACATCCAACAACGACTACACAATAATGTCTTGTCACATCCGACAATGACCACTCAGTGTTGTCTTGTCACATCTGACAATGACCACTCAATGACACTACCTTTTGAATAATTACTTTATCCGTTGGTCAAAAGGATGAAAATCCTTTGGCCAATAACTTAAGGACCTAAGGGTGTTCTATTATAAATAGAGAGGACACCCCTTTATCCATTGAATAAAAGGGGTGCTCAATTTTTTTGTATAAATAGGTGGTGGGAGGACACATTTTTGATACATTTTTTGTTCATTTTTTCCTCTCTTTCAAAACACACATATATTTATTTTTTTACAACTCATAAACATTTTTCCTTTGCAAACTCACACACATATTCATAAATATACAAGCATATTTTATTTATTCCATTTTTCTCTTCAAAGCACACACAAAATATATATAAAAACAAATATACACACTAACACACACACACACACAAAAACTCACGCACTAACACACACAAACATCAGCACTCTCTCTCTCTACCACTTCTCTCTCTAAAAAAAAAAACAGCCACACAACCACAGCTCCACTACCGCCGGCGACCACCATCACCACACGCATCTCTCTTCTCTCCTTACTACTGCCGACAAAACATGCCACCAGATCTGCTCCAGCCGTTGTCGCCCCTATTCTCCTTCTCTCCAGCAGCCGAAACCCGCTGCTCCGGCGAACCACCACTCCGGCGACCACCACAGCCATACGCCTCCCTTTCCTCCCCACTTTTTCCTCCTTTTCTTGCTTCTCACTCTCTCCTCTCTCCTCTATTTGTTGTTGTAGCGCCGAGAAAGGGTCAAGTTTGACCAGATTTGATGTGATTTCGGTGTTGTTCCGGAAAAATCCATTGAAGCAACGCCGTTTTGGTCACTGATTTATTTTGTAATATATATTAAATGTGGTTGGTTGATTGTTAGCTTCGCAGATCTGGTCGGAGTTGTACACTCTCCGACGAACTCCATTTTTTTGGTGGGTTTTCACTATTTTTAGACTGCATTTTATTGATATATTTGTATATTGTGGCTTATTCTTGTTGTTGCTGCTATATTTGCTTCATTTTTTATTATTTTTTCCACTGGTTGGCTGTTGTGTTGAATCAGACATTGATTTTGGACTGTTGTATCATTTACACATTTTTACTTGACTGATAAAGAATATGATACTACACGATACATGGACAATGAAAAAATTATTATTAATTTTGAGGCCTCCGTAAACAAAAGACAGATTTTACGTATTCAAATACGTAATAAAAATATTTTTTGGGCGATGATGAAACTTTATAACAACACAAGATTTTACAATTCATATCTTGGCAAGACGATTTATGACGGCCAATTAATTGAGCAACCATTTCGTAGAAAAACGATTTAGGATGGCCCATTAATTGAGCAACCATTTTGCAGTCGTGACTTTATCTGAGCCCACTTTTAACAAAAAATATATATAATTTTTAATACGTAAATATACACATTCTCATTTATTATTATTTATTTGTTACTAACATTTTTTAAAAGTATTTATACAGGTTATTTTGAAATACTCGTCGGGAGTTGCAGTCAAAGAGGCTCTTTTAATTTTGTATTGTATTTTATATTCTTATATTCTTATATTTGTACAAATGTTATTAGAGTGAAAACTTTATTTTTGGGGTGTGGGCGGGATTTTCTTTATTTATACGACTTCACCTCGTGTTTATGAAAACTTAGGCCGCTAATGTTTACATTAATAAATTAAATTAATCAATTAGTTTGCATACTTTGACATCATAAACATTGTGATATTTTCTGTTCAAATAAATCTTTACTTTTTTCCCGTAAATTTTAAATCAAGTAAAAAAAATTATTTTTAAATATTTTTCTCCTCATGGCATATCAATACACTTCTCTTCATACACGTCACAAAATATTTTTTCTTTTCACATGTAATTTATACATTTTTTTTTTCACATGTGTTTCATAAAAATATGTTTTATTTATATATACATATACCTTTTACATAATTTTAATCATTTATATTTTTTAAAACAATTATTTTATACTTAATACATATTTTGTACATTATTTTAAATATACCTCCTCCCCCTTTGAAAAATTTAATCTAGTCGGGTACCACATTTGTGGATCTCGAAGGGTGTTTAACCCCTTCCCTTCGGGATAACTTGAACCCTTACCTAGAATCTTAAACTGGTTTTCGCAGACTAAAAACATTAATCATATTTGTTAACACTTCAATAGGTTTCCTTATTTTCCTTAAAAATTAGGTGGCGACTCTGTGCAACTTTTCATTCTTTTAGAGTCCATAATATCGTGTTTGTTTTAACCTCAGGTAAAAATAGGGTATGACACCATGCATTTCTCCCTATAATTAATTTCAGAACTTTTATACTGTATATTCATCCACAAAAAATATATTTATCTTTTTGAATATTTGACTAGTAAATATATAATTAAGAGAGTTCAATCTATGAAAGGTTCGGATTATCAGTCCCAAGCAGGACGCCGAGAAAGAAAAAACGGCTGAAAGCGGAAAGCCTATCTAAAAGGAATTAAAGAAAAGTAGCTGCTCAGAAATAATATGAATAGCAAGCCAGTATTATATTTATAAATTGAAAAGAAGTGACTTTCCAAAAAGAGGTAAAGCGGAATGAAGTTGTGCTAAATGAACGAGCTGCCCGCAACTACTACACCATTACTTCTTGCTTTATCCTTTACTAAGAAACTAATCTAAATAGAAGCCCTTCTTTCTCAAAGTTAACTTTCTCCCTTCTTGCTTTAGTGAAATAGGGGGCACTAACGTAACCTTAGTAATGGAAAGGAGCGCAAAAGGATGGATTATTCACATTTCATTTAATGGTCAGAAGCGAATTAAAGGGTAAGCAATGGGAATTTTCTGATTGACCCATCAAATGTATAACTTGTCTAAAAATATTATATAGTTTTTTATTTGTTTGTATAATTTTAGAACTTTATATTGTATATCCGCCCACAAAAAAAATATTTATCTTTTTGTACAATTTGTCTAGTAAATATATAATTATTTTCGATTGACCTGTCAAATGTATAACTTGTCTAAAAATATTATATAGTTTTTCATAAAAGGTGGGATTAATAATGTGAAAAATATAACTTGTCTAAAAATATTATAAAATATTTAAAAGGTACTATACTACCGACACATATAAACACAGGCAGAATTAAAATTTATGTTTTATGAATTTCATAGTTTTTTTTTTTTGGTGAAGAATTTCATAGCTAAAACACATAGTATTAAACTCTTAATATCTATTATTTATTGTAATTTTTATATATAAATTTACATTATGTAGCAAAATTACTGAGTTCAATGGATTACTATCTTGTTTATGAATAAGGGATCATAAGAATTACTATTATTAACAAGTGTGAAGAGGCAGGCAACACTTCGTCGACATGCCTGCTTCTTCACCTGCTTCAGCTATTTCGTAATTTTACAATATTACCCCTAATTAATTATTATAAGTCATTTACATATAAAAAATTAATAATATTTAATTAAAAAATGTAAAATAGACATTTATGACATGTGTGCTTTAGTTGTTTCAACAGTTATTTTACTATATCATCTCTAATTAGTTATTATAAGTCATTTAGGTATTAAAAAATTAATAGTATTTAATGAAAAAAAGTAAATAACCACTTATGACATGTCTACTTCAGATACTTTAACCCGTGATTTTACTACATCACACCTAACTAATTATTATAAGTTATTTACATGTCTGTTTCGGCAGTTTCTACCCGTAATTTTACTATATCATCCGTAATTAACTATTATAAGTCATTTACATATAAGAAAATTAATAATATTTAGTAAGAAAAATAAAAATAGACATTTATGACATGTCCGTTTCAGCTATTTTAAATCATAATTTTACTATATCACTCTAATTAATTATCATAAGTCGTTTAAGTATTAAACAACTAATAATATTTAATAAAAAGGATAGAACAGACACAAAATGATATATTAACTCTTGATGCTTTATATTAACTTGACGTCTTATATGAGAAACTTAAATTTGTTTCACAAATATTTTTTATAGAAATTTTGCTATATCACTTATAATTAGTTATTATGAGTCATTTAAGACATGTTTGCTTCTCTACTTCAATCATGATATTTGGTTGACTTTAAAAATTATATCTGCAACAGATATCCTACCTAGTGCATCAGATGAGCGATCCATTAAAAATAATAAAAATATATCACTCATCTGTTGCACCAGGTAGGATATCTATTGCAGGATATAACCAACCTGGTGCAACAGATGAGTGATCTGTTATAATTATTTTCAACAGATTACTCATCCGCTACTACAGGTTGGTTATATGTTGCAATAGATAACATTCCTAGTGCAACAGATGAGTGATTTATTTTTGTTATTTCCAATGGATTACTCATCCGCTGCAACAGGTTGGTTATATGTTGCAACAGATAACATTCCTGGTGCAACAGATGAGTTATCTATTTTTATTTTTTCCAACAGATTACTCATCCATTGCAGCAGGTTGGTTATATGTTACAACAGATAACCTTTCCGGTGCAACAGATGAGAGATCTATTTTTATTTTTTCCAATGGCTTACTCATCCGTTGAAACAGGTCGGTTATGTGTTGCAATAGATAACTTACCTGGTGCAATAGATGTGTGGTCTATTGGAACTATTATTTTACTATTTGCATATTAGATTTACTGTTATCCTTTTTTAGCGATGTATTAATCAATTATAATCTATTTTATGTTCCTGTTAATTTAAGATAATATGACTCCCAAAAGAAAAAAAAACTGAATCAAGTTTAAGTAAAGGAACAAGTGAAGCAGCTAGGCTACATCGACCACTCAATGAGCTTGCTTTACAAGCGTTATCTCAATCAAGAGAAGAAAATAATGAACACGGAAAAGAGGAATGTTTCAAAACAAATGATCCAAATGCTAATAGCCCTTCCACTGAAAAGTTGGTCAAAACCTTCAGTATTGATCGTTATCCTGTGAAAATGTAGTGCGATAGTGCCACATATTTAACAGGTGATTTTGTGGTTAAGTCAGCTATGGAAAAATTTTGACTCCTTTAGAAAAATACTTCGAGAATAAAAATTGGATTCTTATTTCAGGGAATGCTGCTTTGGGAAATATATCGATTTGTCGGAGGACAACAATGCTCATTTCCAAATAAAAATCGTATATAATCTTCTCAAGCGTAAATTTATGTATGAAAACAAAGATAAGATGGATGAGGTGTGGATAAATTACTGTGGCATGCGTGTTTGTTTTGGTTGGAAGGAGTTTGTCATAGTTACTGGTCTAAGATGTTATTCTCCTCCTCCTTCTCAAGTTATACCTACTATAACCCTAAAAAAAGCACCCCGCACACCCAAAAAAGGCAAAGGCAAGTCGAGTGATCATGATTATCTGGTGTCCATTATTGGTCCAAGCTTCAAACACAAAAATTTGATAGAAGCGTTGAAAGGTAAAAGACTTTCAAAGAAGCATAAGCAATCATTGTGCTTGGTTTGGTTTGTACACAATATTCTATGGGCGAGAGACATTAGCAACAACATAAGCCTCGGTTTAATAAATCTCTCCGAGGATCTTGAGGCATTTAACAGCTATCCTTAGGGTTATGAAAGCTTCAAAATAACCATCAAATATTTATTGACTACGGTAATGTCAAAGAAAGTCAACTCATATGGCTTTCCATGGGCTTTCATGGTAAATATTTCTTTTATTATGATATGATTTATTTTTTTATTCAATAATTCTTTGGATTTATTGGTGTTATGTTATAGTCTTGGGCATTTGAAGTCATTCCTTATTTGAGACAACAAGTGAACTATCAGGAAGAAGTTTTCTATCCAAGAATCCTGAGATGGTTGTCGGCTAAAACAAATTAAAATGCAAAATTTCTTGATCTTTTCCATCCCCCGAAGGAAGCAGTAATTCTAATTCTAATCAAGTTTTTGTTTTAATTAATGATTATTTTAAATGATTTCATCATCATTCTAATATATGTACTGATTTATTTTGGATTGTCCATCCGTGTATTGTTCCGACCAATCGAGAGTTGAAGATGCCATTTTTTCTTACTTTATGGTCTGTGCAAACTTTATCGAACCCTAAGATTATTGATAGAATAAAAATAAAATTATTTAGAGCAACAACCATCACAAAAAAAATAATATTGGAGGGTGGTCTTGTTATTGTTGATGATGGTAGTGGTAGTGGTAGTGGTAGTGGTAGTGGTGTTGTTGTTGGGGTTAATGATGCTCCTCTTATAGTTTTTGAAACAACAAGCCATTATGATTATGATCATACTGGTTATACAAATTTTGCCACTTCTACCGAATGTTCTGAATGCAAATGTCAAGACTGCAAGGAGAAACATGATGGAGTGATTAATGCTATTAATGCACTAACTGCTTCTATAAAGGAAATAACATCTAAGAGGGTTGTTATTCCATCAAAGAGTACTTCATATCCATACACTTCACTAGAGATCAAGGTGGCTAAGAGGATAAGGAAAGATATTTCGAGGGCATCATCAAGCATCGAAAAAAGCAAAATTACAACGCCTCTATATTTGTCTTGCACTGCTATTCAATATATAAGGGCCACAGAAGAGTAGCATAAGCTGAAGAAGGTAAATGTATATCGTCTGTTCCAACAAACAAATAGTCACATATCTGTTTCAACAGATGATACATCTATTGAAAATTATCAAACAGATATATACATATGTTGCAACTGTTGTCTAACATATTGCATCAGATGCATTATCTGTTGCTATATATATCCGTCTATTTTAGCAAATCAAATAGATTTTTGTACTATTTTAATTTGTACCAACAGATGAACCTTATGGTGCAACAGATAGGTCATCTATTTGAAATTATCGTACTGCTCCATTTTACCTGTTCAAATTTATCCCAACAGATGATCCATCTATTGTAACGTAAGACTCATCTATTGCAACAGATAGACAATTTGTTGTACATCTGTAATTAGCATTGACTATTCTGACATTCCAGGTGGATGTCACAGTAGAAGCTACTGTTGAAGAGCATAATATCACAGTTGATAATCCATCAACTTCTTCCAAAGAAGAAGAAAAAGTAGAGCCTGTCAGTTCGGGAGAATGGAAGAATTACCCGTTTAAAGGGTTCAATATCTCGAACGAGTCTCCAAAAACACTAACAAAATTGATCAATGACTATTCAGAATGGATTGTCGATGGGCTATTAAAGCATCATGTCGGCAGGTACGTAAATCAATTTTAAAGAAATTGATTGATACAATTCTTGTTGTAAAAATATGAAATTAACACATAAATCATCATGTAGAAAACAAAAGGACGAACACTACAAAGTGAACAAATCGAGTCTTGGTTTTGATATGTTCGACTTTGTTGTTGCACATCCTGAAATGATGAATTAGTTTTATTTCATGTCACAGCCCCAAACTTGCTGGCATGATAAGGTTTAAATATCATATATATTACTATTAATTAATACTCTATTTAATTGCATCTGTGAATTAATTATTTTTTTTATGTAATCTAAAATGTTTGATAATATATGCTACACATCCATGTCATTTTTACTACCTCCGAAAGAAGGCCAAGTTGCAAACACAAGAACAATACAAATACACGACAGGCAATTGTTTGTTCAAAGTTTACATCAATAATGCCTATGTTAGGTAATGTCAACAACAGCTGAAAGTTTTCCAAAATGAGGAATGCTTAATCAACATCATCAAAGGTTTTAGCATTCCAACTGGCTTACCTTGGCATTTGGTCGATGAAGTGTACATCCCAATCAATTGTGGTGATGAATTCCATTGGGTGTTGGTTGTCGTCGTTCTTAAAGATAGGTGCATCTGAGTTTATGACTCGATGTTGCGAAGGAGACGTTCTGGGCTGTCGTCTGAGATACAAAAGTTGGCCAAAATACTCCTTATTTACCTTGATATGAGTGACTTTTTGGACTAAAAGTTTGTACTGATTGGTCGACGATTGAAGCATACCGAGATAAAATGGGTAATCCATTTGATGTACAATATGTTAAAAGAATTGTTCAAAAAACCATTGGTAGCCTATAAGTATAAGTATCATGGTTAAGTTTTATTTCATAAATTTCACAACGTTTACATGAACTGCAAGATATAGATTATCTATTTTTTTTAAATGCAGAGATTGTTGTCCTTTTGTTGTCGTTTACGCTGAGTATTTGAGCGATGGGTTACAAGTACCAAATGATGGCCTTGATGCCGGATTACTCTGCAAAAAATATGTTGCTCTTTTATGGAAATATGGAGAAGCAAAAGCTGAGAAACCGTACGCAAGAGACATTAAAGATCCACGACGACCAAAGCCGAATTATGTAGCACTGAATTAAGAACAACTTGTCCATATTGAGTAGATCTTTATAGATCAAGTTTATCAATGTAATAACCTATCTTCTTTGATTTAACTTGTTGATTTATTTGTAGAGTAGATCATTTGTACCCATAATAATTTTTTACATTTCATTTATTTGTTGAGTTATTTCATGTAATTCTCGAAGGCTTCAATTTATTTTATGTTGTCTATGAATATAATTTAATACTTAGTTTTAAACATGTTTATTGAAATAGAATACTAGATTCAAATATCACAACAGATAATACATCTGCTGCAACAGACGACATATCTTATGAAACAGATTTAGACATATGTTGCAACATGTAGGTCATCTGTTGGAAATTATATAATAGGTCTTCCTACTTTTTTTATTTGTTCCAACAAATTACCTATCAGTTGCAACAGATAGATTATATGTTGAAATAGATTGTATAGCTGTTGCGACAGATAGATCGGGAAATATCTGCATAATGAAACAGATGACCAACCTATTCCAACAGATAATCATTCTGTCACAATAGGTATTATATCTGTTACAACAGATAGAAAATCTTTTGCATTATAAAAATACAACTTTCGCCATAAAAAATTGCCATTACATGTAAAGTGAAGTGGCTTGAAGTAAAAAATTGTTATTGTGTTTGTCTCTGTCTTTGTACATATTCTTCTTTATATATGGGCTCCAACCATGTAGTTAGGTCATCTACTAGAAATTATATAACAGGACTTCCTACTTTTTTTATTTGTTCCAACAGATTACCTAACAGTTGTAACAGATAGATTATATGCTACAACAAATTTTATATCTGTTGCGAGAAAACATCTGCATAATGAAATAGATGACCAATCTATTCCAACAAATAATGAATCTGTCACATAGGTATTATATCTATTGTAACAGACACAATCTTTTGCATTATAAAAATTCAACTTTCGTCAGACATAAAAAATTACCACTACATGTAAAGTAAAGTGAAGTGACTTGAAATAATTTTTTTTTATCATTTTCGTCTCCTTCTTTGTACATATTCTTATTTATACAAGGGCTCCCACCATTTAGTTACTACCCCATAAGCCCAGACCTCTTGCATCTTTCCCACAACGGCGTTGTACATACCGGCCATTTTTGTTCCAGTCAGCAAACACTCGATGTAAGCAAGCGAGTACGGCCCGCACAATACACCAATTTTATTTTTTGAAGGCGGATGTTCTTATTTCAACCTTTAAAATCCTATGATTCCTTAATCAAGACTTTCGCTAGCAAATGATCCATCAGCGTACTCTACGTTAACAACTTGAGGAACAACTTCAAGAGTGGTTGCACGTGGCTTAAAAATGTTTCCTTAGTGAAGACAGGTAAGTTGCAGTCATAAACCTTAATCTTTCCCTGGTCGAGGAGTATCTCAATAGTGAGAAAATATTTGACTTCCACGTTCATGACTGCAAGGATTCTCTTTGCCGTGGTCCAGCTCTTGTCGTGTGGATATGGCCTCTTCCCTCTAACATATTTAATCATGTCTTCATCCCATTCGAACGTAGAAATTAACTTATCAAATCTTTGTCCACCGGGACCAGCTCGCCTACGAAGATCATCGTACCTATCATTGAAATTATTGTAGAAGTTGAGGTCCATTATCATATCAGTAGCATCTGGGTACGCTAATTGTTTACCCCTCATTACGCAAAGAATTTCATCAACATATTGTCGTATAAGAAGATAATTTTTAAATAGGTTAGTAATTGTAAAGAAGAAAAATGCAGTGAAAAGATTCTGTTGCAGAGGGTTATCTGAATTAGTTCATAGATTACCCAGCTAACGCAACTTATGCAACAGATGTGTATTATGTTGCAACAGTTTACCCAGTTGTTGCAACAGATTACACATCTGTTGCATAGCTTCTTCTTCATGGAGTAGATTGGAAGGCTAGGTTAGCAAAAGTAAACTAACATTATCCACATACCACTCACGCATATTTATCATACTCCTAAAGTCTTTAGCGGCAAAGAAATGCATAGTGTATTCTTGTGGAGTTTTCATCTTGTCCGTCGTGATTTTTTCCAGTTCCTTCTTCCCTTCGTCGTCAAGTGTTGCGTATATGTCCACCTTTTTCAGCGGCCCCTGAACTTCAACAACTCTTGGAGCGGGAGGTGTTGTAATTTTTATTGTTTTTAGAATAGAGAGTATTTGTCTAATGTTTCTTTTCTTCCTCCTAACCGCCACTGTAGGAATGTATGGCTCACTCACCTTCTTAGATGGTATGACACCCCTCTTGGATTTCAAATCCTCGGAGGCTTTAGCAATATCCTCTAGTTTTTCAAAGAGTTTATCCTCTCTGTCCTTGCATACTTTGTTTTTGCAATGAGAACCTGAGGGTGAAGAGGGGTGAGAGGGACCAATGTAAGGGTGGAAGGGACCGGTGTAGGGGTTACAGGGACCTATGCAAGGGGTTTTTCAAACGAATTTATTTTTTCCTGAGCACCAATATACTCATAATAATGACTGGCAGCAGCAGCAGGATGGATTCTACCATCATCAATGACACCACCAGCAACACCTTCAAAAGAAGCAGGCGGATCTGTTGCAGTCGGTTGGTCATAAAGAGCTTCAACATTAGGCTAACCTTGCCTAACTGCTCTTCTTATGGCTTTTGCTCCAGCCAATTCCTTCTTTATTAACTCTGTCGTTGGGTCTGTTGTTGTATCAACAAGACCTAGAGTAATAAAGAAAGTCATCCCCAACTCCTGCTTAGTAGGTACGATCCAAGGATGCACAACCTATAAAAAAAGACAGAAGACATTTAAATCATATCATATAATAATAATTTACAGTCAGTTGGGTTACATGTTAACATAACTAACTTATGCAACAAATGATCTATTTGTCGTAATAGCTGATATGTATGTCGCAACAGATTGATAATATGTTGCATCAGATTACACATTTGTTGCATAATTTGTAGTAGATGGGTAATCTGTTGAGTTGGGTTCAGGGAACCAGAGCTACAGATGGTTAATCTGTTCTAAAATATGGATCATCTATCTCAATAGATTACCCATCTATTGCACCAGTTGCAGTTGACGGGTAATCTGTTGCAACAGATGACCCATCTCTCCCAACATATTAACCATTTGTTTCAATATCTTTCTTTGAGGCAAATTATTTTAGTTGAAAGAAGACGTATTGTATCATCCAAAGGGTTAAAGATATCAACCTCCTTAATTTTGGGGTTGTTATTTGTAGCCAACAACCTAAGGATCCTTGGATGAGAAACCTTATCTGGGTAATCCATTACCTGCTTTCGGGGGGGGGAGGGTGACTTCAAATACCAAAGCCTAAAAAATGTAAACATTAAGTAAGCAAAAAAAGTCATAATAAAACTATATTCAATATAAATTAATGGATGAGTAAAATTAGTGATGAATTTTACCATGAAAGCCCAAGAAAAGTCATATAATATGACCGTCCCTGTGGATAGCTTTGTCAATAAATATTGGACAGTCATGTAATAGCTGTCATATCCCCAGGGATAATCGTTGAATTTTTCAAAATCATCAGCAAGCGCCAACAAATCATCTTCTATGACTTTTCTGACGTCTTTTGCCAATAAAATAAAATGTACAAACCAAACTAAGCACAACTTCTCCCTGTAGTTCTTTGATATGTTTTTATCCTTGAGATTTGCCATCAAATCCCCCACTTTGTAGCTATGTCATCCAACAACCCATATTTTTTTGCCTTGCATTCGTTGGAGGGTGTTTCCTTGATGAGAGATTCTTCTGGAAGATCGCATCTCAAGCCCGTCACTATAGGAAACTCTTTCAATCCAAATAAACTGGCATGCCAAAGTGGTTGATCCATATTTCATCCATCTTTTTTTTCCCTCCTTCGGATCTTTATCATCCCCCATGTACTTGATCCTGCGCTTGAGAATACTATATACCATGCTTATTTGGAAATGGAGAGTGCAGTCCTCAGACAGCTTAAGAAAGAATGCAAGACAGCTCCTCTTAAAAAGTCTGTCTATGTTTTCATTCTTCATAATACTCCTAAATTCATCAAAATGTTTCCCCAACTGACATTTAAGTACATGATCACCAGTTACTCCTTTAGGGTGATCCATCGGCATCGCAACTCGAAAACTGTCAATACTAATGGTTTTTACAGGCTCAATGTGGGTATTTGATATTAATTCATGCCCCATTGGAGAGAAGGAGTGTTCACTTTTCTCAGCTTCATTTTTTCCTGACTGAGATTGTTCAGGAAGTTCCTCCAAATCTATATGTACTCTAGCCTTTTTTGTTGGGTGGTCAAAAGTTAATCCACTTTCAGTTTCAGTTTCTTTTCTTTTGGGAGACATCTTTTAACTACAAACTATAGGAAAACAAAAAATACAAAACATTTGATGTCTACATAATTTTTTTTAAAAAAAAGTAAGACAAATTTCAATAAATTATTATACGCCACATTACAAAAAAAAAATACTCTAACAGATAACCCATCAGTTGGAACCGATGGAAAATCTGTTTGAAGACCAATTTAATATCTCCCAACAGATCATCCACCTATTGCAACACATGGACCACAAGGACCACCACCAATACCAACAACTATACCAAGACCGCCAACACTATGACCAATGCCACCAATACCAACACCAAGACCACTGACACTACCACCAAAACCACAAATACCTACACCACCAACAACAGCCACCAACAACACTACAAACACCATCCAACAATACCAAGATAGGAAACAAAAAACTGTGACAAAAACTATGGTTTTCTTGGGTGCTTCCAACGCTTTTAGTATCAAAACTCAAAATTGTTATCCCATTCTCGAAGATGATACAACTAAAAGTCTTCTTTTTTATCTTTAACTAAAATTCCCTAATTTTTAGAATAAAGAACAAATGTAGAACTCTTCTCGAACTTCATTACCATCGAAGACAGAGAAAGCGATGGATACAAGCGAGAATAAAGTCAAAAATAATAACTATGTGGTTAGAAATGGAAAGGAAATCGATTTGTTTTGAAGGGTTGGGCAGTATGTTGAGTAGTTGTTGTCTATAATATTAAGAGAGAGAGAGAGAGAGAGAGAGAGAGAGAAAAGAGAGAACTTGATATTTGAAATGAGGAAATTTTTTCCCACAAATGGATGATTTGAATGGGTTGATTTGTAATTTTGGAAAAAAATGACAAGTTTTGAAATTGTTGATTTGGTCCAAATTGATCTTGTTTAATTTTAAAATTTTAAAATATTAAGTTAATGAGAATCTTTTCAAATTAGAGTGATTGATTGATGACTCGAGTTGGGATGAACGCAATACCAACACCACGCAATTGCAAAAGACTCAATTAAAGTTGTAGCTGACCCTATGAACTCATTCATCCCTAGTTATACATAAATCAATTTAGGTAGTAGCTTAATATTAAGTTAATGATAATCTTTTCAACTCAGAGTGATCGATCGATGACTTGGGTCAAGATGAACGCAATACCAACACCATGCAATTAGAAATACTCAATTGAAGTTGTAGTTGGCCCTATGAACTCATTCATTCATCCCTAGTTCTACCTAAATCAATTTAGGTGGTAGCTTAACATTAAGTTAATGAGAATCTTTTCAACTCAGAGTGATCGATTGATGACTTGGGTCAAGATGAATGCAATACCAACACCATGCATTGCAAAGACTCAATTGAAGTTGTAGTTGGCCCTATGAACTCATTCATCCTTAGTTCTACATAAATCAATTTCAAGAGAATCTGTTGCAACGAACGACTAAGTTGTTGGAAATTTTCAAACAGATATTCATATCTATTACAATAGATGATATATCTGATTTAATTATCAAATGGACAGTTGCATTGTTATGACAGACGACAGAGCTGTTGGAAATTTTCAAACAGATATTCATATCTATTGCAACAGATGACATATCTAATTTAATTATCAAATGGACATTTGCATCTATTGTGAAAAATGACTGAGTTGTTAAAAATTTTCAAACAGATATTGATATATGTTGTAACAGATGACATATCTGATTAAATTATCAAATGGACATTTGAATCAGTTGTTACAGATGATTAAGTTGTTAGATTTTTCAAACAGATATTGATATCTATTGCAACAAATGATATATCTGTTTGAAAATCTTTTTTTTCTTTTAATTTTAAAGCAATCTTTAACTTCTATCCGAAATAAGAAAAGACAGATAAAATAGTAGTACTACTAAAAGCGGTAAAAAAATATTTCTTGGATAACTCAAAAATCTCATTGAGTGGTCTTTTCTTGTTTTTTCAATGTCTCATGTCTTCCTTGTGCCCCTCAAAGTTATTAATGAATATTAATTAATGAATATTTACCCATGTCTCTTTCAGCCCTAAATTTATTTTATTCATGTCTCATCTTTTTCTTTTTCTTTCTCTCCTCTTTAGGGTTATCACAACTTTTTTTTTTTCTCTTTTCTCTCCTCTTTCTCATAAAGATCCTTTCGTATCTAAATTGATCCGTATCTTTCCTCGACGGAAATTATTATTTTGATCCCCTTTTAACATTGCAGGTAAGGTATGGTTCACTATTGCTCTTTCATTCTCGTCTTCTTCTTTGCAAGTTATTTACATTTGTTTTTTTAATTACCATTTAACCATATCATATTTGTTTAAAAAAATTGAAGAAACTTTTAAGTATTGAATAAACGAACCGAGAATTTTTATTATAATAGGCCAAAAAAGTCATCTGTTGGGAGAAGTTTAAAAGCCTTGTTGGTAGTATTTTTTATATGTATTTTATTTATTTCTTTATTGTTGATGCTATTATTGATGTTGTTTGTGGGGTTGGTGTTGTTGGAACTTGTTGTGTGGTGTTGTTGATGGTGTTGGAATAAAGGATGTTGTTTATTTGTTGTTGATGATGTTGATGGTATTGGAACAAATGATGTTGTTGATATTTTTAATTTGTTGTTTCTTTATAGTTTATGTTGTTGTTGATATTACAACAGATAGAGAAACTGTTGGAAAAACTCAAACCACTAGCAAGGTTGGTTTGATGTATTCCAATAGACTCCACATCTGTTGCAACAAACTCCACATCTGTTGCAACAGACTCCACATCTGTTACAATAGACTCCACATCTATTGCAATAGATGGATAATGTTCTTTTTGTTCTTCTCTTGTTTGACATCAATTTTTTTCCTCTTCTTTGTAGATATAAGGAACTGAAAGTTGATCAACTTTTACTCGACCAACACAAGAGGGTACAGTAAAGATGGGTTCGGAGGAATAAGCTGCTTGTAGATGGAACCACTTCATATGTGGGAGGTATGTATTACTGATAATGTTATCGTGAAAACACACATAGAGTACACTAATTTTGTGAATGTTGTTTTTACCGTTTAGTCATTGTTCATTCAAATAAGATATCTGCAATTTGACAGTTAAGTTTGATTGGTCCGAACTGATAAGGCTGAGGGGACATGAATATGGTTCTGATACCCTGTTAAGATTTAATGTCGGTTGTGGATAATATTTATGTGTCAAGCATTGTGAAGGGATCTAGTTTTGCTGTCATTGTAAAGAGATTCAATAGTGATTGGACTAAATTGTAGGGTGCATTGAGCTCTGAGAAGGCCTTCAAAGCCTAACACTGCATCTAACAAGAACAAAAAAACAATATAGTTATTGTCCTAGCCTAAATTTATATGGTTGGGTTGCTCAGGGTGATAATTATACGCCAGAAGGTGTAGTAGGAGAATACATACATGGGAAAATGGGAGTTGATTAAAAACTATATCATTTGAGATCTAATTGAAGAGGGGAAATAGGGTAGAAAGAAACTTCTAGCGAATCTGGCAGATGAAACTGAATTAGAACATGAGAAATCTGAATCAAGTGCAAATATGAAAGTGTATCCAGTGATGTAAATCCATCTATTGTTTATCTAAAAAAAGAATAGTGCAGATGGACACTTTGCTAGGGAGATACAACTAGGTAGCGTGGTTGAGATGATCACCTAGATAGAAAATAGCAGAAGACTAAGAATGCATCCTCGCGAGCATCGAGGGTTGAAATGATGTACAGTAAGTTGAGAAACCTTGCATCAATAACAACTGCAGTTAAAATAAGGAATCTAAGAGAAGGCTGCAATTTTTGAATTTGAAATTGCATCCCATGCCTTCTTATTTGTGGTTTCGATTAGGTCCACTATTGTTAACCTGATCGGGACCACAAACAAGATTGAAAGGCAGATTAAGTATCACTACTTCCTTAGCAATATGGATATAATTGATTTTGTTTTCTAGCCTTAGCATGCTTTCAACATATCTTAGAAAAGATCAGATGCTTATTGTAGTATATGAATCCCGATAATTTTCAAGCTTGCCTCCAGCTTGCCGATTTGGTATTCAAGTTTGTCGTTTCCATTTTTGAAGTTGGTATAGAGTTTCTGCTCTTTTGTGAGATCGATCAGGAACACTTTCTTAGAAGTTGTGGCATTGTATAAGGCCTTCAGAACACTTTATTCAGAAGCCTTAAATGATACATGGAGGGTTGTTATGTTTATTTTAGGTCAAAATGTGTTGATGCACACTCAAGCAGTGGTCCCAATAGTTGAATAGGTCACTTTTTTTCGAGCGTTTCTCATTGCATCTTTCTCAACCAACCTTCAAGGTATTTGATAAATTAATTATCAAGGAGTTACGTAACATTTGATCTAAGTTGACTCTACCAAGCCTATCAAACGTTACGTAACTCCAGGCTCATTACCCTATCAAAAACCTTTGCCCAAGTTAGTGCACAAATTAAATGAGCTCAATCTCTCAGCCTTTCTACCGATCTCTCTTCTCCCATATAGAGGACAATATATCCGCCATGCAAAATTCTAACACGTCGCCAGAAATTCTTGCCACAGCGAATGTCTTGAGAAGGCATGACTAGTAATCTCTCAATATCACTTTTATGACTTTCTTGACGCCTCTTGCAATTATATTTGAATGGACAAACCAAACTAAGCACAATTTCTCGCTATTTCCATTCCAATATAATTACAAGAGATGTTAAGATAGTCATAAAAGTGATATTGAGATATTACTAGCCATGCCTTCTCAATACTGTCGTTTTGGCAAGAATTTCTGGCGATGGTGTAAACTTTTGCATGGCGGATATGTTGTCCTCTATATGGGAGAAGAGAGATCAGCAGAAAGGCTAAGAGATTGAGCTCGTTTGATTTTTGTACTCACTCAGGTAAAGTTTTTTTTATAGAGTAATGAGCCTAGAGTTACGTAACGTTTGATAGTCTTGGTAGAGTCAATTTAGATCAAATGTTACGTAACTCCTTTCTAATTAATTTATCAAATCCCTTGAAGGTTGGTTGAGCAAGAAGCATTGATAAACGCTCAATAAAAGTGAGCTATTCAATTGTTGGGACCACTGCTTGAGTGTGCATCAACACATTTTGACCTAAAACAAACACAGTGACCCTCCATGTATCATTTAAGGCTTCTGAATAAAGTGTTCTGAAGGCCTTCTACATTCCACAACTTTGAATAAAGTGTTCCTGATCGAGCTCACAAAAAACCATCAACTCTATACCAACTTCAAAGACCGCAATGACAAGCTTAAATACCAAATCAGCAAGCTGGAGGCAAGCTTGAAAATTATCGAAATTCACCTACTATAGCAAGTATCTGATCTTCTCTAAGATATGTAGAAAGCATGCTAAGGCAAGAAAACACAATCAATTAATCCATATTGCTAAGGAAGTAGTGATACTCAATATGCCTTTGAATCTTGTTTGTGGTTTTGATCAGGTCAACAGCAATGGACCCAATCAAAATCACAAACAAGAAAGCATGTGATGCAATTTAAAATTCTGAAATTGCATCCTTCTATTAGATTCCTTATTTTAAATGCAACTGTTATTGGCGCAAGTTTTCTCGACTTACTTTACATTATTTCAACCCTCAATGCTTGCAAGGCTGCTTTCTTGGTCTTCTGCTATTTTATATGATCATCCCGACCACGCTACCTAGTCGCAACTACCTAGAAACGTGTCCATCTGCATTATTTTTCTTTCATATAAATAATGGATGGATTTACATTACTGGATACACTTTCAATTTGCACTTGATTCAGATTTCTCATATTTTAATTCAGTTTCATCGGCCAGATTCACTAGAAGTTCCTTTCTACCCTATTTTTCCTCTTCAATTAGCTCTCAGGTGATATAATCATTCATCAACTCCCCTTTCCATTGCAGGCATTCTCTTTCGGCTCTTTTTGGCGTATAATCATCTTCTCGAACAACCCTTCTATATAAATTTGGTCCAGGGGAATTTCTATTGATTTTTCGTTCTTATTTGATACAGTGCGAGGCTTCAAAGGTATTCTCAGAGTCCAATGCACACTTAAAGTTGTCCAAATCACTATTGGATCTCTGTAATGATACCAAATATTAATCCCTTCTCAAAACTTGACAGGCACAATTATGAGCAACAACTATCAGTAATTTGTAACAGGGTATCGGCACCATCATCATGGGGCCCTCGACCTTATTAATTCGAACCCATCAAACTTAACTGCACAATGCAGGGTCTTGTTTGAATGATTAGTGCCTAATCAGTTAAAAACTGCATTCACAAAAATATTGTACTATGTATGTGTTGTCCCAATAACCTTATCAGTAATACTTAACTCCCACACATGAAAGTGGATCCATCCATCTACATGCACATTATTCTTCATATCCCATCTATGGCTTAAATTGAATAAACAGATGACTAACAAGTTGCAACAGATGCCACATCTGTTTAAATTGTCAAACAATTATAGATATCTGTTACGACAGATGATTAATCTTTTACGACATTTGAGTTATCTGTTGGAAATATCAAATGGGTATATGCATATGTTGCAACAGTTTCAATATTTTGTAAATTATCCAACAGATAAAATGTATTTTGCAACAAATTACGCATCTGTTAGATTTATTTTAAAGCAATTTCTTTTCTTTCCAAAATACAATAAAGATACAATGTTTATTTAGACCTATTTTTTTAATTTACATATTCAAAAAGTCGTCATTTTTATTTAATTATGGGATGAACAGTCATAGATTTTTGACTAAACCCTTCCTTTATAAATAGGTCCCTCTTTACTCGTTCATTCTACTACTACACTTCTAGATATGGCTAATACAGATTCGTAGAAGAAGATTTATATTGAGTCCTTCCAGGAACTTCGAATGCAGTATGATGAACTCCAAAAGGATTTGGCCGGCTTCAGAGCAAGGCTGAGGAGGGACCTGCTGCTGCTGGATGAAAATTGTCCTTCAGGTAATGAAAGTAGTAATAGTAAATCTTTTAATAATAATAATGATAATAATAATAATAATAATAATAATAGTATTAATAATAAATAGGTTATGTTTTTCCTTTTAGCGTATGTATTTTCCTTTTTTATATCGGATCTACCTAAACAGATGGATCATATGTTGCAATAGACGATTATTAATAAAAAAAGATTATTATTATTATTATTATTATTATTATTATTATTATTGAGTGGGTGAAAATATTTTAGTCATGACTTTTTTCATATTAAAAACGGTTCGAAAAATAAGGAAATAAATGATAAATACAATTTATAACCGTAAAAGAACGGTTATTTAATTTTAATAACTGATCGTGACTCTTCGACATATTTTTTTTAAAATTTATTTTTTAATTTATATAATAAAAAATTTACCAAATTTGGATTAAAGATAAAGAAATGATGATTATTAAAAAAGATATATGTTGCAACAAATAGATTATCTTATGCAACAGATTGTCGATTTGTTGCAACAAATAGTATATTTGTTGTCACAGATGGGTTATCTAATGCAACAGATATATAATTTTTTTGTTTCCACAACTCAATAAAAATGGTTACTGAAAAAATATAATTAAGTAATAACTTTCCACAGTAATAAAAAAGTCACCAGTTTGAATGTAATTAATAAATGGAGGTGAACAGTCGTGCCTTTTTGCCTAACTCATTCAAATTCAATCCTGTATAAATAGGTCCCTCCTTACTCGTTCATTCTACTACACATATCTATTTATTTCTTTCTCTTGTATTACTTTTGGATTCTTTTCTTTACTTTTGTTTTTGCGTTTTTTGTCAATTTATGCATGTTTTAGATATAGATGATCCAGTGTGGATGTCGCTATTTTACGAGAATATGTATGGGAACTATAGAGGCAGGTTCATGATATACAGTGGGAGTTGGTCGCTGTCAGAGTAAAGATGGGGCGCTGCTGCTTCCGGTTGAAGATTAATCGGTTGGAAATAATAATAATAATAATAATTAGATTATTTTTGTCTTTTACCTATGTATAAATGTATTTACATTTATTTTGTTTAATAAAAAATTATGTTTCATCCACTTTGATGTTTTAATTTTCATTCTGTCTATTTCTTTCTCTCAACAAACATGTCTACGATTAAGGAATAATTTGAATCCCAGTATCAATAGAAAGAGATCAACATACGGTTATCTGTTGGGTTTGTGACAAGAGCTATATTGTGTTGTTTGAAATAGATTATTCATCTGTTATAACAAAATTATAATATGTTGCAACAGATAAATATTCTTGTGCAACAGATTAATTGTCTGTTGGAACAGATTACTAATATGACGCAACAGAATACCCTTCTATTTAAGTCATGTTACGGGCACTATATAACTATAAACATGAATCCAACATATGAAATATTTCTTTTACCTATGTATTTTTATTTTTTGTTTAATAAAAAAATTGTGCTTCATCCACTTTGACTTTTTAATTCTTATTTAATTTTCATTCTGTCTATTTCTTCTTCTCAACAAACATGTCTACGATTAATAAATAATTTGAATCTAGTGTCAATAGCAAGAGATCAACATACGAGTTATCTGTTGGGTTTGTGACAGGAGCTATGTTGTGTTGTTTGAAACAAATTATTCATCTGTTGCAACAGAATTATAATATGTTGCAACAAATAAATATTCTGTTGGGACAGATTAATTGTCTGTTGGAACAAATTACTAATATGTCGCAATAGAATACCCATCGGTTTGATTCATGTTACGGGCACTATAGAACTATAAACATGAATCCAACATATGAAATATTTCTTTTACCTACGTTTTTTTTTCATTTAGTAAAAAATTTATGTTTCATTCACTTTGACACTTTAATTCTTTTTAATTTTCATTCTGTCTATTTCTTCTTCTCAACAAACATGTCTACAATTAACGAATAATTTAAATACGGTATCAATAGTAAGAGATCAATATATGGGCTATCTGTTTGTTTTGTGCCAGGAGCTATATTGTGTTATTTGAAATAGATTATTCATCTGTTGCAACAGAATTATAATATGTTACAACAAATAAATATTCTGGTGCAACAAATTAATTATCTGTTGGAACAAATTACTAATATGGTGCAACAGATTACCCATTTGTTCAATTCATGTTACGGGCACTATAGAACCATAAACATGAAGCCAACATATGAATCTTATGTTGCAACAGAATATCTATCTGGTGCAACAGATGATGGATATGTTTAAACAGATGGCTCTTATATTGCATTCATGTTCGCTTGCTAGCTATTGTTGAAAAAACAGCACACTAGCAGTTACATAGATGACAAATTCAACTAAAAAACATAGTTTGACTTATCAAAGTCTCCTATCAATTAAATGCCAAAGTTGAAAGTGATGTACGAAACAAAATTTGACCTAAAAAATTGGTCAAAGAGCTGCAATTATAGTAACAAGCGCAGCAATAATGGTCAACAAGAAGAATATGAAGAGGATAATGATGTATAAGATGATGATAATGAAGCAGAAGATGATGAATAGAGCAGCAGCAGCAATGAACAATAAAAATCGTGAAGAGAGAGAAGACAACAACGGATGATAAGAGAGAGAAATGCACCATTTTTTCCTTTGTTTCCCGTTATATAAACTAACATTTGGATCAAAGTATAAATTTAAAAACTTGTGAATTATTTTAAAAAATTTCCAACTTTCTTAATCCATAATAAAGTAATTGTCACCTCAACTCAATTATTAAGACTTGTGTCACCTCCTCCTCATTTTAAAACTCTTTTGTCACCTACAGCCCAAAGCCCAGAGAAAGTATTCTAAATTATAATAGCTAATAGCTTAAAATAGAAAATTACAGTGCCAAAAAAGTATCATAAATTACAATAACTAACAACTTAAAATGTCTAAAAATATATTGAAATTATAATGGATTATCTAAATTTTATTCGTGTCACATAAAATGAGATGAAATAAATATGTAAAAAAATACTATAAATACAATAATTAATAAGTTAAAAAATTTAAAAGATATAGAATATTTGACGAACTCTCAAAATTATATCAATGTCACTCAAATTGGAATAGAAGAAAAAGTGTTATAAATCACAAAAAATTAAAAATTAAATTATTTAAAAATATAATTGACTATCAATGCCACAAAAGTTTGGACAAGGAGAGTAACATATATTAATTAAAAATTACATGAAAAGTTTTATTGCAAGACCACGCAAGTTCCTAGCTCAATTCAGCTTACTAGTGCATGTTAAGGGGGTCCAAGACTTACAAAATTTCATCAAGTGTTAGGAATTAGTCATTCCTAAAGCTCCTAAACTATGACGATTTTATTTTTGACCCTAACAACCTCAAAATATCAATTTTTAAGTTGTTTCATGATCGAGGTTGTCAATAGTACATTCCGGGTGAGTTTCAGATTTTTCGGATGAGGTTTGGGGCATGTTTGGATGACTAAAATAGAGAGGCTCCATAATAAGTCCGTGAAGCATTGGTAATCGTATCAGGAGTAGCAACGCGATGCGCCGCCTATCGCGTCGTGTGAGCGACACGATGCGATACTTATCTCGTCGGGTGCCCAGTTAGTCTTATTAAATTATGGGTCCATGGGTATATTTGAGTCATTTTTCCTCACCCAAATCAGTCCCTAACACAATATTACATCCCCAAAGAGCATTAGTTACATCTTTATTCACTTTTCCTCTCCAATAAAACTCTAACCTCCTCTCAAGAACACCAAAACTCTATTACTCCTTCTTCAAGAAAGTCAATAATCTAAGTTTCCAAGTCCAAGATCTTCAAGAAGAAGCCTTAAAGAACATCTTTAGGAGTTAAAGTCAAGTTTCTACATCAATTAGGCTTGATAAAGTATGTGGGACTATGAACAAGGATACTCCTTTCATCCTTGTGCCCAAAACTAGTTTTAAAAGTTAAATTGACATGATTTTCAGTCTAGGTTTCATACCCAAATATCATTGTTTAAAGTTTATGAAGTTACCAAGTGAATTAAGTGTTGAATTGCATAACTACTTTCACCTATTTATGCGTGTGATTTGATTTGTTATGCTGTGAATTGAATTACATCATCTTGACTAGAATTCATAAAGTATTTCAAGATTATTATTATTAAGCATAAAGTTTGTTATGAATTGACATGTGTTTAAAGCACGGTTCTTTGAGCCCTGAGTTTAAGTCTTGACATTTCAAGAAGATTATGTTTTAAGAAATCTTTGTTAAGCATGTATTCATATTTTTAAGCAAGAATTGATCTTTTGATCCTCAGTCAAGATATGAAATCCACACATGTTAGTTTTGATTATAGTTTAAAGCAAATATATGCATAACTGGTTTTCATTATAAACAATTATTCTATTTTAAGGTGGATTTTCTATAGAATTAACATATAAGTAATGGAGTATTATTTAGCACTGAGTTAGGTATGTGTCCTAGTTCACATGTCCCAGAGCTATGAGCCAACGTAGGTTCAGATTATTCTCATTTGTATGAATGCAGATACAAATTGTAATCACTTAGCTCTAGTCCTACTCCGTGGCAAGAGTATGATAACTCTCCCTAATAGCTCACATGGTGTATGTCGGTTAGAAGAACCTCCCTAAGATAGAACAAAAGAACAACTTTTAGAAACTAAGTGTAAAGGCTCACAATATTAATCAGATATGGTTTTACATAAGAAATTAGCTATGAGATTTCAATTCTCAGTTTACGTATAATAAAGGTGAGTCTTTTACACTTAGCCTGCATGATTTGAAAGCATACTCAACTTCAGTCCTACTCATTTCACTAATAAAAAGAATAAAAAGTATAGTTTTTTTAGAACTAAGTGTGATGTCTCACAAAGATTATCTTTATGCTTTATTACATTATGTGTATATTTCGCAGCTTTTTCTTTATTCAAGCCAAGGTGAGTCATTTACACTTAGCATGTATTCCTTACAATTTATATGTATATGTAGTTACTATTTTTACTTATGCATTCACCCCCACAGGATCAGTACATTCCAAAAGTACTGATCCACATATATGTTTATGTGCTACATTGTCTTATAATGTAGGTTCTGGTGCCCAGTTCTAGTAGCGTGATTTACCGTGAGCATCCCTACCTACATCCCGATAGTTGGTGAGTCCTCATAGTTCGAGGACCTCCTTATTTAAATTTCCAACTTTAAGAAGTACTTTGATCAGTTGTTTTCAGTTTAGTTTGGGTCAGTTGGGGGTCTGTCCCAGTGGCTCTCAAGTTAGTAGTAGTAGAGGCTTATCTGACTGTCTATCCTATTTTAGATTTAAAGTGTTGATTGACCAGATTTCTAGGTTAAATAATTTCAGTTTAGCTAGTAATTCAGTATTTTGGTATTTTGTATGCCTAGTTCATCTTTATTATGATTTTTAGATTTTGTAAAAAGCTTAAAGGGTTAGCTTGGGAATACTCATAGTCTCGTGCACCGTGTGATGCTCGGGGTACCTTTTTAGGGCGTTACAAACTTGGCATCAAAGCCTAAGGTTTAAAGAGTCCTAGGGAGTGAGACAAGTCGCGGTACGTAGATTCTTGATCATGGGTATGAAGCGTGCCACAGTTATGAGCTAGAGGCTACGAAATAATTTAGGAAATCATCTTTTTCCTTCATGATCTATCGTGCTTATAGTTGTCTTTTTCTACTTTAACTTGTACTTTTACATGAAAGAATATGCCTCTCTCTCCAAGTTAATGCATGCAAAAATGATAACCAACCACCCCAGCCTACGGATCCTTTGAATGAGAATGTGTCTTATGCTGAATTTTAAGCTTCCTTTCAGGTGTTGGCCCAAGCAGTGACTACCAATGTTCAGGTCAACCAATAGGCTACAGTCCCACTTCATCAGAATGGTGACTTAGGTACAGCCAGAATTTGTGACTTCATGAGAATGAATTTACTCGAGTTCCATGGGTCAAAAGTTGGTGAGGACCTGCAGCTCTACATTGATGAGGTGAGATAAATCACTCAAGTTATACATATTACTAAGGAGGAAAGCGTAGAACTGGCATATTATTAGTTGAAGGATGTTTCTTATGATTGGGTTGTCATGTGAAAGGATAGTAGAGGTGAGGATGCAGCTCCCATGAGTTAGTAGGTGTTTCAGGATGCATTTCTGGACAGGTTCTTTTCGTATGAGTGAGAAAATCTAAGATTGAGGAGCTCATGAACCTAAGGCAGGTCTTAATGACAGTGAAGGATTATTGCCTTAAGTTCACTCAGTTGTCTAAGTATGCTCCCGATTTGATAGATGGCCCTAGATCTAGTATGAGTAAGTTTGTTACCGGAGTGTCTGGTTTGGTAGTCAAGAAATTTAGGACTGCCATGGTTATAGGGATATGGATCTTGCTAGGATGATGACTCATCCTCAATAGATTGAGACAGTGAAGTTAAAAGGGGGAGAGAGGGGAAATAAAAAGTCTAAAACTAGATAGTTTGAGTATAACCAAACAAGGTTTGAAGGGGAAGATCGTTTGCAGTTTCAAGGTCACTCATCGATGCCAGTACTATCTTCACCTACTGCTCCCTCACCCAGAACCAAGCAAGAGTAGTGGGGTAGGACTTCTATGTCCAGGTCTCAAAATAGTGTGGGTAGCAGGGATATTCATCCCCAGACTCAGGCTACTAGCACACCAGCTCTACTAGGTCGCCCATTTCCTCCTCAAGGTGCATCATCCAGTACCGGTAGCTGTCAGCGCCAGAACCAAATTTATGTTTTACCATCCCATCAGGAGTATGAGAGTTCACCAGATGTTGTTACTGGTATGCTTTATGTTTTTCATCTAAATGCTTATGTGTTGTTAGACCTAGGGTCAAATCTCTCTTATGTGACTCTGTTGGTTGCGGTAAATTTTAAGATAGGTCCTGAAAATCTCTCTAAGCCCTTATTAGTTTCCACCCCAGTGAGTGAGTCGGTTATTGCCAAACAAGTCTATAGAAAGAGTTCGATCACTGTCTTTCATAAGATTGTATTAGCAAATTTAATAAAGTTAGACATGGTCGATTTTGACATTATACTAGGCATGGATTGGCTCCATTCCTATTATGCATCTATATATTGTCACACCTGAGTAGTAAATTTTTATTTTTCTAATGAGCCAGTTTCTTAGTGTAAAGGTAATTGGGTATCCCCCAAGAGTCATTTCATATCCTATCTTAAGGCCAGAAAGTTAATATCAAAAGGGTGCATTTATTATTTAGTTCGAGTCAAAGACACTAAGTCTGAATGTCCAACAGTTCAATCAGTCTGTGTAGTCAATGAGGTTTTTAAAGTTTTTCCCGAAGATCTACCAGGGGTACCTCCCGATAGAGAAATTGAATTCAATATTGATTTTCTTCCTAATACTTATCCCATCTCCATTCCTCCATATTGCATGGCTCCAGTTGAGCTTAAGGAGTTGAAAGAGCAGCCTAGAGACCTCTTATATAAAGGCTTCATAAGGTTTAGTGTCTCTCTATGGGGCTCTCTCGTCCTATTTGTGCGCATGAAAGATGGTTGTTTCCAAATGTGCATCGACTACCGTCAGTTGAATAAAGTCACAATCAAAAACAAATATCCTCTTCCTAGGATTGATGACTTATTTGATCAACTTTAAGGTGCAAGTTATTTCTCTAAGATAGACCTTAGATCCGGCTATCATCAGCTTAGAGTAAGGGAATATGATATTCTAAAGACAGCTTTCAAAACTTGTTACGGTTACTTTGAATTTCTAGTTATGTCTTTCAGGATAACAAATACCCCAGCAGCCTTCATGGACTTGATAAACAGAGTGTTCAAACAGAAATTGTACATGTTTGTCATAGTCTTTATCGACTATCTCAGAATCATGTTGCAAACTCTTAGAGATCACCAGTTGTTCACCAAATTCAGCAAGTGTGAATTTTATCCAAGGTCAGTAGCTTTCCTTAGCCATATTGTTTCCGGTAATGGAATTAGAGTTGATCCTCAAAAGATCGAAGCAGTGAGAGACTGGCCTAGACCCATCTCTCCATCCAACATTAGGAGTTTCTTAGGTTTAGGCAGTTATTACCAATGGCTTGTTGAGGGGTTTTCATATATTGCGTCCTCCATGTCTATATTGACTCAAAAGAAGGTTAAGTTTCAATGGTTAGATTCTTGTGAGAAAAGTTTTCAGTAGTTTAAAACTCGACTCACTTCAGCCTAGTTTTGGTGCTACCTGATGGTACAGATAGATTTGTTGTTTACTGTAATACTTCTAGAATTGGTCTGAATTATGTTTTGATGCAGAGAGGTAAGGTCGTAGCCTATGCCTCAAGGCAACTTAAACCACACAAAATGAACTATCCTACCCATGATGTTGAGTTAGCTACCGTCATGTTTTCCTTGAAAATTTGGAGAAATTATCTCTATGGGGTGCATGTTGATGTGTTCACGGACCATAAAGTTTACAGTATGTATTTTCGCAGAAATATCTGAATCTTCATTAGAGAAGATGGTTGGAATTGTTGAAGGATTATGATATGAGTGTTTTGTATCATTCGGGCAAGGCCAATATTGTGGAAGATGCGATTAGTAGGTTGTCTATGGGTAGTGTTGCTCATGTGTAGAGTGATAAGGAATAATTAGTTTGGGAAGTTCATTGGTTGGCTATATTGGGTGTTTGGTTGGTTGACTAAGCTGAGGGGAACTTTTGGGTCCAGAGTGGTTCGAAGTCTTCTTTAGTTTTCGAAGTTAAGGAGAATCAAAATAAGGACTCCAGTTTAGTCAAGTTGAAAGAGTCAGTCAGGGATCAGAAAGTAGAGGTTTTCTCCCAAGGGTGAGATGGTGTGTTGTGATATCAGGGTAGACTGTGTGTGCCATGTGTTGATGGTTTGAGACAGTAGGTTATGGCAAAAGCACATGGTGCGCGTTAATCTATTTACCCAGGAGCCACCAATATGTACCAAGACTTGTGGGAAGTCTATTGGTGGAGTGGTATGAAGAAAGATATTGCAGAGGTTGTGGCTAAGTGTTCTAATTGCCAGCAGGTTATGGTAGAGCACCAAAGGCCTGGTGGTATCTTGCAGAAGTTTAGTATTCCCACTTAGAAGTGGAAATAGGTGACATGGACGTGACAGGGTTATCTCGTTCGCGTCGTCGGTATGACTCGATTTGGGTGATTATAGATAGGATGACCAAATCAGCCTATTTCTTGCCAGTCCATACGTCTTACTCAGCCGAGGATTATTCGAAAATTTATAGTAGAGAGTTGGTCAGACTTCATGGAGTTTCTTTGTCCATCATTTCTAATACGGTTACTTAGTTTACCTCTCACTTTAGGAAAGCCTTTCAGAAAGGTCTTGGTACCCAAGTTCATCTCAGCTCAGCTTTTCACCCTAAGACAGATGGTCAGGAAGAGACGACCATTTAGAATCTAGAGGATATATTGAGGGCGTGTGTTCTTAACTTCATAGGTAGTTGGGATGATCACTTGTCTTTGATCGAGTTCGCCTACAATAACAGTTACTATTCTTGCATTCAGATGGCCCCGTTTGAGGCTCTTTATGGGAGAAGATACAGGTTACCTATTGGTTCATTTAAAGTAGGCTAGGCTGCTTTGATAGGGCCAGATGTGGTGTTTGAATCTATGGAAAAAGTTCAGTTGGTTTGAGAGAATCTTAAAATAGCTCAAAGTCGTCAAAAATCTTATGCAGATGTGAGGAGAAAGGATCTTGAGTTTGAATTCGATGACTTAGTTTATTTGAAGGTTTCACCCATGGAGGGGGTGAATAGATTTAGCAAAAAGGGGAATCTTAGTCCCCGATATGTTGGCCCTTACAGAATCTTAAATCGTGTTCGAAAAGTAGCATATGAGCTTGAGTTGCCTGCAAACTTGTCATCCATTAACCCAGCGCTTCATGTATCCTTACTGAAGAAGTATATTGGTGATCCGACTGTTCTAATTACCTTGGAAAGCACAAATATTTAGGGTAGCCTTTCATATGCAGAAGTCCCAGTTGAGATTCTTGATCACCAGATTCATAGACTAAGGAACAAAGAAGTTTTCTTGGTCAAAGTTCTTTGGCAGAATCAGTCCGTTGAGGGCGCTACTTAGGAGGCAGAAGTAGATATGCGAACCAAGTACCCTTATCTCTTCTTCGTAAGTTCAGACTCACCTTAAGGTGACCATTTTACTCAGATTTTCTCTCTTCCATTCTCAGTTCAAGCTCTATATAATCATCCTTATGTCATAATCATACATTCGAATCAATTTAGCATGTAAGCATGCTTTCAGTTATACAAGCTCAATACGTAATCGTAGTTCCTCAGCATTCTCAGTTTAATCAATCTCATTCGAGGATGAATGTTCCCAAGGGGGAGAAATTGTAAGACCCTGCAAGATCCTAGCTCAATTCAGCTTACTAGTGCATTCTAAGGGGTTCTAAGACTTAGAAAATTTCATCAAGTGTTAGAACTTAGTCATTTCTAAAGATCCTAAACTTCGGTGATTTTATTTTTGACCCTCCCGACCTTGTAATGTCAATTTCTAAGTTGTTTCATGATCAGGGTTTTCAATAGTACATCCCAGGTGAGTTTCTAATTTTTTGGACGAGGTTTGGGACATATTTGGATAACCAAAACAAAGAGGCTCCACGATATGGCCGCGACCCGTCGGTAATCGTGTCAGGAGTAGAAACACAATGCGATGCGATGCCTATTGCGTCGTGCGAGCGACGCAACACGATGCTTATCTCGATGGGTATCCAATTCATCTTATTAAAATACGGGTCTATAGGGATATTTGAGTCATTTTCCCTCACCCAAATCCGCCCCTAACATAAGTTTTCCGCCCCAAAGAGCATTAGTTACATATTTATTCACTTTTCCTCTCCAAGAAAACTCTAACCTCCTCTCAAGAACACCAAAACTCCATTACTCCTTCTTTAAGAAAGTCAATAATCTATGTTTCCAAGTCCAAGAACTTCAAGAACGAGCCTTCAAGAATATTTTTAGGAGTTAAAGTCAAGCTTCTACATCAATTAGGCCTAATAAGGTATGTGGGGTTATGAACAAGGATACTCCTTTCATCCTTGTTCCCAAAACTAGTTTTAAAAGTTAAATTTACATGATTTGCAGTCTAGAGGTCATACAAAAATATCATTGTTTGAAGTTTATGAAGTTACCAAGTGATTTAAGTGTTGAATTGCATAACTACTTCCACCTACTTATGTGTGTGATTTGATTTCTTATGTTTACAATTGAATTTCATTATCTTGACTAGAATTGTTAAAGTATTTCAAGATTATTATTATTGTGCATAAACTTTGTTATGAATTGACATGAGTTTAAAGCACGGGTCTTTGAGCCCTGAGTTTAAGTCTTGATATTTCAAGAAGATTATGTTTTAAGAAATCTTTGTTTAAGCATGTATTCATATTTTAAAGAAAGAATTGATCTTTTGATCCTCAGTTAAGTTATGGAATCCACACATGTTAGTTTTGATTATAGTTTAAAGCAAATAGATGCATAACTGGTTTTCATTATAAATCTTTATGCTATTTTGAGGTGGATTTCCTACAGAATGAGCATATAAGTAATGGAGTAGAATTTAGCACTGAGTTGGTCATGTGTCCTAGTTCTCATGTCCTAGAACTACGAGCCAACGTAGGTTCAGATTATTCCCATTTATATGGATGTCGATACAAATTGTGACCACTTAGCTCAGGTCCTACTCCGTGGCAAGAGTATGACAGCTCTCCCCAACGTGAGCCTTTTCCCACAGGGGAACCAAACGTTGGACACAATGATAGCTCACATGGTGTATGTCGGTTAGAATAACCTCCCTAAGACAGAATAAAAGAACAACTTTTAGAAACTAGGAGTAAAGGCTCACAATATTAATTAGATATGATTTTACATAAGAGGTTAGCTATGAAATTTAAGTTTTCAGTTTATGTATGATAAAGGTGAGTCTTTTACACTTAGCCTGTATGATTTGAAAGTATACTCAATTTTAATCCTACTCATTCCACTAATGGAAAGAATAAAAGTACAATTTTTTTTAGGACTAAGTGTGATGGCTCACAAAGATTGTCTTTATGCTTTAAGTGTGATGGCTCACAAAGATTGTCTTTATGTTTTATTACATTATGTGTATATTTCGCAGCTTTTTCTTTATTCAAGCCAAGGTGAGTCATTTACACTTAGCATGCATTCCTTACAAGTTATATGCATATCTAGTTACGGTTTTTACTTATGCATTCACTCTCACATGATCAGTACATTCCATAAGTACTGATCCACATATACGTCTATGTGCTACATTGTCTTATAATGTAGGTTCTGGTGCTCAGTTCCAGCAGTGTGATTCGCCGTGAACATCCCTACCTACATCCCGACAGTTGGTGAGTCCTCATAGTTAGAGGCCCCCCTAATTCAAATTTCCAGCTTTATGAAGTACTTTAATCAGTTGTTTTCAATTTAGTTCGAGTCAATTGGAGGTCTGTTCCAGTGGCTCTCTAGTTAGTAGTAGTAGAGGCTTGTCCGACTGTTTATCCTATTTTAAATTTAAAGTGTTGATTGGCCAGATTTCTAGGTTAAATACTTTCAGTTCAGACAGTAACTCAGCATTTTAGTATTTTGTATGCCTAGTTCATCTTTATTATGATTTTCAGAATTTGTAAAAGGCTTCAAGGGTTAGCTTGGGACTACTCGTAATATCGAGCACCGTGTGACGCTTGGGGTACCTTTTTGGGGCGTTAAATTATAAATTATAATAGTTAATAGTTTAAAATGTCTAAGAAAATTAATTTGTTATATATGTTAAAAAAATACGTAAAAAGTATTATAGATCATAATAATTAACAACTTAAAAAATTTAAAAGATGTGATATATTTGATTGATTGTCGAAATTATATAAGTGTCACTTAAATTGGAATCGAAGAAAAAGTACTATAAATCTCAATAATTGAAAACTTAAATTATTTTTAAAGTATAATTGACTATCAATGTCAAAAAAAATTGACAAAGAGAGTAACATATATTATTTGAGAATTACATAAAAATTATTATGATAATTAACAACTTAAATATCTAAAAATATATTAAAAATATGATGAACTATATAAATTTTATTTATGCTACATAAATTAAAATAAAAAATACTATATACTAACACGCGCCATCGACATCTCGTCCCGTAATATTTAAGAAGTGTGGTAGTGGTGACGTCTTTGTGGTTGAAACAATCGATTAAACAACTGTTTTTAATTATTATTTTTAAATAACTAATTAATTATTATTATTATTTGATGTCTTAAAATACTTATGTGGTTAGGCTGCATGCAAATACGTGTAGATGCATGTCATTCAATGGATTTATCTAGATGTTTCTAGATTAATATTGTTGTCTCCTTAATTTGTTTAAATTAAAACATACAACGTAGGGCTCAATTATTTGCACTTAATGGAGGTATGAATCTGAATGGGTCAGACTTCAAACCATTAAGTACATTTGTTTTTTATTAAAATTTTAGCTCTTAATGGGTCTGAATAAGTCTTAAACATTCAGATTTAGAATCAAGTTTTAATAGGTCTGAAGAGGTATTCTGGTGTTAGATAATATTCACTGTCACTCTATTTATAATCGTCAGTCACTACCACTAACCACCTCTGTCACCGCCACCATTGTCAACCACCACCCACCACCATCGAGAACAAATATCACTACCAACCACTATTGTCAACCGTTGCCACACCTACTACCGCTATTATTCTAATTATATTCACCTCCACCACCGCCGTCAACACCACCACCATCATCAACAACTACCGATCAATCCTTAGTATCAACCAACTCATCTATCAAACTAGCACCACCGCTAACTACCACTAATACATCACAACCTCCACACATTCTTTGGCCGCCACCACTATTGTCACTAGTAACGTCACCTCTACCATTGATACGAGACAAGCCATGGAAGGCACGAAACACACTCCAAAACAGTCCACAAATCTTAAGGATCTGAGGACCTTTTGGAGACCACTCCCGGATTCACTACAACAACAAGAATACAAGAATACAAGGGTGTTTTTGACACCAAAACAGCCACCAAAACGTGATGAACACAAGAAGCTAGACAACAATATGATAAGAACAATAACAACAACAAACGGCTTGTACTAAACAAGAGGAAACACCACAAGATTACAATAAAAGAAAAGGGATAGATAGATAGACCAAGGGTTGGTATAATCTTAAGAACCCAAGAGCCTATTCCACTCTTGGACCCTTAACACTACACACAAAAAAAAATCTATCTCTTACGTTGGTACAAGAGTGACCTCGATCTCCCAAGCATCCAACGTTTCCAAGCTTGAATCCAAGCCGAGTGAATCCACACTCAATGTTGAAAATCCTAGTTAAAAGTTTTGGCCATGGGGCCTTTCTCACAAGAGAGAGAGTTTCAAGTGTTACAACTTCAATATTCAACAAAAATTAATGACTAAAACCCTACATCATTCTATTTATAATGTATTACAAATAATAGGTAAAATGACCAAAAGGTCCCTTTAATGAAATGTGACCAAGGGCGCCCTTGGAGTGAAAGTTTAGGGTCGGTTTTGTTGTGATCCAAGGTCTTCTCCACACTTCACTTGGACTCTTTATTGGACGATTCCAATGCATTCTCACATACGTGCATCCTCGTGGTCGTACCCGTATCATCCTCCCCTTCTTAAAAAAGGATTCGACCTCGAATACGTACCTCGCAAAATCAAGAGAAGACAACAAGCACACATCCTCAAGACATGAGGGGTTAGGATTAGCAAAATTCACACATCATATTCCATGTCGAGGGGGAGTACAAACTTGTAGTATATCCATGGGTCCTTTGTGTTGAACATAAAAAGCTTAGTACAAAAGACACAAAGGAAGTGGTCATCAACAAAAAAAGATAAGGAAGAACTTTGTCTTCCTTCATTAGAACCCACAACCAAACATTGCTTGTCGTCTTGACCAAGCATTAAGTGGGGAGTGTAGAGATTTCCACATTCCAAGAGGGTGCCGGGATCAAATGGAAAAATTAGCCAAGGGCCTAGGCCGAGGCTAGCACTCCCTCCCCCTAGAATGTCACTCCCATACTCACACACAAAAACATTTTTCATACACACGGTCTCTATGAACAAAACTAATTGCAATGTTTTTACCACACAAGATTTCAAAGAGTCATGTGCATTATCAAGATCAACTCTATAAAGATCATCACTAACTTGAGCATTTTTAAGCACACTATTCACATGCTCAAGTAATGAACTACATTTAAGAGTAAATTGATCATCATGCACACCAAGAGTACTATAAAGAGTACTTATTTCCGAGACTACACATTCATTTCCCATAAGAGTACTCTCATCTTCCAAGAAAAGATTTCCATCTTTAGTAGGAATGTTGTCACACCATAGTGGGTTAGCATATCGGCTATAGCCTTCAAGGCAAGCTATACCATCATTTTCACCACTAGGTTCATTAGGAGTGTTAATATCATCTTCAAACAAAACATTAAACCTAAAGAGAGCATGATCTATCTCACGGACAGATTTGGAACTAGCAAGTGTTTCGCTCTCTATAAGTTCACTATCAAGTACCAAAGATGTTTCAATCTCCTCTTTACCTTGGTGTGGGTCGGGGTAGCCCACCTCTTCATTTGGAAAGCTCTCAGCACAAGGTGTTTGGATAAGGAAAGTTGGATTTTGTGGGATAAGTTTAGGTAACATTTGGCGTAGCCTTTCCACATGTCATTTCATTTCTTCAATATCGTCATTGATTCGATCAAACGTGGCATCAAGATTAGTTGCAGCCATGGTACCTAAAGCAAAGGACAACAACAAACAACAAAACAGACTTGTTAGTTCAAAATGCCTCACCACATTCTCACTCTCGGTTTTACCTCACACTTGGTTTCACAAGTGTTGAAATCCGGATTGTACTTCGTGAGTGATTGAGGGTCGAGTCTACTCTTGTCCGAAATGGATTTTCATTTGAGTTGACTCAAAGAAAATTTATTTACGGACTTGAACCAACAAGATACAACGAATTCACAAAAGAGAAAAGCACACAACAAACGTTTAACACGAATGAACGAACACAAAGACTAACTAACAATCTAATAGATGAGTACTAGTTTGCCAATTAGTATTGGAACCAACGAAATTGAAACTAAGAAACAACAAACAGAAACTACAAAATCTGAAATTTGAGCCAAAACTTGATGCGTGAACAGTAACTGGACGTGGCAGCCACGTATTGGTTGCTATCTTTCTAACGAATTGTTATTCTCAAATGTTCAAGTCTTGGTCAAAAATTTAATTTGGATTGGTGGAATTTTGTTTTAGGAGGAAAAAAATAAGTCTTGGAGCCTTTTTCAATTTTCAAGACTTTGACTTTACTTGTACTTCTCCTTAAAACATGGGTCCTTGAATCATGGAAAGTTGTTAGAAAGTGGTTGAGATGTGATTGACTAGTTGATGAGTGATGGTAAGTCTTTCAAGACTAACAAAGTTTCACTTTTTTCCCTTCTCCTTTATAGATCTAAGGTTCACTTTATTTTAACAAGCTAAGAACAAAATCAACAATCACCAAGAACAACCAACAACAATCTCCAAGAACAGCAACAATTTCACACGGCCAACTTCCAATTTTCACGATACAATATCTTCAACACTTGGCCAAGACAACTACAACTTCAATAAAATGGTTTTTAGGCCACCAATGAACAGTAATATCACGTGGCCAAGCTTATAAAAACAACAAGATGAAGTCCACAAGGCCAAAACAGTCCACCACAATAATGTTCAACAACAAATCAGCCAAGTCCAAGTTCACGACTACAACTTCAACAAATATAAGCTCAAACTTAGATTTAGACTCAAAGTCTTAGTGGAGAACAAAACTAACACTAGAAACACTCAAGAAAAGTAAAAATCTTGGCCAAGACACAACAAGAACATAATTTTTGGCCAAGAACACAAAATGGACAGATTGTTCTTTTTCTGGAATTTTCAGATTTCAATTTTTTTTTCAAGTGAGCTAGCCCAAGATTTGATCTTGTAGGAACAATATCAAGCCATGCTCTGATACCAAATGATAAGATACAAGCCACAAAAGGCATAAAACACACTCCAAAACAGTCCACAAATCTTAAGGATCTGAGGACCTTTTGGAGACCACTCCCGGATTCACTACAACAACAAGAATACAAGAATACAAGGGTTTTTTTGACACCAAAACAGCCACCAAAACGTGATGAACACAAGAAGCTAGACAATAATATGATAAGAACAATAACAACAACAAACAGCTTGCACTAAACAAGAGGAAACGCACAAGATTACAATAAAAGAAAAGGGATAGATAGATAGACCAATGGTTGGTATAATCTTAAGAACCCAAGAGCCTATTCCACTCTTGGACCCTTAACACTACACACAACAAAAACCTATCTCTTACGTTCATACAAGAGTGACCTCTATCTCCCAAGCATCCAACGTTTCCAAGCTTGAATCCAACCCGAGTGAATCCCCACTCAATGTTGAAAATCCTAGTTACAAGTTTCGGCCATGGGGCATTTCTCACAAGAGAGAGTTTCAAGTGTTACTACTTCAATATTCAACAAAAACTAATGACTAAAACCCTACATCATTCTATTTATAGTGTATTACAAATAATAGGTAAAATAACCAAAAGGTCCCTTTAATGAAATGTGACCAAGGGCGCCCTTGGAGTGCAAGTTTAGGGTAAGTTTTGGTGTGATCCAAGGTCTTCTCCACACTTCACTTGGACGCTTTATTGGATGGGTTCCAATGCATTCTTACATACGTGCATCGTCGTGGTCGTACCTGTATCAACCATCACTTGAACCACTACCATCACTACAATTTATCTCTACTAACAATCATCTCCACCATCACAACCAACAACATCTCCACCTAGCACTAACACATTATCAAACCATCATGCATTTATTTTTCAGCCATCACAATCAACACCTCCAACTACTAACATCAAGCAATGTCACATCACAACCACCACCACCACTATCAACCACCACCATCATAACAGTCACTACAATACCAACCATCACAATTATCACCACCAACATTACTAATCACTAACATCAATCATTGACACTGCAACCACCATTATAAACCATCTCTACTATCACTAACAAACATAAATATTTTTTTCAATCAAATAATAACTTTGTTGCATTAAATTACATACTTTTGTGATATATAATTAAGTTTTTATTTAAATTGCATTTTTTATTTTACTATAAACACATAATTTTTTTTGCACATTCATATATTGAAAAACAAACAGTCTTAATCATTCAGTTTTCAGATCTAGAGATAACATTTTAATCATTCAGATGTGCATTTAGATTCGGACCTCTGAATCTTAAAAAAAAAAATGCACCCGTAATCACCCCCAATATAAAATATGTTACAGAGAAATTAAATAATATTTTCTTCTTCATTAAAGATAAGTCTTGAAATGTTACTTCCTTAACTTGTCATTATTTTTTTAATTAGATTTTTATTTTTAGTTGTCAATTTTGTTAATAAAAAAAAAAAAAAACTTTTGTACCCTTAATATTAATTATTTATTTTTCTGACCATGTTCAAGCTATATTACTCTAAATATCAATTAATAGGAATAGTATGGTAAAATAGTCATATTGATAATTATTTTTTAATGAGTGTATCATGCCAAAAAGTGACAAGATGTTGCTACTAGAGGGCAAAGGAATTAGCTTATGATGAAGAATAACAACAAAAAAGCTTTTCTCCCCAACCGAGGTGATAGACCACCTTATGGAAAGCGAAGGATTACATACTTTATTTTTTCAATTATACCCCTACTAAATCTTTTATAATCCTATTTTACCCTTTCCCATATATTTAAATCCACTTAACCCTAAATATGTCTTCTGCTTTCGGTCTTTCTCTGTTGTTTTCAGTGTTTCAATCTTGGCCTTGAACTTATATGTTTGTACTCAAAGAGAAGATTATAATCTTAAAGTTTGGTCCTTCTAAAATTTGTTGCAACTGCGAAAGTTGCATCAGTTGGTGATATTTAGTATCATGTGTCTTATATGAAATTGAGATAGATGACATCTCTTCTGAGATATCCTATTGGAGGAATATTGTGGTCTGCTACGTTTTGGGGGCGCACCCACCATTTTCCGTCTTGAATGGCTATGTTCAACTACAATGGGGAAAACATGGCATAAACAAAGTTTTGATACTGAAAAATGTTATACTGCTAGTACGTTTTGATTCTTGGGATGGGAAGAATGAAGTATTACAGGGAGGAATATTCCACTTTGACAACAAACCCTTCATTGTCAAGGCATGGAATGAAGACATAGAGTTCACCAGGGAGGAGTTGCACACAGTACCAATTTGGGTCAAATTACCTTCTTTGGACTTCAAATACTGGGGTCCAAAGGTTTAAGTAAAATCAGAAGCTTAATTGGCAAACCTCTGAAGGCCGACAAAAACACTGAGACGAAAATGGGGTTGAATTTTGCAAGGTTGCTTATAGAAGTGGATGTGGATCCTCAGTTGCCTGATAAAGTGTTCTTTCGAAATGAGAAAGGAATACTAATTGAACAGAGAATTTAGTATGACTGGAAACTAATGCTTTGTAAGTACTGTCAAAAGTATGAACATGCTGAGGATGAGTGCAGGAAAAAAAGAAACTTAAACAGAAGAGAGAAGAACCTAAGGAAACTGTGGTAAATAATACACATGGGAAGGAGCAGGGTGCCGAATCAACAGAAATACAACATGTAAAGGGCAAAAAAGTAGAGAAAAAGCAATATTTAGGGAAAAACGATAGACAAGGGGAACAAACTGGTTAGATAACTCCAACAAATCCTAGCAAATTACTATTAAGGAAGATAGAGTATAGGAAAACAAATGTGAATCCTTTCAATGGGTTAAGAGAAGGTGATAATAGTGTCATTGCAGATTGCCAGGTTCAATATGAGAGTGGCAAGGTTGGGTCACCTACGGGAGATGGATAACATTTTATGTTAGAATGTTAGGGGCATGAATACCCCTAACAAGCAAAGGGAGGTAAGCCTCCTTTGTAATAAAGAAAGCACTGGTCTAGTAGCCTTATTGGAGACAAAAATAAAGGTAGATAAAGTGAGTCAAATAGAAAATAGTATGTTTGGAGGTTGGGGTCATATTACTAACCATGAGCAGCACTACAATGGTAGAATTCTTTTGTTTTGGAGACTGGATTACTATAAAGTCAAAGTAATAGTAAGCACTAGCCAGAGTATTACCAATGTTGTAGAATACATAATAGTACAAGCTAGTTTTCAGTTGACAGTAGTGTACGCTTTCAATACAACAGCAGAAACAAGGGGCTTATGGAGTCATTTAGAAGATCTAAAAGGTATGATTAATACACCATGGCTTGTAATTGGAGATTTTAACTCTGTGCTGGAGGCTGAGGAAAGAATTGGTGGGAACCCAGTAAGCTTAGGAGAAATTTTGGATTTAAAAAATTGTGTGACTACTTGTGAATTGATAGAACTTCCATATAGTGGCAGCAGGTATACATGGAATGACAGGCATGGAAACAATAGGATTTATTCCAAGTTGGACTGGGCATTTGTCAATAATGAATATTTGGACACTATACCAGTGATAAAGGTGCAATTTCTAATGGAAGGAATAAGTGATCACTGGCCTTTGAATGTTACAAAAGAGGGCAGGAATAACACACAGAAAGGAGCATTCAAATACTGCAATTTATGGGCAAAGCACCCACAGTTCCTGGAGATTGTTAAGGAAGTCTGGTTAACTCCCATATATGGATGTAAAATGCTTCAGGTAGTGAAGAAATTAGAATTGTTGAAGAAGAGATTGAAGCAACTAAATAAAATCTATTGTAGCAATATTTTAGCTGAAGTTGAAGAGGATAGATCTGTGTTAATATAGGTGCAAAATAAGCTACACATAGATCCAAACAATGCTAGTCTACAGCAGGATGAAAAGGAAAAAAATCAGAGGTTCAAGAGATCATCTTATATGGAAGAAACTTTCTTACAATAGAGGAGTAAAGCAAATTGGTTGCAACTGGGAGATGACAACACTAAATACTTTTATTCCATTATCAAGATGAGAAGGTTACAACATGCTATCACACAAATAAAGGATGAGCATGGAGTCCTGCACACTAATCCAAACAAAGTAGCAAAAATAATGGTGGAATACTATAAGAATATGCTAGGCAAGGAAGCAGTAAATAGAGTCAGAGCAGCTGATAATATCTTGATGAATGGACCTCAGATCACCTTGACACAACAGATGGAGTTGATAAAGACATATACAGAGGTAGAGGTCAAACAGGCCATGTTCAAAATAGACATCAACAAAAGCCCAGGACCTGATGGCTATGGCAGCGGGTTTTTTAGAGAAGCTTGGAGTTTGATTGGTGAGGATATCACAGGAGCAATACTTCAATTCTCAGGAAATGGTAAATTACTTAAACAAATAAACTCTACTATGATATCTTTAATTCCAAAGGTGAAAGTGCCAGAATTGGCCAATCAATATAGGCCAATCTCATGTTGTAATATGTTGTACAAGTGCATATCAAAGGGGATTTGTTTGAGATTGAAATCAGTACTTCCTAGTCTGGTAAATGGATCCCAAGCAGCCTTTGTGGAAGGAAGATCACTAATCCACAATGTGCTAATTTGTCATGACTTGTTGAGACACTATAAAAGAAAGACAACAGCTAGGTGTTTAATGAAAATAAACTTGAGGAAGGCTTATGACATGGTCAGCTAGAAATTTATTGAAGAAGCTTTAAGGGGATATGACTTTCTAGAATCCTTTGTCAATATGGTAATGATTTGTATGACTACAATAAGTTTTTCTGTGAAGATAAATGGAGAGGTCTATGGCTATTTTAAAGGAAATGGGGGATTAAGACAGGGGGATCCCATATCACCCCTATTGAGCAAAATGATTGACCTACCAGATTTTTATTTTCACCCAATGTGCAAATCGACCAGGTTAACTCACTTGGTTTTTGCAGATGACCTTATGATCTTTTGCAAAGAAGATATAAAATCATTGTGTAGAGTAAAAGAGACTTTGGATCACTTTAGTCAAGTGACAAGATTATATGCAAATTTGGATAAATCAAACATCTTTATTGCAGGAGATGATGATGGTTTGAAACAGCAAATACTTTCCATTATTGGTTTCTCTTTGGGCACTCTACCTATTAGATATTTACAGCTCCCACTTGCGTCCAAAAAATAGACAAAGATAGAGTTTCAATAGTTAGTGGATAAAATTACCACAAGAATACAAAATGCATATGCCAAGTACTTATCCTATGCTGGCAGATTGCAGATAGTGATGGCAGTGTTATTCTCTATTTACAACTTTTGGTGTGTAGTTTTCATTTTGAATCAGAGTGTGGTGAAGGAGGTAGACAAAGTATGCAAAGATTTCCTATGGAGTGCTACAGAAGGTAAAAGAAAGATAGCTCTGGTTGCATGGGAAAATCTGTGTTTACCAAAAAAGTATGGAGGCCTAAATATTAAAATATGTGGAAATTGGAATACTGCTTCAGTAGAAAAACTACTACGACAAGTGGCTATGAAGGTAGATATGTTATGGGTGAAATGGGTGAATGGAATATATATAAGAGGTACAACAAATATATGGGAACACACACCCCCAGCTGATTCCAGTTGGTACTGGAGAAAATTAAATGGTCTCAAGACACAGATGGTTGCGTGGTATCAAAATGGAAGATATGTTCTGACTGGTTTAGGGTCATATTCAATTTCATGTGGTTACTATGCTCTCAAAGGAATACATCCAATATTAAAGGAGGCTGAAATAATTTGGAGCTCAGTCATGTTGCCAAGACAAAGATTCATTATCTGGCTAGCCTGTAAGGGAAGATTTCTAACTAAAGGAAGATTAATCAAGATGAAAATACATATATATGATCCTAACTGTAGTTTATGTGGTGAAAGTATCTTGTAAAAATAGAAACATCTCTATATGAATTGCAAATGGACAACAGAGGTGAAGAAACGTTTACAGGCATGGCTTGCAATCAAATTCAAAAACAAGGATTGTTATGAAATCTTTCAATGGATCAAAAGGAAAATATGGAAATTGTTTCGGAAAGAAATTGTTGCAGCATTAAACGGAGTCCTGATTTACCTTATATGGTAGGATAGAAATAGGAAGATATTTCAACAAGTGAATACTAATGTGGAAGTTGTTACTATGCAGATACAACACGAAGTGAGGGAGAGAATAGAGATATTTAGAGGCTCAAAAAGAGCACAGAAGTGTAGCACTTTGATACAACAGTTGTGTACTTAGATGTGGTGATTCCTTGAGCTCTAGATGTTCTCTCCCAGAACACTGGAGGCTCTTTAGATTGTCAACCTCGTTGTTTGTTAATGGTAATCTTTCACATTTTTTACCAAAAAAAAAAAAAAAAACTTTGCATACTTACGTGTCTCAATGATTTTTTATCTCCTGTTTTATGATCCTTCAGTATAACCTATAAAGCCAGACACTTTTTCTCTATACTCTTAGCTTTTTTGGCTTTGACAGCGTCTGGTAAATTAATTATGGCTTCATATCATGACACACTAGGATTTTATGATTCTGGGCTTGGATTGTTGAAAAAATTACTACAATATTGATATTGAAACTGAAATTAATAATAATAAGTAAATAGTCACAAATACTGTGTCATGTGTCGTGGTAAGCCACTGTCTTCAAAGCTTTTTTGGTCCGACTCTGATGTAAATCCTTCTAGTCGGTCGCTCCCCAAGGTTCCACAACTACTTCCAAATACGTGCACTCATGGCTGAAAGTTTGAAGTTGCACAAACTATTGTCCAAAAATTCACAAGGAATAGAATACCAATGAGGACAAAGTAATTTAGAAAGAAAACTAAGAAAAGAAAAGTGGTATTTCTTTCTGTGGATGTCTTTTTCATTAAGTGAAGAACACAATTATATAGGTCTGGGAAAGTAAATTTTGGTAAGGAAATAAATAAGATCAGTTGATATCTCATTTAAAACATGTGTTTCATTAAAGAATGAATGTCGTTTACTCTTTTCACAACAATTAATTTGAGAGAATGAATGCAAATTTTTTACTTTGCATTTTTATCTGCAAAATTAATTAAAGAGAAATGAATGCAATGAATTCATTGTTTGTATTCTCATTCATGAACTGAAAAGCTCACAGTCCACAAAATGCAAAGAAAAAAAAATAATAGGAATAGTTTATGGGCAAAAGAATGGAACATGTGCTTAATTATCAATATCTTTCGATTTAAATTGATACGTAGTGAAATGAGGAAACAACAAATATCCACAAAGTGAAGTACTCTTGAAAAAAATAGATATAAGCTGAGACCCCCACAACACATACCATATCCTTGATTTTATGCAAACTCCGCGATACTCATAAAGTGATTTTATGGTCATACACACCAACCTTGGGTCTCATGAGTGCTCTAGAAAGACAAACCAAGTCTTTCATAAAAAGGTGACCAACGTTTTACACTCACGTAGGTGATCCATCAAGTGTATCTCATAGACCACCTTAAGGCTATGGATCATTAAGAGAAAAAATAAGCTCAACCGTATAATACACCACATCACACCATAGGAATAAGATATGTAGAGTTTTATTGAAGGCCTATATGGATTCCTTTGACCACAAATAGGTATCCACCATATTACCTCAATCAGTGGTCTTAAGCTCCATCCCTCTAGACGATTCAAGGACCATTTTTCTTGTCAAATCCTTGGTCATAGAATTGCCAAATTATTTTCAGACCTTACATATTTCAAGGAAATAATATCATGTTTCAACAATTGTTTAACTATACTATGTCTGAGGCAAATTTGTCTCTTTTTATCATTGTATACACTATTTTTAGCAATTTCAATTGTCGTTTGTGAGTCACAATGTAAAGAGACCGGTGACATTTGTATTCCCCATAAAGGAACATCAACCGAAAGATTTCTCAACCACTCAGCTTCTTGCCTTGCCAACTCGAGAGCAATGAATTCAGATTTCATGGTAGAACGTGCTATACAAGTCTGCTTTGAAGACTTCCATGAAATAGCACCTGCACCCAAAGTAAACACATAGCCACTGGTAGAGCTAACTTCATCATTGTAGTCACCCAAATTGCATCACAAAAATCTTCTAAAATAGCAGAAAATTTATTAAAATACAAACACCAATCCATAGTACCTATCAGATACCTTAAAAACCGATGAAGAGCATTTCAGTGTTCACTACTGGGATTATGAGTATATCTACTCAATCTACTAACAGCATAAGATATATCAGGCCGAGTGTAGTTCATGAGAAACATTACACTTTCAATTATTTTAGCATATTCAATTTGAGAAACACTTAAATCTTTATTCTTTTTCAAGTGTATGCTAGGATCATAATGAGACTGACACAAAGAGAATTCATTAATAATTCATTTGATTTTAATCCCTAAAATCACATCAACTTCTCCAAGGTCTTTCATTTCAAATTTAGAAAATAAAAATTTCTTATTCTCATTTACAACATTCATATTAGGGCCAAAGATTAACATGTCATCCAAGTATAAACATATGATCACACAATCTGATCCTATCATTTTAGAATAAACACAGGTATCAGATGAATTAACAACAAAGTCATTATTCATTAATGTAAAATTAATTTTTCATACCACTAGTGTCTGCTTTAGTCCATATAAGGACTTTCTCAATTTGCATACTTTATTCTCTTGTCCTAGGACCACAAAATCCTCAAGTTGAGTCATATAGATCTCTTCCTCTAAATCGTCATTTAAAAATGTTGTTTTGACATTCATTTGGTGTACCACTAAACTATGAATAGTGGATAGAGCAATAAGAGTCCTAATGGTCGTTATTTTAGTCACAGAAGAATAAATATCAAAATAATCAACATATTTCTTTTAGTAAAAACTCCTAATCATAAGTCTAGCCTTATATTTTTTTCAATTGTACCATCAGGCCTCAATTTTTTCTTAAATATCCACTTCCTACTTATAGGTTTACAACCTTTAGGCAAATCATACAAGTCCCAGGTGTGATTAGAGACTATAGAGTCTAATTCATTTTTAATAGCCTCTTTCCAAAACAATGCATCTATTGAACTCATTGCTTTATCATAAGTCTTAGGGTCTTCTTTTATTTAGTAGATATACACTAATTCATTATTTAAAGCATCGATATCAAAATCCTAAGTTAAGAAGATGGTGATAAAATCAGGATCAAAACTAGTCTCAGTTCTACATCTTTTACTCCTTCTAAGTTCATTTTCATGCTCATTAGCAATAACATCATATGTAGGCATAACATGAGAGTTAACAGACATAGATACAAAAGTATTATTTTGCACATCGCTAAACACATCATTTTTCAAAGAAAATACATGCTCAAAAAATTTTGCCTCCCTAGATTCGCAAATAGAATAATCATTTAATGACATAAATCTATACACAACACTATTTTGAGCATAACCAATAAATACAGTGTCAAAGGTCTTAGATCCTACATTTACCCGTTTAAAGTCTGGTAGACCAACCTTAGCCAAACACCCCCACACTTTTAAAAATTTCAAGTTAGGAGCAAACCCTTTCAACAATTCATATGAGGACTTGTCTAAATTTTTATGAGGGACTCTATTAAGAATAGCATGCAGATAAGGCGGCTTCCCCTCCCCCCTCCCCCTCCCCATAGATAATCAGGTAGACCTGAGCTTAAAAGAATAGAATTCATCATTTCCTTAAGGGTTCTATTATTTCGTTCGGCTACACTATTTTGTTGGGGAGTATAGGAAGCACTAAACTCATAGATACTATTATTTTTCTCACAAAAATCTTTTAGAATTTTAGTACTATATTCACGGCCCCTATCAAATCTACATCTCTTAATTTTTCTGTCTAATTGATTTTCTACTTCTGCTTTGAATTTTAAAAACATGCTTTCAGCCTCATCTTTAGACTTAAGGAGGTATACCTTAGTGTACCTAGAAAATTCATCAACAAAAGTAGCATAATACTTCTTTCCACCTTTGCTAACTATGTTCTTGAAATCTGCTAAGTCTGAATATACTAGTTCAAGCAATTCGATCTTTCTACTAGTTACATATTTAAAAGATTTTTTGGCATGCTTTGCTTCTACATATACATGACATGAAGAAATATCATCAATATTTACTGCATGAATTAATTTCATTTTTCTAATTCTTTTAATAGAAGTAATACTAACATGACCTAGTCTACAATGCCATAAATTAATAGACTAAGCAAAATAAGTAGAATTAGAAATACTTGTATTATTAGAAATTTCTTGATCAATGTTCAGTACAAATAATTCCCTACAAAGGTATTATTTTCCAAAAATGTTTTCTCCACAAGAAATAATTATTTTATTAGATTCAAAAATAAGTTTAAGGCCTACTTTGTTGAGAAGTGCTCCAGAAGCTATGTTTCACGGAGTGAGGGAACATATAGAACATAGTTCAAGGCTAATATTTTTTCAGAAGTAAATTTAAGTAAAATTTTTACTTTACTCATAAATCCAGTAGTAGTGGAGTTACCCATATAGACACACTCGCCATCGATGGATTTCTCAAAGTCATGAATAACTCTTTGTTGGCGTAGAAATATCTTGAAGCTCCTGTTTTCAACACACAATTAGTCTTGTTAGCTACCAGATTTACCTCAATGATTACTGCAACAACTACTTCATCACCCTTAGTAAGATGAGCTTGGGCATCATCTTGTCCTCTCTGTTTTGACTTTTGTCCTTTTCTTAGGTAACACTGGACAGCCCTGTGGCCAAGTTTTTTGCAGACAAAACAAGGCCCCTTTGTTTTTTTTAATTTGACTCTTTGGCTTGTTGAAATTATTTTTCTTCTTTACCTGTTTCTTGTTCTGGATATTTTTTTGTTTTCCTTCGTATCTATCTTTTGCAATAGTACCCGAAGATTTCGTAAAATTAGCTTTTGAAGAATTAAGAGAAAGAGCTTCCATCTTATCTTTGAGACGGTTTGCATCCTCAGTCCTCATGTAACTAATAAGTTCCTGGAGAGTTAAATTTTTTTCTTATGTTTCAATTGATTTCTGTAATCACTCTAGGATGGTGAAAATTTTTCCAGCAGAACATTAGCCTGACGAATCTCACACATTTTCATGCTCTCATTGAGAATATTAGCAGTTAAATTTTCATATTCGTGGACTTGTTCTATGATTGATTTATTTTCAATCATTTGAAATTTAATCCATTGTCCGATAACATATTTTTTCTTTTCTGCATCATCAGCATCATATTTCTTTTCTAAACTGTCCCATAGTTGTTTAGCAGATTTATAGGTAACAAATAAATCAAATAAATGATTAGTCTTATGATTCAACAAATGTCCTCTAACTGTTTTGTTATCCTTTTCAAAATTCTTTTTAGCAACATCTATCAACCACAACAGTGTGAGATCCAGTAGTAATGTTCGAACCATCAATAGAAGGTTCATGAAACAAAACATAATCAACTTCTAATTATTCGAAGAAAATCAAAAGTTTTTGTGACCAATGTTAAAAATTATTTTCATCTAATGGCTCAAGTTTTGACAAATCAGAAAAAGTTTTGTTTAAAAAAATAACCATTTATCAATATTGTATGTAAGGGAAATACTTTTAAATTGTTGAAAAAATTACTACAATATTGATATTGAAACTGAAATTAATAATAATAAGTAAATAGTCACAAATATTGTGTCGTGATAAGCCACTGACTTGAAAGAGATTTCGGCCCGACTCTGGTGTAATTCCTTCTAGCCAGTCGCTCTCCAAGGTTCCACAACTACTCTCAAACAAAAGCACTCATGGATGAAAGTTTGAAATTGCACAAACTATTGTCTAGAAATTCACAAGGAATAGAATACCAATGAGGACAAAGTAATTTAGAAGGAAAGCCAAGAAAAGAAAAATGATATTTGTTTCTGTTGATGTCTTTTTCATCAAGTGAAAAACACAATTATATAGGTGTGAAAATGAACGTTTTGATAAAGAAATAAATAAGATCAGTTGATATCTCATTTAGAAAATATGTTTCATTAAAGAATGAATGTCTTTTACTCTCATCACAACAATTAATTTGAGAGAATGAATGCGAATTTTTTACTAGGCATTTTAATCTGCAAAATTAATTAAAGAGAAATGAATGCAATGAATTCATTGTTTGTATTCTCATACATGAACGAAAAAACTCACAGTTTCTTCTATTGCACCCAACTTATGTTTTGAATATTGTTTTAGATGGTATAGATAGTTAGAAGCTTATTGTTATGTTCTGAATTTGTTTTTAGCCATGTTGTTTGCGGTCAATCACATGCTCTCTTACTTTGTTCAAGTTCTCACTTATTTACTTCCTAAGTGGATACAAGAAACTGAAAGCGTTAAGTTATTCACATGCACTTGTATTCTCCTCAAAAAAGGAAGTTTTGACCAATTTGGCAGAAAGAAAATCATTTTTAGTTAATTTATTAGTTATATTGATAATTTTAATATTGATAATTTTAATATTCATAATAATTAAGGGAATTTTCATAAATTTATCAGTTACGATACAGTACCATACTATCAAATCAAATAATAAAATTATTGTTAAACAATAGTAAACTATACAGTCTATCCAAACATTGTATTGTACCATATTGTACAGTATCATATCATATATCTTAGTATCGTACATTATGAAATCATGTCAAACAATCATCCAAACACATTGTTAAGCATTCATCAAATTGTGAACTAATGTGGCACGAACACTTGTATAACTGATATAGGAGAGTTATTTGAGCCTAGTTGGGGTGGGCCTTATAGTCCTATAGTTAGGGATTAACTTGGGGAACATATTTAAGTTATAGGAAAAATTACCGAAACTAACATACTTAAGACATTAATTACAAAAAATAACAACACTATTTCTAAATTACAACTTATAGCAATACTAGCAATATTTCAACCTTTTTAGAGTTAGGTGCGTGGATTCCACCAATTACTTTACCATTACCTATTTTCAAGCCATTTACCATATTTCAGTTCCCTCAAATTCAATGATTCCGTTTATTTATTGTCATTTACCATATTTCAGTTCCCTCAACTTCAATGATTCCTTTTATTTCTTTTTCAAAAAACGCTCTTTGCTCTATAATTTTTTATAAAACTTGTTCCCCAATAATTAAGGTAAGCATATTTTTCAGTTAATGCATGTTATTTTTTTTTCATATAACTTCTTTTTTGTAAATCAATTTCGACATTATTCAACCTACATCTGTGATTCGTTTTTTATTTATTTTATTTTATTTTTCTGCGTGTTGAAATTTTTGGAGTTACACGATAATGGCAGTACATGCACATCGTAGTATTTCAGTTAGTGGTATTCCATCTTTGAATTTAGATTCCGATGAACTACCATCGTTTAGTCTTGATTTGACGCAAGATGAAGAAACTAACTTGATTTCTACTAATGTTCAGTCAAAGGGTGGTGTTAGCATAGAAGAGGTGAGATTGAAGAATTGTAACGATCTGAAAAAGATTATCGCAATCATAAAACGAAAAGCATTGAGAGAATCTTCATCCCCAAAACCCTCAAAAATTCAAAAAAAAAAAAAGTCAGTCGAAAAAAAGAGAATCTAGGAAAACTGCAACTCCCGTTTCATCTGATTATGAATTTGAAGGAGAGAAAATGGAAGAGGTAATTTTGTATTTTTAATCTTTTCAATTTATGATAAATATGTTCATATATGTATTTTTTATATTTTGTAATGAATTTTTATTTAAAATGTATTTTTTACATTTATGATATGTATTTTTATTTTGATAATGATTTGTATTATTTTTCTATTTGGTTCTGTGAAGATTTATACTTATTCCAATATAGATATATATTTGTATTTTCTACTGTAAGAAATGTATTTGTTACTTATAACTGGTAAAGTATATTTGTTAAAGTATAAATATGTATTTTTGTATTTGTAATATTATATTGTTGATGTACAATATCTATATGTATTTGTTATTACGGATTATTATTTTAAAATATATTTTTTATACTGTCGATATGTATTTTGTATTTTGATACTGTTTAGTGTTGGATTTGTATTTGTATTGTGTACTGATAAGAGTTGTTTTTGTTCACGTGTAGATATGTATTTCAATATAGTAATGTATAATTTGTATTTGTTATTGATAACTGATAAAATATAATTGCAATGATATGAATAGTTATTTTTGTATTTATAATCTTATATTTTATGGAAAATATGTTCTATTATGTATTTATTTCTTTGTAATGTGAAGATATATATATATATATGTTACATTACAATATGTATTTGTATTTTATGTTGTGTATTTGTGTCCAGCATAGATATGTATTTCTATTTGATACTGATATGAAACTTCATTATGTATTTGTAGATAAATATGTGGTATTTTTTTGACATATAACTATACTTCTAAATGTTAAGACATATATTAGATATGCTTTGTTTTTAGTTTCAATATCACTGTCACTTGAGACAAAGAAAAGTTCTACAAATGCCATAGTCTACAAGTGCAAATGGTACAAATCTTCATTTCTGTCCGAGAGAGTTTAATGTGGTCACTGGCTTGAACTGTGTTTCAAACAAGGATGATTTACTGTTTGATGAGGATGTATTTGCAAATACTTACTTATTCATTAATGTATTTGCAGGAATTATGGTTTATATATGGTGACATATGCTGAGTGTCTTACTTTTGGTGATTGTGTTCCAAATATTGACTTTGATCCAAATCTTCTTCGTACGAGATATATTTTAATGTTGTAAAATTATGCTTCAAGTAAAGAAGATGAGAAGTCTGAAAGTGATGATGAAACACCAATGAGGCCTCCTCGGGATATTGGGCTAACAGAAGATACTGAAGTGCATGAGCTTTGAAGTTTATTTGTATTTGTTGTATTTGGCAACATTGAACTTTAGGAGGACTAAGATATAGTTGAAAGATGATATTTTAATATTTTTTTATGTGATTGTTAGATTTTTGATCGTTATGCTTCTAAAATAGAATTGTTCGATCTTACTTTATGTTATTGTTATGCATATTTTGGTATGAATATGTGATTTTCATTTTTGAGTATAATTTCCAGTAATGAATATATATGTTTCAGTCATCATATGTATTTTTCAATGGTGTATTTGTATTTTCATTGTATGCATATGTATTTTTTTGTAATACATATAAGGTAAGTTGAGGTTGCATATAATATTTTTCATTGTATGAATATGTATTTTTTTGTAATGCATATGTATTTTGGGTAATGCATATATTTTTTTTCAGTTATGCACATATACTTTCGAATAATACAAAGTTATTGTATTGTTTTGCATAAGTCTATATATTTTTATGAAGCATATGTATTTATGATTCATACATACATAGTTATTCGTATTTATCTATGAATAATGCATATTTATTTATGATTATTGCATGTGTTTTCTTTAAAAAAAAAAAAAAGTGGATTTCAAGTTCTGATTAAGTAATTGATAAGTCATTATATGTATTTTTAATAATTTTTATTTATTACATAAATATATTTTAACTTATTTTTAGTTTTTATGATCGGTATACGTTTTTATTAGAATCTCATATGTATTTTTCATACCAAAAAATTGACTTGTGTGGTGTACACTCTTTTACGTATAAATGAATAATGGTATGTCTTATAAAATATATTCATGATGATAACATTTGCAACAATTTAACTACAAAAAAGTCAACATCATCAAAAGTTTGTATCAAAATTTAGAATCATAAAATAATCAGTGAAAAAAAAATAATTATTTTTGAACTGAATACATCTGTAAACTTATCATTTATTCTATTTCCCACATGAACGCCTATTGTGACCTTTAAATCCACATGAACTACAATAAATTTTTTTTCTCGAACATATCTCTTTCCGACTTTCCACGATCCTTCTTTGCAGGTCTTCCAAGGGGGCGCTTGTATTTTGGGGGCAAAACTATCTCCTCCAATATCTCCTGTAGAATCACCCAATCATCTTTGTGTGATATAAGATAAATGGGAAGATCATACGTTCTTGACACAGTTTTTGATTTGTATAGGTCAGAGTAATATGATCCCTTTTGAAAATTCTTGCTATCAAGTACTTCATAAGCATGCACACACGGTATCTCGTCCTATTGAAATGCATGGCAAGAATTTTTTTTCTTAAGGCAAACAATAAAATGTTTATCCTTGTCGTGTACTGTATAGACATACTCCGAGGCTGGTATAACCTGAAATTATTAAAATAAAATTAAAATTATAACAATAATTATTCATTTGACATTTGTAATTGTTCCAGTTTAGCAATTTTATTTTACCAACTCTGCATATGTATATTGCATGTCTCAATATGTATTTTTAGAAATATATGGCCTTCATATTTAAAAAAAAAAAATGCAGTCAAACTCTTAAAACAGAGTGCATATGTATTTTTTAAATACATATAACTGGCAGCATATGTAAATTGAAATACAAAAAAGTAACTACCAGTGATCACATAAGCAGACTGCATATGTATTTTACAAGTACATATAGCTGGCAGCATATGTAAGGTTAAATACATATATAAGGACTTACGGTTCCATCCATGGTATAAGCAGTTACAAAAGTACCAGTATACAGTTTTCTGAGATGACTTGCATCAACGATTATTACAGGTCTACAATGTTCGAACCCTTTGACGCAATAACTTATTAGTATATACAAAACTTCGAAACGAAATACAACAAGAACAAATTGTTTAATTGAAACGGAAAAAAATACAATATAAACTGTAACAATTGTATATCAATATTCAACCTACATAACGTGATGGAAAACTCTAATTGTAAAAAGAAATTATCGATCAAACCACTTTGTTCGAGAACTAATCAAACCATTGTTGTCACGGTTTTTCCAGCGATTTTCACAAATATAGTTCGAAAATTCACAAACAAAATCATATTTGGTTATTGATACCTGTATTTGCAGTGTTGTCTTATCAAACTCTTCTCAAAACATTAGACGATGCACATAAATTTTGGAAGCAGTCGTTTTTTTTTTTTAAATTGATATGAGTTGCAGATTATGAAAAATGTTTTTGAATTTTGAATTATATTGCTGTAAAATAATTGTTGTGGTTAAAATAGAGCCATTAAAGGAAAAAATATCTGCAAAAGGTAAAGAAATCTGTCAAATTAAATGTCCCTTAAATTAAGGAACCGTTTTTCCCATATTAAACTGAAACAAATTGGAGTTAAATTAGGAAGAGAATCTTTAATTGTATTTGTATTTAACTAGCAACAATTTAATCAAATACAAAATACATATTGCTATTTTTTGTAATTTTGAAAGGGTTGCTATAAAACTTACAATTAAGGCTCTATAGTTGTTATTTCTGAAATTTTCCCTAAGTTATAACCAGGGTTTATAAATTGCTAAAAATAACATAAACATGCATCTTAACTTACCATATTTATATTAATTCCCCCTCTTACAAAATAATTATGTATTTCCGTTGGATGTATCGGAAAACTAATTATGTATCTCGACGGACCTATAATTGAAAAAAAATATATAGGGAGGTAATTGCATATCTTTTATAAGGAAAAAATATATATTCGTTGGATGTATTATGTATCTCAACCGATCCAAAATCGAAAAAAAAATAATCGGGAGCTAATCATGTATTTTTACAAAGAAAAAAATGTATCTCTATTATCGGGAACTAATTATGTATATCGACGGACCCAAAATCGGAATTCCAGTAATTATGCAAAATATCAGAATTTTCTATAATTAAGTTCCAAACTGTCGAAATTTTTATTATTTTCCCTTATAAATTTTGTTAGTTTAGCCATTTCAAAATGAACTTGATACATTTAAAACACAATTTAAGCATTGTTGATAGTTTCATTAAAGGTGGTTATCCATTGATTTTGTTCTTATAATAGTCTTGTATTAAATTTATGCTACTTGATTTACATTTTGTTTTTCCGCAATGTAAACTTTAGCTTTGACATATTCAATGTTCTATACTTCATAGTTTTAGTGTGTGTGCATAAGTTAGTTTTATTCATGAGCAAGAGATTGAGATATTTCAACAAGTTGCATATAAAGAATATAGTATTAAATGTTGCCTATTGAAAAAGAGTCTCAATTGTATTGACTTGCAGATGCGGAGACGGGTGAATCTCAAAAATAGACCCAAATTGGAATGGCTTTCAAATTTTAGCGTCAAATAAAAAAGTTTCCTTAAAATAGTCTTTACCTATTAACTAATATTTTTTTGGACAAAATTGTCAATGAAGTAAATTACATAAATGATCCTCATAATAGATAACAACTCCATATTTATATTTTTCAACTTTTATTTTTTTCTCTTTTTAATTTTACTTTGATTTTTCTTTTTTCTTTTTTATTTTTCTCAACCCTTACTTTTTTCCTTTTTTCCTCTCGATTTCTTTCTTTTTTATTTTATTTTTTTTCTTTCCTCTTTTTTTTGTTCTTTTTAGTTTTTCTCAACCCTTATTTTTTTTTTACACCTTTCAACGTCTACTTTTATGAGAAAAAAAATATTTTTCTTTGATTTTTTTCTTTTTAAATTTTTCTCGACCTTTTTTTTTTATTAACCTTTATTTTTTTCTATTTTCTCTTAACTTCTACATTTTCTTTGATTTTTTTTTAAATATTTTTCTTCTTTTTCCGTAATTTTTATTATTTTGTTCTTTTCTTTGATTTCTTCCATTCAAGTTGCATCTCATGAGCAAGAATTGACACTATCACATTATAAAGGCAAAACTTACGACTTTCGAACAATAAGCTACGTTTCATAGGCAAGAATTGACACTACTACATTGTAGAGGCAAGACTTATGACTTTCAAACAACAAGTCATGTTTCACGAGCAAGAGTCGACACTACCACATTGTATTTTGATTTATGAGATATTTTATAACTCTTACATTAGAGGAAAGACTTAGCTCAGGGACTTTCAAACAATAAATTATACCCCACGGGCAAGAGTTGACTCTACCACGTTATGTTTTCATTTATGAGATGTTCTACAACTATTGCCTTAGAGGCAAGACTTAGCTCAAGGACTTTCAAACAACAAGTTATGTTTCATGTTCAAGAGTCGACACTACCACATTATGTTTTCATTTATGAGATGTTCTACAACTCTTGCCTTAGAGGCAAGACTTGACTCAAGGACTTTCAAACTACAAATTATGGCCCACGGGCAAGATTTAACTCTACCACGTTATATTTTCATTTATGAGATGTTCTACAACTATTGCCTTAGAGACAAGACTTGGCTCAAGGACTTTCAAACAACAAATTATGCCCCACGGGCAAGAGTTGACTTTACCACGTTATGTTTTCATTTATGAGATATCCTACAACTATTGCCTTAGAGGAAAAACTTAATTAGCTCAAGGACTTTCAAACTACAAATTATGCCCCACGAGCAAGAGTTGACTCTACCACGTTATGTTTTCATTTATGAGATGTTCTACAACTATTGCCTTAGAGGCAAGAGTTAGCTCAAGGACTTTCAAACTACAAATTATGCCCCACGGTAAAGAGTTGACACTACCAGGTTATGTTTTCATTTATGAGATGTTCTACAACTCTTGCCTTAGGGGCAAGACTTAATTAGCTCAAAGACTTTCAAACTATAAATTATGCCCCATAGGTAAAAGTTGACTCTGCCATGTTATGTTTTCATTTATGAGATGTTCTACAACTATTGCTTTAGAGGCAAGACTTAGCTCAAGGACTTTCAAACTTAAATTATGCCCCACGGGCAAGAGTTGACACTACCACGTTATGTTTTCATTTATGAGATGTTCTACAACTCTTGCCTTAGAGGCAAGACTTAATTAGCTCAAAGACTTTCAAACTACAAATTATGCCTCATGGGCAAAAGTTGACTCTACCATGTTATGTCTTTCATTTGTGAGATGTTCTCCAACTCTTGCCTTAGAGGCAAGACTTAGCTCAAAGACTTTCAAACTACAAATTATGCCCCACTGACAAGAGTTGACACTACCACGTTATGTATTTATTTATGGGATGTTCTACAACTCTTGCCTTACAGGCAAGACTTAGCTCAAGGACTTTTAAATACTAAATTATGCCCCACGAGCAAGAGTTGACACTACTACATTATGCCTTTATTTATGAGATATTCTACAACTCTCTCCTTAGAGACACGACTTATCTCAAGAATTTTCAAAGAACTTCGTAACAACAATTCATGCCCTTAAATTTGCTTTGATAGAAAAAAAAAAAGATACTTTTGCGGATTATTCAATTTTTTTATTTATTAACAAAATATAATAGAAGTTGAGAAAAAAAAAACGATCAAACAAAATAGAGAAATAAAAAATAGATTGAGAAAAAAAGGAAAGAAAAAAAATAAAGATCAAGAAAAAAGCGAAGAATTTAAAAAAATGAGAAAAATAAAAATGAGAGAAAAAATAAAAATAAAGTTTGAAAAAAATGAGGGAAAAAAGGAGAACTGAAAAAAGAAAAAAATGATCAAACAAAATAGAGAAATAAAAAAAAGAGTGAGAAATAAAAAGGCAAGAAAAAAATGAAGAATTAAAAAAATTGAGAAAATAAAAAAAATGAGAGGAAAAAAAAAAGTTTGAGAAAAATGAGGAAAAAAAAGAGAACTGATAAAAAACAAAAATAAAATAAAAATAAAGGTTAAAGACAAATGAATTAAAAAAAAGAAAAAAAAATAGATAATGCTTGAGAAATAAAAAAGAGAAAAAAATAAAGGTTGAGACAAATGAATTAAAACATGAAAATAAAATTAAAGAAAAAAAAAGTGAAAATAAAAAAAAATAGAATAAATTTTTTTTAAAAAAAAGTGAAAATAATAAAAAATAAAATAATAATATTAAATAAAAAAATAAAAAGTGAAAATAATAAAAAAATAAAATTTGAGAGACAAATAAGAATGGAAAGTTTAAAAAATATATTTGAGGTGTAGAGGAAAAAAATGGTACTTGTACTATACTTAAAAAGTAAGGAAGGTTATTTTTTAAAGACATTTCTTATTGTGATTAAATATCTAAAGTCACCTATAATTGGGTGTCCAAAATGATACTAAATTAATTGATATTTTCATTATTCTAATGATTAGTTTCAAACTAAATTTTGGCTGACAAGTAGTTAGGTCTTCCATCTTTGTTTCATTATTATAAAGGAAAAAAACATAAAACATATATAATATAAATTTCAATGAAAAAAAAATTTCTTTTACTACCTTCCTATTTTTTAAATTTTAGTTTGGCAACTAACATATTGTATTAATCACGAAAGAGTTAATTGCAAAGTCTAAGATATAAAAAGTAAAAATAATAAAAAATAGAATAATAAATTTAAAGGAAAAAATAAAAACTGAAAATAAAGTAGAATAATAAAAGTAAAGGAAAAATAAAAAAGTAAAAATAATAAAAAATAAAATTTGAGAGATAAATGAGTATGGAAAGTAAAAACATATTTGAGGTGTAGAGGGGTAAAATGATACTTTTAGTATATTAAAAAGTAAGGAAGACTATTTTTCAAAAACATTCTTATTTGGGGTCAAATATCTAAAGCCACCCATATTTGGGTATATGGCATGCAATTCCCTGTGCGGAGACAGGATTTAAAGTCTGTGGGTTCTGAATTTTAAATTAAGACAACAACCTCAAGTTAATGTATAACTTTAGCCAAAGTAACTAACAATTAAGGATATTTAGTATATTTGAAAAACCGATGAATAACTTAAACACTATAAATATAAGCATTATCATTACAACTGCATTCGACGAGTTGTCATGTTTAGAAAACGATCAATGATAGCATCATTAGGTACACTGTCAAATATTTCATCCTCTATATAACAAACTAAACAATCATTCAAAAAATCATCACAATCCTGCTTCGCAAATCATTTTTGATAAACTTCATGGAGGAAAAAGCTCTTTCCACTGTTGCAGTAGCCACGGGTAATATCAAGATTGATTTCACAAGAAAATAAACAAGTCCCCATGTCTTGTGCATATTTGTTTCAACCAATTTCATCGAATGATCTCCAAGTCCTTTCAAATTTGAGAAAGCATTATTCACTTCTCTCACATAGTAAATATAATTATCAAGATCAAAACTAAGATCTTCAAGCTTGGAGGCACTGAACTCATTTGGATAATATGTAGCAAGCTTCATGATCTTGTCCTTATCATAATTTGTAAAACAATTCTCAGGACTCAAACTAGTCATTCCAAGAAGTAGATCAGTATTCACTTCACCAAAGCGATTGTTAAGCTTTGAAAGTTGCAAATCAATAACAGCATAGAAAAATTCCACACGCAAATAATGAGAATATGTAACACTTGAAATCTTGCGCTTCAACTTTCCAAGACCATATTTCTAATTCATTTCAGGAATCACAATATCATTCTTTTCACAAAATAAAGAGAAATCCTCTAACAAAGAATTTCATTTATATTCTCTCATCGATTGAAATTGTATCTTTGAGAAATCCACAAGCTTCATAGCATTAACGATATCTTGATTTTTTCGTTGTAAAGCCATATTCAAATCATATGTAACTACCAAAATTTTCAACATCAAATGCAACATGTAGATAAACTCATAAGATCTAATATCTTCCACTAGACTTTTTGCCAATGCTTTCTCATGATAATTTGCACCTTTTTCAAGAATTCCAAGTACATGAACAATTAATGAGAATAAGGAAATGAATTTACGTATTGTCTTAAAATGAGACACCCAAAGGGTATCACCGAGTCTTTGAAGTCCAAGTTCCTGATTTAATCCACTCCTTGTATGAACTTCACCAAGCACTAGTAATTCCTCTAATTTTTCAGCTTGATCATCTCGAAGCATCTCCCTGTTCTTAAAAGAACCTCCAACAATATTTAAAACATTAGCAAGAATATCAAAAAAATTATTCACATCATCATGTTTCTTCGCGACAGCTACAAGAGTCAATTGCAACTGATGAGCAAAGCAATGTATGCAATATGCTGAAGAATTATCTTTCAAAATCAAAGTTTTAAGACCATTAATCTCTCCCTGCATGTTACTAGCTCCATCATAACATTGTTCCTGTATTTGGGATCAACTCAAAGAATGATCTAAAAACAAAGAATAGATCGTTTCTTTCAACAACTTTGCAGATATGTCTTTAACATGAACAAGACCAAGAAATCGCTCAATAAGCTTACCCTCTTTGTTGACATACCACAGAACAAGTATCATTTGTTCCTTATAAGAAACATCTTTAGACTCATCAATCAAAATTCCAAACTAATCCTCATTCAAGTCTTCAATGATCGCTTTCACCGTTTTTTTTTTGCACAAGAACTTACAATGTCTTTTTGAATATTTGGAGAAGTTATGGTGCTATTTTTTGGAGCTTTTTATAATGCAACATTTTTTACTTCTTCCTTTTTGTATGCATACCACTTCAAGAGACCTAGAAAATTGCCTCTTCTTGTAGAAGTTACACACTCATTATGACCCGAAAAGGCAAACCTTCTTTCAAAAGATATCTTGTCACATCAATCGAAGCATTCAAGAAAATATGATGTTCACCTTTAATTTTCTCGGATTGCTTATCAAGTGAGGCTAAAATAGATTGTTCCAGGTTCATGAAATCTAGCATCATCTTGAACCATCGACGATGAATGCTATACTCACATGTTTTTTAAGCCTTTCTATGCCTTTGTTCCAACTTTGAAAACCTTCCGTTTTGAAAGATTTACTCTTTTTTTTTTTCATATCCTCCAAGATCATTTTTAAAAAAGTAACACCATAAGCAAAATGTTGCATCTTCTTTAACGTTATATTCTAACCATTGAGAATATGGAGGTTTAAACCATTCAGGATTAAAGTGACGTGGTGTACCTCCAAAATCTTTTATGGAAAACTCAAATTTATCTGGTTGACAAGGTTTTTTTGTATGTAATATCTCCTCACCCGGTCACGTATATTTGGAAGAAATTCTGTAATTGATTTTCATTCAGCAGGATCTAATTTAAGATCCAATTTTTCCAACTCTTTGTCATTATTCGATACTCCAGAAAGATTGACATGCAATGCGGAACTTGGCAAAGAAGAGCTAGGAGTAGTATCTGAAGAAGTTTGAGGTTTGAAAAATTTTGTCATCATATTGTCACTTGCTTAAAGAACCTACGAATGACAAAACACAAAATTTTCTATAAAATTATTCCACTGCCTTGCAATCACAAAATACTAAAAATATATGTTGCAACAGAATTACAGCTACAATTTATACTAAAGCACTTTAGCCCAAAAATCAAAATCTAAGGAAAAATTAAAAATTTAATCACAATTTATCGATCACGACTCATGAATGCCGATGCAAAACTATGAGACATTTGAGACTAGCAATTACCATTTGCGAAAACTGAAAGTGAAATGGAAACCACATTGTATATCTTGGCAGAGCAGCAAAAGTCCAATTCTGATCTTTGGAAAGCAGCAGGTGGCGCAGACATGCAGTGCCCAAGCAGTCGGCGTCCAACGACGAGCCAACGGGCAACAATAGAGACGAGTGTAACCTGGTGGCTGGTGTTGTTTGAAGAAACCCAAAGGTTTTTGTTGGTAAACACGTTTTTTCTTACCTTCTTTAATTATTAGTTTATGTTTTTTTTTATTTTTTGTTGGTAAACACGTTTTCTTTACTTTCTTTAATTATTAGCAGTTTATGGTTTTTCTTAAAACAAAAAATAGGAAATGTACGAATTTTGGAAAAGCAAATAAAAAAAATCTTAAATATTTAAACACTAACGAGCAAAAAGCAAAAAAAGCAAAACTGCACTTAGTGAGGTTCGAACATTCATCTCAGGGACGCGAGGCTTTCAAATGTGATGCACCTACCACTGGACTAATAACCTATATTTATATGTAGGTTTGGACATATATAATTACTAGTTTAATATACATGCTTTGCACTTGTATAAATACTCCTAATTTTAGTTAAAATTATTTAACAGACACTTTGATTTATATTATAACCAAATTCACATAAAAATATTTGTTGTCTTCAAAGTAGAGTTTGATACTATACGACTCTACTTAGATTAAAATTAATAATTTATAAAAATATTTAAAACCTCTCACTTTTAATGATAGCAAAAATATATAGAACTCACTTTTTTAGTTTTTGTGATCTTTTTTTCCCTTTTAAGATTTAAATTGTGTTTTCATCAATTGAGTCTCGTATACAATTCCTACGAATTATAATTAGAAACATAACCTTTGATTTATAGCCAATATAGCAATTGATTATCATCATCTGATCCACTTCATTCCTTGACAATAACGTCGCATGATTCTTCTCTTTTTTTACAAAATTTTCAGCTAAAAGAACACAAAAAATATTAGAACTACTTGTATACAAAAGGAAGAAAAATAAGTTGAATCAAAATTAAATAAAAAAGAAAACGAACAAAAAAAAACGCATACTATATTATGAAGAGCTAAATCTTTGTACACAAAAAATTACTTAAATAGAATTATATAAGATAGTATTTTAGTATTTTAATTGATTTAGAAATGTACTAAATATTAGGAGTTTACTTCTTTTAAATAAGTAAATAATTATATAAGGTAGTATTTTAATTGATTTAAAAATATAAAATAGTAACACTTTTTACATATTTTAAAAAAGGGAAGATTACTTATACTATGTCCATATGTATGAATATAAATATCCCATATGCGTACTAGATTACTATTTCACTTCTTACATATTTTAATACTTATACATATTTTTAAAAAGGGAAAATTACCTTTTTTAAAAAAAAAAAAATTCTATTTCTACTATATCCATACGTATGAATTTTGGTAAAATTCCTTGAAAAAAACTTGACCGATATTGATAAAATATTTTTTCAAAAGAATCTTAAATTTTAGGTACATAACTCAAATAAGGAAAGATTTAATAATTAAATTTTAATTAATTTTTAAATTTTAAAAATTATTAGAAAATAGTAAAAAGACGATTTTGTCTATTACAAAGTGTTTTAATGAAGGGCAAAAAAGTTCAAATCAGTTTTCTTAGAGTCTTCACACTTTTAATATATTATAGATATACGTTTTTTGAATTTTTTAGTTACAAGTATAGGATCTATGCAAAAGCTAGTGGGTTTGACCGAACCCCCATAAAGTACCGTAGCTCCGCCCCTGTTGACTTGTGTGCAATTGAGCAATACAGACAAATTTTACATATAAGGTGGAATTTGTTGTCAATTGAACAGTTTCGAAGTACCTGGCTAATACTCTAACCTCAATGCCCACAACTGATGCACGGTGGACAAGAGAGGGCGTTTTTTTTTTAAAAGAATTCTTTAATTGAGATCAAAAATTCAAGACCAGCCTTGCAGGGTCATTCTTACAAATCTATCACGGCCCGAGCCAAGGCTCTGGCCGCGACAGGTATCCCGAACCATCAAGGCCCGAAAGACCCCTGCAACTCCCCAACCTACTAGTGATATTGTCCGCTTTGGGCCCAGGCCCGCACGGATTTAAAATGCGTCACTAGGGAGTAAGACTTTCTTACTTATATACCCAGCATCCCTTCTGTGTTTTGCCGATGTGGGACTCCTTCCTAAGTTGGGGTGTTACATACACCCCTCTTATGGACTCAGCGTCCTCGCTAAGGTTTGCCCCACCGAAAGGGATTTGCCTACACTCAGGACTGAGGTTTGCGCCTCCTTACCGGGATTTTTCTACACTCAGTTTGAACTCTGGCCCACATCGACTGAGACGACACAAGAGCGGTTTTGATACCATTCTTTCACGACCCGAGCGGAGGCTCTGGCCGCGACGAACATCCCGAACCATCAAGGCCCGAGATACCCCTGTAACTCCCCAACCCACTAGTGATATTGTCCGCTATGGGCCCTGGCCCGCATGACTTTAAAATGCGTCACTAGGGAGTAAGGCTTTCTTATTTATATACCCAGCATCCCTCCTGTGTTTTGTCGATGTGGAACTCCTTCCTAAGTTGGGGTGTTACAAAATCACACCGTAAATAATAACATGGTATTAACATGCAATTCCTCCTTTGAATAATGAGTGATCAATTGTACGTGTACGATGGATTTAGCTTCTCTCCATTTTCACCCTCTCCATTTTTCCCAAGTTTCTCTCTTGATTGGTGACATATGACATAGTTCAAACTGAATGAATAAGATTTAATTATTCTAAAGTAAATCTTTAACCATAGTTTAGATAATAAATACATTATATATTTAGTTTAAGAAAATATTATAATCTCACAATCTTAACAACATATTATCTTGTCCATAAAAATAACAACAAAAATCTTTTCTTCCTAATTTTTTTTCCTACGCATGGTCCATCTTTTAATTTCTATTTAAATTAACCTTTTTATTACATTTTAGGAACTTTCTTTATTTTATTTTCTTTAAAATAGGCAAAATAAAATAGGAGAGTCGATAATTTCCCCTATTTTATATCACCTATGTTCCCCCTATTTTATTTTACCTATTTTTAAGAAAATAAAATAGATAATTGTTAAAGAAAAAGTTTCAAAAAAAAAAAAAAATTAGAATACGAGAACCAAATATTTCTTTCATTTTCTCCCTGTTTATTTCACCCATTTTAAAGAAACTAAAATATTTAATTTTTAAGAAAAGTTCCAGAAAAGGTGATGAAAAATTAATCTAAAATAGAAGAGCTGATTATTTCTCCTACTTTATTTTACCTACTTTAAACAAATTAAAATAGCTAATTATTAAAGAAAAATTTTCAAAAAAATAGATGATAAAAAAAAATCAATTTACAAAGAAATTAAAAGATAGAATTCTTGCGTAGGAAAAGAAAGTAGAAAGAGAAAACCTTTTGTTGCTTTATTTATGGACATGTTGCTAAGATTGTGGGATCACAATATTTTTTTAAACTAAATATATAATGTATTTATTATCTAAATTATAGTCAGAGATTTACTTTAGAATAATTAAATCTTACCCATTCAATTTAAGTTATGTCATATGTCACCAATCAAGATAGAGACTTGGAGAAAATAGAGAGAGTGGAAATGGAGAGGAGCCAAATCCATATAGAATCATTTGATACCGTTGTTTAAATTTTGTCCTCATTTAAAAAATGTGTACAAAAATAATTTCAACATTGATCACCCAAAAGAATGAAAAATTACCTTCTACAATACTATTGATTATGAAATGAGAAACCAAATCTTGACGAAATCAACTTAAAAACACCGATATCATTTCCAAAAAAAGATCTAAAATTTACATATATGCACAAGGTAACTTTACCTTATTACAATAAATCTCATACTGGTAAAGTAATTATATAAATCTCAAATTAATTACTCAAATCCCTTAATTTTTTACTTTCTCTCTCCTTAATATTATACATCCAAAAAAGGCCACCTTTTCCTCCTTTTTTCCCCTCCCATTACAAATCAGTTTATCTGTCATTATTGAATTCCTTTTTTCACGCCTAAAATCAAGCAAACATACTTAGAGTTTACCATTGTAAGTTTTCAAACATTAATTGAACTTATTGATTTTATTCATTAATTTTTGATTTTTTTTAACTTCACCAAATCAGAAAGTCATGGACTTGTTTGAGAAAACAAAGGCAAGGAGCTGGCAACGAATTATCAGAAGCTTCCAATTCAGAAGGTGAAGAAAAATTCCCAATTTTGTCATCATCAGCAGCAGCAGAATCACGTGAATACTACAGAACAAAAAACAAGTGAGTTAGTAACGGTTGATGGAGAAAGGGAACTCGAATTAGAGACATTGCTTAAGGCATCTGCTTACATTTTAGGTGCTAGTGGGTCAAGTATAATGTACAAGGTTGTGTTAGAAGATGGGACAACACTGACAGTGCGACGAATTGGTGAAAGTGGCATGGAAAGGTTTACAGATTTTGAGAATCAGGTGAAGATAATTGCTAAATTGGTGTACCCAAATTTAGTTAAAATTTGTGGATTCTATTGGGGTACAGAAGAGAAATTGGTCATCTACGATTTTGTTCCTAATGGTAGCCTTGCCCATGCCCATTACAGTAAGTCCTCTTTTCCCATTCAACAGTCTCCATATATGATGTTTGTTGTTATTAACTTATTGAACGTACTGTTATAGTTAATAGTGTTTACAATTTTGTTCCTATCCTGTTTGTTTTGCGGTAGATAATAAATTACTTGTCATCGCGTTCAAAGGTGTAGATTTTATACATTATACATTACTTTATTTAACACACTTATGTATAATATAAGTTTTTGTATATATAGGAAAGACTGTTTTTGTATTTAGTCGAATTACAGAATTATAATCTATGAATTTTGTATAAGGTTACATTATACATTCTGACAAGTTCATTGATAAAGAATGTATAATGTTAATATTTTATATGTATGGTGTAACATTATACATTCTTGAAGTTTTTATTTGAAAGTACAAGATATAATATATCAGGCATTATACATTAGTTATTTTGGAAGACTAATGTATAATATAAGTCTAATGATATATATTTTCAATATGTTATACATTAGAATTTCTTATTACATTAGTTATGTTTTATGTTGTATTATACAGTTAGAAAGTCTTATTTTTGTATAATTTTTCATTATACATTTTGTCAAGCTTATAAGTCATACATATTTAAGGTAAAAAATTTAGATGTGTAGTATGACATTATACATTACTGCAGTTTATTTTTTAAATTTATAAGTTGCCCTTATGCTTATTCTAATGTATAATATAAGCCTGTAGATATATATATTTTAATATGTTATACATTAGAAGTCTTTATTACATATAAAATGCATTTTATGTTTTATGTGGTAATATATTGTTAGAAAGCCTTATTTTTGTATAAGTTTTCATTATTCCTTTTGTCAAGCTACATAGGTCATACATGTTTAAGGTGAAAAATTTAGATGTGTAGTATGACATTATACATTACTGCAGATTATTTTTTAAATGTATAAGTTGCCCTCATACATGTGAAACTGTTGTGTAATTATAGTATGCTTTTGTTTTTTCAGGGAATGAAATAATGTATTGACAAAGTCCCGGCTCATCCATTGCATATGGGTAGCTTATGTAACCGTGCTTTTGGCGAAGACATAATGAAGTATTTTGTATAAGATGTGGACTGCGTTCAAAACATACAACAGCAAACGTCTTATAGTTTGTAAGTGATTTTGGTTTACATTTTTATAACATGTATAATAATGTTATAATTATTGAACGACTGTTATTTCATAAAAAATTTTTCAAATCAGGGACCGTGGCGTCTTTGTGGCTGCATACACAGAAATTTTAAGTGAAGGTCTGGATGTGCATTCATGTGATTTTGATGCTAAAAGTCAACGTGCACGTTATGCTTCTTTGTTATTTCATTGAGTTACAAAGGCTAAAGAAGCATACACATGTGACACTGACAATCCTCCTGGTCCTAGGAATAGTTGGCTCTAATCAGTTGGTGAAAGTGCAATTGTTAGTTTAGAGTAATATTTATTTATAATACTCTGTATGAAAACATCTATTTTTTTTGTTTCAGTCATTGATATTAGACAGTTTGAATACATGTTATTTTTTGTTGTTGGAATTTAAATTTAGGTTTATTGATGTCCTAAATCTTCTTATACATACTTATTTTTTATTTAAGTGTTTTGCAATGACGTACAACATATTGCATTGTTACTACAAAAGTTGATTAACGTATAACAAGAAATTACACATTAATATTTTATTGTTTATCTAACGTATAATTTTTTTTCAGTACATAAGTTCATTTATAAGTTAATAACATATATTGTTTGGATTATATGTACTGTCTAATACATTGAACATGTGTCTCATATAATTAAAGTCATCTATAACATATTATCAAACATATTGTTTAAAATAAATAACAAAAATGTTTACATCAAACAACAAACTAAATTATAAAACTATAACATACATTTATAACATAATGTTAAATGTATTTTTATTTTTATTACTTTTTGATTGTTTTTAATTATAAATGTATGTTTTGTACGCAAATAAGAGGAAGTTACACCAAAGTCAATTTACATCATACATAAAAATTTATGTATAACATAGTCTCATACTTATTAGTAAAAGTTAAAAACAAAAACGAAAAATTATAAAATCAAACATTTAAATAAAGTATAAAGAAATATCATACATTATACAGACACAAAGTTAAATTTCATTAAAATACCATACATGAGTATGCATTTATTTTTTAATTTTTGACATGAAACTGTACATGTGGTCAGATATAAGAAAGATTATATCGGACAAATCTATGACATTGCGATCCATATATAAAAAATAATTATACATAAACAATAAAGCTAGCACATTGTTGTGAAAATTGATGAAACAGTTATTCAGATCTAAAATTTAAAAAATAATATAAAATATAGTTCAAAATAATTCCAAGGAATCAACATAAACTAAGTAAAATGATTATTCAATCAAGACCAATCTAAGCATCAGCATATAGAAAAAAAAAACTTATCTTCTTCAAGTTTTCTTTGGGAAAAAATTGCACAAATTGCACGTCCTTCGATTGTGACATGCACGTCCGCATTTACCGCAACAGTTTGAACTTGAAGAAAGTACTTCACTTGATTTCAAATGTCTTCCTTTCTTTGGCCTACCTGAAGGTCTTCTGTATTTGGGCGGTAAAACTTCTTCAACGTCAACAAATTGGGGAACATTCCAATCTTTCATGTCTAGCATTGAAACTATCGGAAATTCATACGTCTTGACAATGATTTTTGGCCTATACAATTCTGAGCAGTAACAACCATAATAAATGTATGAATATAGATATAAATTTCATGATTGAAACTAATCGATGTATGAATATAGATATAAAATTTTAAAATGCAAAAATTTTCTTTGTTACGATCTGATTATACATTCGTTCAAATGTATGAGTAAATTTTATACATTATTACCACTTCTTTCAACAAACAGATAACAACACCCAAACAACAATTCGTTCAAAATACCTATTACAAAAAAAAATATTTATTAAACTGTAAACAAATTAAAATAATATTTTTGTTCATACCTTTGTTTGTCGGATCATTTACCTTTGGTGTTGAAGCCATTAGATATTGCATATTTTGCCATTACCGCAACCAAAGTTTGCTTATCCTTATAAAGTTGGTCAACCATTATTTTGGTGTTCTTGCAATCAGTAATGAAGATTTTCACTTCAAATTCTGGAACGTATAATGAATACTGATTTTGTGTTTCAACGATCGTTAATACAACAGAATCGAATTCACTACCTTCAATACAAAGTACAGCCCCAGAAAGAATTACCATGAACAACGTATTTTACTTTGATTTTTTTACGAACTTCGTCAATATTCAATTTCATTGCGATCGTAGCAATCAATTTCAAAAAGTTAATACTTTCCGAAATAATAATTGCATCACTTTTGTAGGATTAATAGATAATTTTCAACTCCCAAATTTCGGAATGACGCAACAATATGGGGATATTCATATTTTTTTTTTTAGAGAATTGAAGAAAGAAAAAGATAGGCTTTTTTTTTTTTCAAAAACGTCATTAAAAAATGAGGAAAACTAACAGTGATGTTTAAGAGTTTTTTTGAATTTAAATTTCAGTTACTATATTTAATCATACAAAATATAATTATAGGTAATTAATGGTTTTATTTAATCGAATGAAAGATTTTGTCTGATTAATCTTTTCATGAATGTAGGAAATTATGTTTTATCATCTTACCTTAAATATACGATTAACTGTTTTATCATACATTCGAGCTATGTATGATGGACAACCGAATGTATGATTATATTTGTAAAATTCGGAAGAGAGAAAACTAAAAGAGATTTTATGTAATTAGTTTTAATAGATAGGGGATTTATGTTGTTTACACAAAAAAAAAAAAATCATCATACCTTGACTAGTACCAAAGTGTCCAAATATTACTACTATCATCTTAATTCAACTAGTACAACATATAAATGTAAGTTCAACCAGTGGTGGAAACATAATTTTAGTCAAATTTGCTACAAGAAATTGAGTCCCTGGGTGAATATAGTAGCAAAAGCATCCATTCGTGTTTTGGGCAAACACAAACCAACCTCTAAAGCTCCATCCAAGTCCTTGCACTTACCAAGTGACATCGATACACTCTTCTCAGCATCATGTCCAACAAACTCATATTTTTCTGGCTTTCTCCAACCAAAATCTGCCTGATATAAGTCAAGTTTTGGCGATCCAATAATTGAAAGTAAACGATTCGCGTCTACAGTGATAAGTTCTTTGAACCACTCTCCAGTCAGGACATACTTCTCATCCTTCGCTCTTTTTTGAATGGCTTCTCCAATTAGTTCCACCGCGATTATAAAGCCTTCATTTCCAGCTAAGTCGACATGTCTTGTTTTTGCGATGTATCCTACTATGCAATTTCCAAAATAAGATGAAGGAAGTGGTGGATCGAGTCGCACTCTACAATTCGCTGCACATCCAAAGAATTCAATCCCATTCTCATCGATTTTTTCTCCAATTGCGTCCTGTGATTTTATCAAGCAAGTCCATACATAAGCACATGTAACTGTAAAAGATGTTACATGAGTTAGATTCGACTTTCTTGACAATATTAGATTCTTGAGCTTCTCTATGTCATCCCTTCTTATAATAAATGTAGCTTGAACCTTATTAGAAGGGGGCATAACGTCACGCATCTCTATAGTAAAGTTATTCCTTAATTGGACCCACATTAACTTCCCAAGTTCATAAGGGTCTTTGATTATAGACCTATCATAAAATGGAACGAACTCATTTGCTAAGTGTTGTTCATCTCTATCGAATTTGTTAAGCAAAGCCCATGCCTTTATGAACCCTACTATGGTAGCACCATCACCCACTACGTGATGGTTGGTGAAACCAATAGATACGCCATGATTCGGAAAAAGTGTCACTTGAATGGCGAAGACGGGGCCTAATTGGACCCCGGGGGCATCCTTAGGTTCTCCTAATAGAGGAACAAAGGAATAAAGATCCTTTGCATCTTTTTGATGGTTACCAATAAGAAAATTGAAATTCGCATCACTCTCAGAAAAGGTAATAGATACAGAATCTCCTGTTACATAACGCAACTCAGGATAACCACTTGAATCAAGCGGGCAAACAATGTTGCCCGCTAAGGGCATATAGTGTTTGAGAGTGAGGGAGAGTGAATCTTTAAGAGGAGGAATAATATTTTGGACGAACTCGGGTTTGGAAATAGGGAGTTTGTAGAATAAAACCCGACGGACACGATTAAGAGTTAACCACATATGATCAAAATAAGTAAGAGGGAGTGTCAACTCAGTTGCACTGCCAGTAGATGGTGCAACTTGACATTGCTCAATAACCTTAGCCATGGTTGTTTGGTTAAGAAAATAGAGTAGGTTTGGCTAATATAAATATATAGAGATTGCTATATTAGATGAATTGAATTAATAAAAAGGTTGCTCTGATATGTACCAAACTAGTAGACAACAGTACAAATTGACAACACGTGAATCGCACTTGTATATATGAAAATCAATGTGTGTGGTTGATATTGGATTAAACCTTATCCCTGCCTGCAGAAAATAAAGCAAACGTGAGGACTATGAGCCCATTTGGATAAGCTGGAAAAAAATAAAAAAAGGGTTTTAAAAAAAAAAATTAAAAGTGTTTTTAAAAGTGGTAAAATTTGTTTTAAAAATAACAGTTACATGTTTGGATAAAAGTGCTGAAATTGAAAAAAAATAATTATTGATATGTTTGATAAACAAGTGTTGTTAAACATTTTTTTTTATCAAAATATCTGAAATACTCTTAAAGCTGTTAACAATATATAGAGTTGATTAGTATTAATTTTTACTTCTAAAATGATTCAAATTAAAATATATATATATATATATATATATATATAAAGTATTATCATGAATGACTATTAAATTTGTGCGCTAAAAAAAATAAAAATTCTTGGTTAAAAGAGTTTAAATCATCAAACAAAATATGTATGTTACTAATCATTATAATTACATTAATAGATAAATAGTTGATCACAAATGATACTATTTGTTTGCTAAAATGACTCTTAATTGAAAAATATATTACTCGTTGATTGAGTAATGACTATATCATTATTAAAATATTGTCGAATACCAACGCTGCGTCGTCAAATATACATGAATCGTTCACTAATCGTTCATGAAGTTGTATATCTTCAGTGAGTATTCTTCATATATCTTGGTTGGTGAGTTTTTTTTTTCTTAGAGAAATTCATATGTTGTACAATAATAATTGTCCAAAATTAAAAGACTATTTAAAGAAGGGGAACGATACATAAAAATCATATTTCATAAATTAGAAGTTTCATACAAAAGAGGTACTAATATGACTAGAGTTAAGTTCGTCATAAATACAAAAAATAAAAATATTTAATTAATACAATCATTAATGGATTATAAGCTAAAAAAATCAAATGGTCTACAAGAGGGTAATTTTGGAATAAGTGAAAATTATAAGGCATACAAAAGTCATTTACTTGGTCAACTTTCAATAGATTATAAGCTAAAAAAAATAAGTAGGTAATGGCCAACTTCTAATTTTTGGCTTATAAAAAGTCAAAATTGGATTTTTTTAAGCAATTTTTTAAATTGTCAAACACTCCTAAAATCCAAAAATAACTTTTAAGCTATTTTGACCAAATTATAATCTAATCCAAACACCCTCTAAGATGAAAAGAAAGTGTTTCGTCCGTGATAGAGTTGAGAACCAAAGTATGCCACCAAACTAAAAAAAATATCAAAATATGTCATATATTTAAAAATATATTTAAAATAACACCAAAATATGTTTAACTCACAAAAAATGTGAGTTATGCACAAAAACTTTAACGGCAGCCAATAAAAGTAGTCAATTTTTTTTTTTTGAATAGTGTATAACTTACAAAAATTGTGAGTTATCCATTTTATTTTAACATAACTCACAAACAATTTTTGCGAGTTATTCATTTTGGTTTAAATTATACTTTCCTTCTATTATATAACTCACCAAAAAAGTGAGTTATATATATAACTCATTTTTTTTGTGAATTATGTATATACCTCACTTTTTTTGTGAGTTATGCATTCTGATTTATCATAACACACAAAAAGAGTGAGTTATGTACATAACTCACTTCTTTTGTGAGTTATGTTAAATAGAATGCATAGCTCACAAAAAAAAGTGAGTTATACACTTTTCAAATTCTCCTATTTTAACACCCGTATGCATTCATTCTTTGTATAAATTAATAGAATATATTAAATATTTAAACTATTATGATGAAACAATAAAAATATTATATATTGGGATATGATATGTAATTAAGTGGGAGTAAAGGAATATTTTGGTAATTGGATAAGAGGTGATCGAATACAATTATTACATATATATTCGATATTCGATAAATATCGAATACCAAACGGTATTAATATCTTTTACCAAATCCAATCCCGAATATCGAAATATTAAAATTTTACTTCCAATATGTAGTTATAGTTAATTAATATAAATTAATAGAATATATTAAATATTTAACTTATTATGATGAAACAATGAAATTATTATATATTGGGGCATGATATGTAATTAAGTGGGAGTAGAGGTTTTTTTTTGGTAAGAGTAAATAAAATTTCCGTATGTCTTTTAAATATTTTAAGTTATTAATTATTGTGATTTGTGGTAACAAATTAGTTTTGAACATGATAGACAATTAAATAAATAAATAAAAATTACTCTCAATATGTAGTTATAGTTAATTAATATAAATTAATAGAATATATTAAATATTTAAACCATTATGATGAAATAATGAAATTATTATATATTGGGACATGATATGTAATTAAGTGAAAGTAGTTGTGTTTTTGGTAATTGCAAGAGGTGGTCGAAACCACCTCTTCTATATAATAGAAAAGAAAAGTACCAAAGGAACATGGCTCGTGTCAGCACGGGCCCAATATTAAGATATTTATTTATCTTTTTAATTTTTATATATTTAAATAAATTTTTTTAATAAAAGGATTGCATATGTTTTTTAGGATTCATCCGGAATCTAGCATGAGTTCAACATATATTATTTTAATATGTATTTAATAATTTAATTTGTTAACTATTGTAATTTATAATATTCTTTATGTAATTTTCAAATTAATATACGTTACTTTTCTTGTCCAAATTTTTGTGGAATTGATAGTCAATTATATTTTAAAAATAATTTAAGTTTTAATTATTGTGATTTATATATTTTTTTTCTATTTTAATTTTAGCGACACTAATATAATTTTAAGAGTTTTTATGTAGTTTTTGAATAATATATGCTACTCTCCTTATCCAGAGTTTTGAGTCGACGATAGCCAATTATATTTTTTTAAATAATTTAAAATTTTGATCATTATGATTTATAATATTTTTTCTATTTCAACTTATGTGACACAATGCTTAAATGACCATAATAATTAATTAGAGGTGATATAGTAAAATGTAATCATTATTATTTATTATTTTTATTATGTGTATGTGTTGATTCAAGAAGAATTTGGAAACATTTAGAAATGTGTTGAATGTTACAAATGTTAATAATCTATTTGGTGCTTCTTGATTTCTCTACATTTATCTCTTGTGTGTTTTTACTCTTTTGCCCTTTGAGTATATGTAGTAATTTTTTTTTTAAATATCATGAAATTTTTTATTCATAGTATATATATATATATAGTAAAATTGTGGATTCAATATTATTATTTTTTCAATACATAAGTGACTTATAATAATTAATTGCGGGTGATACATTAAAATCACGATTGAAGCAGCAGATATCAGTCAATTTTTATTTTATTTTTTGTTAATTATTGTTATTTACAGTACTTTTTATTTAATTTTCAAATAATATATGTTGTTTTATATTCTCTTCTTTCCCGTCCCAATTTATGTGACACTAATATAATTTTGATAGTCAATCAAATATTTTATGTTGACATATCATTTTGTTATTCTTATTTTTCTAATACATAAATGACTTATAATAAGGAGTGATATAGTAAAATCATCGTTCGAAAGACGAAAATTTAATTTAAAACATTAAGAGTTAATTTCGCATTTTATGTCTATTTTATTTTTTATTAAATATTATTTATTTTCTTAATACCTAGATGACTCATAATAATTAATTAAGAGAGATTGATTATGTTATTACTATAAAAATTAATATAATTTTATCATATCCAATAGTAATCATCGATAATTCACCAAAATAGTATATTAATTAAATACGGGATGCTATATTTGTATATGCAAAATATGATATTATTAAATATTATTGGATAGTACATTATATTTATCTTTCACAATAATAAAATTTTACTATATATTTTTCTTTATTTCCTTTTAACTTGATACATATTGACCCAACACAAATTCTAAGAAAATATTAATTAGAAATTTATTAAATTTATTAATTTTGTACTTTAAAAATTTAAAGTTAAGTTTAAATATTAGTATTTCTATATAAGAAAAAAAAGAATTTTAAAATTTAAATTTACTAAAATAAATAAATAAATAAAAAGGTTAATTTTCTATATAAAATTCAATTAAAATAATAAAATTGATTTACATTAAATATTTAGTTGCAACTAATTAAGATAATTTTTTATTTTTTCATGATTTATGGTTCACCAATAAAATTTTGAGAGTTGAATAGAATTCTTATCTATTTTTAAAAAAAGTATTTAACTTGTTAATTATTGTGATTTATAATAATTTTTACATAATTATCAAATAATATATTTACTGCTTGTATCCCAATTTATGTGGCTTCGATACAATTTTGAGAATCAACTAAAAAGTTTATATATCTTTTAAATATTTTAAGTTGTTAATTATTATGATTTGCAGTACTTTTTCTTTTATCTCAATTTATGTGGCATTGCTAAAATAATGAGAGTTAATAAAATTTTTATATGTCTTTTAAATATTTTAAGTTATTAATTATTGTGATTCGTGGTAACAAATTAGTTTTGAACATGATAGCCAATTAAATAAATAATTTTTTTTAATTCCAATATGTAGTTATAGTAAATTAATATAAATTAATAGAATATATTAAATATTTAAACCATTATGATGAAAAAATAAAATTATTATTTATTGGGGCATGGTATGTAATTAATCGGGAGTGGAGGGGTTTTTTGGTAATTGCATGAGAGGTAGTCGAAACCACCTCTTCTATATAATAGAAATGAAATACTAGAGAAGCATGACTCGTGTCAGCATGGCCCAACATTAAGATATTTATTTATCTTTTCAATCTTGATATATTTAAATAAAATTTTTTAATAAAAGAATTGCATATGTTTTCTAGGATTCATCCGGAATCTAGCATGAGTTCAACATATGTTATTTTAATATGTATTTAGATAATTTAAGTTGTTAACTATTATAATTTATAATATATTTTATGTATTTTTTAAATTAATATACGCTACTTTTCTTGTCCAAATTTAGTGGCATTGATAGTCAATTATATTTTAAAAATAATTTAAATTTTTAATTATTGTGATTTATAATTCTTTTCTTCTATTCCAATTTCAGTGACACTAATATAATTTCAAGAACCGACCAAATATTTTATATCTTTTAAATTTTTTAAGTTGTTGATTATTGTGATTTCTAGTATTTTTCATGTAATTTTTTGGAAATATATAACATATTAATTTTTTTTAGATATTTTAAGTTGTTAACAATTGTATTTATAATATTTTTTATTAAATTTTTAAATAATATATGTTACTCTCCTTGTCCAGAGTTTTGTGTTGACAATAGCCAATTATATTTTTTAAATAATTTAAATTTTTTATCATTGTGATTTATAATATTTTTTCTATCTCAACTTATGTGGCATAATGCTTAAATGACCATAATAATTAATTAGAGGTAATATAGTAAAATCATGACTGAAGCAGCTGAAGCAAAAATTAGTTAATTTTTTTTAAAATTTTTGTTAATTATTGTTATTTAAAGTACTTTTTATTTCATTTTCAAATAATATATGTTGCTTTATATCTTCTTCTGTCCCGTCTCAATTTATATGGTACTAATATAATTTTGATAGTAAATCAAATATTTTATGTTGACGTATCATTTTGTTATTCTTATTTTTCTAATACATAAATGACTTATAATAAGGAGTGAAATAGTAAAATCATCGTTCGAAAGATGAAAATTTAATTTAAAACATTAAGAGTTAATTTCACATTTTATGTCTATTTTATATTTCACTAAATACTATTTATTTTTTTAATACTTAGATGACTCATAATAATTAATTAAGAGCAACTGATTATGTTATTATTATAGAAATTAATATAATGTTATCATATCCAATAGTAATCATCTATAATTCACCAAAATAGTATATTAATTAAATACGGGATGCTATATTTGCATATGCAAAATATGATATTATTAAACATTATTGGATAGTGCATTATATTTATCTTTCACAATAATAAAATTTTACTATACATTTTATTTATTTATTTTTAACTTGATACATATTGACCCAACACAAATTCTAAGAAAATATTCATTAGAAATTTATTTTATTAAATTAAATTTATTAATTTTTTACTTTAAAAATTTAAAGTTAAGTTTAAATATTAGTATTTGTATATAAGAAAAAAATAATTTTAAAATTTAAATTTACTAAAATAAATAAAAAATAAATAAATTAATTTTCTATATAAAAGTCAATTAAAATAATAAATTGATTTACTTTAACTATTTAGTTGCAATTAATTAAGATAATTTTTTATTTTTTCATGATTTATTCTGCACCGATAAAATTTTGAGAGTCGAATAGAATTTTTATCTATTTTTTAAAAAGTATTTTAACTTGTTAATTATTGTGATTTATAATAATTTTTACGTAATTATCAAATAATATATTTACTCCTTGTGTCCCAATTTATGTGGCTTCGATACAATTTTGAGAGTCAACTAAAATTTTTATATATCTTTTAAATATTTTAAGTTGTTAATTATTATGATTTGCAGTACTTTTTTTTTATATCAATTTATGTGGTATTGTTAAAATAATGAGAGTCAATAAAATTTCTATATGTGGTAACAAATTATTGTGATTTGTGGTAACAAATTAGTTTTGAACATGATAGCTAGTTAAATAAATAAAAAAATTACTTTCAATATGTAGTTATAATTAATTAATATAAATTAATAGAATATATTAAATATTTAAATCATTATGATGAAACAATGGAATTACTATATATTGGGGCATGGTAAGTAATTAAGTGAGAGTAGAGGTTTTTATTTTGGTAAGAGTCAATAAAAGTTTTGTATGTCTTTTAAATATTTTAAGTTATTGATTATTGTGATTTGTGATAACAAATTAGTTTTGAACATGATAGACAATTAAATAAATAAAAGAAAATTACTTTCAATATGTAGTTATAGTTAATTAATATAAATTAATAGAATATATTAAATATTTAAACAATTATGATGAAATAAAAAAATTATTATATATTGGGCATGGTATGTAATTAAGTGGAAGTAGTTTTTTTTTTTTTTTGGTAATTGCAAGAGGTGGTCGAAACCACCTCTTCTATATATTAGAAATTAGAAATATATATATATATATATATATATATATATATACTAGATAATGAAGGGCCCGTTTACGAGCCCAATATTACAATTTTAAATATATTTATAGCTATTCAATTAATTTTTTTTAAAAAAATAATTATTAATATCTTTGAATAAACACAATAAGAAATGTAAGTAGAAATCACACTATATAATAAAATATATCTTCTTATTTTTATAAAATCAAATAATAGCTTACAACTTATTTAAGATTTCATAAATAACATTAAAATGTCATATTCTCTAATGTTTATTTTTAATATCAGGTCAAACACGAGAATAAACAACTAATTGTAATATTTTTTTTTCTACTTTATTCACAAATTACAAAAGAGAATAGATTAAAATTATAAATATCTATTTGTTAGCATTTTATGTAGAATCATACGAAGCAATAAATGATACTAATTCATACATAAATTGATTTTAAATATATTTAAACTCATTTTATGGGTGTTTAATAAACGAAAATAACGACCTACTGGATGAACGTTTTAATGAATCATAATGTTAAGGGATTGCCTTTATGTCTTGTCTTATATACATTAAAAATAGAAAATCAATTTAACATAGTAAGTAAGAAATTTATTTTTAAATGATTTGTCTACCTGATGAGAAAATTTAATACCTCAAAAAAAGAGAATCAAAAGAATTAATAAAAGTTAACATGATATATATTGTAGTAATTTAACACGATCTAGTTAATATTACATTTTAAATAAATTATTTAAAATAATTGTAATAGGTGCTTAGTAAATAATTATGTTTTCATAAATTATATGTAGTGCAAATCTTTGTAATGATATGTATCATTGAAAGTTTTAGAATTATGGAGGAATCGCTGATTATGTTTGATAGATAAACACTTATTAAATATTTATGAGTATTTTTTATTATCTTACTATAATATAGCAATAGTTACTTTATGCAACTAAATTTGCGGTCAAAATTAATTTCACTTTTTTTTTAATCTTTTATGGAACATATGTGAGTATTTGCACATACTCTTATAAACTATGTCTCCCTTATTTCAATTTATAACATTTTGATTAGACATTGAATTTAAGATATATGAAAAAACGTTGCAGTGTTTCAAATTATATTTCAAATAAATAAACCTTAAATAGAAGAGTATACCTTTGTGGACTTTTGACAAATAAATGAAATTCATCATTACTACAATACTGATAATGCTATAAAATATCAACCAAATAAAAAATGTCAACTCTTTTTTAGAATTGATTAAAAATATATATATTATTTGAATGGAGACATAGAATGTATTACAATGTCATTATGATATAATGCATTTAATTTTTTTTATTACATATTAAAATAGACTTATGGTTGAGGTGTGTGAAATTCATGTGAAAAATTACATCATAAATGACATTGAAAAGATTTTAATGAAATGACCATTACGTCTATTTTTTTCATTTAAAATAGAATTGTAGTGGGGCTAGCATAAAAACTTATGCGAAAATATTTTAAAAATATGAAGAAAAAAAAAATTATACCCTTAGTTATATTTGCATGTTTTACCTTAAACATAAATTAACTATCAATAATTTCAGGCAAAAATAATTAAAAATAATAATAATTAATGTTACACTCAAAAGTAACTTGTTTATTCTGTAGATTTTGTTAAGAGGAGAGAAAGCTCGTTTGGACACCATGATTGAAAAAATGTTTAAATGAAAAAAACTTTAAATATGATTTCTCCTTAAATTTAATATTATTCTATCATTTGATTTAAGTATATTATTTAAGTTTACATTTAGTAAAAAGATTATCACATAAATTCTCATATATCATTATAAAGTATGAACAAAACTAACTATTCAAATTATTTTTTAAGGTTTAACAAATCATATTTAAAAATTATGTTAGATATCATGAAAAAGTTTAACTTAAAATTATTTTTGAATGATGTGAACTGTGGATATATGAATGTCTTGTAGATGTTTGTTACTCTCCCAATTTAAAAAATAAAGACCTATTTTTCGTTTTAATTTGTTTTAAGAAAATATTTTTTTTTTTTTGACAAAACTTTAATTTCAACTTTTCATGTATTATATTTAGAACCACAAGATAAAGGGCAATTTGATATATTTGACATAATTATTCATATGTTAATTTTCATAATGAAACAATCTATAGTGTTAAATCAATGACAAAATTATTCATTTGTTAATTTTTTCAATTAAAAATATACAGTCTTAAATTATAGAATATGAGTAAATTAAATAAAATAATTTATGTTTTTAAGGAGACAATAGATTTATTTTTATTCATATAAATATCTCATACGTTAATTTTCATAAGATTTTAAGACGGTAAATTCTAAGATAATCTATTAATAACTGAAAAATTACTCAGGAAAATCGAATACCGAAAATAAATATTAAATGAGTTTATATCATATAAATTGATAGTATAAGAAATGTTATAGTATTAAGGTTTATTTATCATTGTAGTGTATAATTTATGCTATACTTGAAAAATGTCTTGAAAGTTTTTTTATTTTGAATTGAGTATTTCTCTGTTTCAATTTATTTGTTTGATTTTGATTTGACACGAAATATAAGAAAGTAAAAAATAATTTTCAATCTTATGTCTTAAATTAATAACACATAGAATGTGTCAAAATATATTTTTAATCTTGTGGTGTTAAACATGACATGTGAAAAGTTATAATCAATAGTAAAAAAAAAGGTAATTTTTCGAAACAAATTAAATAAAAAGTAAGATAAATAAATTGAATGTGCGGGCTATCATTTAAATATTTATAATTTTATTATTATTTTATTTCAATAATTATTTTGTAGAGTAATTAAATATGCAAATAACAACTAATTCTCTCTCTCTATATATATTGACATATTATCAATGAATAGTGACAAAAACAATTTTTAAAAATAGTTGGAGGAAGATGTGGGTTCATGTGAGATATTATATCAATGGAGATGTGATTGACATTTAGGAAAAATAGCTTGACTTTTTTGTCATTAAAAATTTATGGCCAAACTTTGAAACCTAAAACATAAATAAGCAAAGTAAAACTTTTTTTGAAATGACAATTATACCCTTGGTCGTCCTTCAACTCACTTTTCTATATAGTAGTATATAGTCTATATATATATAATAATAATAAAAAAATATAGAGTTTCATTATCTTATTAAATTGCCCTTGAAATAAGTCATATTTATTAAACTACCCTTGATCGTCCACTTGATCACCTTTTTATATAATAAAATAATAATAATACATATATAAATATTGAATCATGTGAGCAATATCCATAAAGTTAGCTCAACGGTCAAAGGCATTCAAAATGCACACCAACACACATGATTTGATTTTTAAAGGGACCACATTATTTTTTATATTTTTATTTTTCGAACTTTCTAGTGAGAACTTTAGATCTCATCACTATAATATATGGTTTATATAGGGCGTGTTTGCTGACGAGGAAAATATTTTTTGAGAATTTTTTAATTTTTTTATATTTGATTAATCAAAATATTTTGAAAAACATATTAAGAAAAATAAGTCCCTTAATCACATTTCACACTTATTGCTTCCTCTCTATTCTCAATGTCCCATCCGCATTATTCACCACCCTTTGATGATCATTCCACCTCTATATCATAGTGTTTTACTAAATTTTATATAAATATTTTATAATTATATTTTTTATTTACTTATAAAATCCCAGCAATCCTAACTGACACGATTTTCATGAGTTCACACTATGAAAATTTGGGAGAGAGTAGTCGAGTTGAGGTTGAGGAGGATAGTCTCTATTTCGGAGAACCAGTTTGGATTTATGCCCGGGCGCTCGACGACGGAGACAATTCACCTGGTTCGGAGACTGGTGGAACAGTACAGGGAAAGAAAGAAGGATCTGTACATGGTGTTTATCGACTTGGAGAAGGCATACGACAAAGTCCTTAGGAAAGTTCTTTGAAGATGCCTGGAGGTGAGTGGGGTCCCGGTGGCGTATATCAGAGCAATCAAGGACATGTATGATGGAGCTAAGACCCAGGTGAGGATGGTGGGTAGTGATTCTGAACATTTCCCTGTCATGACAGGGTTACATCAGGGATGTACTCTTAGCCCGTTTTTGTTTGCTTTGGTGATGGATGTGTTGACGCGGCGGCGTATTCAAGGCGAGGTGTCCTGGTGTATGCTTTTTGAAGATGATGTAGTTTTGATTGATGAGACTCGGGGGTGTGTGAATGATAAATTAGAACTGTGGAGAGAGACCCTTGAGTCTAAAGGATTCAGGTTAAGTAGGAGCAAGATCGAGTATTTGGAATGTAAGTTTGATGGCTCGAGGGAGGGGGATGACATAGTAGTAAGGCTGGAGTCTCAGGTGGTGTGTAAGATGGATAGTTTCAAGTATCTTGGGTCCATGATTCAGGAGAATGGTGAGATTAACCAGGATGTCTCTCACCATATCGGGGTGGGATGGATGAAGTGGAAGCTTACCTCGGGGGTGTTGTCTGATAAGAAGGTGCCGCCCAAGCTTAAAGGAAAAATTTACAGGGTGACAGTCCACCCAACCATATTGTATGGAGCAGAGTGTTGGCCAGTCAAGAACTCTCACATTCAGAAATTGAAGGTGACAGAAATGCGAATGTTGCGTTGGCTATGTGGGCTTACTAGGGGTGATAGAGTTCGAAATGAGACTATCTGAGAAAAGGTTGGAGTGGCTTCGGTGGAGGACAAGATGCGGGAGGTTCGTTTGAGATGGTTCAGACACGTGATGATGAGGGGTACAGAGGCACCGGTTCGTAGGTGTGAGAGGCTTGCTTTGGATGGTTTCAGACGGGGCAGGGGTAGGCCGAAGAAGTACTAGAGAGGTGATTAGGCGGGACATGGAGCAGTTACGGCTTACTGAGGACATGACCCTAGATAGAAAGATCTGGAAGACGCATATTAGGATGGAAGGCTAGTGCCATTTTGGGTAGGTTGGGTAGAGCATTACTTGGTGGGCGTAGTATTCTTATTATGATTTCTTATTGCCTGTAGTATTACGATTATTTACTAGTCTTTGTTTACTCTTTCCCTGTATGTGGCGTCTCTATGTTTTGTCTTGTTCCAGGTTTTTTGATATGACTTTGATTACTATTCCTTGTCTTGAGCCGGGGGTCTATCGGAAACGGCCTTGCTACTTCCCCGGGAGTAGTGGTATGGACTGCGTACATCTTACCCTCCCCAGACCTCACTATGTGGGAATACACTGGGATTGTTGTTGTTGTTTCTTTTTATAAGTAGTCATATGAAGATCGTTTTATTTTCACTTTTGATTTACAGTGGAAACATATTTCATTCTTGAACGCTAGGGATCGTTTGATTGGGAACAAGTTATCACAGGATAATTAATTTTGAGATTAGCTATTTCGGAATAACTAATTATGAGATTAGTTATTCTGAAATTAGTTATCTCACCATATGTATGTGATGACTTATTCCTTCACTTACTAATACCCTCAACCAAACATGAAATAAAATAATCTTACATTTTATCTCTAGACTATTATAACTTATACCTCAAACCAGACGACTTTGAACACTACTTAAAAAGTGAATTGTATCAAACGTTTTTTTTCCTTGACACAGCTAGATTGATCATTGATCAATAATCCAATAAGTACTAGGGAGGATTTACATTGATATGTGAGAGTGACACGACATCCGCAAATTTCGAAAGCAATGCCATGTATATGTAGGTGTATGTATACAAATGTACATAAAGGATTAACATAGCACCCAAACAACAAAGAAGTGTTGTGAAGTCATTGGCGAAGGGCGAAGCAACCAAGGATTGAATCCGGATTATAACTTATTTTAGAAAAAAATTAGCAGCTTCAAGTAAACATCATATTTAGGTTCGACACCCCAAGTTTTAAAGATGACACTCTCTTTCTAATTCTAGTCCACTTGATTTTAATTAGTAATTATTGTTGAATAATTTAATTTATTAATTTTTAAATTTTTTAATATTTTACTAGTTATATGTTTAATTAAAAAGTGTCAAAACATGTCCTTAAACTATTCAAAATTAAACAGAAATGTCCACTAATAGTTTGGTTAAAAAATGTCCCCTTTGTTAATAGTATGGACCAAAAATGCCCCTATTGTCAATAATTTAACCCCAAAAAGTTTCTCAATTATTCTTTAACTTAGTCAAAAAATGCTCTTTTTCTAGCAAAAATATTTTTTCTCTTTTTTTTTCAACACATTTTTTTAATAAGAGTTATATATTTTTTTTAAAAAACTCTTTTCTTTTAGATTTATGTTAACTGAAAAAGTGGGAACTTATGTTTTCTTCTTCTTAATTTCATTTTCAAAATTAAATTAAATTAATTTTATGTATTTATCTAACTTATAATATATGTCATATATATAAGATCATCGTAACTCATTATTAAATTTTATTTAGATAAGAATAAATTCATTTTCCTAATAAAATAGAAAAATATTAATTTTATTTTTTTAAGAATTGATTAAGAAAATCTTTACCTGTTGCTGCCGCAGCTCTAGAGATAGCTAGCATTCTCATCCATGAAACAAATAAAAAATGAAATGCAGAATAGCAATGGTGAAAAAATTTAGATTTTTGTTTAGTTTGTTGTATAACACATAATGTATTCACTTCTCTGTTTTCAAAATATGAAAATTCGTCAAGGACAATTATAAATGAATGATATATATTTATACTATTAGTAATATTATTAAAGTTTTCTATACTTCGCGCAGAGCTGAAGTTTAAGATTGATCTATTAAATTGATTGATATGGCTATTTGACACCCGAATGCCTCAAATCGCTGAATAAGTAATACCTCAATTTACACTTGCAAATGGCATCATCCACAGCATCCTCATAAATCACAACAGAGGGACGGATGTACAATTTTGTTTAGGGGTTCACTCGAGTTCAATAATTTTTATCTATATTTTGCATTTGCTTTAAGAGATAGTACAAGTTCTAGAATAATTTATTAATTTAAAACTCAAAATAATTCAAAATGACTAAAAGCTCAAATTCATAAATTTCAAATCTGAACTATAATAAGATTTAGACCGACACATTCAGTGCTTTTTTTGTTTTGTTTGAAAAGTGCTTATTTTTAAAGAAAATTGAACTGTTTGGCTAACATTTTGAGAGAAAATAAATATTTCTAAGGAGCAGCAACAACAAGAAGTTTTCAAAAGTTAAATAAAGTAGTTTTTCTCTAAAAGCACTTTTGAGAAAAATATATTAAAAATATTTTAAAAAATTTGGTTAAACATTAATTGTTACGCAATAGAGATTTAAAATTTATTGATCAAATACAAACAACTTCTCATTAAAAATATATTTTTTAAAATGCTTTCGAAAAAAAAACTTGTCAAAATAAATTAATTTCAAAATTTGACCAAACAAACTATAATACTTCCACAAATCAAATTAAACTTTGAAGTATTTCATATTTAATTTTTTATTTTAAAACCACACTCTGAGTGGTTGAAACTCATTCAAAGAAAAGCACACATACAAAGTGGTGGTCGAGGTGGGACAAGCAATAATAATCAATAGAAAGGATTTCAAACTTGGGGTTTTGGACTGTAGGTGACAAAAGAGTTTTAAAATGAGGTGTAGGTGACACAAGTCTTAATTATTGAGTGGAGGTGACAATTACTTTATTATGGATTAAGAAAGTTGGGGAAGTTTGAAAATAATCCAAAAGTTTTTTAGTTTACACTTTGATTCAAATGTTAGTTAATATAACAGGAAACGAAGAAAAAAAGGCGCGTTTCTCTCTCTTCTCATCCGTTGTTGTTTTCTCTCTCTTCACGATTATTGTTGTTCATTGTTGCTGCTGCTTTATTCATCATCTTCTGCTTCATTATCATCATCGTCTACTTCATTATCATCTTTATCTTCTTCTTGTCGACCATTGTTGTTGTTGTTGTTACCGCTACTGCTGCTATCTGACCAATTTCTTAGGTCAAATTTTATTTCCTACATTATTTTCCACTTTGGCATTACTTCATAGGTCACTTTGGTAAGTAAAATTATGATTTTTATTCGAATTTGTCATCTGGGTATGCAATTACTGTTGTTTTTCCAACAATGGATAGAATCTGATTGTTAATCCAACATAAATGCCCACAATTTAAACAGATCACTCATCCGGTGCATCAGATGAGGAATTTGTTGCAATAGAAGATTTATCTATTGCAACAGATTAGTTATCTGTTGCATCAGACTGATTATCTATTGCATCAAACTTATTATCTGTTGCATCAGACTGCTTATCTATTGCAACAGATGATTAATCTGTTGCAACGGATGATTAATCTGTTTGAAAAAACACAAATCATCCCCTGCCACAAACCCAACAGATAACCAATATGTTTCAACTCTTGCTATTGCTACTGGATTCAAAATTATTTCTTACGTCCAATCATCGACATATTTGTTGAGAATATAATAGAAAAAATAAAAATTAAATACTCCCTCTTTCTCAAATTTCCTAATTTGATTTCTCATTTTACTTGTCATTTTATATCAAAAAGAGAAAAAAAATTCCATGTTTTACCCTTTGCATTAATCACTTTTTCTTCAAATTAAAATGTAAACATCATTTAATAGAGGTATTATGGTAAATTAGACATGTTATTAATTATTTTTCTTAATCAATATGCCATCTCAATTTGGGATGGATAATTTGAGTGGGAGGGAGTATGAATTAAAACGTCAAAGTCGTGCAACAGACTAGTTATCTGTTGAAACAAACTAGTTATCTGTTGGATCAGATTGATTATCTGTTGCATCAGACTGCATATCTATTGCAACATGTGAGTAATCTGTTTTGAACAACACAAATCAACCCCTGCCACAAACCCAACAGATAAATCTTGCTATTGCTACTGAATTCTAAATTATTATTATTATTATTATTATTATTATTATTATTATTATTATTATTATTATTATTATTATTATTATTATTATTATTATTATTATTATTATTGCCAGCTGGCCAATCTTCAACAGGTAGCAGCAAGACCCTCCTCATCCGTTGGATTTTACGGAGAATCCTTGCTCTAACTGCTCTCAGTTCCCATTGCAGGTCACGAACCTGTATCCGAAGTTCATTCACGGCGTCTTGCAAAAAAGCAACGTCCCACACTGGATCAACCATATCTAGAACACATATGAATTGATAAAAAACGTAAAAATAAAAGGAAAGAAAAAATATCTGAATGTAATACAACGTATACTATAAATTGGCAAGAAAAAAACTTACCCGAGTCAGGGAAGAGAAAGTGGTAAAAGGTGTAATATGAAAGACAAGATGCAATAAATAAAGAGTGTGTAGTTGAATGAACGAATGAGTAAGGAAGGACCAATTTATAGAGGATTGAATTTGAATGAGTGGCAAAAAGGTGCGACTGTTCACCTCCATTTATTGATTACATTGTTTATTACTGTGAAAAGTTATGACTTAATTAAATTAAAAAATATTGTGATAATTCATGACTTTTCAGATTATTATTATTAATTAGTTCTTTCTAAGAACCGTTTTTATCGAGTTTTGACAACAGATTCTATAGCTGTTGCATCACATAACTCATCTGTGACAACAGATATACCATCTATTGCGACAAATAGAGAACCTGTTGCATCAGATAATCTATCTGTTGCAACATATAATCTGACTGTGGACCTCCATTTATTAATTACATTTTTTATTACTGTGAAAAGTTATGACTTAATTAAATTAAGAAATATTGTGATAAGTCATTTCTTCTAAGATTATTATTATTAATTAGTTCTTTCCAAGAACTATTTTTATTGAGTTGTGACAACAGATTCTATAGTTGTTGCATCAGATAACTTATCTATGATAACAGATATACCATATGTTGCGACAAATAAAGAGCCTGTTGCATCAGATAGTCTATCTGTAGCAACATATAATCTAACTTTTCACCTCCATTTATCAATTACATTTTTGATTACTGTGAAAAATTATGATTTAATTAAATTAAGAAATATTGTGATAAGTCATGACTTTTCAGATTATTATTATTAATTAGTTCTTTCCAAGAACCATATTTATTGAGTTGTGATAACAGATTCTATATCTGTTGCATCAGATAACTCATCTGTGATAACATATATACCATCTGTTGCAACAAATAGAGAACCTGTTGCATAAGATATTCTATCTATTGTAACATATAATCTATCTTTTAAAAAAAAATTATCATCATATCATTAATCCAAATTTGCTGACTTTTTTATTATATAAATTAAAAAAATATCTTTTCAATAATCGTTTCTTTAATAAAATAATAACTATTTATATTGTGTTCTGGCAACAGATTGTATATCTATTGCATCAGATAAAATATCAATTGCAACAGATATACCATCTGTTGCAATAAATGGACGATCTGTTTTAATAGCTTTTTTGATTTCTTCTAACAACTGATAATCAGTCGCAACAAATGGGGAATTTGATGCATCAACAACATTGTTGAATGTGTTTTAGACAAAATGTCACGACTATTCATCCTTTTTCTTAACAATCATCATATACGTTAATTAATCCAATATTGTGACCTTTTTTTATTATATACCAATAAATAAATAATTTTAAAAATAAATTTAAAAACAAAAATGGTGAAAAGTCACGATCAGTTATTAAAATCAAATAACCGTTCTTTTACGGTTATAAATTGTGTTTATCATTTATGTCCTTATTATTAATTTATGAATCATTTTTCATATTAAATAATTGAAAAGTCATGTATTTTCACCCTCTCAATAACAATAACCCTTTTTTATTAATAACCGCATGTTGCAATATATGATCGATCTGTCGCATCAGATTAACCTTCGTCGACATGTTGAGAATAAGAAATAAACAGAATGATAATTAAATACTAAATAAGAATTAAAAATTCAAAGTCGACCACCAAACATAGATTTTTGAATCCCTTGGGTAGATTCGATATACAAAAGGAGGAAAATACATACATACGCAAAAAGAAAAAGCATAACCTAATTATTATTACTACTATTATTATTTCCATTACTATTATTATTATTACTATTATTATTATTGTCAATCGGATAATTTTCATCCGGTAGCAGCAGGGCCCTTCCCAGCCTTGCTTCGAAGTCGGCCAAATCCCACTGAAGTTCATCAAACTGCCTTTGAAGTTCTTGCAAGGACTCAATATGAATCTTCTTGTACGAATCTGGATCAACCATATTTGTAAGTGTAGTAGAATGAACAAGTAAGGAGGGACCTATTTATAAATGATTGAATTGGAAGGGGTTAGTCAAACAAAAACCCACGACTGTTCATATCCCTTAATTAAATAAAACTGGTGACTTTTCGAATATGTAAATTAAAAAAATGGATCTAAATATAATATTTTATCTTTTATTGTATTTCAGAAAGAAAAGAAAATTACTTTAAAATTAATCTAACAGATGGGCAATCTATTGCAAAATATATTCCATCTGTTTGATAACTTACAATATACTGACAATCTGTTGCAACAAATGGATATATCTATTTGCTTTTCTAACAAATATGTCATATGTTGCAACAGATTGATCATCTGTCGTAATAGATGTCTGTAATTATTTCACAATTTAAACAAATGTGGCATCTATTGTAATTTTTTAGTCATCTGTTTATTCAATTTAAGTCATAGATGGGCTAGGAAAAATAAGGTGCGCGTAGATGGATAGATCCACTGTCATGTGTGGGAGTTACGTATTACTGATAAGGTCATCGGGACAACACACACAAAGTATAATATTTATATGAATGCAGTTTTTAACCAATTAGGCACTGATCATTCAAACAAGATCCTACATTGTACAGTTAAGTTTGATGGGTTGGAATTGATAAGTCTAAGATCCCCATAAATATGGTGAAGATACCCTGTTATGAATTACTGACGGTTGCTGCTCATGTTTATGCGTGTCAAGTTTTGAGAAGGGATCAATATTTAGTGTCATTGCAAAGATCCAATAGCGATTGAACTTAACTTTAGTGTGTATTGGACTCTGAGAAAGCCTTTGAAGCATTGCACTACATCAAACAAGAATGAAAAACTAATAGAAATTCCCCTGACCCAAATTTATATGGAAGGGTTATTCGAGAAGATGATTATACGCCAGAAGGAGCCGAATAAGAATGTCTACGAGGGAAAGGGAAGTTGATGAAAGACTATATTATCTGAGAGCTAATTGAAGAGGAGACATAGGGTAGCAAGGAACTTTTAGAGAATCTGGCTGATGAAATTATCTTAAAACATGAGAAATCTGTATCAAGTACAAATATGAAAGTGTATCCGGTAATGTAAATTCATCTGTTGTCTCTCTGAAAGAAAAAAAATACAGATGGACACTTTGCTAGGGAGCTGTGACTAGGTAGCGTGGTCAGGATTATCACCTAGATAGAAAATGGTAGAAGACCAAAAAAGCAGCCTTACGGGCATCGAGGGTTGAAATGATGTACAGTAAGTCTAGAAAACTTTCACCAACAACAACTGTAGTTAAAGTAAGGAATCTAAATGACGGAGGTAATTTTTGAATTTTAAATTGCATCCCTGTAATACCCCAAACTTTCGCTAAGCCTAAGTTCGTCTCTAAAAAGTTAAGGGGTGACTCCCAAGTGAGTAATATTTAAATCATGTATAATTTTCCTAATTTTTACTTTTTATCATGTAGGAAATTGAATTAGCTTTCCAACAATATAAGATTTGCCTAAATCCGATAACCGGGCAAGGAGTTATGGCTAATTTAAGTTCCAGTCGTAAAACACAGTTATTTTTGTGTTTAGTGCATCGCGGAGAGGGTTAATTTACCAATTATAGAATTCCAATGGGACTCCGCAATGGTGGTGTATCGTGCTGAAGTTCCAGGTCCCAACCAGTGGGACAATGCAATGGCACCGCATTGCGGTGACCCCCAGATTCCCGTTCGTCACTTTCTAGTGAGCCACCGCTATAGTGGCGCGTCGCGGTGGCCCATAAAATCGGGCTCCCAGTTATATTTTTCTAGTTTCGTTAAGGGTTAAAAGTAGGGGCATTTTGGACAATTATCTTACCCCCAATCCGTTCAAAAACATAAAATCTATCATATTACAAAGCTCTTTATGCCCTAAATCCTTATTCTCTTCAAATAAAAACCCTAGTTCATCATACTTCCCCTCCAAGAAACTCAAAATTTTTCCATCAATTCTCCACATTGAGTCAAGATTCCAAGTTCATAGTGCAAGAATTCCAAGAACCCCCATTCAAGAGTTCCAACAACATCTCAAAAGTGAGTTGTTTATCCAAGTTTATCAATCTAAGGTATGTGGGATTTGAACAAGAACATTCCTTTTATTCTTGTGCCTAAATTATTAGTTTTTATTAATGATTTTCATGACTTTGCAAGTGGATTTATACCCAAATTACTTTATTTTGAGAATATGAGATTACAACTTGTTCAAGTCTTGATTTGCATGATTATTTCACTATTTTATGACATGAGTTGAGAAATTATACTATGAGTTGCACATCCTTATATTGAGTTGATGTTTCTAAGTGTTTTTCCAAGGTTATGTCAAGAATTTAACTTCATCATGACACTGAGATTATTTGAGCATGTCTATAAGTTTTAAACCAAGTATGAGGTTTGATGTTATTGAATATTATGTCCTTTAATATGATTAAATAAACAAGTACTTTGATTTTAAATAAAGATTGATTTTGAGGCTACGTTAAGACAGGAATCCACAGTCTTTATGATTTAAAGCTAAGAAAATGATAATTTGGTCTTTATTATAGACCTTTGAGTTGTTTTGAGGTGGATTTCCTAAGAGTTCTGAGCTTGAGTATGGGAGTAGTATTTAGCATCGAGTTAGGCATGATTCCAAGGTTTCATGCCCCAGAACTACGTTCCACCATAGGATTGAGATTATTTGGCCTGAGGCTGAGATAGTGATCACTAGAGTTGAGGTTCTATTCTGATAACAAGGGTAGAAAAGCTCTCCCCAAGGTGGATGAGACGTTGGACTCCATGTAAGCTTACATGATTTTTGTCGGTTAGAAGAAACTTCCAAGTTCATAAGAGTCTATAGTCATTCCCAAGTCTTGAAATTTCTAAAGTCTTAAGTCTTTGAGTTTCAAGGAATTTCCATTCTCCTCGATATAAAAGCATGATTTTTTAAAGTATGGTTTAAAGATTCCTTTAGCTTATGAGTTTGAGAATAAGAGGAGAATGCAAGTTTTTGAGTTAAGTATAATGACTCACGAGATTTATATTATATGCTTTACTAATCATGATTTATGAGATTCAGCTTTCAGTCTTATTCAAGCTATGTAAGTCATTTATATCAGCATGCATGTTTTCTATAAAAGAGTACTGATATTGTTTATGTAAATGCATACACCCCCATATACTCAGTACATTCTCAAAGTACTGATTCACAGACTCCTCCGTGTGCTACATTTCTTCACGATTTAGGTTTAGGTGTTCAGTCCCAGCAGCGTCAGTGATCCCGAGTACCTTGGTCTACTTCTCTACAGTGGTGAGTCCTCATGGTTTGAGGACCTATTATCTAGACATTCAGTTTTATTAGTCGTTGTTTTACTTCTTTTCATTTGAGTTTGAGTCAGTTGGGGATCTATCCCAATGGATCTCTAGTTGCTTGAGTAGTAAAGGCTTTGTCAGACTAGATTGTTGGTTGATAGTAAAACTTCTCAGCATTTGGTGTTCAGATATTATATTTCCAGTTCTTTTCAGTTATGACTTGATGAGATTTCGTCCTATTGTTTGATTATCTACCTTAAAGTAAGTGTTAGGTGAAGTAGCTGCCTCAAAGGGTTAGCTTAGGGCTACTTGTATCCTTAAGCACCTGTAACGCCCCGAAAATCTATCCCGAGACGTCACACGGTGCTTAGGACCACAAGTGATCCCAAGCTAACCCTTATACTAGCATAATTCATGAGCAACCGATTAAAATACATAAATATCAAAATTACGAGGAAAATAAATAAATCTGAACTTGATCAATACAAAGCTACATAAAGATGAATACAACTGTACTTATACAAAATAAAACCGAAAACTGAAGTTTACATAACTGACTCTGACTGGCATCTGTGAAGCCTCTACTATACTGACTATAGACAGCTAGCACGCGAACCCAGCTACCACTAATCAATACATCATAATAAGAAAGTAAAGAATAATAGTAAGTCTAATTGAAGTCCCCAAAATTGGAGGACTCATCATCTCGCTGGCTGGAATATGCAACTGTCTGAGTCTGAATGTGCATACTAAAACTTGTACCTACATTATGAGACAATGTAGCACATAGACATATATGTGGATCAGTACTTTGAGGATGTACTGAGCATATGGGGGTGAAATGCAATAAGTAAAACAATATCTCATAATCATTATAATTTATAAAACGATGCATGCTAAATGTAAATGACTCACATAGCTTGAGTAAATCTGAAATCTAAAGTTCATAAATTATTACTAGTAAAGCATGTAATATAAATTTCGTGAGTCATTACACTTAGTTCTAGAATCTGTATTCTCTTCTTGTTCTCAAATCTTGTAAGCTAAATAAAATCTGAAACTCTTTCTGCATAGTAAATGCTTTATTTCAATACTTTAGATCACTAAACTATTGTAAGAGTGGGGGACATCTTTTTGGGAGTTTCTTATAACTGACATAAACCATGTGAGCATTCTTCATGGAGTCCAATATCTTACCCATGTTGGGGAGAGTTGTTCTATCCTTGCCATCAGAATAGAACCTTAACTTTAGTGATGACTATCTCGGACTCGGGCCCATAAATCTCAATCCTACAGTGGCACGTAGATCTGGGATATGAGAACTTGGAATCACACCCAACTCGGTGCTAAATACTACTCCCATACATATTGCTCAGGACTTTTAGGAAATTCACCTTAAAATAGCATAAGGGTTTATAATAAAAACCAATTACGTTTCTCTTTGCTTTAAATCATGAATTATATAATAATGTGGATTCCTTATCTTAGCTTAGGATCAAAAGATCAAATCTTACTTATCAAAGCATGCTAAAAATATAAGCTTCTTGAAAGATTAAAACTAAATCTTAGGGCTTAAAGCCCATGCTTCAAACTCATGTTAGAACATCTCAAAATTCATGCTTGATAACATAAATATTCGTAAATCATCTTAAAATCTGGAAATTTCAGCAATGTTCATGAAAATATAAACAAACTCATGAAATTTATCTTCAACAACTCTCAAAAACTCATAATCTTGTAAATAGTGATAATGGGTATGAATTCCAATTTAGAACTCATATATATACATTCAAAATCATAGAAAAACATCCAACTCAATATGCTTCTTGAAAATACTTCAACACCATCAAAATAATAAGATCAAGAATCTCAATATCATACTTAAACCATTTTCGAAAATCTGAAAAATTGCGTTACGCGCATAAATATATGAAAATAGTCATGCAATTCAATATTCAATCACTTGTAAACTCATAATATTCAAACAATATAAATTGGGTATAAAACCTAACTTCAATTTCATGAAAATCACATAAAATTCAGTAATTTATAATTTAAAACAAGTTTACGAAAGGATTGTCTTTGCTGAAACCCCACATACCTTAATTGACGATCTTAGATGAGAAAGCTTGAATCTTGGATTTCCTAGGATGAATTGAATGTTAAAAGCTTGAACTTTTGAATATTCAATGGTGACCTCTAAGGTAGACACTTGAAGCTCTTGGTCTAGGTATCTTAAATCAATTTGGAAACACCATGGTGGAATCTTGAGTTTCTTGAATATTGAGTTGAAACCCTAAGGTGTGTTCTTGAGAAAATTTGAGAGAATGAGGGTATAATTTGGTTATTAGAGGCTGGATCTCGTGTTATTGGGGCTAATTAAGGGTGGGAAATGACCCAAATACTCCTTTTGGACGTGGAGCTTGACTGCAGGAAATTACACTGGCCGAAATAGGTAGGGCGACGCCTCGCTTATCGCCTCGGCTTACTGCCTCTCACGAAAATGGCTATAACTTTTCCCTCAGGTATCGGATTTTGGCGAAATTGGTATCGTTGAAAAGCTAATTAAATTATATACAATTTGGTGGGTCTTGAGATGCAAAATTCCATGTATATAACAAGTTATACACGTTTAAAGTAAATCCTTGTAGAATCGAATATCAACTTTTGGATGAATCAAAGGATGTTAGCTCAACTTGGCTCTAAATGTTTTCTATGAACATTTTTCACCTCAAAAGCAAATCAAACATGAGGATAAGGATAATGAAACTTATATTCTCATGGGAATCACTTGGATTATAGTTTCTACACGTAAGAACGATGGTTCATAGACTAGCTCAAAAATATGGGTTATTACATTATCTCCCCCTTGGGAACATTCGTCCTCGAATATGGCTAATTAGGCTGAAACACTGAGAAATCTGAGGCTATACTCTATCATGCACAACTGAAATAAACTGAATAGCTATATCTCAAACATAATGAGCTACTGAACTGATCTGCAAGTGCATGAATTCTTATGAACATAACTATATGGCTAAGATAGAAACAAGAGAGTCAATTTATGATTAACCATTTCTTTACGCTGGATCTGATATCATAAGAAAAGATATGAGGTTTTATAACATGAAAAATTAGGGTATTACAATACCTCCCCCTTGGGATCGTTCGTCCCCGAATGATACTGATTCGGTTGAAAAACTAAAATAAGACTGAGATGATACATAGGATATTATAGATTGAATCATACTGGATTCTTACACCCAAATAGAGTATTTCTTCAACACTCTTCTAAGAAATTTCTAATGCTATTAGGGAGGAGTAAAGAACTTTAGGCATAATCTAAATAAAACATCTGAATAAGGAATTACAACATTGCTACCCCTCTGTGGCCTGGAACATAGACCCAAAAATCATAAGCTAGGATAGAATTTCTAGGCCTTAAGAAATGCTACTTCTTACTTTCAAGCTTAGCAACACTTCTCAAATACTTCCTCGACTATGCTATTCCCCTCAAATATCACACTCTCTTAATTCAACTTAAAGTTTTCATATGGCATTGATAAATCCGTCTGCTAAAGTCTAAACTGAACTAGTTCCCTTTATCACGGTAAGGCCTAACTCAAAACCACAAGGTGCTACACATAACTCCACACCATAATACAAATCTGACCCATGAATTCAACATTCCGAGCACTATCATAACTACTCACTCTAGGATGATTTTCCTCATCACTTTAACAAATAAATTCAACCTCTTACATACCGACATGATATTCAAGCCTATCTTCATATCTACATCTACACAATCATTCATTATCACTAGATTGATCTAAGGAAAGGTCGCTGACAGGTTAGAACATGAGGACCTGAAACATGAAGGGATACCATGCATAATTTGGGCACTCATCTGAGGCCAGAGGAATAGAGTATTCACGGCATGAATTCATTAAAGAGATCTAATCTGAGGACGTACCTGATATACATCCGAATTTCACTGATCGTTAAGAGTGTTGCATGGGTACATGAGTCAGGAGTTGCATGACTTGAATTTTGGAATTCATAACTTACGAAAGGTGATTCCAATTGCTGAATGAACTGGAACTCCTCATACTAGTAACTGGGAGAGTACATTATTCTCTATTATGTGCGTGAACATGAACTATGATAATTGAACTGATACGTAAGGCATGAGTAGATATTGGAATAACTGAAATACCCACACTGAAATAAGAATAGGTTAAGCCTCATCCTCATTCTCTTGATGTTTCAATACTACACTGGCTTCACTACTAAAATCGGGAAGTCTAACTTTGTCACTCATTCTATCATCTCCCCCTTAGATTTAAGCCACCATTCTAAATCTATGGAACCCCTTAATCTAAAACTTTCTTGGAGTAACAATGGAGGATCTAGACTTCTTGGAGGAGGATCTTTGGAGTTCTTAGGGAATTACCTGAGAGAAAAGTAATGAAAACATGCCTAATGTGCTTAGCATAGGATTTAATCTTGTGTTTGGATGGATTGGGGATGGAAAAAAATAACTCTTTTGCCCTTAACGAGATGGAGTTTGACTGCAGAAATTTTCCCCAGCCGGAATAGCCAGGGCACCGCGGGCTCTAGTCTGCCTCTCTAGGTAGGGCAGCGCGGTGCTTGTAGCGGTGTGGGTTTAACGCCTCGAGCTACTGGTTTGGCATACCAAATATGCCCTTAGGCTCATCCGAAAATTCTAAAACTCACCCGAGATGTACTATTAACTTTCCTCATCATGAATCAACTTAAAAATTAACTTTTGGAGGTCAGGAAGGTCGTAAATAAAATCCTCGAAGTTGAGGGCTTTGGAAAAGACTAAGTCCTAACACTTTGCTGAAAATTTTCTTACTGTGATACCTCTCTTGACATGATCTAAAGGGCTAAGACAATGAGGGAAGTTTTTGGGGTCTTACAATACACGTAAATAGTATAACTTAACCCAAAGGACTACACCTGAAAGTATAAAACTCTCTGCTAACGCTTCCTTCGTAGTCTCCTAATATCTCATCTCTAAACTTACACCAGCATTCCCAACATCATCAACCTATAACCCATAAGTTAACTGACAAGAACATCATATACCACATAGCCTCATTCATACTTATCAATTCAAGGGTACTACTAACCACACAACACTTAATAAATTTCAAAAATAAGAAAGCCCTATATCACCTTGGGCACACCTCTACATCATACCTGCAATATCATACTAAATTGCGAATAAATAAATTTAAGCTCTTGCATACGCTGTTCAAGCCTACTAGATCACTTCCATACATCTAACATTCACAAACACATCAATCATTATATCCACCTTGCTCATCATCTACTATTCAAACTTAGTGTCTAGTTCTAGCTATGATTAACCACAACTCCTCACAATATTCTTACATGTCAAATATCTGAAAACACTAGTCCTCTACAACTTCATAAAAATAATAATCGATCATAATCATATGACATATCTTATTTACAATCCATCAACACATCCTCCTTCCACAAATTATTACTATTCACCCATCTATACACCTAACTTCTTTCATAGCTCTATAAGTTTCAACTAAACTCCCTTTTTGTAACTTCAAGGAAGCCTAAATTAACAACACTCAACCACCAAGTACTTTCATCAATAACCTATAATTTTCTAACACAACAAATATCATCAATAACTCTTTTCATACTTCAAGCAAACAACAATTCTCCTTAACTAATAACCCCTTCTCTACCTTCTACTAAACTAACACACAAGGACATATCACTTCATTACTAACTCAATCATATGCAAAAATTCAGCAATATATATATATATATATTTAATAAATTTCCCTTTCCTCCCTTCTTGTCACTACACTTCTAAACCCCCAGTTTTAACCAACACAAGAAAAACAAGATGGACAACAAGTTGCTAGTAAATCAAAATAGGCCTCACCTGGCTTCACTAGACTTTGATTTTGTGTTTTAAAAAAGAAAATGAGATGAATAACAAAGAAACTATGTTAGTGAATCGAAAGAGCCCCACATGACTTCACTAGACTTTGATTTTGTATTTTGAACAAAAAAATGAGATGAATAATAAAACAACTATGCTAGTGAATCGAAAGATCCCCACACGGCTTCACTAGACTTTGATTTTGTGTTTTGAACAAGAAAATGAGATGAATAACAAAGCAACTATGCTAGTGAATCAAAAGAGCCCCACACGGCTTCACTAGACTTTTAGTTTTAACAACACAATGATAGCAAGATTACAAGAGATAGAAACTTGACACACAATATTTAGTGATCTAAGAATACACATCTTATTCTATATTAATTGAATGACTCATAATAATGAGGAAATAACTTTCAACTTAAGGAACCTAACACACTAGAGAGCTCCTCTCAAGCCCTTTGTGTAACTTTTGAAACTTCTGCTAGCAAATATCGGAGCATTATCTGGGGAGGAACTGGAACTTGCTGATCATGCTATCTCAAGAATAATACATAGATAGGGAAGTATAGATTATCATCATAGATTCTGAGGAAAAATATGAAAGCACATCTGACTTGGGCTTAGTGCACAACTTCTCATGAGCATGAATAAAGCCCTTAAAATATTGGAACCTAAAAGCACTGATAGAATACTTTCTAGCCTTCTTATAATCCTATAACTATCTGTGGAGACTATTTGAGAAAGCTTTAGTAGTAAAGATTTGAGCTTGATTGTTTCTGATACCTTGAGAATAAGGCAGAGATGACCCAAATAGAGTAAGATGAGAATCTGTATAAGTTTCTTAGAGACCCTTTCTATAGCACAATCTAAGACTTAAAAGAATGGAAACATTTTCTAAATGCCTTATAGCCTCTCGAAGAAAAGTACAGATGTCTCCGTACCATTCCTCAAGACTCTACTAGACACGGCTTCACAGACACCCATAACACTTAAACTCTGTGCTCTGATATCAAGTTTGTAACACCTCAAAAATCTATCTCGAGATATCACACGGTGCATAGGACCACAAGTGATCCCAAGCTAACCCTTATACTAGCATAACTCATGAGAAACCGATTAAAATACATAAATATGAAAATTATGAGAAAAATAAATAAAGCAAAACTTGATCAATAAAAAGCTACATAAAGATGCATACAACTTTGCTTATTTAAAACAAAACTGAAAACTGAAGTTTACATAACTGACTCTGACTGACATCTGCGAAGCCTCTACTATACTGACTATTGACAGCTAGGACGCGACCCCAGCTACCACTAATCAATACTTAAGAATAAGAAAGTAAATAACAATAGTAAGTCTAACTTAAGTCCCCAAAATAGGAGGACTAATCATCTCGCTGGCTGGAATCTGTAACTGTTTGAGTCTGAATGTGTATACTAAAACCTGAACCTACATTATGAGACAATGTAGCACATAGAAATATATATAGATCTGTACTTTGAGGATGTACTGAGAATATGGGGGTGAAATACAATAACTAAAACAATATTTCATAATCATCATAATTTATAAAATGATGCATGCTAAATGTAAATGACTCACATAGCTTGAGTAAATCTGAAATCTAAAGATCATAAATTATGAATAGTAAAGCATGTAGTATAAATCTCATGAGTCATTACACTTAGTTCTAGAATCTGTATTCTCTTCTTATTCTCAAATCTTGTAAGCTAAATAAAATCTAAAACTCTTTCTGCATAGTAAATACTTTATTTCAATACTTTAGATCACTAAACTATTTTAAGAGTGGGGGACATCTTTCTGGGAGTTTCTTCTAACCAAGATAAACCATGTGAGCATTCTTATGGAGTCCAACGTCTTACCCACGTTGGGGAGAGTTGTTCTATCCTTTTCATCGAAATAGAACCTTAACTTTAGTGATCACTATCTCGGCCTCGGGCCCATAAATCTTAATCCTATGGTGGCACGTAGTTCTATGGTATGAGATCTTAGAATCATACCCAACTCGGTGCTAAATACTAATTCCACACTTATTGCTCAGGACTTTTAGGAAATCCACCTTAAAATAGCATAAGGATTTATAATAAAAACCAATTACGCTTCTCTTTGCTTTAAATTATGAATTATATGAATAATGTGGATTCGTTATCTTAGCTTAGGGTCAAAAGATCAAATCTTGCTTATCAAAGCATGCTAAAAATATAAGCTTCTTGAAATATTAAAACTAAATCTTAGGGCATAAAACCCATGCTTCAAACTCATGTCAAAACATCTCAAAATTCATGCTTGATAACATAAACATTCGTAAATCATCTTAAAATATGGAAATTTCAGAAATGTTCATGAAAATATAAATAAACTCATGAAATTTATCTTCAACAACTCTCAAAAACTCATAATCTTGTAAATAGTGATAATTGGTATGAATCCCAATTTAGAACTCATATATATACATTCAAAATCATAGAAAAACATCCAACTCAATATGCTTCTTGAAAATACTTCAACACCATCAAAATAATAAGATCAAGAATCTCAATATCATACTTAAACCCACTTTTAAAAATCTGAAAAATTGCGTTACGCGCATAAATACATGAAAATAGTCATGCAATTCAATATTCAATCACTTGTAAACTCATAATCTTCAAACAATATAAATTGGGTATAAACCCTAACTTCAATTTCATGGGAAATCACATAAAATTCAGTAATTTATAATTTAAAATAGGATTTGGACACAAGGACAAAATGATTGTCCTTGTTGAAATTCCACATACCTTAACTGATGATCTTAAATTGGAAAGCTTGAATCTTGGATTTCTTAGGATGAATTGAATGTTAAAAGCTTGAACTTTTGAATCTTCATTTGTGATCTTGAAGGTAGACACTTGAAACTCTTGGTATAGGTATCTTAAATCTTGAATCAATTTGGAAAAACCATGGTGGAATCTTGAGTTTCTTGAATATTGAATTGAAACCCTAAGGTGTGTTCTTGAGAGAATTTGAGAGAATGAGGGTATAATTTGGCTATTAGAGGCTGAATCTCGTGTTATTGGGGCTATTTAAGGGTGAGAAATGATCCAAATATCCCTCTTGGATGAGGAGCTTGACTGCAGGAAATTACACTGGTCGGCTCGCTTATCACCTCGGCTTATTACCTCTCACAAAAATGGCTATAACTTTTCCCTCAGGTATCGGATTTTGGCGAAATTGGTATCGTTGGAAAGCTAATTAAATTATATACAATTTTGTGGGTCTTGAGATGAAAAATTCCATGTATATAAAAATTATACACGTTTAAAGTAGAACCTTGTAGACTCAAATATCAACTTTTGGACGAATCAAAGGATCTTAACTCAACTTGGCTCTAAATGTTTTCTATGAACATTTTGCATCTCAAAAGTAAATAAAACATGAGGATAAGGATAATGAAACTTATATTCTCATGGGAATCACTTGGATTATAACTTCTATATTTAAGAACGATGGTTCATAGACTAGCTAAAAAATATGGGGTATTACAACACCGTGTGAAGCTTCAGGATGAGATTTTGGGGCCTAACAAACTTGGTATCAGAGCCTAAGGTTTAAGGAGTACTAGGGAATATAAAAATCTACGTTAAGTAGTGTTTTGATCATCGGTGTGTAGCATGCCATAACTATGAGAAAGAGGCTACAAGACATTTTAGGAAAAAGTCATCTCTTTTTTTTGAACCTTTCGTGCCTACAATTGTATCTCTCTCAGCTATTAATTCATGCTCTCTTATTTCAAAAAATGACTCCTCGAAGAGAAAACGCCTGTAAAAATAATAACGAGCAACCCTAGCCTGTTGACCCCTTGAATGAGACTGTGTCTCATGCTGAGTTTCAGGCGGCCTTTCAGGCATTAGCCCAAATAGTCACCGTAAATGTTCAGGCTAATAACCAGGCCACAGTTCTATATCATTAGATAGCTGATTTAGCTTCTGCTAGGATTCATGATTCATGAGGATAAATCCATCAGAATTCTATGGGTCTAAGGCAGGTGAGGACCCGTAATTATATCTTGAAGAGGTAAGGAAGATCACACAAGTGATGCATATTTCTGAGAAAGAGAATGTTGAGCTGGAATCTTACAGGTAGAAGGACATTTCTTATGACTGGGTTGTTGCATGGAGGAAGAATAGAGGGGATGATGATGCTCCTATGACTTAGAAGGTATTCCAGGATGCATTCTTGGATAAGTTCTTTCTGCTAGAGATGAGAGAGATAAAGGTAGAGAATTTTATGAAATTGAGATAGGGATCCATGACTGTTAAGGAGTAATGCCTTAATTTTAACTAGTTAGCTAAGTATGCTCCGGATTTGATTACTAACACCCGAGCTATTATGAGTAAGTTCGTGACTAGTGTGTCTGGTTTGGTGCTGAATGAGTGTAGGAATTCTATGCTCAATAGGGATATAGATCTTTCTAGGCTGATGATGCATGCACAATAGATAGAGGCAGATAACCTAAGGGATAGAAATAGAGTAAGGGGAAATAAGAGGGCCAAATTGAAGCTATTTGAGCATGGACAAAATAGATCTCATGGAGGGAACTGTCCATAGTTCCATAATCATTTGTCTATTCTTGCACCTTCATCAGCTAGTGCTACCATACCCAGAGGCAGGCAGGAGTAAGGGAACAAGCCTTCTATAACTAGATCCCAGGGTAGTATGAGTAACCGACCTCATGGTCCTTTATATACTAAGTGTGGTAGGGACCATCTCGGTGAGTTATTAGCCGATCAGAGAGGTTGTTTTGGTTGTGGTGAGTTGGGCCACAGGCTTAGAGAGTATCCGCATGCCAGGCAGAGACACTGTGATGTTCGCCCCCAGACTCAGACTGCTAGCGCTCCAACTCCTGTAGCCCGTCCAGCCCTTCCTCAGGGTGCTTTATCTAGCACTGCTGGCGGTCAGTGATAGTACCACTTCTATGTTTTTCCATCCCATCAGGAGTAAAAGGATTCTCCCGATGTTGTTATTTGTATGCTCTATGTCTTTTTCTTTGATGTTTATGTGCTGTTGGACCCCGGGTTAATTTTTTCCTATGTGACCTCACTTATTGCTATGAACTTTGAAATGAGTCCCAAAATGATTCCTGAGCCTTTCCTGGTTTCTACTCTAGTAGGGGAGTCAGTGGTTGCCAAACAGGTGTATTAAAATTATCCAATTACTATTCTTTATAGAGTCATACTTACTGATTTTATAGAGTTGAAGATGGTTGATTTTGATATTATTCTGGGTATGGACTGGCTTCACTATTGTTATGCATCTATAGACTGTCGTACCCATGCAGTTAAGTTTCAATTTCCTAATGAGCTAGTTTTTGAGTGGTATGGAAATTTTGTATCTCCTAAGAGTCATTTTATATCCTATCTCAAAGCCAGAAAGCTTATATCCAAAGGTTGCATCTATCACCTAGTTAGAGTTAAAGATACTAAGTCTGTGACTCCGACTCTTCAGTCAGTCAATATAGTTAATGAGTTTCCTGATGTTTTTCTAGAAGATCTTCCAGGGATACCTCCCGATAGAGAGAGAGAATTCAGAATCGACCTTCTTCCCGATACACAACCTATTTCTATTCCTCCTTACCGTATGGCACCCGCAGAGCTTAAGGAGTTGAAAGAGAAACTCAAAGATCTTCTAGATGAAGGTTTCATAAGGCCCAGTGTCTCTCCATGGGGTGCACCTATCCTATTTGTGTGAAAGAAAGATGGTTCTTTGCGTATGTGCATTGACTATTGTCAGCTTAATAAGGTCACAGTAAAAAATAAGTACCCTCTTTCGAGAATTGATAATTTTTTTGATCAATTGCAAGGTGCAAGTTACTTCTCCAAGATAAACCTTAGATACGGCTATCATCAACTTAAAGTAAGGGAGTGTGATATCCCGAAGACAGCCTTCCGAACCCGTTATCGTCACTTTGAGTTTCTAGTCATGTCCTTCGGGCGAACCAATGCTCCAGCAGCTATCATGGACCACATGAATTGAGTGTTCAAGAAGTATCTTGATATGTTTGTCATAGTGTTCATAGATGATATCCTGTCTACTCCCGTAGCGAGGATGACCATGCAGATCATCTTAGGATTTCCCTGCAGACTCTTAGAGATCATCAATTATTCGCCAAATTCAGCGAGTGTGAGTTTTGGCTAAGGTACGTAGCTTTTTCGGGTCATATTATTTTAGTCGAAGGCATTAGAGTTGATATTCAAAAGACAGAAGCTATAAAAAATTAGCCTAGACCTATCTCTCTGTCTGACATTAGAAGTTTCTTGGGTCTAGCTGGCTATTACCGCCATTTTGTTGAAGGTTTCTCTTCTATTGCATCTCCTATGGCCCGGTTGACCAAAAAGAAAGTTAGGTTCCTTTGGTCAGATTCTTGTGAGAAGAGCTTCCAGGAGTTGAAGACTCGACTCACTTCATCCCCAATGTTGACCTTGCCTGATGGTACAGTTGGTTTTGTGGTGTATTATGATGCTTCTAGAGTTGGATTGGGTTATGTGCTGATGCAGAATGGTAAAGTTATAGCCTATGCTTCTAGGCAGTTGAAACCTCATAAAAAGAATTACCCAACCCATGATCTTGAATTAGCTGCTGTGGTCTTTTCTTTGAAAATCTGGAGACACTATCTTTATGGTGTACATATTGATGTCTTTACTGATCACAAAAGCTTGCAGTATGTGTTTTCTCAGAGGGAGTTGAACCTTAGGAAGAGAAGATTGTTGGAGTTGTTAAAAGATTATCATATGAGTGTGCTGTATCATCCGAGCAAGGCCAATATAGTGGCAGATAACCTTAGTAGGTTATCTATGGGCAGTGTGGCTCATGTGAAAAAATATAAGAAATAATTGGCTCGTGAAGTGCATTGTTTGGCTAAACTGGGTGTTAGGTTTCTTGATTCCACTGAGGGGAATATTTTAGTTTAGAGTAGTTCCAAATCTCCCTTATTTTAAGAAGTAAAGGAGAAGCAAGATAGGGATCCTAGTTTGGTCAGACTAAAAGAGTCAGTTAAGGACCAACAGGTAGAGGTTTTATCCCAAGGGGGAGATGGTATGTTGAGATTGTAGGGTAGATTGTGTGTTCCTTGTGATGATGATCTGAGGCATAGAATTATGGATGAAGCGCATGGCGCATGATATTTTATTCATCCTGGATCTACCAAGATGTACCGCAACTTACGGGAAATCTATTGGTGGAGTGGTATGAAGAAGGATATAGCTGAGTTTGTAGCAAAGTGTGCAGCATGCCAACAGGTTAAGGTAAAGTACCAAAGTCCTGGTGGTGTAATGTAAGAGTTTGGTATACCCACTTGGAAGTGGGAAGAGTTAAATATGGATTTCGTGACTGGTTTACCTCTTTCGCATCATCATCATGATTCTATTTGGATGGTTGTAGATAGGTTGACTAAGTTAGTGGATTTCCTTCCTGTGCATACATCTTATATAGCTGAGGATTATGCTAGACTGTATGTCCGGGAGTTAGTCAGGTTGCATGGAGTCCCCTTGACCATCATTTCAGATAGGGGTACTCAGTTCACTTCACAATTTTGGAGGTCTTTTCAGAAGGGTCTTGGTACCTAAGTTCATTTGAGTTCCACTTTTTATCCACAGACAGATGGTCAGGCTGAGAGGACCATCCAAACTTTAGAAGATATGTTGAGGGTGTGTGGTATGGATTTTAAAGGTAGTTGAGATGAACATTTGCCATTGATAGAGTTTGCTTACGACAATAGTTATCACTCTATTATCCAGATGGCACCATTTGAGTCTTTGTATGGTAGGAGATATAGATCACCCATAGGTTGGTTTGAGGTGGGTGAGGCTATTTTGGTTGGCCTGATACTATGTTCGAGGCAATGAAGAAGGTGAATTTGATTAGAGAAAGGTTGAAGATATCTTAGAGTCATCAAAAGTCATATGTAGATGTGAGAAGAAAAGACCTTGAGTTTGAAGTTAATGATTTGGTGTATCTAAAATTTTTGCCAATGAAAGGGGTGGAAAGGTTTGGGAAGAAGGGGAAACTTAGTCCCCGGTATGTGGGCCCCTATAGAATTATAAGTCGTGTTGGGAGAGTAGCCTATGAGATTGAGTTGCCCGCAGAGTTATCATCTGGATATCCTATCTTTCATGTCTCCATGCTTAAGAAGTATATTGGTGATTCTGTGGTAGTATATCCTTCAGAGAGCGCTGACATTTAGACCAGTCTTTCATTTGATGAGATTCCAGTTGAGATACTAGATTACCAGATCCGTAGACTAAGAAACAAGGAGATTCCCCTGGTCAAAGTTCAATGGTGGAATCAGTCAGTCGAGGGCGCTACTTGGGAAGCAGAAGTAGACATGCGAGCCAAGTACCCGCACCTCTTCTCCACAAATACAGATCTAACCGAAGGTATTAGTATTTCTTAATGTAGTTCCCTTCCAATCAAAGATTCAACTATGTGGTTATTCTTGTATAAGTTCTTGCGCTTTCGAAGTATTCAAAAGTTTAGCAAATTGTTTCAGCTGTGCATACTTAGTTTTCTCCGTACTCTTAGCTTGACTAGTGGCATTCGAGGACGAATGTTCCCAAGGGGGAGATATTGTACTACCCCAAACTTTTGCTAAGCCTAAGTTCATCTCTAGAAAGTTAAGGGGTGACTCCCAAGTGAGTAATGTTTAAATCATGTAGAATTTTCCTAATTTTGACATTTTATCATGTAGGAAATTGAATTAGCTTTCCAACGATACAAGATTTGCCTAAATCCGATAATCAGGCAAGGAGTTATGACTAATTTAAGTTCCAGTCGTAAAACACCGTTATTTTTTTGTTTAGCGCATCGCGGAGAGGGTTAATTTACCAATTGTCAAATTCCAGTGGGAAAACGCGATGGCACTGCATCACAGTGACCCCCAGATTCCCGTTCGTCACTTTCCAGTGAGCCACTCTGATAGTGGCATGTCGCGGTGACCCATAAAATTTGGCTCCTAGTTATATTTTTCCAATTTTGTTAATGGTTAAAAGGAGGGGTATTTTGGACAATTATCCTACCCCCAATCCATTCAAAAATATAAAATCTATCATATTACAAAGCTCTTCATGCCCTAAATCCTCATTCTCTTCAAATAAAAACCCTAGTTCATCATACTTTTCCTCCAAGAAACTCAAGATTTCTCAATCACTTCTCCACATTGAGTCAAGATTCCAAGTTGATAGTGCAAGAATTCCAAGAACCCCCATTCAAGAGTTCCAACAACATCTCAAAAATAAGTTGTTCATCCAAGTTTATCAATCTAAGGTATGTGGGGTTTGAACAAGAACATTACTTTCATTCTTGTGCTCAAATTATTAGTTTTATTAATGAGTTTCATGACTTTTCAAGTGGGTTTATACCCAAATTACTTTATTTTGATATTATGAGATTACAAGTTGTTCAAATCTTGATTTGCATGATTATTTTACTATTTTATGACATGAGTTGAGAAATTATACTATGAGTTGCACATCCTTATATTGAGTTGATGTTTCTAAGTGTTTTTCCAAGGTTATGTCAAGAATTTTACTTCATCATGACACTGAGATTATTTGAGCATGTCTATAAATTTTAAACCAAGTATGAGTTTTGATGTTATTGAAGATTATGTCCTTTAATATGATTAAATCAACAAGTGCTTTGATTCTAAAGAAAGATTGCTTTTGAGCCTAAGTTAAGACAGGAATCCACAGTCTTTATGATTTAAAGCTCAGAGAATGATAATTTGGTCTTCATTATAGACCCTTGAGTTGTTTTGAGGAGGATTTCCTAAGAGTTCTGAGCTTGAGTATTGGAGTAGTATTTAGCACTTAGTTGGGCTTGATTCTAAGGTTTTATGCCCCAGAACTACGTGCCACCATAGAATTGAGATTATTGAGCCTGAGACCGAGATAGTGATCACTAGAGTTGAGGTTTTATTTTGATGGCAAGGGTAGAATAACTGTCCCCAACGTGGGCGAGACGTTGGACTTCATGTAAACTCACATGGTTTATGTCGGTTAGAAGAACTCCCAAGTTCATAAGAGTCTATAGTCATTCCCAAGTCCTGAAATTTCTAAAGTCTTGAGTCTTTGAGTTTCAAGGAATTTCCATTCTCCTCGATATAAAAGCATGAGTTTTCAAAGTATGGTTTAAAGATTCCTTTAGCTTATTAGTTTGAGAATAAGAGGAGAATGCTAGTTTTTGAGTTAAGTATAATGACTCACGAGATTTATATTATATTCTTTACTAATCATGATTTATGAGATTTAGCTTTCAGTCTTATTCAAGCTATGTGAGTCATTTATATCAACATGCATGTTTTCTCTGAAAGAGTACTGACAAATGCATACACCTCCATATACTCAGTACATTCTCAAAGTACTGATTCACATACTGGTCTATGTGCTACATTTACTCATGATGTAGGTTCAGGTGCTCAGTCCGAGTAGTATCAGTGATCTCGAGTACCTTAGTCTACATCTCTACAATGGTGAGTCCTTATGGTTCGAGGACCTATTATCCAGACATTCAGTTTTATTAGTAGTTGTCTTACTTCTTTTCATTTGAGTTTGAGTCAGCTGGGGATCTATCCCAATGGCTCTCTAGTTGCTTGAGTTGTAGAGGCTTTGTCAGACTAGATTGTTGGTTGATAGTCAAACTTCTCAGCATTTGGTGTTCAGATATTTTATTTCCAGTTCTTTTCAGTTATGACTTGATGAGATTTAGTCCTATTGTTTGATTATCTACCTTAAAGTAAGTTTTAGGTGAAGTACCAGGCTCAAAGGGTTAGCTTATGGCTACTTATAGCCTTAAGCACCGTGTGACGCTTTGGGATGAAATTTCAGGGCGTTACAATCCTAGACCTTCTTGTTTGTGGTTTTGATTAGGTCCACTGCTATTGACCTGATCGGAACCACAAGCGAGATTGAAAGACAGAGTGAGTGTCATTACTTCCTTAGCAATATGGATTAATTGATTTTTTTTTCTTGCCTTAGCATGCTTTCAACATTCCTTGGATAAGATCAGAGGTTTGCTGTAGTACGTTAATTTTAATAATTTTCAAGTTTGCTTCCAGGTTGCCAATTCGGTCTTCAAGTTTGTCGTTGCCATCTTTGAGGTTGGTATAGAGTTCCTGGTCCCCTGTGAGCTCGATCAGGAATAGTTTCTCCTTCAAAGTTGTAGCATTGAAGAAGGCCTTCAGAACACTTTCTTCAGAAGCTTTAAAGGATATATGGAGGGTCACTGTGTTTGTTTTAAGTCAAAATGTGTTGATGCACACTCAAGATGTGGTCCCAACCGTTGAATAACTCACTTTTATCGAGTGTTACTCAATGCAGCTTGCTCAACCAACCTTCAAGGGATTTTATAAATTTAAAATAAAGATTTACGTAACATTTGATCTAAACCGACTCTACCAAGCCTATCAAACGTTACGTAACTCCAGGCTCATTGCCCTATCAAAAAACTTTGCACGAGTTAGTGGATAAATTAAATGAGCTCAATCTCTCAGCCTTTCTGCTGATCACTCTTCTCCAATATAGATGACAAATATCTGCCATCTATACCGTTAGCAGAAAGCATTATTAGTAATGTACAAGGGCCACAGAAGAAAAATTTTAACTCCTCTATCTTGCTCAAGTATCCGAAAAATAAAAATTTCAACTCCTCTGTCTTGCAATGTTGAGAAATGTACCGAGGAGTTGAAATGTGCGACAATTTTGTACATAGCTTAACAGTATAAGACAGAGGAGTTGAAGTTTTTCTTTTTCGGATACTTGAGTAAGACAGAAGAGTTGAATATTTTCTTCTGTGGCCTTTGTACATTACTAATAATGCCTTCTACTGACGGTGTAGACCTTTGCATGGCGGATATTTGTCATCTGTATTAGAGAAGAGCGATCAGTAAAAAGGATGAGAGATTGAGTTCGTTTGATTTGTCCACTAACTCGGGCAAAGTTTTTTGATTGGGTAATGAGCCTGGAGTTACGAAATGTTTGATAGGCTTGGTAGAGTTGGTTTAGATCAAACGTTACATAACTCTTTGCTTATTAATTTATCAATTACCTTAAAGGTTACTTGAGCAAGCTGCATTGAGCAACACTCAATAAAAGTGAGTTATTCAACGGGTGGGACCACATCTTGACCGTGCATCAACATATTTTGACCTAAAAACATACACAATGACCCTACATGTATCCCTTAAGGCTTCTAAAGAAAGTGTTTTGAAGGGCTTCTACAATGCCACAACTTCGAAGATAGTGTTCTTGATTCAGCTCACAAGAGATCAGGAACTTTATACCTTTAAAGACGGTAATGACAAGCTTGAATACCAAATAGGCAAGCTTGAAAATTATCGAAATTCACATACTATAGCAAACCTCTGATCTTCTCCAAGAAATGTTGAAAGCATGCTAAGGCTAGAAAACATAATCAATTATAACCATATTGCTAAGGAAGTAATGATACTCAAACTGTCTTTCAATCTTGTTTGTGGTTTCGATCAGGTCAACATCAATGGACCTCATCGGAACCACAAAAAGAAGGCATGGGATGCAATTTTAAATTCAAAAATTATCTCCTTCGCTGAGATTCCTTACTTTAATTGTAATTGCTGTTGGCGTAAGTTTTCTAGATTTACTGTACATTATTTCAACCCTCGATGCCCGTAAGGCGGCTTTCTTGGTCTTCTATTATTTTCTATCTAGGTGATAATCCCCGACCACACTACCTAGTCGCAACTCCCTAGAAAAATGACCATCTTTACTACTTTTCTCTTAGAGAAACAACAAATGGATTTTTCATTACCGGATACAATCTTATATTTACACTTGATATAGCTTTCTCATGTTTTAAGATAGTTTCATCGGTCAGATTCTCTAGAAGTTACTTTCTACCTTATGTATCCTCTTCAATTAGCTCTTAGATGATATAGTCTTTCATCAACCACCTATTTTCCCTTGAAGGTATTCTCCTACCGCACCTTCTAACATATAATCATTACCCTGAGAAATCCAACCATATAAATTTAGGTTAGGGCAATAACTATATTGGTTTTCCATTCTTGTTAGATGCAATGCTAGGCTTCGAAGGTCCTTTTAGAGTCCAATGCACCCTAAAAGTTGGTCTAATTGCTATTGAATCTCTTTACAATGACACCAAAACTGGATCCCTTCACAATGTTTGATACATAAACATGAGCAACAACCGACATTAAATCTTAACAAGGTATCAGAACCATATTCATGGTCCCTCAGCCTTATCAGTTCAGATCTACCAAACTTAACTGTAAAATTGCAGATATCTTCTTTGAATGATCAATAACTAATCAGTATAAATACCATTCACAAAATCATTGCACTCTATGTGTGTTTCCACGATAACATTATCAGTAATACATACCTCTAACATATGAAGTAGTTCCATCTACATGCATCTTATTCCTCCGAACCTATCTTTACTGCAACCTCTTGTGTTGGTTGGACAAAAGTTGATCAACTTTCAGTTCCTTATATCTATAAAGAAGAGGAAAATAATAATGTCATAGAAAGAACTTTATCCATCTGTTGCATCAAATGTGGAGTCTATTATAACAGATGTGGAGTCTGTTGCAATAGATGTGGAGTCTGTTGCAATAGATGTGGAGTCTATTGCATCAGATGTGGAGTCTGTTGTAACAGATATGGAGTCTGTTGCAACAGATGTGGAGTCTGTTGGAATACATTAAACCAGCCTTGCTGGTGGTTTGATTTGTTCCAATAGTTGCTCTGTCTGTTGCAATATCAAGAACAACATAAACTACAAAGAAACAACAAATAAAAAACATCAACAACAAAGAAACAACAACATTTATTCCAACACCATCAACAATATCATCAACAACAAAGAAGCAACATTCTTTATTCCAACACCATCAACAATACCACATCACAAGTTCCAACAACGCCGACCCCACCAACAACATCTATAACATCATCAACAACAAAGAAACAAACAAAATACATATAGAAAAAATAATACCGCCAACAAGTTTTTTAAACTTCTCCAAACAGATGACTCTTTTCACATATTGTAATAAAAATTCTCGGTTCGTTTATTCAACACTTAAAAGTTCCTTTAATTTTTTTAAATAAATATGATATGGGTAAATAATAATTAAATAAAAAATAGATGTAAATTACTTGCAAAAAAGAAGACGAGAATGAAAGAGCAATAGTGAACCATACCTTAATGTCAAAAAGGGATCAAAACAACAATTTCAGTCATGGAAAGATATGAATCGGTTTAGATCCAAAAGGATCTTTATGAGAAACAGAAGAGAAAAAAGAGAAAAAAAGGCCATGATAACCCTAAAGAGGAGAAGAGAGAAAAAGATGAGAGATGAATAAAATAAATTTAGGGCTGCAGCTAAAGGAGAGATGAGATAATTCTAGATGTATTGTGTACATAGATGTTTGTTTTCAATATTTATTAATTTATATTCATTAATAATTTGAGGGGCACGAGGAAGACTAGTGACATTGAAATAACAAGATAAGACTATTCAATGAACTCATTTTTGAGTTATCCAAGAAACATTATTTACCGCCTTTAGTAGTGCTACTTTATCTACTTGAACAAAAGTTTGCTTTAAAATTAAAAGAAAAAAAAAGATTTTCAAACATATATGTCATCTATTGCAATAGATATCAATATTTGTTTAAAAATCCCAATAACTCAGTCATCTGTTATAACAAATATCAACATTTGTTTAAAAATCCCAACAACTTAGTCATCTGTGACAACAGATGCAAATGTCTATTTGATAATTAAATTTGATATGTCATCTGTTTCAACATATATCAATATTTGTTTGATAATTTCTAATAGTTCAGTCATCTTTCATAATAGATGCAAATGTCTATTTGATAATTAAATCAGATATGCCATCTGTTGCAACAAATATGGATATCTATTTGGAAATTTCCAATAGCTCAGTCGTTTGTTGCAATATATTTCATTGCAATTGATTTAGGTAGAACTAGGGATGAATGAAAGAGTTCATAGGGTCAACTACAACTTGAATTGAGTCTATGCAATTGCATGGTGTTGGTATTGCGTTCATCCCGATATGACTCATTGATCGATCACTCTGAGTTCGAATGAGTTCTCATTAACTTAATTTTAAGCTAGTAACTAAATTGATTTAGGTGGAACTAGGTATGAATGAGCTCTCATTAACTTAGTGTTAACTTAGTGTTAAGATAGTACCTAAATTAATTTAGGTGGAACTAGGGATGAATAAGCTCATAGGGTCAACTACAACTTTAAATGAGTCATTGCAATTGCATGGTGTTGGGATTGCGTTTATCCTAACCAGAGTTGTCGATCGATCAATCTGAGTTAAAATGAGTTCTCATTAACTTAATGTTAAGATAGAACCTTAATTGATTTAGGTGGAACTAGGGATAAATGAGCTCATAGGGTCAACTACAACTTTAACTGAGTCGTTGCAATTGCATGGTATTGGGATTGCGTTTATCCCGACCTGAGTCATCGATCGATCACTTTGAGTTGAAATGAGTTCTCATTAACTTAATGTTAATATAGAACCTTAATTTATTTATGTGGAACTAGGTATGAATAAGCTCGTAGAGTCAACTACAACTTTAATTGAGCCATTGCAATTGCATGGTGTTGGGATTGCGTTTATCCTGATCTGAGTCATCGATCGATCACTCTGAGTTGAAATGAGTTCTCATTAACTTAATGTTAAGATATAACTTTAATTGATTTAGGTGGAACTAGGTATGAATGAGCTCATAGGATCAACTACACCTTCAATTGAGTCATTGCGATTGCATGGTGTTGGGATTGCATTTATCTCGACCCAAGTCATCGATAGATTACTCTGAGTTGAAATGAGTTTTCATTAACTTAATGTTAAGATATAACCTTAATTTATTTAGGTTAAACTAGGTATTAATGAGTTCATAGGGTCAACAACAACTTCATCAAGTCTTTGCAATTGCATGGTGTTTGTATTGCATTCATCTTGACCCGAGTTATCGATCGATCACTCTGAGTTGAAATGAGTTCTCATTAACTTAATGTTAAGATAGTACCTAAATTGATTTAGGTGTAACTAGGGATGAATGAGCTCATAGGGTCAACTACAACTTCAATTGAGTCATTGCAGTTACATGGTGTTGGTATTGCGTTCATCACGACCCGAGTCATCGATCGATCACTCTGAGTTGAAATGAGTTCTCATTAAATTGATATTTTAAAAAATATATCTTTTAGAATTTTAAAAATTAATTAAAAACAATTCAGACAAAATTAGCAATTTAAAAACATGTTATTCTTTCGTAAAATTACAAATCAACCCATACAAATCATCCATTTGCGTGAAAAACTTTTCCTCATTTCAAATATAAAGTTCTCTCTCCTCTCTCTCTCTCTCTCTCTCAAAATTACAGACAACAACTACTCAACATATTTCTCAACCCTTTAAAATAGATTGATTTTCTTCTCATTTTTGATCGCATAGTTGTTATTTTTGACTTCATTCTCGCTTGTATCCATTGTTTCTCTGTCTTCACAGGTAACAGAGTTTGAGAAGAGTTCTACATTTGTTTTTTATTCTAAGAATTAGTGATTTTTAGTTAATGATGAAAAAGAAGACTTTTAGTTGTATTATCTTTGATAATGAGTTACAATTTTGAGTTTTGATGCTAAAAAAGTAGGAAGCACCCGAGAAATCTCTAGATTTTCTCTCAGTGTTTTGTTTACTATCTTGGTATTGTTGGATGGTGTTTGAGGTATTGTTGGTGGTGTTGGTATTTTTTTGGTGGTGGTGTCGGTGGTCTTGATGTTGGTATTGGTATTGGTATTGGTATTGGTATTGTTATTGGTATTGGTATTGGTATTGGTATTGGTATTGGTATTGGTATTGGTATTGGTATTGGTATTGGTATTGGTATTGGTGGCATTGGTGGCATTGGTGGTGGCATTGGTTGTGGTGTTGGTGGTCCATCTATTACAACAAGTGGAAGATCTGTTGGGAGATATTAAATAGGTCTTCAAACAGATTCTCCATCTATTCCAATTGAGGGTTATCTGTTAGAGTATTTATTTGTAATGTGGCATTGAATAATTTATTGAAATTTGTCCATCTGTTGCAACAGGTGGAAGATCGGTTGGGAAATATTAAATAGGTCTTTAAACAGATTCCCAATTTGTTTTAACTGATGGGTTATCCGTTGGAGTATTTTTTTTGTAATGTGGAGTAGAATAATTTATTGAAATTTGTCTTACCTTTTTTAAATAATTATGCAGACATCAAATGCAATGTATTTTTTGTTTTTCTATTGTTTGTAGTTAAACCATGTCTCCCAAAAGAAAAGAAACTGAAGGTGGATCAACTTCTGACCACCCAACAAAAAAGGTTAGAGTACATATAGATTCGGAGAAACTTCCTGAACAATCTCAGTTGGGGTAAAATGAAGTTGAGGAAAGTGATAACTCTTTCTCACCAATAGGGCGTGAAATAATAGAAAAATCTCAGCATGATTCTGTCAAAATCATTAGTATTGATAGGTTTCGAGTTGCGATGATGATGAATAGCCCTAAAGAAGTAACTGGTGATCTTGTACTTAAATGTCAGTTGGGGAAACGTTTTGACGAACTTAAGAGTATTATGAATAATGAAAACATAGATGGACTTTTTAAGACGAGCTGCTTTGCATACTTTCTTGAGCTGCTTGAGGACCACACTCTCTGTTTCCCAATGAGCATGGTATATGGTCTTCTCAAGTGCAGGATCAAGTATGCGGGGGATGATAAAGATTCAAAGGAGGGAGAAAAAGATGGATGCAATCTGGATCAACTACTGTGGCATGCCAGCTTGTTTTGGATTGAAAGAATTTGCCATAGTGACGGGCTTGAGATGCGATCGTCCAGAAGAACCTCTCATTAAGGAAACACCCCACAAAGAGTCCAACAAACACAAGGGGAAAAAGATGGGTTGTTGGGAATAGTTAGACGTAGCTATAAAGTGGACAATTTGATGGAAGATCTTGAGAATAAGAACATACCAAAGCACTACAGGGAGAAATTATGCTTAGTTTGGTTTGTTCATTCCATTTTATTGGCAAGAGATATCAAGAAAGTCATAGAAGATGATTTGTTGGCGCTTGCTGATGATTTTGGGAAATTCAACCACTATCCCTGGGGATGTGATAGGTACTACTTGACTGTAGAATATTTACAGACAATGCTATCCCTAAAGATGATCACATTATACGACTTTCCTTGGATTTTCATGGTAAAATTGATCACTATTTTTACTCATCTATTAATTTATATTGAATATAGTTATTATGACTTTTTTTTTTCTCCTATTTATAATTTTTAGGTTTGGGCATGTGAAGCCATTTCCCCCCTCCATAAGTAGTTCAAGAATTATCCGGATGAGATTTCTCATCTAAGGATCCTTAGGTGGTTGGATGAAAAGGGCGGCAAAAAAAATATTAAGGAGGCTGATCTCTTTAATCCTTCGAATGATGCAGTACCTCTTATTTTAACTAAAATAATTTGCATCAAAGAAAGATTGATATTGAAATAGATGTGCCATCTATTGCGATAGATGGGTCATTTGTTGCAACAGATTATCCATCAACCGTAACTGGTGTAATATATGGGTAATCTGTTGTGATAGACGATCCATATTTTGCAACAGTTTAACCATCTGTTGCTCTGGTTCTCTAAACCCTACTCAATAGATTACCCATCTATTACAAAATATGCAACTGATGTATAATCTAATGCAATATATTATCAATCTATTACGACATACAGATCAACTGTTGTGGCAGCTAGATCATCTGTTGCATAAGTTGTCTGTGTTAACATATAACCCAACTGACTATAAATTATTATTATATGATTATATGTCTCCTATCCTTTTTATAGGTTGTGCATCCTTGGATCGTGCCTACTGATCATGAGTTGGGGATAACTTCTTTTCTTACTCTAGGTCTTGTTGATACAAAAGAAGACCCAACGGTGGAGTTAATAAAGAAGGAATTGGCTGGAGAAACATCCATAAGAAGAGCAGTTTGGAAAGGTCAGCCTAATGTTGAAGCTCTTCACGACCAACCTACTATAACTGAGTCGGGTGCTTCTTCTGGGGTGTTTCTGGTGGAGTTGTTGATGATGCTAACAACCATCCTGATACTATTGCTACTGCAAGTAGTGATTATGAGCATGTTGGTGCTCAGCTAAAAATAAATACGTTTGAAAACACCCCTTGCACAGGTCCCTGTCACCCCTCTACACCCTCATGTTCTCATTACAAATGCAAAGTATGCAAGGACAAAGAGGATAAACTCCTTGAAAAACTAGAGGCTATTACTGAAGCTGTCGAGGAGTTGAAATCCAAGAGGAGTTTCATACCATACAACAAGGTGAGGGTGACATACACTCCTACAGTGGCGGTTAGGATAAAGAGAAGAAACATTAGACAAATACTCTCCATTGTGAAAACGAAAAAAATTGCAACTCCTCCCGCTCCAAGAGTTGTTGAAGTTCAGGGGCCGCTGAAGAAGGTGGACATATATGGGACACTTGGCTACGAAAAAAAAAGAAACTACAAGAAATCATGAATGATAAGAGGAAGGTTCCAGAAGAATACATCATGCATTCATTTGCCGCCAAAGACTTCACGAATATGACAAACATGCGTGAGTGGTACTAGGACAATGTAAGTTTACTTTTTCTAACCTAGACTTCCTATATTATCCATGAAGAAGAAACTACGAAACAGATGTGTAATCTTTTGCAACATCTGGGTATTCTGTTGCAACATAATACGCATTTATTGTATAAGTTGCGTTAGCTGGGTAATCTTTGAACTGATTCAGAGAACCCTCTGCAACATAATCTTTCCACTGTATTTATATTCTTTACAATTACTAACCTATTTAAAAATTTTCTTTTTATACCATAATATGTTGATGAAATTCTCTACCTCATGAGAGGCAGACAATTAGCATACCCGAATGCTTATGATGCTGCTGATAGGATAATGAACCTCAATTTCTACAATAATTTCAAGGATAGGTATGATGATCTCTGAAACTGAGATGGTCACGGTGGCCATAGATAGTATAGGTTAGTTTCTATGTTCCAATGGGATGAAGACGTGATTAAACATGTTAGAAGAAAGATTCCATATCCACACGACAAGAGCTGGACTAAGGCAAAGAGAATCCTTGCAGTCATGAACATGGAAGTCAAACATTTTCTCACTATTGAGATACTACTCTAAGAGGGAAAAATTAAGGTTTATACTGCAACTTACCTGTCTTCAACGAGGACACATTTTTAACCCACGTAAAGCCACTCTTGAAGTTGTTCCCCAAGTTGTTGGCGTAGAGTAAGCTGATGGATCATTTGTTGGTGGAAGTTTTGAGGACATTTTAAAGGACGAAATAAGAACATCCAGCTCCAAAGAAATAAAATCGGTGCAATGTGCGAGCCGTACTCACTTGCATACATCGAGTGTTTGCTGACCGACATAGAAATGACTGGTCTATGTGACGCCGTTGTAGGAAAGATGCAAGATGTTTGGGCTTATGTGGTACTAACTAAATGGTTGGAGCCCGTGTATAAAGAAGAATATATACAAAGACAGAAACGAACACAATAATAGTTTTTTATTTTAAGCCACTTCACTTACATTACATGTAGTGGTAATTTTTTATGTTCGATGAAAGTTGAATTTTTATAATGCAATAGATTGTCTACCTGTTGTAACAGATATTATATTTGTTGTGACAGATTGATTATCTGTTACAATAGGTTGGTCATCTGTTGTATTATGAAGATGTTTCTCAGTTGATCTATCACAACTGATATACGATCTGTTGCAACATATAATCTATCTGTTGCAACTGATAGGGAATCTATTAGAACAAATAAAAAAAATAGGAATACCTAATATATATTTTCCAACAGATAATCTATAAGTTGCACCATATGTCTAAATCTATTTGACAAGATATGTCGTCTGTTGCAGCAGATGTATTATCTGTTACGATATTTGAATATAGTATTCCATTTTAATTAACAAGTTCAAAACAAAACTAAGAATTAAATTATATTCATAGACAACATAAAATAAATCGAAGCCTTCAGAAATTACATGAAATAACTCAATAAATAAATGAAATGTAAAGAGATTATTATGGGTATAAATGATCTACTCTACAAATAAATCAACAAGTTAACCAAGGAGCAGAGGTTATTACTTTGTCAGACTAAAGCTATAAAGATCTACTCAATATGGACAATTTGTTCTTCATTCGATGCTATGAAATTCAGTTTTGGTCGTCGTGGATCTTTAATGTTGCTTGTGTACAGTTTCTGAGCTTTCGCTTCTCCGTATTTCCATAAAAAAGCAGCATATCTTTTGCGGAGTAATCCCAAATATACGACGTAAGCTGCAACAAAAGACCGCAATCCCTGCATTTTAAAAAAGGAGATAATCCATATCTTACAGTTCATGTACGCGTTGTGAAATTTATAAATGAAACTAAATCATGATACTTATACTTACAGGCTATCAATGGTTTGTTGAGCAATTCCTTCAACAGATTCTATATCAAATGAATTACCCATTTTATCCCGGTATGCTCAAATTGTCGACCAATCAGTACAAACCTTTTGGTCTAAAAAACCACTCATATCAAGGTAAGTAGGCAATATTTTAGCCAACTTTTGTATCTCAGAGGACGGTCCGAAATGTCTCTTTCACGACATCGAGTCATAAACTCGGATGCTCCTCTCTTTTAGAACGACGACAGCTAACACCCAATGGAATTCATCACCATAATTGATTAGAATATATATTTCGTCGGCCAAATGCCAAGGTAAGCCATCTAGAATTCTAAAACCTTTGATGATGTTGATTAAGCATTCCTCATTTCAAGAAACTTCCGACTGTTGTTGACAATACCTATCGTTGGGATTATTGATGTAAGCTTTGAACAAAAAATTACCAATCGTGTATTTGTATTGTTCTTGTGTTTACAACTTGGCATACTTTTGGAGGTAGTAAAAAGTGACATCGATGTGCTGCACATATTATCAAACATTTTAGATTACGTGAAAAAAAAATTAATACACACATGCAATTAAATAGAGTATTAATTAATAGTAATATGTATGACATTTAAACCTCATCATTCGAGAAAGTCTGGGGCTGTGACATCAAATAGAACCAATTCTTCATTTCGGGATGTACAACAACAAAGTCGAACATATCAAAACCAAGACTCGATTCGTTCACTTTGTAGTGTTCGTCATTTTATTTTCTACATGATGATTTATATGTGTTAATGTAATGTTCTTACTACAAGAATTGTATAAACCAATATCTTTAAAATTGATTTATGTACCTGCCGGCGAGATGCTTTAACAGTCCATCGGCAATCCATTCTGAATAGTCATTGATCAACTGTGTTAGTTTTTTTGGAACCTCATTCGAGATGTTGAACCCTTCAAATGGGTAATTCTTCCGTTCTCCCGAACTGACAGACTCCACTTTTTCTTTTTCTTTGGAAGTAGTTGATGAATTATCAACTGTGATAGTATGCTCTTCAGTAGTAGCTTCGACTGTGACATCCACCTGGAAAGCCAAAATTGTCAATGCTAATTATAGATATACAACAGATTGTCCATCAGTTACAATAAATGAGTCTTATGTTGCAATAGATGGATCATCTGTTGGGATAAATTCGAACAGGTGAATCAGAGTAGTACGATAATTTTAAACAGATTACCCATATGTTGTAACATAAGAATCATATATTGAAATAGATAACGCATCTGATGCAACAGGTTAGAAAACAGTTACAACAAATGTATATATCTATTTGATAATTTTTAGCATATGTATTATTTGTTGAAACAGTTATGTGCCCGTTCGTTTGTTGGAACATATGGTGTATATTCACCTTGTTCAGCTCATGCTACTCTCCTGTGGCCCTTGTACATTGAACAACAATGCAAGACAAAGATAGAGGCATTGCAATTTTACTTTTTTCGATGCTTGATGATGTCTTAGAAATATCTTTCCTTCTCCACTTTTCCACCTTGATCTCTAGTAGAGTGTATGGATATAAAATCCTCTTTGGTGGAATGACACCCCTCTTAGATGTTATTTCCTTTACAGAAGCAGTTAGTGCATTAATCGTATTAATCACTTTATTATGTTTTGCCTTGCAGTCTTGACATTTGTATGCAGAACATTGCTAGTGGAAAAATCAGGAGAAAAATCTATACAACCAGTATGATCATAATCATAATGGTTTGTTGTTTCAAAAACTGTAAGAGGAGAATCATTATCCCCAACAGTAGCACCACTACCATCATCAACAACAACAAGCCCACCCTCTAAAATTATTTTTAACAAGCCCACCCTCCAAAATTATTTTTTTTATGATGGTTGTTGCTCCAAACAATTCTATTTTTATTCCATCAATGATCTTAGGGTTCGATAAAGTTTGCACATATCGTAAAGTAAGAAAAAATGGCATCTTCAACTCTCGGTTGGTCGGAACATGCCACCGATGGACAATCTAAAATAAATCAGTACATATATTAGAATGATGATGAAATCATTTAAAATAATCATTAATTAAAATAAAAACTTGATTAGAATTAGACTTACTACTTTCCTAGCAGGATTGAAAAGATCAAGAAATTTTGTATTTTTATCAGTTTTGGCCGACAACCATCTCAAGATTCTTGGACATGAAACTTCTTCCTGGTAGTTCACTTGTTGTCTCAAATAAGGAATGTCTTCAAATGCCCAAGCCTATAACATAACGCCAATAAATCAGAAGCATTATTGAAAAAAATGAATCATATCATAATAAAAAAAATATTTTTCATGAAAGCCCATCGAAAGCCATATAAGTTGACTGTCTTTGGCGTTAATGGAGTCAACAAATGTTTGACAGTCATTTTGAATCTTTCATAACCCCAAGAATAACTGTTAAATGCCTCAAGATCCCCAGAGAGATTTATTAAACGGAGGTGTATATTGTTGTTAATGTCTCTCACCCAAATAATATTATGTACAAACCAAACCAATCACAATGATTGTTTGTGCTTCTTTGAAAGTTCTCTACCTTTCAACGCTTCTATCAATTTTTTGTTTTTGAAGTTTGGACCAACAATGGACACCAGGTCATCACGATCACTCGACTTGCCTTTGCCTTTTTTGGGTATGTGGGGTGCTTTTTTTGGGTCATAGTAGGTATAACTTGAAAAGGAGAAGGAGGATAACATTTTAGTCTAGTAACTATGGCAAACTCCTTCTAGCCAAAACAAAAAGGCATGCCATAGTAATTTATCCACACCTCATCCATATTATCTTTGTTTTCATACATAAACCTACACTTGAGAAGAACATATACCAATTTCATCTAGAAAAGAGCATTGTTGTCCTCCGGCAAATCAGGATATTGCCCAAAGCAGCTTTCCCTAAAATAAGAATCCAACTTTTATTCTCAAAGTATTTTTTTGAAGGCATCGAAAGATTTTCCCATGACTGACTTAACCACGAAATCACCCGTTAAATCTATGGCACCATCGCACTGCATTCTCACAGGATAACGATCAATGCTAAAGGTTTTGACCAACTCTTTGACAGAAGGGCTATTAGCATTTGGAACATCTATTTTGAAATATTCCTCCTCCCTGTGTTCACTATCTTCTACTCCTGATTGAGATAATACTTGTAAAGAAAGCTCTTAGAGTGGTGGATGTAGTCGAGCTGCTTTACTTGTTCCTTTACTTGGACTTGATTCAGTTTCTTTTCTTTTGGGAGTCATATTATCTTAAATTAATAGGAACATAAAATAGATTATAATTTATTAATGCATCATTAAAAAAGTACAACAGTAAATCTAACAAGCACAACAGTAAAATAACAGTTCCAACAGACCACACATCTGTTGCACTAGGTATGTTATCTGTTGCAACATATAACCGACCTGTTGCAACGGATGAGTAAACCGTTGGAAATAATAAAAATAGATCACTAATTTATTGCACTAGGTAGTTTATCTGATGCAACATAGAACCAGCCTATTGCAATAAATGAGTAAACCATTGGAAATTATAAGAATAGATCACTAATCTATTGCACCAGGTAGTTTATCTGTTGCAACATATAACCAAACTGTTGCAACGAATGATTAATCTGTTGGAAACAGTAAAACTAGATCACTCATCAATTGCAGTAAGAAGGTTATCTGTTGCAACTTATAACCAACCTATTGCAACAGATGAGTAATCCGTTAGAAATAGTAAAAATAGATCACTAATTTGTTGCACCAGGTAGTTTATCTGATGCAATATATAACCAACCTGTTGCAACAAATGAGTAAAAATAGATCACTAATCTATTGCACCAGGTAGTTTATCTATTACAACATATAACCAACCTGTTGCAGCAGATGAGTAATCCATTGGAAATAATAAAATAGATCACTGATCTGTTGTACTTGGAAGGTTATCTATTGTAATATATAACCAACCTATTACAACAGATGAGTAATCTATTGGAAATAATAAAATAGATCACTGATCTATTGAAACATATCACTCATCCATTGCAAAGTGAGTTATCTGTTGGATCAATATTATTTAGATTTCTTCCAAACAAAAGAGTCGTCCATCGCAAGAGATGAATAATCTGTTAGATTATTCATTTGTTGCATCAGATTTTCATAGTTGCATCAAATTTGCATCTATTGAATCAGATATTTCGTTTGTTGCATTAGATATTTTATCTGTTACATCATATGTTGCATCTGTTGCAACACCATTTTTACCAAGACAAATAAGAAATCAACCCAGCAACACTAACACATCACACACACACAGTAACACCCCGAGATCCTATCCCGAGATATCACACGGTGCTTATGACCCCGAAGGACCACAAGCTAACCCTTTACTGATATCTGTACCTGTACACTGCATAATATCTAAAATAAATACAGACTCTAGACATAAGGTTCAACATATCTATGAATACTTATACTACAGAAAATTGAATACTAATACATCCATCTGAAAAGCCTTTAAACTGTCTGAACTGTAGAGTTGATGGGACAGGTCCCCAACTAACTCCGTCAACTGAAAATAAACAAAGTCTGAAGCAATAATAGTAAAATGAGATTCATCCTCGAAAGAAGAGGACTCACTGCTACTGCTGCTGACTGGGACTGAACTGCTGAGGATACTCTGGATCCTATGCCTCTAAACCTATGGTGTCAAATAAAACACCATAGCGCAAATGCGTCAGTACAAGAATATACCGAGTATGTAGACGGGGTAGGCTAATGCAAGGACTCATGCATGCACAATATCTAAACTGACTAATCATGAAGATGCTATATGAGAACACATACATGAATGCACAGAACATGAACACAATCATCGCAACTCTAGATACTGAAACTCGGATACCACCTTACTGCAGACTGAACTCACTACTAAAACTGAGATACAGAATCACTGAATCATCTGATACTAATAACTGAGAATCTGGATGTACTTACATCAAGGACTGAACTCTGAGTTTACTATTTTTGACTGACAGAATTAAAGATCAACTTTTCTAACCGATTACTTTGGAAACTTTATCAATGATAAGAAATATGATTATATCTGAATCTAACGATAAGAATATTCAATAGAAATCTGATACTGTGATCAAGCCTGTTTGGCGGCATATCTCTGAATATGATATCAAACAACTGTATATGAGACCAAGCTTATCTAATGGGATGGTCCATAAATCAATGGAACTATCTGAGTTCCTCATAAAGATAGATGACTATATCTGACAGTCCTGACTTCTGAAGATTGATTGTGAAACTGAGACTGAATCTGAAACTGAAACTGTGGGAAGTAGTCATCCAACTGACATGCCCCAACCTACCACAGGTGGGGTCCAACCTCAACCCCCGGTTGGGAAGGTGCCAATACCGTGCCATGGGTAAAGACATTATCTTTTCTCTAAGGTCAGGCTCTCTGGCGGTGACCATCAATAGGATGTCAAACTTGCTTGACAGGTGACTCCTTTTCCTGTGCTGGATACAAAGTTCTGGAATGCAAGGATTGCTTCTAAGAATCATAACCTCTACTAGTACGTGAGTTTCCATCCGTGGGTTCGCTCGGTGCTGAATCCTACTCCCAATTGAAAGACACTGATCTGATTCTTAGACTGAGCTGAATCTGATACTGATTATGTTTCTCAAAAAATCTGACTGAGTTACGCTGAGATTACTTAGTTCCGTATCAGACGGAAAAGATATCGAATCATGGTATCTGACTGATGGTACAGAGATTGAATAGATTACTCGAATCGCTTCTGAGATTAGAATTGCATCACTTCAATACTATTAGATCTGAGCTGATTACAGGACTGAGGCTAGATTACTAGCGATACAGAGATTACAGAGATAATTAAGATTACTGAGCTTTGTTCAGTTCTGCACTTATCTTAGGATACAGAGTTCTATAATTCTTGAGTTCTGAGAATCATGGCTTGACTGGAATTATCGAGAAACTGACATGGACTCTAGACAACAACTCTATTGTCGGGTATAAATACCCCCAGGACTCGATGACATAAAAGTAAAGCATAATCATTTATTCATCATCACGTTTATTCATATATCATCACAATCATTCATGCATCATCACAATCATCAAAGCATTTTCACAGTCGTCGAGGGGTCACTTTAGGCATCTCAGAATCATAATCATATAATAACGTAGGGGAAAACATGCTATTAGATGGTACTCCATTCAACAAGGTCTTATATCAAGTACTTCATACCTATATCAGTCTTGACTTGTATTTGGATATCACATGGCTTGGGGAAACTTCATACTATCACGTCATAACTTACTTGCTAACCATTTGACATATATTGAAAGCTTAACATATATCAAGAGCACATAATTGGGGAATTTACTACTATCACCTTTCCACTTGTTCACTAGGGTCCTTCAATAAAAACACTAGACACGCACGGGTTCACACTTATTTGGAAATTTCCTACTACCATGGAATAATTCATTCACTTGGGTGTTTTATCAAACACTAAGCACAAACTAACTCACAATTTGGGGTTTCCTATTCAACATACTATAATGGCCCTTATGCTTCACCTAAGCTCTTTATCAAACCTATGGGGGACATACTTCACTTATTCAACCATTTATACACCTAAAAGTCATGAACACATCACATAGAAAATAACTTCAAGAAGGTCTATCACAAACATCACATGAATTCCACATACTAGGGTCAAAGATCATAAATTTTGTAGGCAAACATAAATCAAAACTCAAAAACACATTAAACATCAATTTAAAATCATACAAATCATTAACAACTCATAAACATAAAAATCATTTAGTTTTAAAAAGGGTTCTTGAGCTTCTTGGATGAAAGGGACCCAAGAATCAATATCTACATACCTTAATCTTTGAAATTGGATGAATTCTAATGCTTGAAACTCTATCCACACTTGTAATAAATAATTCTCGAAGCCCACACTATGAGGAACTTGATTCTTGAAGAAATCTTGAAGAATTTATGGATGATTTTTGGAAGATTAGGGTTCTTGATGAAACCCTAGATAGATATTCTTGAGAGAATTGGAAGAGAAAATGATGAAATTAGGGCTTTGGAAGAGGTTTTCCATATTTATAGAGGCTTTCAAAAGGTGGGAAAATACCAAAATACCCTTGCAAAAATGTTCTAAAATTGCTGGAAAAATATTGCTGACGACATCTGTGACAAGCCGTCAGGCCCGTGACGGGCCGTCACGAATTGTCGTCACAAAAAGGGTGGATTTTGTGAGTTTCTTCCTAAGGCTGACGATGTCATTAGAAATTTCGTTAGAAATGTGATGTGCCATCAGAAATGTCGTCAGAAATGTGACAGGCCGTTAGAAATGTCGTCACACATTTCCCAGCTTGACATGCTAGAGTAAAATAAGCATAACTCTTTGCTCCGATATCGGTTTTGGACGAAATTAGTATCGTTGGAAAGATAATTCAAAGAGATTTCATTTGATATATAGTATATCCTATAATTTGATATATACAAGGAGTTATGATCGATTTAAGTTGATCCAAATTTTAACGGTCACTAAAACTTGAACGATAGAAAAGTTTTCAACTTGTCCATGAGTTAGGGGACCTCTATGATCTTAATTCATTCTCAAATTTATTCCCACACGATTCAAAGTATTTCATACTTGGGAGGATATTTCTGAAACATTTAGACTCAGATTTTCTCTTTACCAAAATACGGTCTAAGGCTCAGACTGGAAGAGGATTTTGAGGGGCATTACACACACACACTAAGAACATCAACGGTGACCAAAAATCACCAACAAATTCAAATCAACAGTTCATCAACAAAAAGATGAAATGCCAAAAATTAGGGTTTTATTCAGTCCATATTTTAAATTTAAGCAAGAAATATTAAAATTGTTAACCAATACTAGAAGAGTAGTTGGCTCAAGTTTCTCTGTTTCATCATAATTTTTTACCTGTGAAAAAAATGGGACGATGAAGAACTCAAAGTTGTTGTCGCCGGAGAAGTCTTCACGTCGATTGACGGTTGAAAGTAGAAAAGGAACTCGTCCGACTATTTGCCGCTGGAGGTTGAAGTCGCCGGGTATTGAAGGAAGAAATTTTGCAGAACAGTTGGTTGGGAGAGAGTTGAGAGAAGTTGTCGAGAGAGAGGGGAGAAAGAAGATTGATTTGGATTGAAGAGGGGTGTGAGTTGGGTGGATTTGTAATTTTGAAAAGATTAGAAAGTTTTAAAAATATTAATCAAGTCCACAATTAACTTAATCAAGTTTCCTAATGATGTTTGACCCTTTAAGTTGGTCAATGTCACCAATCCTTCATTCAAGACTTAAAATACACCTTTCCTTCAATTTTCTTTTCAAACTTACACGTTTGGCTTAAATATTATTTATAATATTTCAAAATGTATTTTTATTTTATTTTGAAATATTTATTTGGTTAGAAATATTTTGAAATACATTTTCATAATATTTAAAATTTTGAAAATACTATTTTTACATTTGTTAATTTATTTATTCTCAAATAAAAAAATTATTTTTTTTATTTTCATAAGACAATCCAATATTCATAAAATTTTATTTTTTTAAAAATTTATTTTTAAACTTTTGATATCTTTTAATGTAAAAATGTCTTATTTTCGAAATACTATGATTAAAAATAACTTTAATTTTATTTTCAACTTGAAAAAATTAAATACATTCAATATACTTTTTATTTTCATGATCAAACGTTTCCCGAATAAAAAGTGGAACATGTCACTTATCTTCTACCTCTTTCCTCACTTGCCAGTGGGACTTCCACTAAATGAAAATGGATGATGCTTCTTATTTATTCAATACACTAGTACAACATGTAAATGCAATATTACTCTATAGTGAAAAAATAATTCAGTTTAAACTGTTGAATTTTAACACATACATAAAATCAAAAGGCATCGATGAAGCGTATCTTCCGTTATCATTGTTCAAGTGTTGTGGAAATTTTTTTTGTTAAAATTTTAATAAGAAAGAGGTAGTTAGAGAAGAAGTCTTATAATCTTCTAATCTATGTTTATCAAAATGTATGTCAGACTTATGGATTCACAAACTTATTTATAGGTAGAGTAGGAATTCTTAAGCAAATAAGTTTAACCTTAGGGAGATATTTATTTTTTGTCATTAAAGAAATATCCTATATGAATAAATTAGAAGAAAATCAATCGACTGATTTATTACTTGAAAAAAGACAAGGTAAATTCATTACCAAAAATATATGGATTATGTTAGAGTTTGTGCCCAATCGATTATCTTATTTTTGCCTAATTGTTGCCTATCGATGGAGCGAGTTGCCTGACGTGTTTCAAGGAAGCAGTAAATAAAGAACACAGTGGATTTTTACGTGGAAAACACCCGGCTAAAAAAAAAACACGACCTGTACCTCTACAGGATTTCACCCCAACTTCACTAAATAACACTGATCCTCAACAACGACTGATTACAAAACTCTTGTAACCTAGGAATTATAAAATCTAATCCCTAAAACTCAACAACTAGGAATTATAAATGCTAATTCCCTTAACTCAACGACTAGGAATTATAAATTCTAATTTCTAACTACACACACCACGCAAGGTATGTGTTCCCAAAGTCTCTGAGTTTTTCCCCACTCGAAGACTATCTCCTAGTTTAGTTTATAACACACTGAAACTAATATTACATCAATAGTTCAAACACAATGAACAACTCTAAAAATCAATGCTAAAACTCTTAGCTAGATTCTATACTTAGGACCAGGTTCTTCAACGTGTTTCTTCAGTGATTGAGTAGCACTTCGTGAAGTCAATCTGTCGATTGTGCTTTTCTACTTTGTAAGTGCGTAAGTTACTCTAAATGATACATCTTCTATTTAAACATAGCTCTCCAAAGAGTTATTCTTTATTTCAAACCCCTCCTTTAATTAGAACTCTCATTACATAGAGTACTACTTCAAGTGAGACTCCTTATTCAATTCCAACTCTTGTCTCCTTAGTGTTGTAGTCAAACTTCAACTCTTTAAATCAACTTATCTTTAAGTATTTTACTCAGCCACAACTTCTTCAATTTCTCACGTAATCAGTAACTTGAGTATATCATAATTAGGCTTGCTCATTCATTCCCGACTTTAAGCAATCTTTGTCTGCATCTATCAGTGAAACTTGAAACTTGTCTTCCTATGTTTGGACCGTCTCAAGTAACATGGTCCATTCATGTGTCAGTCATCAAAAACTTCATTGATCTAACAAAGAGTCCTTCAATTTTTATGTTTCCTATCTTGTGTAGACTTTTTCAATCTGCAGAATCTTTCTCCTTCTACACAGGACTCTTTAGGATATGCTCAGAAGTGAAACTCCTCCTTTCCATAGGACTCCTTTTTCAACTCAACTTGCTTTCCCTTATCATCAAGTGTTTGAATCAAATTCAACTTCTTCAAATTAGTACATGTTTAATTCCCCGAGTTTATCAGAATTAACCACTCATCTGATTCTTGGTTTCTTCCACCCTTGTCTTTAATCATCGATGATTTTGCTACAAGTTTCAACTACATGAGACAGTGTGTCTGTGAACCAGCTTGACTGACATGTTTCATATCACTTTGTTAGTTTGTCAATTATCAAAACTACATCGTACCTAACCAATTCCCCCTTTGTGATGATGACAAACCTCTTATCTTTGTGCATTCAAACATCTTCACCTGTAGGCACTAAAGTATAAAATACTATAATGAAACAAGTTAGTCAATGGGTTATAAACATTGCACAATCCTCTTATCTTTCCCCTTTTGACATCATCGAAAAACCATTTCAATGCAATAATATACTAGCCAAAGTGATTTGTTATGCTATTCATGGCCACTAGGGCTATCACCAAAACAATCAGACAAATACTTTAGCCAACATAGTAATGTATTAAAGAGAGCAAAAATAAGAGTCAATTTAGCAAAGATAACCATTCCATTTAACTAATAGAGCATGTTCCACATTAAACCTAAGCTAGTACTGAACAAATAAAACCAAACCAACTGAGCATAAATTTAAAAAGAATACGGTATAAAAGTGGGACATGGCTAAGGATAGCTAGGAGACATTGTTGTTATGTTTTCCAGTTATGAGCCATTATTGTGTGGTCCCTTTCGAGAAGGTGGAATAGGTGATATCAACTGTGTCAATTAGCGAATGACTTTAATATTTTAATCCCTCTATCTATCAAGTTCAAGCTTCAAAGTCATGATCCTAGCCTTAAGGACCTCTTATTCCACGTCATGACTATCTTGTACAGATTCTAGTTCAGTTTTTTTTTTTAGCTAAATTTTTTTTTTAATTCTTTTCAAATGAGTGTTAGCCCTCTTTATTGAAACGGGTAGAACAACATGATTCATCTGTTCAAGAACATCTATTGTTGTTTTATAAGTCAAACCTAAACTAGGACTGAGAAGTCCTAAAAAATAACCAATTAGGAACTAAAAGGGAAAGCATGTCCCTTTTCATTCTTCAAAAACATATGCTGCATGTGATTAATGATCAAGTTTGGCAAATTAATGATACAAAAACTGATATTTTGGTTGATAGAGAAGAAGAAATTTCTGGTGTAGAATTAACACATTTGTGCACAACCATTTGAAGAGAATCAAAGAAAGTTTGGTCAACCAATTCGTCAGCATTATAGGTCAAGGAGAGGCTGAAGTGTGAGGAATTGAACACGTGTTCTCAATTGTTTCAACTTAGACAGCCTATGCTTATGTCAGTGTAGAGCATACCTGATAAGAAGAACTTTGTGGTCACAATTACTTGCTTGTACCTATTTTTCTGCATAATCTAATACAAAATTAGGTTAGAAGAGTCAAAAATCTGAAATTAGGACACACAACTAAATGTGAAAGACTGAATCGAATAACATTTTAGCTAATAAGATTAAGAAGAAAAATGGTTATTCTAGTCAATTATTGAGGGGAGTTCATGCAATTTTTAATCATCCCCAAGTCTAACCTATTCCTTTCATAATGCTCTCTACTTAGTGCCTTTGGTGCTTCTCCAGTCAATTAAGTAACCCACATAGTCAACATTTTTGTAGCCCTCAAGAGTGAAATTTCTTTCCTTTGGATACCATAGTCTCAAGCCATTGATTTCCATGAGATATCTTAAGATTCTTTTGACAACACCAATTCTTATGAACTACCAACAAAATTATCAGCATCTTGTATTAGTGTTATTGATGCATCAATTTCTTGATTTATTGTTCCCCCTATCAATATGCCTTCAGTTTGTACAACAGTTGGACCAGGTGGTACAATATGTTATTGTGCATGCTCATCAGTTTCATTGTCACCCTTTTTTAACCATCTCTAAAAGATCCATTCCCCCTTTAAATGTGGTGAGTGAAAGAAACTTTATTTGCTCCCAGTCTTATGTCTTGATCAAGCTCTATCCATGTACTAATTTTTCTTGCCTCCTTTCACTCTCACCTGCAAAAAAAATCAAGAGTTAACTTTAGGAACCCAAACAAGCTTGGGTCCTTTCTTATTAGAAAAATGATGTATAAGGTTCCTTCTAGCCCATCGAGGAAATAGGTTATATGACCTATTTCTCTAACCAGTTTTAACCTTCTTGTTAGCTTGTGCTAACATAGAACCAGATTCTTTTGCCAGGCTTATGTTTCTTGATTTACTTTTTGCTGCAACTGGACATTCAGTGGTTTGATGCCTATGATTACCACATATATAGCATAAATCCTTAGTAACATTAGAGCTCTTGAAAAAACCCAATCCAGCCCTTTCACTATGAGTTTTTTCATTGAGTTGATGAACAATTCTTGTGGAATTTGTCCATCTGTTTGCCTTTTCAAGATTAAATTTTAGTTTAGAGACTTCTTGAATTAATTTGTTCACTTTTTTCTTTTCATCACTACATTCTTATTTGGACTTGGTCAATTCAAGGTCAATGTTTTCTTGTTAATCACTTTTGATTCTTTTTTCTTTTTCATAAAGGGTCAGTTTTAAAATTTTAGATTTGAGGGTCAGGTTTAATGAATCAAGTTTGCTAACCTGTTCCTTGAGAGTGCAATTTTTCTTTTCAATAGTGTTCTTACAAGTTTCTAGATCAATAAAATCAAATTTGAGACTTGCAAGATTGTTGAATAACTCATCCCTATCAGAAGTTAATTCTTGGGAATCATCAATCAGAGCATTCATTTTGAAAACAAGTTTCTTCTTAGAAAATAAATGCAACTTCTCTTTGAGTTCAAGAATACTTACCTTAGAGTTTACACCATCTTCTTCCATGTCTGAATCTCCAATGACCATGAGAGCAGTTTCATCATCTTCTTCATCATCTGATTCATCACTTTCAGATGCCCTATAATTTAGATCTACCATATCCATCTCATAGGTCTTCAAATTACCAACTAACTCATCAAGGGACATTCTAGTGAGATCCTTAGCTTCTCTTATGACTGTAATTTTGACATTCCACTTAGACTTTGTTAGGACTCTCAAGACCTTCTCTACCTGTTCCTCAGTAGATAAAAACTTTCCTAGAGATGATAACTCATTTACCAACAAAGTTAACCTAGTTATCATTTCTTATAGTGACTCATTTTTCTCCATTTTGAAAGCCTCATATTCAGTGAAAAGTAAAGCAATTTTAAATTTTCTCACTTGGCTAGTGTATTCATGTGCATTCACCAATGCATTCGAGATTTGTTTAGCAGTGTTGCAATTTGAGACTCTATTGTACTCGGCTAGAAAAAGACCACAAATAAGAATGTTTTTGGCTTTTGCATTCTTTTGTAGTGCAACAAGATCTTTCGGGGTGAATTCACTCCTTACCTTTTTCTTTTGTTCTCCATCCACTATCTTTATGAGAATTGTTGGTCTATCAATAATTTTGTCCCATAATTCATTATCTACACTTTGAAGAAACATTTCCATCCTAGCTTTTCACCAAATAAAGTGAGAACCATCAAAGTGTGGAGGTCTAATAGTGGATTAACCTTCACTGTGACCAGTAGGTGGTGCGAAATTCATCATATTGATCTTTGTCTTAGGTGCTAACCCTTTTTAAGACAACCTCGCTCTGATACCACTTATTAGAGTTCGTACCCTACTGATTATCTTATTTTCTCCTAACTGTTGCCTATCGATGGAACGGGTTACTTGACGTGTTCCAAGGAAGTAGTAAAATAGTAAATAAAGAACACAATGGATTTTTACGTGAAAAACACCCGGCTCAAAAGGTGTAAAAAAACCACGACCTGCACCTCTACAGGATTTAACCCCAACATCACTAAATAACTCTGAACCTCAACAACGACTGATTACAAAACTCTTGTAGCCTAGGAATTATAAACTCTAATCCCTATAACTCAACAACTAGGAATTATAAACTCTAATTCCCTTAACTCAACGACTAGGAATTATAAATTCTAATTCCTAACTACACGCACCACCCAAGGTATGTGTTTCCAAAGTCTCTGAGTTTTCCCCAACTCGAAGACTATCTCCTAGTTCAGTTTATAACATACTGAAACTAATATTACATCAATAGTTAAAACACAATGAACAACTCTAAAAATCAACGCTAAAAGTCTTAGCTAGATTCTATACTTAGGACCAGGTTATTTAATTCAGTGATTGAGTAGCACTTCATGAAGTCAATATGTCGATTATGCTTTTCTGCTTTGTAAGTGCGTAAGTTACTCTGAATGATACATCTTCTATTTAAACACAGCTCTTCAAAGAGTTATTCTTTATTTCAAACCCCTCCTTTAATTAGAACACTCATTACATAGAGTTCTACTTCAAGTGAGACTCCTTATTCAATTCCAATTCTTGTCTCCTTAGTGTTGTAGTCAAACTTCAACTCTTTAAATCAGCTTATCTTCAAGTATTTTACTCAACCAAAACTTCTTCAATTTCTCACGTGATCAGTAACTTGAGTATATCATAATTAAGCTTGCTCATTCATTCCTAACTTTAAGCAATCTTTGTCTGCATCTATCAGCGAAACCTGAAACTTGTCTTCCTATGCTTAGACCGACTCAAGAAATATGGCCCATTCATATGTCAGTCATCAAAAACTTCATTGATCTAACAAAGAGTCCTTCAATTTGTATGTTTCCTATCTTGCATAGACTTCTTCAATCTGTAGAATCTTTCTCCTTCTACACATAGGACTTTTCAGGATATGCTCAGAAGTACTCCTTCTTTCCATAGGGCTCCTTTTTTCAACTCAACTTGCTTTCCCTTATCATCATGTGTTTGAATCAAATTCAACTTCTTCAAATTAACACATGTATATTTCCCTGAGTTTATCAGAATTAACCATTCATCTGGTTCTTGATTTCTTCCACCCTTGTCTTTAATTATCGATGATTTTGCTACAAGTTTTAGCTATATGAGACAGTGTGTCTGTGAACCAGCTCGACTGACATTTTTCATATCACTTTGTCAGTTTGTCAATAATCAAAACTACATCGTACCCAACAGATTATTAATACGTAATTTTTTTTTGGTAAATGTTAATACGTAATATTAATACGTAATATTATACATAACATTCTTACATTCTCGTCTGTTTCTCCTCCAATTGGGTTATCTTATTTTATTAAGCAAGTTCATACATAACCACATATTATGATGTATAATTGCATGCTTCTCTTTCCCTAATCTTAATTTTTCATTTTTCATTTTTCATTGTGGGTTTAGAAATTGGGTTCAGGTGATTTTACATGAGTCAGGGTTGATCGACTTGATGATATTAAATTCTTGATCTTTTGAATGTCATCTCTATGAGAAATTTCAATGAACTTTTTTTAGTAGTGCTATGTTTATGCCTAATCAGAAGCTCTAAAAAGGGGTGACATACCTCCCGACATCCAATATTTTAGTTGTATTTCAATAATTTTTTTTTAATTTCATGTTTTCAAATAAAAGCTTTATATTATTGTCAAGATATTAAGAATCTTTTTTTTTTTTAAATATTAATTCCATTCATCGAAGCTTTCCCTTCCAATGGTTGTGATGGTAGGGAGACGCATATCTAGGATTTAAAGTTAATAAGTTCTCCATATTAATAAAAAATAAAGTTACCAAATCCCTTAGCTCCACTAAACCAATAATACCTTATTTATAGATTTTCAAATTATAATTCTTATATATTTACAGGATTACTCGATATAAATACAATATCTGCATGAAAGTTAATGGTTCCTAGTAGGGGTGTTCATGGGTCGGTTTGGATCGGTTATTGGTTAAAATCATAACCAAACCAACTTAGTCGGTTTTTAAATTTCTAAAACCAAATCAAACAAAATAAAAAAAAACCTTCGGTTTGGTTCTTGTCGGTTTAGTTTGGTTTGGTTCGATTTATAACTTTAGCTAATGATAAAAGTAGAAAAAAAAACAAATTCAATCTAACATATGAGATGTTAACCGAGTGTTGTATCTCAACCTTGAAACTAAGATGTCAACTGAGTGTTATACTTCGGCAAAGCTATGAACAACACCATATGAACGCTTCTAAAAAAATATTTTAAAACTACATTTAACAGAATGATATGATGAATCCCCCAAAAGGTGAACACATAAACTTCTTGCTCAACAAGGTTCAAAAAGAAAGTTAAAATTAATGATTGTCTATAGTCAAATGAATCTCTTCTATAAATTTCAATATACAACAATATATTATTTTCACAATTAGTATCATTTGTCATTCAAAATACGAAATTCACTTAGAATCTCATAAGGTACTATCAACTAGATGAAGAAATGACTTAATGTGTTACGACTAAAGTTAAATCGTGATTAAAATATAAAATGTAACAAATATTTATATTGTATTTATGAATAATACATAAATAATTATATTATATATAACGGTTCGGTTTGGTTATTTTGTCGGTTATTTTAGAGTAAAACCAAACCAAACCAAATTAGTATCAGTTTTTTAAAATTCAAAACCAAATCAAACCAAACCTAACAAAATATCAGTTTTTTAAATCGGTTTGATTTGGATCGCCGTTCGGTTTGATTAAAAACTGTTAAGAATTCGTGCCCTACTGATTTTCTTATTTACGCCTAACTTTTGCTTATCGATGAAACGTGTTGCCTGACGTGTTTCACTGACGTGTTTCAAGGAAGCAGTAAACAGAAAGTAAAGAACACAATGATTTTTACGTGGAAAACACCCGGCTCAAGAGGTGTAAAAAACCACGACCTGCACCTCTACAGGATTTAACCCCCAACTTCACTAAAAAACTCTGAGCCTCAACAACGACTGATTACAAAACTCTTGTAACCAACAAATAGGAATTATAAACTCTAATTCCTATAACTCAACAACTAGGAATTATAAACTCTAATCCCTATAACTCAATAACTAGGAATTATAAACTCTAATTCCTAACTACACACACACCTCCCAAGGTATGTGTTCCCAAAGTCTCTGAGTTTTCCCCAACTCGAAGAATAGCTCCTAATTAAGTTTATAACACACTGAAACTAATATTACATGAATAGCTCAAACACAATGAACAACTCTAAAAATCAATACTAAAACTCTTAGCTGGATTCTGTACTGAGGACCAGGTTCTTCAACGTGTTTCTTCAGTGATTGAGTAGCACTTCGTGAAGTTAATCTATCGATTGAGATTTTCTACTTTTTTAAGTGCGTGAATTATTCTAACTAATGCATCTTCTATTTAAGCATATCTCTTCAAAGAGTCATTCTTTATTTCAAACTCCACCTTTAATTAGAACTCTCATTGCATAGAGTTCTACTTCAAGTGAGACTCTTTCTTTAATTCCAACTCTTTTTTCCTTAGTGTTGTAGTAAAACTACAAATCTTTTAAATCAACACATATTTATTTATCCGAATCTTTCTCCTCCCACACATAGGACTCTTCAAGATATACTCAGAAGTAAAACTTCTTCTTCACGTAGGACTCCTTTTTCAACTCAAATTGCTTTCCCTTATCATTAAGTGTTTGAATCAAATTCAACTTGTTATATTCCCCACATGATCAGTAGCTTGAGTATATCTGAATTAGGCTTGCTTATTCGTTCTTGTCTTTAAGCAATCTTGTCTGCATCTATCAGTGAAACTGGAAATCTATTTTCCTATGTGTGGACCAACTCAAGTAACATGTTTTATTCATGTGTCAGTTTGTCAATCATCAAAACTACATAGTACCCGACAAATTCCCCATTTTTGATGATGACAAACCTCTTTTCTTGTGCATTCAACCATCTTCACCTGTAGGCACTAAAGTATAAAACACTAGAATGAAATAAGGTAGTCAATGGGTTATAAACATTGCACAACCCACCCTATTATCTTCCCCCTTTTGGCATCATCGAAAAACAATTTCAATGCAGTAATATACTAGCTAAAGTGATTTATTATGCTATCCATGGCCACTGGAGATATCACCAAAATAATCAGACAAAGACTCTAGCCAACATAGTAATGTATTAAAGAGAGCAAAAATGAGTCAATTGAGCAAAGATAACCATTCCATTTAACTGACAGAGCATGTTCCACATTCACCTAAGCTAGTACTGAACAAAGAAAAACAACTGAGCCTTAATAAAAAAATATGGTATAAAAGTGGGACATGGCTAAGGATACAAATAGTGAAGAGAAAGGAGGAACAAGTGATATCAACTGTGTCAATTAACGAATGACTTCAACATTTTCATCCCTCACTTAATAAAGGTCAAGCTTAAAAGTCATGATCCAAGCCTGAAGGACCACTTATTCCACTTCATGACTGTCTTGTGCAGCTTCAAGTTCAGGTATCTTTTTTTTTTAAGCCAAATTATTTTGTTCAATTTTTTTTTATGTTAGCCTTCCTTATTGAAACTGGTAGAGCAACATGATTCATCAGTGCAAGAACATCTATTGTTGTTTTCTAAGTTAACCTGAACTAGGACTGAGAAATCCAAAAAAAATAACCAATTAGGAATTAAAAGGGAGATCATATCTCTTTTCATTTCTCAGAAAACTTATGCTGCATGTGATTGATGATCAAGCTTGGAAAATCTATGGTACACAACTGATATTATTGTTGAGAGAGAAGAAGGAATTTCTGGTGTAAGATTAACATATTTGTGTACAACCATTTGGAGAGAATCAAAGAAAGTTTGGTCAACCAATTCGTCAACTTTATAAGATAAGGGGAGAATGAAGTGTGAGGAATTGAACATGTGTGCTAAACTATTTAAACTTAGAAAATCTATACTTATGTCAGTGAAGAACATACCTGCTAAAAAGAACTTTGTGGTCACAATTGCTTGCTTGTACCTATTTTGTTGCACAATCTAATACAAAATTAGGTTAGAAAAGTTAAAAATCTGAAATTGGGACACACAACTAAATGTGCAAGACTGAATAGAATAATATTTTAGCTAATAAGATTAAGAAAAAAATGATTATTCAATTCAATCATTGAGGGGAGTTCATCCAATTTTAATCATCTCCAAGTCTAACCTATTCCTTTCAAAATGCTCTCTACTTAGTCCCTTTGGTGCTTACATAGTCAACATTTTTATAGCACTCAAGAGTGAAATTTCTTTCCTTTCGATACCATAGTCTCAAGCCATTGATTTACATGGGCTATCTCAAGATCCTTTTGATAACACCAATTCTTATAAACTACCAAGAAAATTACCAGCAACTTGTGTTGGTTTTATTGAAGCATCCATTTCTTTATTTGTTGTTCCCTCTGTCAATATGCCCTCAGTCTGTACAACAGTTGATCCAGGTGGTACAACATGTTCCTGTGCATGCTCATCAGTTTTACAGTCATCCTTTTTTTTAAATCTCCCTTGCTTCCCTCTTACACGAGCACTACAAATCTGTCCATATTTCAAATGATCCATTCCTCTTTTAAATGTGGTGAGTGAAAGAAACTTTATTTTCTTCTAGTCTTATGCCTTGAGCAAGCTTTATTTATCCAGAAATTTTGCTTGCCTCCTTTCACTCTCACCTGCAAAACAAATTAGGGGTTAAATTTAGGCACCCAGACAAGCTTGAGTCCTTTCTTATAAGTAAATGGATGAATCAGATTTCTTCTAGCCCATGCAGGCAACAGGTTACGTGACCTGTTTCTCTGACCAGGTTTACTTATCCTTTTCTTGGTCTGAGATAGTTTATTTTCCAGATCTGGACTGCTAGATCTGCTTTTGGAAGCAACTGAACATTCAGTGGTTGGATGTCTAAGGTTACCACAAATATAACATAAATCTTTAGGAACATCAAAATTTTGGTGGAATCCTAATCCTGCCTTTTCAATGTAATTTCTTTCCCCCAATTTGTGAAAAAATCTTGAGGAGTTTGTCCACCTATTTGCCCTTTCAAGATCAAGTTTTAGTTTAGAAACTTCTTGACTCAACTTATTTATTTTTTCAGTTAGATCATGACATTCTTGTTTGTATCTAACTAGCTCAAATTCAGCATTTTCTTGATCTTTACTCATGGCCTTTTTTTCCTTTTCAGAGAGTGTCAATTTTAGAACATCAGTCTTAAGATCATTGTTTGAAGAATCAAGTTGCTCAACCAGTTTCTTGAAAGTGCAGTTTTCTTGTTCGACAATGTTCTTGCAAGCTTCTAAATCAATAAAATCAAATTTGATGCTTGCAAGACTATTGAACAGCTCATCCCTATCATATGTTGATTCTTAGAAGACATCAATTAGTGCACTCATTAATGAAATAAATTTTATTTTAGAAAACAAATGCAACTTTTCTTTAAGTTCAAGTATACTTACCTCAGAAGCATCATCTTCTTCCTCCAAGTATGAATCTCCAAGAGCCATGAGTGCTGCTTCATTAACTTCATCATCATCTGAGTCAAATCCCCAAGCTGCTACCATTGCATATTCTTCCTCTTTTTTTGATTTTTTCTTTCAATTAATTTTCAGCCATTTCTTTTCTCCATTCTACTTCCCAGACTGGACAATCTTTGATCATATGATCTATCTTCTCACACTTGAAGCAACCACCTTGAGACTTATCATTTGATCATGACTGTCTTTCTTAAATTGTTCAGGCAACACGTTCCATCGATAAGTAAAAGTTAGGCGAAAATAAGAAAGGAACAAGTAGAAGGTGTTGTTCTGACGTCAGGCAACTCTCTGATACCACTTGTTAAGAATTCGTGCCCTACTGATTTTCTTATTTTCATGGGCTACTGATTTTCTTATTTTCGCCTAACTTTTGCTTATCGATGGAACGTGTTGCCTGACGTATTCCACTGACGTGTTTCAAGGAAGCAGTAAAGAGAAAGTAAAGAGCACAATGATTTTTACGTGGGAAACACCCGGCTCAAAAGGTGTAAAAAACAACGACCTGCACCTCTACAGGATTTAACCCCAATTTCACTGAAAAACTCTTAACCTCAATAACGACTGATTACAAAAATCTTGTAACTATAACAAATAGGAATTATAAACTCTAATTCCTATAACTCTACAACTAGGAATTATAAACTTTAATCCCTATAACACAATAACTAGGAATTATAAACTCTAATTCCTAACTACACACATACTTCCCAAGGTATGTGTTCCCAAAGTCTCTGAGTTTTCCCCAACTCGAAGACTAGCTCCTAATTCAGTTTATAACACACTGAAACTAATATTAAATGAATAGCTCAAACACAATGAACAACTCTAAAAATCAACGCGAAAACTCTTAGCTGGATTCTATACTGAGGACCAGGTTTTTCAACATTTTTCTTCAGTAATTGAGTAGCACTTCATGAAGTCAATCTGTCAATTGAGCTTTTCTGCTTTTTTAAGTGCGTGAATTATTCTGACTGATGCATCTTCTATTTAAGCATAGCTCTTCAAAGAGTCATTCTTTATTTCAAACTCCTCCTTTAATTAGAACTCTCATTTCATAGAGTTCTACTTCAAGTAGGACTCTTTCATTAATTCCAACTCTTGTTTCCTTAGTGTTGTAGTAAAACTCCAACTCTTTTAAATCAGCACATGTTTATTTATCAGAATCTTTCTCCTCCCACACATAGGACTCTTCAAGATATACTCAGAAGTAAAACTCCTTCTTCACGTAGGACTCCTTTTTCAACTCAAATTACTTTCCCTTATCATTAAGTGTTTGAATCAAATTCAACTTGTTATATTCCCCACATGATCAGTAGCTTGATTATATCAGAGTTAGGCTTGCTTATATATTCTTGTCTTTAAGCAATCTTGTCTGCATCTATCAGTGAAATTGGAAATCTATTTTCCTATGCGTGGACCAACTCAAGTAACATGTTTCATTCATGTGTCAGTTTGTCAATCATCAGAACTACATAGTACCCAACAAATTCCCCCTTTTTGATGATGACAAACCTCTTGTCTTGTGCATTCGACCATCTTCACCTGTATGTACTAAAGTATAATATACTAGAATGAAACAAAGTAGTCAATGGGTTATAAACATTGCACAACCCACCCTATTATATTCCACCTTTTGGAATCATTGAAAAACCATTTCAATGCAATAATATACTAGCCAAAGTGATTTGTTATACTATCTATGGCCACTGGGGCTATCACCCAAACAATCAGACAAAGACTCTAGCCAATATAGTAATGTATTAAAGAGAGTAAAAATGAGTCCATTTAGCAAAGATAACCTTTCCATTTAACTGATAGAGCATGTTCCACATTAACCGACGTTAGTACTGAACAAAGCAAAACAACTGAGCATTAATAAAAAAATATGGTATAAAAGTGGGACATGGCTAAGGATACAAATAGTGAAGAGAAAGAAGGAACAAGTGATATCAACTGTGTCAATTGACGAATGACTTCAACATTTTCATCCCTCACTTAATAAAGGTCAAGCTTTAAAGTCATGATCCAAGCCTGAAGGACCACTTATTCCACTTCATGACTGTCTTGTGCAGCTTCAAGTTCAGGTATCTTTTTTTTTTTAGCCAAATTAATTTTTCAATTTTTTTTATGTTAGCCCTCCTTATTGAAACTGGTAGAGCAACATGATACATCTGTGCAAGAACATCTATTATTGTTTTCTAAGTCAACCTGAACTAGGACTGAGAAATCCAAAAAAAATAACCAATTAGGAACTAAAAGGGAGATCATATCCCTTTTCATTTTTTAGAAAACTAATGCTGCATGTGATTGATGATCAAGCTTGGAAAATCTATGGTACACAACTGATATTATTGTTGAGAGAGAAGAAGAAATTTCTGGTGTAGGATTAACATATTTGTGCACAACCATTTGGAGAGAATCAAAGAAAGTTTGGTCAACCAATTCGTCAGCTTTATAAGACAAGGGGAGAATAAAGTGTGAGGAATTGAACTGGTTTGCTCAACTGTTTCAACTTAGAAAACCTATACTTATGTCATTGAAGAACATACCTGCTAAGAAGAACTTTGTGGTCACAATTGCTTGCTTGTACATATTTTTTCTCACAATCTAATACAAAATTAGGTTAGAAAATTTAAAAATCTGGAATTGGGACACACAACTAAATGTGCAAGACTGAATAGAATAATATTTTAGCTAATAAGATTAAGAAAAATATGATTATTCTAGTCAATCATTGAGGGGAGTTCATGCAATTTTAATCATCCCCAAGTCTAACCTATTCCTTTCAAAATGCTCTCTACTTAGTCCCTTTGGTGCTTACATAGTCAACATTTTTACAGCCCTCAAGAGTGAAATTTCTTTACTTTGGATACCATAGTCTCAAGCCATTGATTTCCATGGGCTATCTCAAGATCCTTTTGATAACACCAATTCTTATAAACTACCAACAAAATTACCAGCAACTTGTGTTGGTTTTATTGATGCATCCATTTCTTTATATGTTGTTCCCCCTATCGATATGCCCTCAGTCTGTACAACAGTTGATCCAGGTGGTACAATATGTTCCTGTGCATGATCATCAGTTTCACAGTCTTTTTTTTTAAATCTCCCTTGCTTCCGCCTTACACGAGCACTACAAATTTGTCCATCTTTCAAATGATCCATTCCTCCTTTAAATGTGGTGAGTGAAAGAAACTTTATTTTCTTCTAGTCTTATGCCTTGAGCATGATTTATTTATGCATAAATTTTTCTTGCCTCCTTTCACTCTCACCTGCAAAACAAATTAGGGGTTAAATTTAGGCACCCAGACAAGCTTGGGTCCTTTCTTATGAGTAAATGGATGAATCAGATTTCTTCTAGCCCATGCAGGCAATAGGTTACGTGACCTGTTTCTCTGACCAGGTTTACTTATCCTTTTCTTGGTCTGAGATAGTTTATTTGCCAGATCTAGACTGCTAGATCTGCTTTTGGAAGCAACTGAACATTCAGTGGTTGGATGTCCAAGGTTACCACAAATATAACATAAATCTTTAGGAATATCAAAATTTTTATGGAATCCTTATCCTGCCTTTTCACTGTAATTTCTTTCCCCCAATTTGTGAAAAATTCTTGAGGAGTTTGTCCACCTATTTGCCCTTTCAAGATCAAGTTTTAGTTTAGAAACTTCTTGACTCAACTTATTTATTTTTTCAGTTAGATTATGACATTCTTGTTTGTATCTAACTAGCTCAAGTTCAACATTTTCTTGATCTTTACTCATGGCCTTTTTTTCCTTTTAAGAGAGTATCAATTTTAGAACATCAGTCTTAAGATCATTGTTTGAAGAATCAAGTTGTTCAACCTGTTTCTTGAGAGTGAAGTTTTCTTGTTCGACAATGTTCTTGCAAGCTTCTAAATCAATAAAATCAAATTTGATGCTTGCAAGACTGTTGAACAACTCATCCCTATCAGAAGTTGATTCTTGGAAGTCATCAATTAATGCACTCATCTATGAAATAAGTTTTGATTTAGAAAACAAATGCAACTTTTCTTTAAGTTCAAGTATACTTACCTCAGAAGCATCATCTTCTTCCTCCAAGTCTGAATCTCCAAGAGCCATGAGTGCTGCTTCATAAACTTCATCATCATCTGAGTCAAATCCCCAAGCTGCTACCATTGCATATTCTTCCCTCTTTTTGATTTTTTCTTTCAATTAGTTTTCAGCCATTTCCTTTCCCTATTCTATTTCCCAGACTGGACAATCTTTGATCATGTGATCTATCTTCTCACACTTGAAGCAACCACCTTGAGACTTATCATTGGAACAACACCTTCTACTTGTTCCTTTCTTGTTCTGACGCTTGTCATTCTTAATTTTTTTTTAAAGTTCTTGATAAGCTTTTTATCATCCATATCTGATTCTTCTTTGTTAGACACCTTTAATGCTGGCGACTTATCCTTGGTTCCCTCGTTCTTTTTGAAGTTATCCATATTCTTCTCATATCTATCCACAAGATTATCCCAAATTTGTTTTGCGGAGGTACAACCTAAGATCCTATTGTATTCATCTATTCCATGTCCACAAGTAAGAATATACTTGGCTTTAGCATTCTTTCTAAGCATCTTAAAGTCAGCCTCATCATACTCGTTCTTGTCCTTTAATACTTCCTTCTTTCCAACATCCTTCTTCATGGGGTATTGAGGTCCATCGATAATTATATTCCATAGTTCGTAGTCCACAGTCTGAAGGAAATCTTTCATACTTTCTTTCCATCTTAAGTAGTATTGTCCCTTGAACAACGGAGGCCTATTGATGTCTTGTCCTTTGTAGTATCCAGTAGGTGGTGTAGAATTCATCTTGGATCTTATCTTAAGGTGTTAGCCTTCACAAGATAACACTCTCTGATACCACTTGTTAAGAATTCGTGCCCTAATGATTTTCTTATTTTCTCCTAACTTTTGCTTATCGATGAAACGTGTTGCCTGATGTGTTCCACTGACGTGTTTCAAGAAAACAGTAAACAGAAAGTAAAGAACACAATGATTTTTACGTGGAAAACACTCAGCTCAAAAGGTGTAAAAAACCACGACCTGCACCTCTATAGGATTTAACCCCAACTTCACTAAAAAACTCTGAGCCTCAATAATGACTGATTACAAAACTCTTGTAACCAACAAATAGGAATTATAAACTCTAATTCCTATAACTCAACAAGTAGGCATTATAAAATCTAATCCCTATAACTCAATAACTAGGAATTATAAACTCTAATCCTTATAACTCAATAACTAGGAATTATAAACTCTAATTCCTAACTACACACACCTCCCAAGGTATGTGTTCCCAAAGTCTCTGAGTTTTCCCCAACTCGAAGACTAGCTCCTAATTCAGTTTATAACACACTGAAACTAATATTACATGAATAGCTCAAACATAATGAACAACTCTAAAAATCAATGCTAAAACTCTTAGCTGGATTCTGTACTGAGGACCAGGTTCTTCAACGTGTTTCTTCAGTGATTGAGTAGCACTTCGTGAAGTCAATCTGTCGATTGAGCTTTTCTGCTTTTTTAAGTGCGTGAATTATTATGACTGATGCATCTTCTATTGAAGCATAACTCTTCAAAGAGTCATTCTTTATTTCAAACTCCTTTAATTAGAACTCTCATTGCATAGAGTTCTACTTCAAGTGAGACTCTTTCTTTAATTCCAACTCTTGTTTCCTTAGTGTGGTAGTAAAACTCCAACTCCTTTAAATCAGCACATGTTTATTTATCAGAATCTTTCTCCTCCTACACATAGGACTCTTCAAGATATACTCAGAAGTAAAACTCCTTCTTCACGTAGGACTTCTTTTTCAACTCAAATTACTTTTCCTTATCATTAAGTGTTTGAATCAAATTCAACTTGTTATATTCCCCACATGATCAATAGCTTGAGTATATCAGAATTAGGCTTACTTATTCGTTCTTGTCTTTAAGCAATCTTGTCTGCATCTATCAGTGAAACTGGAAATCTGTTTTCCTATGCGTGGACCAACTCAAGTAACATGTTTCATTCATGTGTCAGTTTGTCAATCATCAAAACTACATAGTACCCAACAAAAACCAAACCATCAACACCCCTAGTTCCCAGAAACCTCCACCTAACCCCGTGGATCCGCCCCTGATGGCAAGGGGTTTTAGGCGACATGGTGATGCATAAAACCAACGGGTATGCCATGACTCGGAAAACGTGTCACTTGAGTGGCTAAGACCGGGGCTAATTGGATCCCTGGTGCATCCTTAGGTTCCACCAACTGAGGAACAAAGCGATAAATGTTTTTGGCATTTCGTGAATGGTTATCGGTGAGATAATTGAAATTCATATCAATCAGGGGCGGAGCCAGCCTTTGGCATGGGGGTTCATCCGAATCCCTTTCGGCAGAAAATTACACTATGTATATATGATTAAAATTATTTTTTATGTGTTTATAATAAATTCAAATCTTCTTCGATTAATATTTTTCCTTCAAATTTTGAACCCCTTAGTAAAAATTCTGCGACTGTCTTTGATATTACCAATCATAGAAAAGGTAAAAGATACTAAATCTTTCGTTACATAACGTAATTAAGGATAACCATTCGAATTTGGTGGACAGACAACATTGCCAGCTATAGGCGTACAGTGTTTGAGAGTGAGGAAGAGCGAGTGTTGATTGACGTTTGATTTAGTGATACAGACAGTAGGTTTGGCTTTATCAATATAGAGAATTGTTGCTTCTGATGACTTGAATTATTAGCATGTGGAAATTAACCAATGTGTGGCTGATATTGACACTACTAAATAAAAGGTGAAGTGGTTGTTGTCACTTGGCAGTGACAGATCTATGAATTTAATTTTGTTGGTTACCAATTTTTTGAACAAGATCTATGGAGTAATGTAACCATTAGAAATATAGGTTTATTCCATCGAGCATCAATGAAATATTTGTATTTTAAAACATAATTTTTCCGCTCATTTTCACTAGTCAATTTACTGGGAAAATGCGTGCAGTAGGAAATAGATGCTCGCTGAAATATTAGAAGCTTTATAATTTTTCTGTGTGAAAAACCTAAAATATAGGCACAAAAAGATCGATTCTTCACATGTTGATCGTTAGCGAGTCAAACTCCTTTTTCTTTTCTATCCGATTCAATCAACGTATTTATTGAAATAACCAGAGAATATTATTTTTAGTGAGAGATTTCAAGGATTTTAGTAGTGTATTATAAAACCATGATTTTGTGGATGAATGGAAAATTTTATCTGGCTAGTGTTTTGTTAATATAGAAGAATGAAAATGAAAACCTAGACATGGAGATCGAATCTATACATTATAACCAAATCTAGATATGATAACTTCGATAAATAGTCCCTTATGTTTTATTAGTAAAGGATGGGTTTGAAGAGCAATATAATTTCCCTCCTCCATTTCTTTTGGCTATATTTCTTGTTGTCTTGTACTTTTTTTTAAAAATTAGTTTACACAAACGTGCGTTGCACGTTATTAAGTATGCGTATGTATATTGATCAAGAATCTATGTTGGAAAGGAACTTTCTCTTCTCTCATGTCTAGAGGGAAACTCCTAGTTAAGTCTCTCATAGACTTGGATTGATGCGCATCGATAAGAGGAAAACTTGAAATTCATATCATATATATGGCTCGCAACAACTTTAATCTACGTGAATCAATAAATTACAGAAAAATTAGATCACATAGATCTTCTTTCCTATCGTATTAGTTCTAATTTTTTGTTCATAAACCTTAAAAAGGTCTAAATTTAAAGTTGTAGTCTTTTAAATATATAAAGAATCAACATTCTTTTCTTATTTAAAAGCATCGTTATTTGAGTGGACAATTTAACAGAGACTCAATATAATCTTTCTTCTTATTTGTTTTGTTAGCCAATTATGATCTTTAGGCTCTTATCAATACTTTCAGGTCTATTTGTTATTTTTTTCAATAATATATTTAAATCTTCTTACTATCTAAACAAATTAAAAGTATCTGGAGCTAACTAAATAGTGATATTATAAAGTAATTGCTTTTAGTGTTAATGATCACTAAACTTGTAGTTATTATCTTAAAAAGTCACTTATTAGCTGAGTGACATCTAAATAAATATCTCATATGCCTTATTAAACCAAAACATTTAGTAAAGGTTACGCCACTAAATAAATTGCAACTAAATTAAAACACAATCATCTTGCTAGAAAAAAATAATTAGATAACACAATCACATTGTTAAAAAGAAAATAAATAAAACAAATTAACTCAATAGTACATATACATATGTGATCTTAGTTGCACAAAGAACATAGTGTGACGCTTGATAAGACTTGAGTTTGAGAAAATCGGATTAATCTAGCTAAAACATATGGCATCTAATAACAATTAAGTGTTTTTAAAACTCTACCATCTAAGGGTCCTAGGATGAGAAATCTCATCCGGGAAATGCTTGACTTGCTTTTGGAGGAGAGGAATAGCTTCAAATGCCCAAGTCTAAAAAATGTAAACAGAAAGCAAACAAAAAAAAATTATAATAATTATTCAATATAAACTAATGCAAGAGTATACAAATAGTGATTATATTTACCATGAAAGCCATACAAGGTGATCATCTTTGGGGATAACTTTATCAATAAATATTTGACAATCAACTTGTAGCTGTCATATCCCCTGGGATAATTGTTGAATTTCTCAAGATCCTCAGTAAGCTCCAACAAATCATTTTCTATGACTTTGTAGACATCTCTTGCCAATATAACGGAATAGGCAAACCAAACTAAACACAATTGCTCCTTGTACTTCTTTGGTATGGCTTTATCCTTGAGATCTTCTAACAACATAGTGTCTTTGTAGCCATGTCTAGCAATGTCCAACAACCCATCTATTTCTTCCTTGCGTTTGTTGGTTTTGGTGGGTGGTCACTTGGACAATGCCTTGCCTTTATTTGATGGTGGTGGTTTGGATGTCCTGCTTGCCTTGGACTTTTTGTGGGGTGTTTCCTTTATGAGAGGTTCTTTTGGACAATCACATCTTAAGCCTGTCACTATGGCAAACTCACATGCCAAAACAAACTGCATGCCACAATAATTAATTCAGATTTCATCCATCTTTTTGCCCCCCTCCTTCAATATTTATCATCCCCACGTACTTGATGATGCACTTGAGAAGACCATATACGTGCTCATTTGGAAACGAGCATTGTTGTCCTCCGATAAATCAAGATACTTCCCAAAGTAGCTCTTCTTAAAAAATTCCTCTAGTTTTTCCTTCTTCATAGTATTCCTAAATTCATCAAAAGGTTTCCCCAACTAAGATTTAACTATAAAATCACCAGTTAGTTCTGCAGGGTCATCTATCGACATCTCAACTTGAAACCTATCAATACTAATAGTTTTGATAGGATCATGCTGGGATTTCAATCTTAATTCACACCCCATTGGTGATGCATTATCATTTTGTCGATCTTTATCATCTTTCTCACTTTCTACTTCCTCCCCTTCTTGTTTATCTTCTTCTTCTTCCTGCTCACTTTTATTTTCCTCACCAGCCTCTACATACCCTTCTCCACCTCCATCAACATCGTTTTCATAACTTTCCCCAGCTTCATTTTTCCCTGACTGAGATTGTTCAGGAAGTTCGTACGAATCCATCTGTACTCTAGCCTTTTTTGTTAGGTGGTTCGAAGGTGATCCACTTTCAGTTTCTTTTCTTTTGGGAAATATCTTTTAACTATAAACAACAGAAAAACACAAAATACATTACAATTGATGTCTGCATAATTTTTTAAAAAAGGTAAGACAAATTTCAATAATTTTTTATACACCATATTACAAAAAATTCCAACAGATAACCCATAAGTTGGAACAGATGAATCATCTATTATGACAGATGCATAACCTGTTGCAATAGATGAACAACCAGATGGATAAGATGAAAAAAGTCTTGATACTAGTTTGTTTTATGCCAACAACCGAAATATTTGTTGCAACAGATGGGGAATCTGTTTGAAGACCTATGTTAATATCTCCCAACAGATATTCCACTTGTTGCAATAGATGAACCACCACTAACAAAACCATCACCAACACCACCAAAACCATCACCAATGCCACCAATACCAACACCACCACCAATGCCACTAATACCAACACCACCACCAAGACCAATACCACCACCACCACCACCAAGACAAATACAAACATCACCACCAACGCCACCACCAAAACCACAAATACCACCACTAATTCCACCACTACTACCACTATCACCACTAATGACACCACCACCACCACCACTAACACCACCATCAATGCCACCAATACCAATACAAAGACCACCAACACCACCACCAAGACCACCAATACCACCACCAACACTACCAACACCAACACCAAGACCATCACCACCAACATCAATGCCACCATCAGCACCACCAAGACCTCCACCACCACCACCACGACCGCCAACACCATCCAACAATACAAGATAATCAACAAAACACTGCAATAAAAACTAAGATTTTCGCGGGTTCTTCCTACTTCTTAGAATCAAAACTAAAAATTATTAACCTATTCTCAAAGATAATACAACTAAAAGACTTCTTTTTCATCATTAAATAAAAAGCTTAATTTTTAGAAAAAAGAACAAATGTAGAACTCTTCTCAAACTCTATTACCTACGAAGGAAGAGAAAACGATGGATACAAGCAATAATAAAGTCAAAAATGACAACTATGTGGTCGGAAATGGAAATAAAATCAATTTGTTGTAAAGGGTTTAGCAATATGTTGAGTAGTTGTTGTTTGTATTATTGAGAGAGAAAGAAAAGAGCGAGAACTCAAGATTTGAAATGATGAAATATTTTTTTCGTATATGGATGATTTGTATGAGTTGATTTGTATTTTGAAAAAGAATGATAAGTTTTTAAAATGTTAATTTGGTCCGAATTGATCTTAATTATTTTTTTAAAAGAGATAAACTTTAACTGTTTCATCATAATAAATTGTATTAAGTTCAATTGGAACATTAATGAATGTAATAATATTTCAAATAATAATTTAATATGAATTATTTCAACTCAAATTGAGCATTCAACGACTCGGATCAGGATGAACGCAACTCTAACATCATGTAATTGCAATGGCTCAATTGAAATTGTAGTTGACCTTATCAACCCATCCCTAATCTAAATAAATTTAGATATTTCAAACAATGGCTTGCTATGAATCGATTCAACTCAAATTGATCAGTCGATGGCTCAGTTCAGGATGAACGTATCTCCAACAACATGCAATTGCAATTACTCAATTGAATTTGTAGTTGACTATGTGAAATAATCCTTAATTCTAGTTAAATCAATTTATATATTTCAAACAATGACTTGATACGAATCATTTGAACTCAAATTGATCATTCGACGACTCAGGTTAGGACAAACGCAACTCCAACATCATGCAATTACAACGACTCAATTGAAATTATAGTTGACCCTATCAACCCATCCCTAATTCTAGATAAATAAATTTACCTATTACAAACAATGGCTTGATATGAATTGTTTAAACTCAAATTGATCAGTTGACAACTCAGGTTAGGATGAATGCAACTCCAACATAATGCAATTGCAACTACTCAATTGAAATTGTAGCTGACCTTATAAACCCATCCCTAAATCTAGATAAATCAATTTAGATATTTCAAATAATGGCTTGATATGGTATGTTTCAACTCAAATTGATTAGTCGACGAATCAGGTCAGGACAAATGCAACTCCAATATCATGCGATTGCAATGACTTAATTAAAATTGTAGTTGATCCTATCAACTCATCCCTAATTCTAGCTAAATCAATTTAGATATTTCAAATAATGACTTGATATGAATAAATAGAGGACTAACCTATTTCAATAGAAATAGATGACACATCTATTGAAAATTATCAAATAATTATAGACATCTATTAAAATAGATGTTCAACCTATTGCGATAGATGACATATTTGTTTGTCATTATCTAACAGATAATATCACATGTTGCAACAGATGACCTATCTATTGAAAATTATCAAACAAATAATGAAATCTATTGCAACAAATAAATTATCTGTTAGAAATTAACAAATAGATATTGCCATCTATTGCGACCGATGATTGATCTTTTGGAAATTTTCAAACAGATGTAGACATTTGTTGCAATATATGACTTATCTATTTTAAGATCTTTTTTTAATGTTAAAGAAATTTTCTATCCGAAATAAAAAAAATACGAAGGTGGTAAAAAGTTTTGTTGGATAACTCAAAAATCACCTCCTTGGGTTGTCTTATTTTATCTTTTCAATATCACCGTCACCATTCTCCTCAAAGAGTTTCACCATCATAAATTATTAATAAATATTTAAACTCATTTGATCTCCTTCAACCGCATATTAAATATATCATCTCTCTTTTTTCTCTTTCTCTCCTTTTTTTTCTCTCTTCTTTCACCTAATGATCATTTTGGATCTTAACCAATCTATATTTTTTCTCGACTGAAATTGGTGCTTTGATTTTTTTTTTATATCCAGGTATGTTTCACTATTAGATCTACGCTCTCTACTATCATTCTTGGCTTCTCGTCTTCTTCTTTGCTTGTTTCGTCAAATTTATCATGTTTTTCTATGATAAAAATTGAAATTGTGAATATCATATTTTTACATTGGTAATTCAAACTAGTTATTTCCATCTGTTATTTTTATTTATTTTTCTATTACCCATATCTTATTTATTGAGAACATTGAAAAAAGGTGTCTTTCAAGTCTTGAATAAGAGAACTTAAAAAGCCCTGTTGGCAATATTAATTTTTCTTGTTTGTTTGTTTGATGTTGATATTGTTTGTGGTGTTGGTGGTATAACTATTGCAATTAATAAATCAGAATTGGTTTTCCAGCAGATTCCCTATTTATTGCAACTGATGAATTAGTTGTTGAAATGCCCTTTTATTGCAAAACAGACGGAGACCCTGTTGGAAGAAATCAAACAAGTCGTAAGTTTTATTTGATTTTTGACAATAGACGATCCATCTATTGCAATTTGTCGGTCACCTGTTGCAATATGTCAATCGCCTGTTGCAACAGATGGGTCGCCTGTTGAACAGATGAGTCATCTGTTGAACAGATGGTGAATCTGTTGTACTTATTGAATTTTGTTTTACCTCTTTTTTTTTTTTTTTAAAACTATACAAGCATCAATTGTAATATTATTTTTGTTTTTCTCTTGTTTGTAGATAAAAGATGTCTGCCAAAAGAAAAAAAAGTGAAAGTGGATCAACTTTTGCCCGACCAACATAAAAGGCCAGAGTAAAGATGGGTTTGAAGAAACAAGCTTCTTGCAGATGAAACTACTTCATATATGGGAGGTATGTATTACTGATCATGTTATTGTGAAAACACCCATAGAGTACACTAATTTTGTGAATGAATTTTTTTATCGATTAGGAATTAATCATTCAAACAAGATATTGCATTTTATAGTTAAGATTGATAGGTTCGAACTAATAAGGTCGAGGGACCAAGTAGGTAGTGTCCATACACTATTATAATTTAATGATGATTTTGCTAATATTTGTGAGTCAAGTTAGGAGAAGGGACCAAGTTTTTGGTCCCAATGTAAAGATTCAATAGTGATTGGACTGATTTTAAGGGTTCAATTGACTTTTGAAAGGCCTCTGAAGCCTCGCACTACTTCAAACAAAAATAAAAATCAATATAGTTATTGCCCTGGTTCAACTTTATATGGTTGGGTTGTTCGGGGTTACATTTATACAACAGAAGGTGCTTTGGAGAATATCTGTGAGGGAAAGGGGAGGCGCTGAAGACCAGATATTAACTCAGACTTTATTAAGGGAAAAAAACAAGGTAGCAAGGAACATTTTGTGAATCTGGCCAATGAAATTGACATGAAAAATAAAAAAACTGAATGAGCTAAAAAAATAAAAGTGTATCAAAAAATAAAAATCCATTAGTCGATTTTGAAAAGAAAAATGGTGAAGTGGACTAGAGCTGTGCACTTTGCTAGGGAGCTGTGACTAGCTAGCATCATGGGATGCAAGTTAGACTTTAAAAATTAACACCTTGGCTTCCCTTATTTTTACTTCAGGAGTTGCTGGTTTAAGTTGTGTTCCTGACTGACCATCTTACCACCCCTTGGTGATCGCGAAGCTGCTTCCGTAGAGTTTTGATCCTGCGCTTTGTGGGTCTTCATTCAGGACACGCTAGCTAGTCGCAGTTCTCTAGAAAAGTGTCCAACTCCAGTCCACTTTACCATTTTTCTTTCAACAACGATTGGTAGATTTTAATTTTTGGATACACTTTCACATTTGCAGCTCATTTAGTTTTTTCATCTTTCAAGTCAATTTCATTGTCCATATTGGCTAGAAGTTCCTTACTTGCTTCCTTGTGTTTTCTCTTAAACAAGGTCTGGGATGATATATGGTCTTCTCCACCTTTCTTTTCCAACACAGGTATTCTCCCAAGCACCTTCTGCTGTATAATAGTCTCCCCGAGTAACCCATCCATATAAATTTGGACCAGGGGAATTTCTATTGGTTTTCCATTCTTGTTTGTTGCTGTGGGAGGATTTAAAGGCCTTTTCAAAGTCCATTTCACCATTAAAATTGGTCTAATAACTATTGAATCTCTACACTACAATTAAATATTGATCTCTTCTTAGAACTTGATGCATAAACATGGGCAAAACCGTTATTAAATTGTAACAGGATATCAAAACCACTTTCTTGGAACCCTTCGACCTTATCAGTTTGCACCTATCAAACTTAAGTATAAAATGCAGGATCTTATTTGAAGGATTAATGCCTAATCGGTAACAAAACTACATTCACAAATAATTTTACTTTATGTGTGTTGTCACGATAACCTGATCAGTAATACATAACTCTCACACATAAAAGTGGATCCACCATCTGCAGACACCTTATTCTTCCTACCCCATCAATGTCAGACAATGTTTAATCTTCAGTTACTATGCGAAGTAGTGTACAAAACTACGGAGGATCAACGGTAACCATCTTGAATGTCAAAGGACTACATGCCCGTCAAGAAAAAACAAGTGCTACATATGTAATGTACCTTGCTTGTTGTAATAGAAAACTTGTGTTGTTATTTGATATGGACTTTGCTAATTTTAACTCATTGTTAGGGATGCAAATGTTATTATTTATTATATAAAATATGTTTTTAATAACTTGTGCATCAATAAAAAGAGGTAACCAAATAGGAACTAAATACGACAGACTACAAAAAAATATATTCAGCAGATTACCCATGTGTTTCAATAGATGGACATTGGCTGGAAGAATATAATACAGTTCATCAGACTGCATTGCATTCAACCACCAGATGACCAATATGTTGCAACAAATGTATCAACTATTGGAAAAACTCAAAACCCTCTTTTTGCAACAGATGTGTTCTTAGAACAAATGACGAATTTGTTTCGACAGATGGTCCATCTTTTGAAAAAACTGACTAAAACTGATTATTAATAGTAAAAAAGGTTATTGAAAGGATGAAAAGTCATGACTTTTCAATTATAATAAAGAAAAATTATTTATAAATAAATAATAATGAAATAAATGATAAATATAATTTAAAACTGGAAAAAATGGTTATTTAATTTTAATTAACTGATTTTAATATTAAATAGGCAAAAAGTCGTGACTTTTCTCCTTTTTGTTTTTAAATATATATATTTTTAATTTAAATAATCGAAAAGTCACCAGTTTGAATTAACTAAGGTATATGAAGATGATTAAAAAAGATGGTCCCCCAACAGATGGTCCATATGTCGCAACAGATAACTAATCTGTTGCACAGATGGATCATCCGTTGCACAAATGGACCATTTATTACAACAAATGGTAAATCTATTGCCACAGATGGGTTATCTGATGAAACAGATGGACTATCTGTGGCTACAACTCAATAAAAATAGATATTATTAAAAGAACAGGTTATTGAAAAAGTGAGAAGTCTTCGATTATTTAAGTGAGAAAAATGATTTCGATTATTTAAGTGAGAAAAATGATTATTTAACTTTAAGAACTAATTAATATTAAGAAGATGAAGAATCATGACTCATCACAATAATCAAAAAGTCACCATCTTGGTTTAATTAAGTCATGATTTTTCACAATAATCAAAGAGTCACCAGTTTGAATGTAATTAATAAAATGGAGGTGAACAGCTGTGCCCTTTTCCCTAACACATTCAAATCCAATCCTTTATAAGAAGGTCCCTCCTTACTCATTAATTCTATTATACTTTATTTATTTCTTGTATCTTGTCTTTCATATTATATCTTCAACCACTTCTCTTCAAAGATTATGTTCCTTTCCCTGACTCACGTAAGTTTTTTTTATGTAAATATAACTAGTAGGTAGTATACGCCGTATTACATTTGAACTCTTTTCTTTACTATTTTGTTTGTATTTTTTGTCAATTCATGCGTGTTCTAGATATGACTGATCTCATTTGGGACATTGGTATTCTGTGTGATACCGTACAGGAACTTCAGAGGCAAGTTAATAATCTTCAGTGGGAGTTGCCGTGAGAGCAAAGATATCTGTAACACTCCAAAACCTGATCTCGAGACGTCACACGGTGCTCAAGACTATGAGTACCCTTAATCTAATCCTGTCTGCCTTCTATTAAGTCTGAATTTCATAATAAAAGAAATATAGACATAAAAGTCATACTGAATGAGGAAACTGTCTGAGATAGCTAAGAATAATCTGACTATAATCTCTAAAAATCAATACTATAAGTTTGAATAATATCTAGAAGTTTAACAAACCTCTACTACCAATAACTACAGAGTCATTGGGACAAACCCCCAGCTAACTCAAATTATCTGAAAAGAATACTAAATCATATGAACTAATAAGCTGAAAATAATCTGAATGACTAAGTCCCTAAACTATAAGGACTCACCAACTGTCAGATATAGATGGAGATGCTCGAACTACTCACGCTGTTGATACTGAGAACCTGAACCTACATTATGAGACAATGTTGCACATAGACGTATATGTGGATCAGTACTTTGAGGATGTACTGAGTAAGTGGGGGTGAATGCATAAGTAAAAGATCATCTCAACAATATAATTTTGTAAAACAATAGATGCTAAATGTAAATGACTCACATAAGCTGGAATATCTGAAATACTGAAATCTAAAATCATGAATATCAAATCCTACTTATAAATCTAATGAGTCATAATATTTAGTTCTAAAGGTTGTACTGATGTTCTGCCTAGTACTGATGTTCTGCCTATAAATCATACTATCTAAGTGTAGAAAGAGATCACTTCTGAATTTGAAATCTGAAAGCTAAAATTTGTAGATAATATCATTCTGTAAAACATAATCTGAATAAACTGTGAGCCTTTACTCTTAGTTTTCTAAAAGATTTTCTATTAATCTTTTACTTTAACTAGCAGGGAGGTTCTTCTAATTGACATAAACCATGTGAGATAACATAGAGTCCAACGTCTCGTTCCCCTATGGGAAAAACCTCACGATGGGGAGAAGTGTCATACTCTTGCCAATGAGAATAACCTAAGCTAAGTGATCACATCTGTAACTTTCACCCATATTGGAATGGGAATAATCTCATAATCTATACATACGTTGGCTATCTAGTTTTGTAGAAGATAGGGGACACTAATTCCACACTTCCTGCTCGGTGCTAAATACTACTCCCTTTTATCTGTATGCTCACTCTGTTGGGAATCCAATTTAAAAACTAGCATAAGGGTTTAGTCTGAAACCAATTATGCATTTATCTGATTAAATCTGCAAATAAAGTTATTTTGATTTTTATAATCTGTAATAAATCTGTAAAGTGGATTCCAAAACCTATCTGAGAATAAAAAAATCAATGGTTTATTGAAAATCTGTAAATAATCTGATGATAAGATGCTTAAAGCATCATCTTTCTTGAAATATCAACGTATAAACTTGCGCTTAATAACCCATGCATCAAGTTCATGTAAAAACATCATAAAGTTCATGATTGATAATGAAAACAATGATAATTCATCTCAAAATCTGAAAATTACTGCAAAAGGCATGAAAATTTGAAAATAAATATGCAATTCATCTTCAAAATCTCTCAAAAACTCATAATCTTGCAAATAGCAATAATGAGTATAAACTCTAATTTAAAATTCATGTATAAACATTCAAAATCATATGAATTTGTAATTAAAAGCTTGGTTTTGGGCACAAGGATGGAAGAATATCCTTATTCATAAACCCCACATACCTTGATAGATGATTAGATGAAGAAACATGAATTATTGATTCCTATTTGAGTTCTTGAAGATGAGTTCTTGATTATCTTGTCTTTGGAATCCTTAATTTAGAGATTTCTTGGAGAAACAATGGTGGAATTTGATTTCTTGGAGAAGAAACTTTGAACTCTAGGGTTTTTTCTTTGAGTGAGAATGGATAAAAATAAGCATAAAGTGCTTAGAATGGGTTTAATCTTATGTTTTGGACAGATTGAGAATGGACCTAAATCCCCCTTTTAATCCTTTAGTCGGAACAGGAAATTAAAGGATTTTCCCATTTTGTAGGCTACCGTGATGCGCCACTATCGCGGTGGCTCACAGGAAAATGACGAGTGAGAACTGGAAGTTCTCTGCGATGTGCCACCATCGCGGTACTCTATTGGAATGTCATTTTTTCCATCAGAGCGATGCGTCACTATCACGTTGGTCTACTAGAATGTGACCATTAAGAAATTGGACCTCTCCGCGATGCGAGCTTATAGCGAAGGTCCACTGAAAAATGAAAATTATGAAATTTCCCTTCACTGCGATGCGGTGAATGCCCAGGTGGCATATTGCTTTACTAAAATCGCCATAACTTCTCAATCGAGTATCGAATTTGGGCAAATTTGGTATCGATGGAAACCTTATTCAATTTCCCACACAAAGAAAGGTCTAAATCTAGAAAATTTCATATGCATAAAAAGGTATTCATTTTTGAAGCTCATCCTTAACATTCTAAGAATGAATTCAAGCTAGGAAAAAGTATGGGGTATTACAATATCTTCCCCTTGGGAACATTCGTCCTCGAATGTGGATAGTTAAGATAAAAATACTTAGGAACCTGAGTCTATAAGCTATCATACACAACTAAAATAAATTGTATGACTGAATCTCAAGCATAATGAGCTACTGAACTGATCTATGAGTGCATGAGATAACATAAAAATAGCTATATGGATGAATCTGAGACTAGAAAAAAACTGAATGAAGGAAAACTATTACCTTCGATTGAATCTGAGTTTGTGGATAAGAGATAAGGATACTTGGTACGCATGTCTGCTTCTGTTTCCCAAGTAGCACCCTCAACAGACTGATTTTGCCACAAAACTTTGACCAAGGGAACTTTTTTGTTCCTTAGTCTACGAATCTGATGATCAAGGATCTCTACTGGAAATTCTTCATAAGAAAGGCTATTTTGAATATTTGTACTTTCTAGAGGGACTATAACGGCTGAATCATCCATGCACTTCTTCAACAAGGACACATGGAATACTGGATGAACTGAGGATAAATCTGCAGGTAGCTCAATCTCATACGCTACTTTCCTAACACGGCTTAAAATCCAGAAGGGGCCTATATATCGGGTACTAAGCTTCCCATTTTTGCCAAATCTCTTCACCCCCTTCATGGGTGAAACTTTTAAATACACAAGATCATAAGCCTCAAACTCAAGATCTCTTCTTATCACGTCTGCATAAGATTTCTGATGACTTTGGGTTGCTTTCAATCTTTCTCTAATCAACTGAACTTTCTCCATGGATTCAAACACCATGTCTGGCCCAATCAAAGCGTCCTCACCTACTTCAAGCCAACCAATTGGTGATCTACATCTTCTTACATAAAGAGCCTCAAACGGATCCATCTGAATACTAGAATGATAACTGTTATTATAAGCAAACTCAATCAATGGAAAATGGTCATCCCAACTATCTTTGAAATCAAGAACATATGCCCTCAACATGTCCTCTAGCGTCTAAATGGTCCTAACTACCTGATCATCTATCTGTGGATGAAAAACTGAACTAAGATGAACTTAGGTACCAAGACCCTTCTGAAAGGCTCTCTAAAATGAGAGGTAAACTAAGTACCTCTCTCTGAGATGATGGATAAAGGAACACCATGCAATCTAACCAACTCTCTGATGTACAACTTAGGATAATCTTCAGCTGTGTAAGATATGTGAACTGGCAAAAAATGCACTGACTTAGTCAATCTGTCTACAATAACCCAAATCAAATCATGCTGATGACGCGAATGAGGTTAACCAGTCACAAAATCCATATTAACCTCTTCCCACTTCTAAGTGGGGATACCAAACTCTTGAAACGTACCACCAGGTCTTTGATGCTCTACCTTAAACTGTTGACAAGTTGCACACTTGGCTAAAAACTCAACTATATCTCTCTTCATACCACTTCATCAATAGATTTACGGCATGTCGCGGTACATCTTGGTAGCACCTGGATGAATGGAATAATGCACACTATGCGCTTCCACCATAATCTTCAACCTCAAATCATCAACACATGGCACACATACTCTACTCTGGTGTCTCAACACACCATCTCCCCCTTGGGAGAAAACCTCTACATTTTGGTCTTTCACTGACTCCTTCAGTTTGACCAAACTAGAATCCTTATCTTGCTTCTCTTTCACTTTCGAAACTAGAGAAGATTCGGAATTACTCTGAACCCAAACATTTCTTTGAGCTGAATCAACCAATCTCACCCCCAATCTACATAAATGGTGAACTTCCCGAACTAACTCCTTCTTATCATTCTCCACATCAGCAACACTGCCCATAGATAATCTACTAAGGGCGTCTGCCACTACATTGTCCTTGCCCTGATGATATAACACACTCGTATCATAATCCTTCAACAATTCTAAGCACCTTATCTACTGAAGATTCAACTCCCTTTGAGTAAACACATACTACAAATTTTTGTGATCCATGAACACATCAACATGCATCCCATAAAGATAATGTCTCCATATTTTCAAAACAAACACAACACTAGCTAACTCAAGATCATGGGTTTGGTAATTCTTTTTATGAGGCTTAAGCTGTCTAGAAGCATAGGCTATGACCTTACCTTTCTTCATCAAAACACAACCCAGGACAACTCTAGCGGCATCACAATACACCACAAAACCATTTGTACCATCAGGTAACGCTAAAACTGGAGCTTAAGTGAATTGAGTCTTCAACTCCTGAAAACTCTTCTTGCAGGAATCTGACCACTGAAACTTAACTTTCTTTTGGGTCAATCTAGACATAGGAGACACAATAGATAAGAAAACCTCAATAAAACATCTGTAATAACCAGCTAAACCCAAGAACTCCTAATGTATGAAGGAGAGATAGGTCTAGGCCAATTTCTTATGAATTTTGTCTTTTGGGGAACAACTCTAATACCCTCACTGGAAACAATATAACCAAGGAAAGATACTGACCTTAGCCAAAATTTAGATTTTCTAAATTGGGCAAACAACTGATGATCTCTAAGAGTTTGCAACACAATTCTAAGATGGCCTATATGATCATCCTCACTATGAGAATAGACAAGAATATCATCAATAAAGACTATGACAAACATGTCTAGATATTATTTGAACATATTGTTCATCAAGTCCATGAAGGCTACTGGGACATTGGTTAGTCTAAAGGACATGCCCAGAACTCAAAATGAGCATAACGGGTTCTGAAAACTGTCTATAGAATATCACATTCCCTTACTCTAAGCTGATGATAGCCGGATCTAAGGTCTATCTTTGAGAATTAACTGTCACCTTGGAGTAGATCAAATAAGTAATTAATTTTGGAAGAGGATATTTGTTTTTCACTGTAACTTTATTCAGCTGACGATAGTCAATGCACATACGGAAAGAACCATCTTTCTTTTGTACAAATAGGATGGAAGAGCCCCATGGAGAAATAATGGGCCTTATGAAACATTTATCTAAAAGGTCTTTGAGTTGCTATTTCAACTCTTTAAGCTCGGCGGGAGCCATACAATACAGAGGTATTGATATGGGCTGAGTATCTGGAAGAAGGTCAATCCCGAATTCTATTTCCCTATCGGGAGGTACCCCTAGAAAATCTTTGGGAAAAATATCAGGAAACTCATTAACTACATTGACTGACTGAACTATTGGAGATTCAGACTTATTGTCCTTAACTCGAACTAGGTGATAGATACACCCTTTAGAGATCAACTTTCTGGCTTTTTAAGACAATCTATGAAATGATTTTTGGGAGACACTGAATTACCTTTCCACTCAAAGACTGGCTCATCTGTAAACTAGAACTTCACCACTCGAGTGCGATAATCTATGGATGCATAACAAGAATGGAGCCAATCCATACCAAGAATAAGATCAAAGTCAATCATATCGAACTCTAATAAGTATGCTAACATAATTTTATGAAGGACAGTGATAGGACACTTTCTATAGATATGTTTGGCAATAACTAACTCGCCTAATGGGGTGGAAACCAAGAATGGCTCAGGGATCTTTTCAGGAACTATTTCAAAATTGATTGCAACTAATGGGGTCATATAGGAAAAACTCGACCCAGGGGGTAACAACATATAAACATCAAGATGAAAAACACGAAGCCTACCAATAACAACATCTGGTGAATTCTCCTGCTCCCGATGAGATGGTAAAGTATAAAACCAATTCTGGCACTGACTGCCACCAGTATTGGATGATGCGCCCTAAGGAGGGAATGGGCGATTTGAAGGAGCTGGTGCACTAGTATCCTGAGTCTGGGGACGATCATCTCTGTTTCCCTGCTATCATGCGGACACTCTCTAATTCCACAACCCAACTTACCACAACCATAACAACCCTTTTGTCCAGTTAAACACCTATAAGGAAGATTCTTACCACACTTAGCACATAGAGGATAACTGGGCCTCCCACTTATACTTTTTTAAGATTTGGACACAGAAGACTTACCCCACTACTTCTTCCTAGCTCTGGGAGTGGGAGAACTAGCTGAAGATGGTGCTGACATAGATGAATGATTCTGAAACTGTGAGCAATTTCCCCATGAGACCTAGCCTGGAAATACTCAAACTGCCCAGTTCTAGCCTTCTTATTTCATGTCCCTCTTTCCTTCAACTTCTCTGCCTCAATATGCTAAGCGTGAATCATCAATCTAGAAATATCCATGTCTCCAATAAGAATGGCAGCCCTACACTCCCTAACTACTAAGATAGACACTCTAGTAACAAACTTACTCATACTTTACCAAGGATCAACCATCGTATCACGGGCATACTTAGATAACTAATTAAACTTAAGGAACTAATCCTTCACTATCATCGAGCCCTGCCTAAGGTTCACAAACTCTTCTGTCTTAGCTTTCCTCATTTCATGTGGGAAGAGCCTGTCTAGAAAAATATCCTGAAATATCTGCCAACTCATAAGAGCAACATTCTCACCTCTACCATTTCTCCATATAACCACACAAGCATACACTATATCCTTCAATCTATAGGATGCTAACTCTATACTCTCCTCCTCAGAAACATGTATAATCTTGGTAGTTTTCTTTATCTCATCTAAATAAAGTTGTGGGTCCTCTCCTGATTTTGACCCAAAGAACTCTGGCGAATTCATTCTCATGAAATCTCTAATTCAAGTTGCTGCTAAATCACCATTCTACTGAAGTGGGACTGCAGCCTGATTGTTGCCCTGAGAATTAGCAGTCACATCTTGGGACAACGCTTGAAAGGCAGCCCTAAACTCAGCATGGGATACATTCTCATTCAAAGGATTGGCGGGATAGAATGGCTGGTTATTATTTATGCAGGCATTAGCTTAACGAGGAGGCATATTCAACTATTACGTAAGAGCACGAGTTAAAAGAAGATAGAGATACTGTAAGCACAATAGATCATGAAAGAAAGAGATAATTTCCTAAGAACGTTTCATAGCCTCTTGCTCATAAATGTGGCGCGCTTCGCGCCCATGATCAGAACTCTATGTAACACAGCTTTTCTGACTCCCTAAGACTCTTAAAACCTTACGATCTGATACCAAGTAGTTAATGCCCCAAAACCTGGTCCCGAGATATCACACGATGCTCAAGACTATGAGTAGCCCTGTCTATCTTCTACTAAGTCTGAATTTCATAATAAAGGAAATATAAACATAAAAGTCATACTGAATGAGGAAACCATCTGAGATAGCTAAGAATAATATAAATATAATCTCTGAAAATCAATACTGTAAGTCTGAATAATATCTAGCAGTATGACAAGCCTCTACTACTAATAACTAGAGAGTCACTAGGACAAACCCCCAACTAATTCAAATTTTCTGAAAAGAATACTGAATCATATGAACTAATAAGCTGAAAATAATCTGAATGACTAAGTCCCCAAGCTATGAGGACTCACCAACTACCAGATGTAGATGGAGATGCTCGAACTACTCACGCTGCTGATACTGAGCACCTGAACCTACATTATGAGACAATGTAGTGTATAGACGTATATGTGGATTAGTACTTTAAGGATGTATTGAGTATATGGGGGTGAATGCATAAGTAAAACATTATCTCATCAATATAATTTTGTAAAACAATGAATGCTAAATGTAAATGACTCACATAAGCTGGAATATCTGAAATACTGAAATCTGAAATCATGAATAACAAATCATACTTTTAAATCCAGTGAGTCATAATATTTAGTTCTAAAAGTTGTACTGATGTTCTATCTGTAAATCATACTTTCTAAGTGTAGAAAAAGCTCACTTCTGAATCTGAAATCTGAAAGCTAAAGTCTATAGCTAATATCTTTCTGTAAAACATAATCTGAATAAACTGTAAGCCCTTACACTTGGTTTTCTAAAAGATTTTTTGTTAATCTTTTACTTTAACAAGCAGAGAGGTTCTTCTAATCGACATAAACCATGTGAGCTAACATGGAGTCCAACATTTTATTCCCCTATAGGGAAAACCTCATGATGGAGAAAGGTGTCATACTCTTACCAAGGAGTATAACCTAAGCTAAGTGATCACATCTATAACTGTCTCCCATATAGAATGGGAATAATCTCATAATCTGTACCTACATTGGCTACGTAGTTCTGTGGAAAATAGGGCACGCTAATTCCACACTTCTCGTAAGGTGCTAAATACCACTTTCTTTTATCTGTATGCTCACTCTATTGGAAATCCTATTTAAAAACTAGCATAAAGGTTTATTCTAAAACCAATTATGCATTTATCTGATTAAATCTGTAAATAAAGCTATTTTGATTTTTGTAATCTATAATAAATCTGTAAAGTGGATTCCAAAACCTATCTGTGGATCAAAAGATCAAAGCTTTATTAAAAATTTGTAAATTATATGATCATAAGATGCTTAAAGCATCATCTTTCTTGAAATATCAACATATAAACTTGCGCTTAATAACCCATGCATCAAGTTCATGTAAAAACATCATAAAGTTCATGCTTGACAATGAAAACAATGATAAATCATTTCAAAATCTGGAAATTGCTACAATAGGCATGAAAATAAATATGCAATTCATCTTTAAAATCTCTCATAAGCTCATAATCTTGAAAATAGCTATAATGGGTATAAACCCTAATTCAAAATTCATGTATAAACATTGAAACTTATATGAATTTGTAATTAAAAGCTTGGTTTTGGGCCCAAGGATGGTAGAAGATCCCTATTCATAAACCACACATACCTTGATAGATGATTTGATGAAGAAACTTGAATTATTGATTCCTAGTTGAGTTCTTGAAGATGAGTTCTTGATTATCTTGACTTGGGAATCCTTAATTTAAAGATTTCTTGGAGAAACAATGGTGGAATTTGACTTCTTTGAGAAGAAGCTTTGAGCTCTAGGGTTTTTGCTTTGAGAAAGAATGGACGAAAATAAGCATAAAGTGCTTAGAATGGGTTTAATCTCATGTTTTGGATGGATTGGGGGCTTGGGAATTGACCAAAATACCCCTTTTAATCTTTTAGTCAGAACTGGAAATTAAAGGATTTTTCCATTTTGTAGGCCATCGCAATGCGCCACTATCGTGGTGGCTCACTTGAAAATAATGAGTGGGAACTTAAAGTTCTACGCGATGCGCCCCCATTGCGGTACTCTATTGAAATGCCATTTTGGCCATCGGCACGATGCGCCACTATAGCGTTGGTCTTCTGGAATGCGACAATTGGGAAATTGAACCTCTTTGAGAGCGAGCTTATTGCGGACGTCCACTAAAAAATGACAATTATGAAATTTCCCTTCATCGTGATGTGGTGACTGCTCAGGTGGCACACTGCTTTACTAAAATCGTCATAATTTCTCAACCGAGTATCAGATTTTGGCGAATTTCATATCGACGGAAAGCTTATTCAATTTCTTACACAATGAAAGATCTAAATCTGGAAAATTTCACTTTCATTAAAAGTTATTCATTTTTAAAGCTCATTTTTAACATTCTAGGAACGAATTCAAGCTAAGAAAAAGTACAGGATATTACAATATCCGAGAGATTCACAGGCTGAGGAGGGACCTGTTGCTGTCTATTGGCAACTGGCTGACTGACAATAATGATAATAACAATAAGGATGATAATAATAATTAGGTTATGTTTTTTTAGCGTATGTATTTTTTAAATTTATATACGATCTACATACCTAATGTATTTTGTTTTTGTTTAATGAAAAATTTGTGTTGGGTAGAATTTGACTTTTTAATTCTTATTTGATTTTCATTCTATATATTTTTTCTTCTCAACATGTCGACAGTTGGCGGTAGGGATTGAGCGTTTGGAACAATTTTGAATCTAGTAGCAATAGCAAGAGTTTTGAGTTCTTTCAACATATAGACCATCTGTTGAAAAAGATTGGTCATGTGTTGGAACAACACAAACCAGTGGGAAGAACTGTATTGTGTTGTTCCAATAGATTACCCATCTATTGCAAAAGATTGGTCATCGGTTGGAGAAACACATTCCAGTTTGATGAACTGTATTGTGTTCTTCCTGCAAATGTCCATCTCTTGCAACAGATGGGTAGTTTGCTAAAAATAATTTTGTGGTCTGTTTTATTTAGTTCCTATTTTACCTTTTTTTTTTATTGATGCACAAGTTAATAAAAATGATATTTTATATAATAAATAATAATATTTACATTCACAATAATGAGTTAAAAATATCAATGTCCATAACAAAACACAAGTTTTACTATTACAATGATTATGGTGGATTACAATTCGAGAATGTAGTTCTTTTGTGGCCAACGTTCTTACATACGGAATACTTATTTTTTCTTGATGGAAATGATTCTCTAACTCCATCCTCCTCTTATATCGCCTTCTTCCTGATTCGATAGTGCTTGGATCAATATATGGAGGAGGTATTAATCTCCCCGAAAGCTCTACATGAACAACTCAAGATTCTTCGGGAGGCACTGGATTAATATTCTTACTATATGACATTATATATCTTTCCACCGAATAATTTGGAGATGAGCACTCATAAAGTTTAGTTTCATATTGTGCACCATATTGGGCTCGAAGCGTTGTCATCGCATGTGGACAGGGTATTTTGTTCAAGTCAAAAACTCTGCATGTACAAGATCTTGTTTGAAGATTGACCGTGGAAACATCACCATGACCGTCGATACTGAACTTATAATCTTTTATTTGATGAGCAAATAACCTATTCTCCAAACTAATGTCCGTTGATATTTTTTTCCTATTCAAGAACAAATCTGGTTCCTGCATACGTGAATTGTATATGCCTTTCGTGAAATAATTTGTCATAGTTATTGTTTATTTCATCAAATAGCACCACGATGGGAAATTCTCTTTTAATGCCATACAATGAATTCACTGATTCAACTATGTTTGACGTCATAATATTATACCTATAAAAAAATCACTTAGTACGACATCATACTAAACTTTTAACTCAAACAAGACATTAAATTCATAAGAATGTACCTATTTGCCGGACAAAATGTCCAGCTCCATCTCTCAAAAAGACAAGTACGAGATGTTCTGTTGCCTTGGGATGCATATCCATTATTTGATTGAAATGGTCAAAAAACTCATCTATATTATATGCTTTAGCTTCTCTATAAAAAGGGTCACAACTTTTTTGTTGTGAATGTTGTTTTGAATATTATCTCCAAGATCCTCATGCAACAACCAAAATGAGATGAAGTGTAGAAAATTGAACCCATCTTTGGGATACTTGGATGCCTATCCGAAATAAAATACAACTTTTCGGTATCTTCGATGAAGCATCACATTTTTTCAAAAAATATTCATACGAGGTACCACATTTCTTGTACCTACACAAAAAGAGACATAAAAAATGTGACTCTCGGCCTCCTGTCCCACCGCTGCTAGCAAAACTCCATTACACTTTCTCCTCAATAAAGTCCCGGCGATGGCTATGACATTTCTCAAATGTTGAAAACCAAGAATTCAAGCACCATAGGATACAAAAATGTACTTGTACCTTCCATTTTCATCAACATTCAATGTCGTCTTACTTTTGAGATTTGTGAACTTAAGCATGTAGTGGTAGGCATCAAGGACTACATACCCGTGCTCGTGTGTCCCCCTAACCAAGTCCTTGGAAATCCCCATGGACGTTTATATCTTCCCATAACTGAATGTAACACCTAATTTTATAAGAAGTTGATTGTCCATATCACTTGTATAAGGTCCTTTGCCATTGGAGAGTCTATTTAGGAAATATTGACTGAGGACCTTTGCCGTGGCGTGAGGATTTTGGATCGTAATGTACTTCAAACCACATGTGTGATACTTTTCATAAATATTAATAAAATATCTGTCAGAACTTAAGTATTTCTCAACCCTCAATGACCACTTGTAGTTCGAATTAGCACATCTAAAGGAAAAGACTTAGCTCAAAATTAATCACCTTCTTTAGTGTGAAATCGTTTTTCCAGAAATAAATAAATAAAGAAGTAGATAGTTCTTTCTTATCCTTTAATGATATTCCCTTGTAAAAGTTAGTCTAGTTATCTTGACGATTATCCGACTGTGTTGATTGATAAGAACTACCCACCGTATTGCTCGTAACTAAAAATCAAGAGGGGATGAATTAAAATTTTTCGTGAGTCGACTATTGAATCCTCATAGTAGACTTGCCTGTAGATCATTATACATAACAAATCAGATTAGATTTTAAATAAACAAGCAAGTAAATAACTAAATTTAAAGTATAAGACACAAAGATTTATCCTGGTTTGGAACACCAATGTGGTGCCTGCTTTTAGTCCCATGAGCTTTCAATGTTTCCTTAGATATTTCAATGTTGGGATCGAGTATAATGATGAGAAACAAGTTTTGAAGACTTATTTTGCTCCTCAGATCCTGTGACACAACTTTAGTTTGTATTAAAAGTTGACTCGATCCTATTCTTTATATAACAATTGTAAGATAAGGATTACACTTACAAAGCTTTGTGAGACTAAGATTGAGACAGTTTGAGGTTTCTCCTTGAAGTTGCATGTCTGCTTCAGCCTATTGTCTCTTCTTTTATAGTTTCTAGCTTCCTCTGTCATTACTACATGAAAGAAAACCCAAGAGATTTCTTCTCAATTAAGGATTTGAATTGATTCCTTGATTGAGGGATGTCACCATAAAGTATTTCCATATCAGATATGTCCATACTTTGTGCAACTTCTACAGCTATACATATCCATGTAGAGGTTGTGGTCTTCCTTCCTTTTTGTTCTAGTTCTTGATTGATTTGATTTGCCGTGATTTTGGGATTATGATCCTTCTTCTTTTTATTCAAATTCTTGATTGATTTTCTTGTCATACTCTTTAGATGTCATGGCCATGGATCTTTATGATTGGATGCCCTTCCATTTTTGGAGATGGCTCTCTTGCTAACTTCCATGTTGAATTAGCCTTCTTTGATCCTTTATATCCTTGTGTGAGATATCCTTCCATCATTAGAGATCTTGTAATATCTTGCAAAAGTCCACATATTAGTTTGTAATTATTAAAACTTGAATATAGGAGGCTAACAATCTCTCCCTTTTGATAATGACAAATAAGTATAAACATCAATTGACTTCCTTGCTGTCATGGTAGTCAGCGTGCTTCCCAAACTTGAAAATACTTCTGCTATTCCAGACTTTGTGAGTGTCAATCGACTCTTACTAATTGAAAGTCAACTTTCTCTCCTGACTTTTAGGAACTTCTGATGTTCTTGTCTTTCTTCTATTTTTGGCATTGTCAAAAAACACAAAACATCAAAAGTAAGACAGTGGACAAACAACTGAGATATAATCTTTAATTAGAAAGTTTTAGGAAAAACAAAAGTGTGGCAGTTAGGGTAAAAAATATCATCATACAACCTAGCAAAACAAGGGATAGGACCCTCTTTTGAATTTTAAAAAAAGACATCATTTACCACTTCTTGAAAAAGTAGGTCAGGGTATTATGCATATTGTTGCAGAAGGTGTCATATAATTTTTCAACGTTCTTGAAGAAAGAGGAGTAGGAATTCTGGATGGAAAAGGCTAGTTCATCATTGGAGGAGTGGACTTGGGTCTTGAGGGAATCTATACGAGTGAACACTCAATTGAACAACTTAATACTCTCCTGTTTGAACCCATCAAGAGCCAACCTAACTATACCTATGTCTGTGCTGGTGCTTTTACCAAGGTAGAGAAGTTTGGAAGTTGACTCCTACAATAGTACAACACCCTCTTCAACGGATTTTAAGTGATCTTTAATTTCCTCCAGTTCCTTCAATACAGTAGTCATTGGGTTAGAATCAATTTTGCTTACCTTAGAGAGTTCGTACTTTGCCCAGGCAGACTCGTTCTTACACCATTCATCTTCAACCAAGACAGATCCCATACTTGTAAAGGTTTTGGAATCATAAATATCAACAACTTCCACTGGAGAGTTAGTAAATAGATCAATTGAGTAGTACAAAAGAATTTGAGTAATAAGGAGACCATACAACAAACATACTGAGGCATGAACATCCACTGCACTCTCGAGCAAGTACTCACAGATCCAGGTTGACCTATTGATTTTGATCTTCTTAACCAAATATTACAACACAAAGACATCAGAACCAGTAATATTTCTAAGGGATCCTTTCCAGGGGATCAATATAGTAGCAATTATGTGGGCCATGATGCAAAACTAGAAGCATAGGGACAGGGGACCGAAATTGGTTGAAACAGAGTCAGGGTAAGACAAGAATCTTTTGGCTTCTTCAAAGCTGACCTCAAAATCATTGGGCCAGTTACCATTCATAAAACCAACTTCACCAGTGAACTTTGTATCAAAGGTATTTTTAAATAAAAAATCATTCATAATGATTCGTGCGCCAAGCACAAGAGTCTCAAGTTCCCCACTATCAGGGGAGAGGGAGATATTCGCATAAAATATACGGACCGAATTCTCATAAACTAGAAGTCCACAGAGACAAAAAAACTAGGGATAAATTTTGAAACGTAAAAAAGTGACTGCCGTTATAGAAGGAATCTTTCAATTGACCGAGATTGATAATGAATTCGGATACGATGGAGCGTTTTTTAAAGGCAGATAATTTATCTTTGTGAGAACATATCCAAAATTTATGCATGTTTTCTAACGAGAGGGAGATGAGAGAGTTTGGATGCGGTTTCTTGGTAGAGGGGGCTAGGCTGGAAGTTGGACGATGTCTTTTGATAAGAGTTGCTTGAGAGTCTAGCGAGGACTTGCCAGAGGACTCAGAGAGGAGAACAGGACTATTGGAGAGGGTTTTGGGAAGAAAATTGAACATGTTTTCCACTGAACGAGTTCTTGCAAAGAAGATGAGGGAGAAAATTTAAAAGGGCAAAGAGGGAGAAGAAGGGACGCTTAAGAGAATTAAAGAGAAAAGTGGGATATAGGCAACTGATGAAAGTGAAATAATGGAAGGGGGTGTTAGGAATGTAAAAGGATGAAGAAAAGGCAGTGGAAGCATGAAAATCGGTGAGAGTAATGATGACTTCCTTTTGAAAACCAAAATTTTGGTAAAAAGCTGATGAGGAAATTGTGAACAAATAATATAAAAAAATTCCCAAAAGTAAATATCATAATTCATTAATACTGATAATATCAAGTCTCTTTCCAAGGTAACAAAATCTGCCTTCTAACAAGAGTTTTGTAAAAATATCTGTCAGTTGATTTTTGGAGTTAACAAAGGTTAACGAAAAATTACCATTTTTTACATGATCCGGAATAAAATGATGCTTCATATCAATATGTTTGGCCCTAGAATGATGCACAGTATATTTAGATAAACTAATAGCACTGGTGTTATCACACATTATGGGAACAGATTCAAAAGAAAAATTAAAATCAAGTAGTCAATGCACAATCAATAAAATTTGAGTACCACAATTTCTAACAACTATGTATTTGGCTTCATTTATTGACAGGGTAATTGAGGTTTGCTTCTTATTGTGCCACGAAATTAGGGCATCACCAAGAATTTAACATATTCCACTAGTGTTTTTTATATCACTTTTATCACCTGCAAAGTCAACATCTGAATATCTAATTAAATCAAAATGGGAAGATCGAGGGTACTATAGTCCAATGTCTTGAGTTCCTATAAGGTATTGGATGATCCTTTTAATAGCAGTCAGATAGGACTATTTAGGAGTCGACTAGAACCTAGCACGATTGCATATGCTGAACATGATGTCTGATCGACTGGCGGTCAAATAGAGTAGTGAACCAGTCATTCCCCTATACATTTTTTTATCAACATCCTTTCTGAATGAGTCTGAATCAAGTCTTGAGGATGGACTCATTAGAGTTCCATAGGCCTTTTTTTTATCGAAATTTTTGATGAGCTCCTTCATGTACTTAGCTTGACTGATAAAGATATCTTTGGTAGTTTGTTTGATTTGTAATTCCAAAAACAACGTGAGTTCTCCCATAAAACTCATTTCAAATTCCCCTTTCATCAATTTAGCATAATACTCACACACAAAGATGTTAGAACTATAAAAAATGACATCATTAACATAAATTTGCACAATAGGAAGATTTGAATTAAGCTTCTGTATATATAGTAAGAAAGTACTCAACCTCTCACACCAGGCCTTTGTAGCTTGTTTGAGACCGTAGAGTGCTTATGATAATTTGAAAACATGATTTGGATTTACAAATCCCGTGGGTTGTTTTACAAAAACTTCCTCATGAATGAAACCATTTAAAATGGTGCTTTTGACATCCATTTGATATAACTTAAAACATTTAAAGACAACAAAAGCTAATAAAATTTGAATTGATTCTAACCTTGCCACAAGGGCGAAGGTTTCATTGTAATCAATACCTTTTTGTTGATAATAGCCTTGAGCTACAACTCTAGCATTGTTTCCGATAACCTTACCTTCTTCATTCAATTTGTTTCTGCAGACCCATCTAGTTCCAATTACTGAGCAGTTCTTGGGTATTTCAACCAACGTCCAATGTTAATTTAGATCAAGCTGATCCAATTCTTCCTTCATAGCTTCAACCTATCATTCTTTTTAATATCTTTATTGATATTCTTTGATTCAATTTGAGATACAAGGGCAACCGATTCTTGTTTTATTAATGATGCTCTCACTTTCTCCCTATCATCTAGATTTTCGATGATGAATTCATTCGGATAGCTAGCATCATTTTTCCATTCTCTTGGAACATTTGGTTTCAGTGTTTTTGATGTGGAAGACGACTCTAGAAGAGGTATACTCAACTTGCCTTGTGATGGATCAGAGGTTGTATTAGCATTTTCTCTATATTGTAGATCACTCACCTGTTCTTCATCAATACTTAAACTCATAGGAGGGTGATTGTATTCATCAGATACAATATGCATAAATTCTTCAACACATAAATTTCTTTTATTGCAAGCTTTGTAAGCACGACTAGTGGGAGAATACCCAAGGAAAATACCTTCTTCACTTTGTGGATAGAATTTTTCCCAAGTTATTCTTATCGCTGTTGGGAATAAAGTATCGATGTTGGGTGAATTTATGCATTCTAGTGTTGCTATTCTAGCCTTTTTAGCCTTGTTTTGAGGATGATTCATGTTCTTAATATTTTAATAATTATATAAATATGCATATAAGTGTCCATGTATGCGTTTACAATGTTTAAAGGTGTTTTCAAATGAGTTTTGATTCAAATTGATCATTTAGAGTTCAACCGAAAAAACTAGTACTACTAGCTTGAGCTAGGTGTTTGTCTAGTCTATCGTGTTGGGTTATAACATGTTTAATGAGTTACTAAGGTTGTTATTATGTATTTATATGTGAAACAACTTTTTGGTAATGTTAAAGGGTCAATTGGATGAAGAAACGAGCAGAAAAATTGAGTTAAAGATCAAAGTCGTGTTTCTAGTTTGTCGTGTTGGATGTTGTGTTGTTTTGAGCACTAAATTGTTGTGTTTAATGATATATGATGCTTGGTGAATATATATTTATGATATATTAAGGATATACAAGCTTCAAATCAAGTGGAAACAACCCAAAAAGGCTCGGAATGGCTTACCGAAAGCACAATATACAACTTGGACTCAATTTGGATACCTGGAATGTCCAGGGTGAGTTTAGGTGCGTGTAAAGCACTATAGATGCGTGCTACATACGAAAATACTCAGAAGGAACCTAAAACAGCATACACTTGCTATGGTCTCGCTTCGCGACCCTACTTAAGTCAAATGGACCTCGCGATGCGACCCTATTTCAAATATGGGCAAAACTGCAGATTTGAATCTTAGCCGGATTGGGACTACTTGGATACTATAAATACATCTTTGTAAACATTATTATTCACTTTTGGACATATTGGAGGATTAAAGAGGCTACCAAATCTTTTTTTTAGGGCTTATATTTCTTAAATTTAGTTTCTTTCATGGTTTGTATCATCAATCCAAGGGATTGGATGATGAATATTTCATAGAAGGCTAAAAGTCCTATTCGGGGTTAAGGCCACGTTCATGATTACTTTTGTTTTGAATTAAGTTTGTTAGTTTGCTTATCATTGTTGGTTATTTATTTATGTAACACGCCGAGTCTGGTACCCTGGACGCTACACGGTGCTAACAATCTCAAAGAACCACTAGATAACCCATGACTGGTACCTGCTGTGAGCACTGCATAATAGTAATACTGTGATAACAATATAACTGAGATAAATGCAGAAATCTGGCGAAAATCAGCCATAAGGTTCAAAATTGAATAGTATTGAATAAAACAATGTCTGAACAAGGTATAACAATACCAAAATTGGAATCAACTATCTGAAAAAGCCTTTAAACTGTCTGAATAAGGAGTTGATGGGACAAGTCCCCAACTAACTCACACTTCTAAAATAAACTAAGTACTGAAGTATTAAAATAATGAAATAATGAAATAATTATCTCCTCAAACTATGAGGACTCACCATTGACTCTGATTGCTGAGATCTGAACTGCTAAGGATGCTCTGGAGCTCGTGCGTCTAAACCTATGGTATAAAACACCATAGCGAAAAAGAAGAGTATGCATTAATATGTGTGAATGTACTAGTATACAAAGTGAGGTAGGCTGAATGCATAAGCTTATATGTATGATCTATAATTGACCGAGAACGTGAACATGACTACGTGAGAATACATGCATGAAGATATAACTGTATCTTAAGTCATAAAGATTCTAAATACTAATTTTACTGATAATATGGATACTGATAACTGATGTAACTGATAACTGATCTACTATTTATTGAATGACTGTGTCTGACAGTCCTTATTCCGATTGAACTGGTCGAGTTCCGTACTAAGCTGAGTGATTTTATCTGGCAGTCCTGAAATCTGTAGAACTATATGAGTTCTTTACTAAAGACTGAGACTGAGACTGTGGGAGGTAATCATCTAACAGACATGACCCTTTTTCTAAATAGATGTGGGGTCCAACCTGTAATCCCAGTTGGAAGGGTGTCAATATCGTGCCATGGTTAAGGACAACCTGAGAGTTACCCTCATCTATCAGGTACTCAAATAAGAATGGTGGGACACTCAACTGACAGGTTAAGCCACCTCATCAACCTTTAACTAGCAAGTTTGTTGTCTCAACCTACGCTGGCTACGTAGATCTGGAATGCAAGGACTACTTCTAGGGATCACACCCTCTACGGGCAGGTGAGCCCTCATCCTTAGGTTCACTCGGTGCTGAATCCTACTCCAAACTAGATAGACACTGAACTGAGAGTACTGGACTGAGTTCACTGAGTTTCGTTGACTTACGGAATACTACTGAATTCTGTTATCTGATTGAGTTTACTGGGGATTTAACTGAATACTGAATGGGACTAAGCTGAGTTTACTGAGCGTTCCTGAGTTCTGTAACTGATTGAGTTCTACTGATTATGATATGACTGAGATTATTTTAAAACTGACACTGGCTCTAGACAATCAACTAAATTATCAGGTATTAAATACCCTCAGGACTCGATAGTATAAAAATAATAAGACGTGACAACACTTGCATACTTGACAATAGTCAACAACTTATAATACAATGAATGAGGCATTTTATCAAGCATTTGAAGGTCATGAACTCTTACATGAATAGGAATGCACATTAGTGTGCCATAATTCATTCACTAAGGCCTTTCATCAAACACTTAGCATGCATTAACTTGTACATGAATGGGAGTTTCTTGTCAACATGCTATAATGGCACTATTTCATTCACATAGACATTTTGTCAAACATATGGGGAGCATGTTTTGGTCAACAATAATCAAGACATCTTATTACCATGATTACATCAATGAACTTGAAAATTTGAAGGGTTTATCATGAACATCATGTAAATCATCACATACTAGAATCAATTCTTGTAATTAGTAGTTTATAACATGAATCAAAATCCAACAACAACATGAACATGAAATTCAAGTGAAGTAAATCATGAGAACTCATAAAAATACAATCTTTGTATTTTGAAAAGAGATTCTTGGGCTTCATGGGTGAAAGGGACCCATGAATAAACACCTAACATACCTTAGAACGTAAATCCTTAAAGGTTCTTGGAGAAATTCTTGAGCCTTGTGCTTGAATTTTGAAACTAGGGTTTCTTGCTTTTGAGAGAGAATGATGAAATTCGGGGAATCTTGAGTGAATAATGATATATTTAGGTCATTTAGGGATTAATTTTGTTTTTGAGGCTGACCTGATTCATGGGAAATGTTTAAGTTTCCCTTGGTATTTAAAGTCCCATAATTGGAATACAAATTTAGGCCTCACCGCGATGCGGAGGCTGGGTCATCGCTATACTCACTACGACGCAGACCAATCGCGGTGAGCTACTGGATGGTGACAATTGCTGATTGGAGCCTTACCGCGATGCAGGACAATCTCCGTGAGCTACTAAAATTTGACAAATGCCGATATGGCCTTCAGTGCGATGCGATGGACTGATCATCACAATACTCACTGTGATGAGGCCTAATCGCGGTGAGCCACTGTTTCTAAAATTTTCATGCGATCCAATTCTCGTCAAAAAATTCTAAAACTTACCCGAGACATGCTATTTTTATTCCTGAATAGAAATCAACTTAGACATTAACTCTCCGAGGCCGGTAAGGTCATAAATAAATTCATTGAAGTTCGAAGGCCCTAGAAAAGACTAAGTCCTCATACTTAGCTGAAATTTTCCTAAGTCGGGGACCCCTTACAAGCCTTAACGAGCTGAGTTAAGCATAAAATTTTGTGGGGACTTACAGTTTATTCTTGTTTTAACTATTTTACGGATTCATGGCCCTTAGAATACATCAATTGTCAACCTTGTGAACTCGGGAGTTGGAATAGGCAGATAGAACAAGGGAATAAGCAAAGTATGGTTGTGGTTTCTTTATAAAATAAGAGACTTGAATTAGTATCTAGGACAGGGGTGTACTTAGATGCCTTACTTTATTCATAAGTAGGATGACATTTGTAAAGAACTTTAGTGAACTAATACATCTCCGCTCAATGATGTAGTTGAAAGGTTCAACTTAGGTAAAGGATTAGAGGTTGGGAAACCGTAATCGTGCAATTAACCCTACGAATCAACAATAAAGATAAGCAAGTTAACGAATGAAGTTCAATAACATAGTAGGATTGTTCGTAGGCCTTAACCCTGGGCTTCTATCCATGATTGTCCAAAGTCATTATTTTTGCGCATTAGTTTTGTTTCTTCTTAGTTTATTTTCAATTATAAAACTCTATTTGCTACTCTCCTCAATTGGTTGAACTAGAATTAGATAGGTGACCAACGCAAGTCCTTGAGAGATCGATACTTGGGCTTCTTTGAAGCTACTTTACTACTTGATAAGACTACGTACACTTGCGTGTGCGCTTGGGCGCTGTCAAGTATTTGCACCCAAAAGGATGGAAGTAGATGATGTTGGGCTTGTTTTCTCTCCAGAGTTCATAAGGCGTCTGTTGACACCCAATTTTCTCTCTCCATGCTCAAAATTAACGTCTTCAGTCTCTCTGATCGTTAAAGGGCACAAAACACAATTTTCACATATTTTTTTTACAATTCTTAATCATCCTTACTTTAGGATTTTTATAATATTTTTACTTATCATAATTTATTAATAATTCTCTGTATATTAGAATTTTTTATCAATTCATTATCGTTTTAATATTTTTACAATCATCTGCACACATACACGATATGACGTCTCATTTTTATAAAATTTTCAAATTAATTATATTTTTTTTAATATTTTCAACATTCTTTACATTTTTTCATAATTACAAATCGATTTCTACATTTTGCACAGTCTGTAAATGATGAGTCGGGTCAATTATTTTAATACACAATGCAATAGTTTGATGTCTTATCATATCTGAAAATAACCATCAAATAATGTCTTTGTCATATCCGATAACAACCACATAATAATGTCTTGTCACATCTGACAATGATGACTCAATGACAACACCCTTTGAACAATAACTTTTTTCGTTGGTCAAAAGGATGAAAATTCTTTGGTCACTACCCTAAGAAACAAAAGGTGTGCTATTATAAAATAGGAGGGACATCTTTTTATTCATTGGACAATAAGATGTACCATTTTTTATTATAAATAAGTGGTGGGGGGTCAATATCCTTGGGCACAATTCACCCACACCCACATTCACAATACACACACCCACACGTATTTTTTTCCTTTCTTTCCCAAAATACGCATAATACACACAAAAATAAAAAAAATACACACACGCGCCTCTCTATATCTTTACTACCATCACTGCCAAAGCTTCGGTGATTGGGCTCCGGCCATCACCACTATACGACCTCTCTTTTCTTTTCTTCCCTATAACCGATCACCAAGAAACCACCACACGCCATCCTCTTTTCTCTTTCTCCTCTCCAGCCAGCGAAAACCGTCAGAATCATCACCGGATGGCCGACAACCATCAGCCCACATTGGTGAGCCGCCATCTCTCTCACGTTCCAGCCGGAATCCCAATAACCACCAATAAAACTGCACACTAGCCCCTGATCCAACAAACACCATCACTTACTGCCGCTTTCCCTTTTTGCTATTTCTTCGCCGAAATTAATGACCAGCAATGCTCCCGCCACCGCTTCTACCTCTTTTTCCCCTTTTCTGCCACTGTACACCGGAAAATGGGTCTGATATGGTCATCTTTTTATTTTTCTGGCATTTCTCGGGCAAAAACCTTTGAAGCAACGCCACCACTCATCACCCCTTCATCTTAATGTATTTTGTAAATATATTTTTTGATATTATTTAGCTGGAGTTGTACATTTTCGGTGAATTTTCTGGATTCCGAAGTTTGCTTATGCATTTGGGCATATGCTTTCAAATTTTGTGCTACTTTTATTTGTTTCTATACTGCTGACATATTTTGTTGGACTGCTCTACTGATCTAGGGTCAATTTTTGACTGAGAAAATTTAATTCGGTGCTTGTTTTGCTTAACTGTTGATTGGCTGATTTTGGACTGTTTTGGGTGTTTACTTCATCATTTATTACACTGATAATGAAATAAATACATGGCCGATGACAATATCTTTTTGTCGAATTTTTGAGGTCACCCATTACAAAAGGCAGACTTTATTTTCTCAAAATTTATAATCTTATATCAAGGGTCAATACTTGGCCGATGAAGAAATTCTCCATAGGATTTTCAAAGCCACCCCATGATAAAAGACGGACTTTATTTTCTAAAGTTTATTTATTTTATATCAAAATAAATACATAACCGATGAACAAATTCTCTGTCGATTTTCGAGGCCTTCTCCAAATAAAAGACGGACATTATGTATACAAATAAGTAACAAAAATAAATAAATTTGAACGATGATGAGATCTTTATAAAATCACGACAACACAAAGGCTTGTACTATTTGTACCTTGGCAAGACAATTTAGGATGGCTGATAAATCGAGCAACCACTTCGTAGCCATGTCGTATCTAAAACTTAACCCGATCCCACACTTTAACAAAAAATTCTGTTTTTATATATATTTGTATACATAGATGCACATACATAGTTCTTAATCAATTTGAATTACTTACGTATTTGTGCAGTTTGAGAACACTTGTAAAAAATAGTATTCAAAAAGAAACTTTGAATTCTATGTTTTATATTTTGCATTACTGCAGTTGTACAAATATCATATATAGTGAAAACTTTATTTTTGAGGATTGGACGGGGATGTTCTTTATTCACATAACTCTCATATTTTGGAAAAACTTAGGCCGTTAATACTTACGAAGAAATTAAATTGATTTAAATATTGATTAATTAATTTCCACGTTAATAGTTATAAATATTGTATAGTTTTGCTCTAAAATGAATCTATCGTGATTTTGGTCAAGCAAAATTATTATTCAAAATTTCTTTTCCTTTTTATAACACATAAATGATACCTTTTCATACATTACAAAGTATTCTTTTTTTCATACATATTTTATACATTTTTACACGTACCTTTACATATTTTTTGTGCGCATAGATTTTATTTATACACTTGATATACATACACCTTTTACAGTCCAAAAAATAATTTTTACTCCTCTCTCTTTGATAAATTTAGTCTAGCCGAGTACCACATTGTTGGATCCTGAAGGGTGCCTAACACCTTTCCTATGGGATAATTTGAACCCTTACCTAGAATTTCAATTGATTTTTGCAGACTAAAAAACATTAGTCGAACGTGTTAATAGATAGGTTTTTTTATTTTCCTGTAAAAATTAGGTGGCGACTCTGTAAAGAAATTCAATTCTTTTAGAGTCCACAAGTCATGTTTTTTTTAACCTTGATAAAAAATAGGGCATGACAGAATGACGGTTTTGCTGGGGAATAACAGTAGGTTCTAACCATGATAGACTCAATTTTTTAATTGAGGGAGGTATTGGTACATTTTGCATTTGTATATTCTTTGATTCTTTACCTGTTTCATATTGCAAATCATGTAGGTTTGTTCATAAATTCTTTACATTATTTGCACAAATTAATTTTGCTTGCCTTATCAATTCTTTTATTCATTACTTGTTTAATACACTATATCTGTACATTATAAAAACTACTACACATTATTTTTACTTCATTTAATCATAAATCACAATTTCATTGAGTCTTGGTCGTACACAATTCACACACTAAAGACGTGAGTGGTGTACTGCACTCCTCCGAACCTTCTTTGGATTTCTTAGTTTCAGAATTGGTGCATTTAGTTTAGTGTGCCTTTTTCATAATTATTCAGTCATACACTCAACCATTTAGAAAAATTTATATACTAGAAATAGATCACGCCATGTACAAACTCACAGATTGTTTGAACTATATTTTGACCTGATTTTTATCCTGACAAGATACATAGGCAGCCCCGTATTAGGGTTCGGTCTCTTCACTGATTCAGAATAATTTCTCCGCTATTAAAACTGGGGTGATTTTCTGAAATAGTTCAAAGACGCTCTCCAAAGGTCTTCAAAGAGCGCAAATAAATAACTCCTTAAAATCTAAATCTCAATAGCTTTAGTGCCTAACTGGCCTACCTCGAATACCTCACCCTCTTTTGATTCAAGAACTCCTAGCTTCTTCTTTCGAAGGTCGTAATCATTAAATTTATGATATGTCGATCCTGTAATGCCCCAAATCTCGTACCCAGAATGCTACATGGTGCTAACAATCCTGAAGGACCACTAGCTAACCCATGACTGATATTTATAATTGAGCACTGCATAATATACTGTATAAATGTGGAATAAAAGGCTGAAAGGCCATAAGGATCAAATATCCGATAAAACATAACATCTGGAAATACGGTATAACAATACCAAAATAACTAAAATAATTATCTGAACATGCTAGTCTGAAAGCCTCTAAATTGTTTGAATAAGGAGTTGATGGGACATATCCCCAACTAACTCCACTGCTGAAATAAACTAAGTACTTAAAGAATGAAATAATCAAATAATAGCATCCTCGAATGATAAGGACTCACAGCTAGTCTGTCTGCTGAATGTCTAATCTACTAAGGATGCTCTGGATCTCGTGCTTCTGAACCTATGGTATAAAAACACCATAGCGCAAGATAAAAGTATATGTCAGTACGAGGGAATATACTGGTATGCAAGTGAGGTAGGCTGAATGCATGGGTTTATGTGCATGAAGAATACTAACTGACTGAATAACATGAGTGTGAGAATACATGCATGAATACGTAACTGTAACTGAAATCATGACAATACTAATTACTGAGTCTGAGTACTGATACCATGGATTTCTGATAACTGATATAACTGATACTGAGTGACTATGCCTTACAGTTTAGATTCTGGTGAAACTAGCTGAGTTTCGTACTGAGCTGAGTGACTGTATCTGACAGTCCTGAAATTTGTAGAATTATCTGAGTTCTATTACTGAGACTAAAACTAAGACTGTAGAAAGGTAGTCATCTAACTAATATGACCCTAATGAGTTATTCTAGATGAGTTTGGTGTCCAATCTGTAACCCCAATTGGAAGGGTGTCAATACTGTACCACTGGTAAGGATAAGCTATCAGTGACCTTCGTCTGACAGTGTACCCATATGAGAGCAGTGGGACCCTCATCTGATAGTGTTAATCCACCTCATCAACCCTTAACTGTCAGTGTTGATGTCTCTACCTATGCTGTCTACATAGTTCTGGAACACAAGGATTACTTCTAAGAATCACACCCTCTGCTGGCAATGTGTGTTCTCATCCTTGGGTTCGCTCGGTGCTAAATCCTACTCCCAACTGAATAGACACTGAACTGATCAGACTAAATTGAACTGGACTAAGTTTACTGAGTTTTTTTGACTAAAAAAATACTACTGAGATTTGACAACTGACTGAGATTACTGAGATTTACTGAACTGATACTGAATTTACTAAGTTTTCTTGAGTTATGTAATTGACTGAATTCTACTGATCATGGCTTGACTGAGATTATCTTTAAAATTGACACATGTATCTAGGCACACAACTAAATTGTCGGGTACAGGTACCCCCAGAACTCGATAACATGAAACTAGCAAGACACGACACTTCTTGTACATAGGACTAAAATCCACAAATCATAATACAATCATTGGGGAAAATCATGAGGAACTTGATATTCATAATCTTGTACATGTAGAGGAATGCATTCAAATATATCATGGTTTTTTCAATTCTAGTATCATGGGCATTCCATAAAAAAAAAAAATTGCAATGCATAACAATAGCATTAGAGTCATTTGAACTTAAGAGTTAAGCATGGATTCATCATTTGGGTTCTATTGAGTCATAAGGAATCTATTTTGTCAAACACCTAGAATGCATAACTTAGGGCATAGGTATAATCATCAAATTAATACATCATAGTTTCACAAACATCTCAATTGATAGGTTTTTAAGTCACATGCCAACATAGATTCATGAAAACATCTTAAAGATTCCAACTTGGGAATCACACAACAACATCAACATGCTTATAATCAAGCCACAACATATACATCATAATTTATAATTTAAAATTGAATTCTTGGGCTTCATGGATGAAAGAAATCCATGAATGAACACTTGACATACCTTAATTCTTGAATTGGGGAAGATTGACGGTTAAATCTTTGAGAATTAAAGTTTGACTTGAAAAACCTAAAGTTGTTCTTGAGAGAATTTGAGAGAATTTGGGTGTATGTTGGTGAATTTAGGGCTGAATTAAGTGTTTAGGATGTTTTTGATGTGAGCCAAAAGACCCAATTGCCCTCAAATTCGCGGATTTTAAAAGATGAAAGTTCCAGATGCGGGGAGTAGAGCGTGCGTCGCATGCTATATCGCATGCCCTGGGATATGAATTGGAGCGTGCGGCGCATGCTTATCTCATGCTGCCACTGGTTTGAAATCCAAACATGCCCTAAACGGATTTCGAAAATTCTAAAACTCACCCAATATGTACTATTGACTTGCCCCATCATGACGCAACTTGAAAATAAAATATTGAAGGTCAGGAAAGTCGTCAAATAAATCCCCGAAGTTTGGAGGCTTAAAATGAGACTAAGTCTTTTACATTTAGCTAAAATATTTTAAGTGTTGGAGCATTATTAAGCTTTAAGAGGCTGAATTTGACTTAGACTTTTACGGGGTCTTACAGATCCTTACCTTCAAAAGCAAGGGTTCAACACCCTTTCAATCATAATAATTCTACCAACTACATCAAAATAAGAGCATGACTTCTTCAATTCCTGACATTCCCAACCTTGTCGACATATTGAAGTAGTTTCAAAACGCTTCTCTTGCTTGAAATCCATCCTCTCGATCATTTGATCGAAATAATTTTGATGCTACAAGAAATTCCTTTCTAATTGTTTTTCACATTGTTTTTAAGAATGACCACCACTTTTTACAATCATACATGTCACATAAAAATTCATGAATTTAACTGTAATATGCAAACCTGATTCTTGTTTTCACAAGATACGTAGGCAACCCTCATACAAGTTCGTTCCCTTTTTTTTACTAAATAAATAAAAATTAGAATTTTGATTTAGTTGGTAACAACACAGTTAGGAGTGTGCATGATAAAGAACATGATGACGAGGACCGATTTCACGGTAAACTATAGATTCTTTTGATACCTCTTAGTCAAACCTGAGTAACACTTGAAAAATTTTCTTGCATACATTTAAGACAAGAACGAAGCCAACCTCATCGTTTCAAGTGCATTGTGTGGTGAGATTTAGATTTGTTCATTGGATTGCATTGTTGATCTAGAACTTGGCCTAAATTTCTTTTGAGGCAAAATTCTGAGTTACACTTGGTTTGGGAAAGGATTATAGGCCTTCTTTGACCTGATTGTGCCTTCCATAGCCCACCAAATGACATTAATCCCTAGAATTTCTCCCTTTGATTCTAAAACCTTTTCTTTGGCTAACCACATTTGAGCCTATACCTTTTGAGTGCTTACATACACTATCTCTCTCTTGGCCTACCTCCTTGAGCGTACTAAATTCGTGCAAGTTACGAATGAAGATTCAAGATAAAAGGCACCAAAGGCAAAGAACATATAGCCACAGAAGAACAAAAACAAAAGAAAACTTCAAAGAAGAAGGAGCAAAAATCCCTGCACAAAGAATAAAAAAGAGATAACTCTGGTAAAGATTGTCAACTGTCATAAAAAAAAGATAAGAAAAAATTCATTTATTGAAAAGAAAGGGGGAAAAACTCCAACACAAGATTTAAAAGAAGTCGAAGCACCTACAAAACAAGGGTTAATGAAGAACAAAAAAGAAGATCGAGCATCAAAGTGCAACAGAGGTCGATACAATACAATGCTTATTGAGGAATTAGTCACTTTTATCTCAAATATCATCCTACCCAACCCTAATCCGACATTACAAGTCGATAAAAAGTCCTACAAGATCTTATTCTATATGTTCTCACATTAGTGGATACTTACATGAAGTCCAAGACTATGGTATCACAATTGCATTCATTGAACTTCCTTCTAAGTGTGAGTGTATATCAATGGACGTCTCTAAATTAAAAAAAATACTATGTGAAAATGAGATATTCTTTCTAGAGAAGACACTTGAAACGTGAGAGTAGGCACAATTCAAAATCTTTGTTTGAATTAAGAAGAATAACTCTTGTCGATACTTAGGTATGTCTGAGGTAGTACTTGAAACTATAGGAGTTACCCTGAAGTCAATCTCGGTTAGCTGGAAGAGATGGGGGAATTCTTATACACACTACTAATGTTTGGTACCAACTGAAGTCAAGATACGATTATGCCTTCTTCACTCTCTATCATTTCTCACAAAGAAAAAACACAAAATAATTTTCTGCCTTCTTTATGCTTCATTTCTCACAAAGAAAATACAAAACAACTTTCTATATTTTTCACCTTTCAACATTTTTTATAAAGCAAGTTACTGCACTTTTTACAAAGAAAATACAAAAAAAATTCTTTCTCATGACACTCACCTTCACATACATGCATTGCACTCTTTCATTCAAGTCGCCTACCTCCAAATACAGGCAATATACCTTTTTTTTCAAGCTCTTGCATTCAAACACAAACCATCTTCTTTTCTATTAGGTGTTCTCTTTTTAATTTAGGTATCTTACATTTTCATAGCTCCACCAGTAGAGAGGATATTACCTTTCAAGTATCCCTGCCAGTTGAGAGGCAACTACTTTTTCATATCCCCATCAGTCGAGAGGCTATTACCTTTCAAAGCCCCACCAGTCGACGGGATTTTACATTTTCATAGCCCCACCAGTTGAGAGGCTATTACCTTTTAAAGCCCCGCCAGTCAAGAGGTTTTTACATTTTCATAGACCCATCAGTCGAGAGGCTATTACCTTTCAAAGCGCCACCATTCGAGAGGCTTTTACATTTCCATAGCCCCGCCAGTTGAAAGATTATCACCTTTCAACAACCCCACCAATCGAGAGGCTTTTACATTTCCATGACCCTATTAGTTGAGAGGCTATAACCTTTCAACAACCCATCTAGTCGAGAGTCTTTTACATTTCCATAGCCCCGCCAGTCGAGAGACTATCACCTTTCAATTGCCCCTCCAGTCGAGAGGCTTTTATATTTCTATATCCCCGCCAGTCGAGAGGCTTTTACATTTCTGTAGCCCTTCCAGTCGAGAGTATATTACCTTTTAATAGCCCCTTCAGTCAAAAGTCTATTACCTTTCAATAGACCTGCCAGTCAAGAGACTTTTACATTTCCATAGCCCCACCAGTCGAGAGGCTATCACCTTTCAATAGACCTGCCAGTCGAGAGGCTTTTACATTTTCTTAGCCCCGTCATTCGAGAGTCTATTACTTTTCAATAGCCCCGCCAGTCGAGATACTTTTACATTTTTATAGCCCTATCAGTCGAGAGGCTATCACCTTTCCATAGATCCGCCAGACAAGAGGCTTTTACATTTCCATAGCCCCACCAGTCGAGAGGCTATTACCTTCCAATTGCTCCACCGGTCGAGAGCCTTACATTTTCATAGCCCCACTAATTGAGAGGATATTACCTTTTATATGCTTCTCTTCTAGTCGAGAACTCCTTTTTCAATGGCCCCACCAATCGATAGGCTATTGCCTTTCAATCGCTCTGCCAGTCGAGAGCTCTTTATTTCAATAGCCCCATCAGTCGAGAGGTTGTTACCTTCCAGTTGTTCCACCAATAGTGGGGCCATTAGAATTCAATCACCTTACTAGTTGATGACCCTAGTCTTCATAGACAATTGAGGACGAACATTATCATTAGTCTTCATAGAGAATTAGAGATATCATGCACTAAAACAACAGAGGACTTTATCACAATCAAAATCTGTCTCCATAGACAATTGGAGATCTCATCAAGTCTTCATATATAATCGAAGACATCATTCATCACATAGTATCCGTAGACAACCGGAGAAAACAATCAATACCAACCTCCACAGAAAATTGGAGATGTTATGCACCAATCTTCGTAATTAATTAAAGAAAACATCATTCATCACATAGTCTTCATAAACAATCGGAGACGACAATCAAAGTCAGTGTCCATATAAAAATTGAGATGTGATGCATCAAGTCTTCGAAAACAATCGATGAAATTATCATTCATCACACTGTCTCTGTAGACAATCGGAGATGAAAATCAACATCAATCTTCGTAAACAGTCAGAGATCTTTCTTTCATCACATAGTCTTCATAGAAAATTGGTGACATCTTCACATCAGTCTCCATAGAGAATCAAAGACGACATTCATTCACAAGTTCCCATAAACAATCGAAGAAGTTATTTCATCTTTAAGTCTCTGTAGACAATTGGAGACATCATGTGTCCTTTTAATTAAGAACAATAACACATTTTTTCAAATCCCATATAGCATACACTGGGGTAAATTTTGTGAACTACCTTAAAATTTTTCCATTTCCTCATCTCGAACTACATTGACCTTATTCTCGTGACACTCGAGATATGTAGGAAGCTATATGAAGATTTTGGTCATCACAGCCCTACAATCATTATTTCTCCCCACCAAGTACAAAATCTGGCATATCTAGCATCTCACAGCTCGATACTGGGATAATTTCCGAAGGAGCATCGAGAATATGTGAACACTTCCATTCCCGAATAGTCCTCCTCTCAATAATTATTATAAGTAATCACTCTCCCTAATAACAAGGCAAGAGTCAATCTACCTATTATTTTGAAATACACCCGACCTGATCCTCATGTAACTCGAGGTATGTAGGCAACTCTAAATTAGAGTTCGGTTGAATTTTCATCAAAATTATTTTTGTCGAGCAAAATTGGCTACATGTCAACGTTTTCATTTGAAGAATTCTACATCTTCCTCAAATAAAAAGGGGCAACTATTGACATCCAATTTTTACTCTTCGTACTCAAAATTAATGTCTTCAGGCTTTCTAATCGCTAAAGGGCATGAAACATAATTTTCACATATCTTTTACAATTCTTAATCATCCTTACTTTAGGATTTTTGTCATATTTTTACTTATCATAATTTATTAATAATTTTTTATATAATAGATTTTTTTTATTAATTCATTATTGTTTTAACATTTTTACAATCATCTGCACACGTACACGACGTGACGTCATATTTTATAACATTTTCAAATTAATTACATTTTTTCAACATTTTCAACATTCTTTACATTTTTCATAATTACAAATCAATTTCTACATTTTGCACAGTCTGCAAATGCTGAGTCGAGTAATTATTTTAATACATAATGCAATAGTTTGATGTCTTGTCACATTTAACAATGACCACACAATAATGTCTTATCAAATCCGACAACGACCACACAGTAATTTCTTGATACATCTGACAATAACAACTCAATGACACCACCCTTTGGACAATAACTTTGTCTATTGGTCAAAAAAATGAAAATCCTTTGGTCGCTACCCTAAAGACCAAAGGGTATGATATTATAAAAAAAGAGGGGTATCTTTTTATCCATTGGACAATAAGATATACCATTTTTTATTATAAATAAGTGGTGGGGGGTCAATATCTTTGGATACAATTCACACACACGTGTATTGTTTTCTTTCTTTCCCAACACACACAAAATACACACACGCACCTCTTTGTTTCTCTCTCTCTATATTTTTATTGTCGGAGCTCTGGCGAATAAGATCCGACCATCACCATTATAGGCCTCTCTTTCCTTTTCTTCCCCATCGCTGACCACCAAGAAACCACCATGCATTATCCTCCTTTTTCTTTCTTCTCTCCAACCGACGAAAACCATCGAAATCATCACCGAATATCTAAAAACCATCATCCCATGCCGGTGAGAGCCATCTCCCTCACGTTCTAGCCGAAATCCCAACAACCACCAATAAAATCACACACCATCCCTTGTTCCAACAAACACCGTCACTTACTTTCCCTTTACCTTTTCTCTTTTCACTCTTTCTTCACCGGAATTAATGATCGACGAAGCGCCTGCCGCTGCAGCTAACCTTTTTTCCCTTTTCCGCCACTATCCGCCAGAAAATGGGCCAGATCTGGTCGTCTTTTTATTTTTGCGGCATTGCTCAGGCAAAAGTTGTTGAAGAAACACAACCACTCGTCTATCCTTCGTCTTAATGTATTTTGTAAATATATTTTTTGATATTATTTAGATAGAGTTGTACATTTTCAGCGAATTTCATGAATTCCGGTATTTGTTTATGCATTTAGACATATGCTTTTAATTTTTGAGCTACTTTTATTTATTTTTGTACTTCTGACATATTTTGTTGGACTGCTTCGCTGATTTAGGGTCGATTTTTGAATGAGAAAATTTAATTCGGTGCTTGTTTTGTTTAGCTATTTATTTAATGATTTTGGATGTTTACATCATCATTTATTATAGAGATAATAAAATAAATACATGGCCAATGACAATATCTCTCCATTTACAAAAGACAAATTCTATTATCTCAAATTTATTGTCTTATATCCAAGTCCAATACATGGCTGATGACAATATATTTCTATTGGATTTTTGAGGTCACTCTGTTGCAAAAGACGGAATTTATTTGCTCAATATTTATTAATTTATATCAAGGGCCAATACTTGGACGATGAACAAATTCTTCGTCAAATTTTCGAGGCCACCCCATTACAAAAGACGGACTTTATTTTCTCAATTTATTTATTTCATATCAAAATAAATACATAGCCGATGAACAAATTCTCAGTCAATTTTCGAGGACTTCTTCAAATAAAATACAGACATTACATATACAAATACGTAACAAAAATAAATAAATTTGGGAGATGAGGATATCCTTATAACATCACGATAACACACAGGCTTTTACATTTTGTACCTTGGCAATACGATTTAGGATCGCTGATAAATCGACCAACCACTTCGTAGCCATGTTGTATCTAAAACTTAATCTGACCTCACACTTTAACAAAAAATTCTATTTTTATATATATTTGTAGACATATATGCACATACATAGTTCTTAATCTATTTGAATTACTAACATATTTGTACAGTTCGAGAACACTCGTAAAAAATAGCATTCAAAAAGAGACTTTGAATTCTACGTTTTATATTTTGCATTACTACAGTTGTACAAATATCATATATAGTGAAAACTTTATTTTTGAGGATTGGACGGGGATGTTCTTTATTCACATAACTCTCATATTTTGGAAAAACTTAGGCCGTTAATACTTACGAAGAAATTAAATTGATTTAAATATTGATTAATTAATTTCCGCGTCGATATTTATAAATATTGTGTAGTTTTCCTCTAAAATGAATCTTTATTTTTCTTCTCGTGATTTTGGTCAAGCATAATTATTATTCAAAATTACTTTTCCTTTTTAAAACACATAAAAGATACTTTTTTCATATATTACAAAGTATTCTTTTTTTCATACATATTTTGTACATTTTTACATGTACCTTTACATATTCTTTGTGTGCATAGATTTTATTTATCCACTTGAAGGGTGTCTAACACCTTCCCTTTGAGATAATTTGAACCCTTACCTAGAATTTCAATTAGTTTTTGCAGACTAAAAAATAATAGTCGAACATGTTAATAAATAGGTTTCCTTATTTTTCTTTAAAAATTAGGTAGCAATTCTGTACAAAAATTTAATTCTTTTAGAGTCCACAAGTCATGTTTTATTTAACCTTGATAAAAAAAATAGGGCATGACAACATCTTTTTTGGAATAGGTCGGATCATCCATCTGTTGATGATGTGACATGTTGTGCCTCCTGCTTTCGCCCAAAAGTGATCTTGGAGATTATGTTCTAGCAGCAGAGTCCTGACAATTTCCTGGAGAGACCGATTCTTTTGCTCTACTACACCATTTTGCTGAGGAGATCTAGGTGATGAGAAGTTCTGAGAGTACCCGTTCTGAGAACAGTACTCCTCAAATGCCTTGATTTTAAATTCTTCTCTGTGATTGTTGTGAACATAAGTGATGAAGTGTCCAACTTTTCTTTGTACCTTTCTACAAATGATCTCAAAGTTTGTGAAAGCATCGTGTTTATGAGCACAAAACATTACCCAAGTAAAACGTGAGTAATCATCAACTATAATGAGAACAAATCCATTTCCACCAACATTTGGGGTCTTGATGGGGATAAACAGATCCATGCGGATTGTTTAAAGAGGTTTGGTAGTAAAGATAATGTCTTTGACTTTGAATGGCGTCCGAGTTTGTTTACCCAATTGGAAGGCATCACAGATGTGATCCTTTTCAAACTTGAGCTTAGGTAGACCCTTCACCAATTCCAATCTGGACAATTTCTCAATGATATACATACTAGCATGCCTAAACTTTCTGTACCACAACCAAATATTATTGATTTGCACAATGAGGTAAGTTAAGGTAGCAAAGTTAGGGTTATTTAAAACATAAATATTATCAACGCATTCATTGATGAGATATATGTCTCTTTTGTCGTGTTTGATAAAGCAACTTTCAGGTTTGAAGGAGACTCCAAATCCAACACCACATAGCTGACTGATACTAAGCAAGTTATGCTTGAGGCCATCTACCAAATACACTTCAGTAAACTCATATGAGGAGCTGATCTTTACTGAGCCAAATCCGATGACGTTGCCTCTAGCATTGTCACCGAATCTGACTGATCCTCCATCTATTTTCGCTAAGGAACAAAAATTTTATTTCTTTCTGGTCAATTGTCTATAACACACACTATCAATGGCCCATATTTTATACTTATAACTATTGCAGGCATGTTCCTGTAAAATAAGAAAATCAATTTTGTTTAGGTACCTAAGTGGCCTTGGGTCCTTGAGGGTTAGATGTGCTTCCTTTTGGCCTCCAAACTCACACACTTTTAGGCTTACACCTGCAGTTGTAGGATTTGTGCCCTTTCTGTCCACAGATAAAGCATATAGGTCCTCGAGAAAAGAAAGAGGTTTTGGCTAATTTAAACAATTCTGATGAGGAATTTGAGTTGTTTTTAAAGAGTTTGATCTAAAAAACCTGTGACTTGGTGATTTTTTGATGCTATTCAATTTCATTTTTACATCATCAAGCTATTCGTGAAGTAAGTCATTTTCAATTTGACAAGCTTCAATTTCTATTTGATAGTTTCTTTGTTCCTCTTTGAGTTCTTATTTAAATTGAGCTTCACAACTTTTATTCTCTTGAGCAAGTTCATTATATTCATTTATAACTTTTTAAAGATCGTCAGTTATCACATCTAAATTAGATTCAAGGATATTGCAGTTATGATAGTCATGTGGTCTTACCTCGCTAGATTTACCTTTTGCCATGAAGCACATGTTAGCAACTTCTGTCTCTTCTTTAGTTTCATCTTTATCACTCGAAGCACCAAATTTTTTATTCTTCCTAAATGGTTTTCTTCTTAATTCAGGATAGTTTTATTTGAATTGGCGAGGCCTTCCATAATGATAACAACGATCATCATTTCTAGTTGAGTCATTATTTTTGGCTCCATGGGATCTTTGTTGTCTCTGTCTCATTACCTGCCTTACTCCATAATTTATGAGAGTTATTCCTTTGCTTTTGGCATCTTCTAGAATATCCTCTTCTTTAGTAGGTGAGGCATTAAAGGCTACTAGTTTCTTCTTTTCCTTCTTGTGGTACCTGTTGATATAATTATGTTCATATGCAATAAGGTTACGTCGTAGTTCATCATATGTCATGCTGTGAAGATCTCCATCTTCCAAAATATCAACCTTGGTTTCCCAAATTTTTAGGAGACTTTGGGCCAACTTCTGGACTTGCAGGCTATGTGTATAGATCATCCCCAGTGATTTTATTTTGCATGCGATCTTTGCTGAATCTGGCAAATATTATATCAATTTTCTTATTTTCTTCCATTTGCTGAACCAGGGCAGCAATTTTTGACTTTTTGACTTTGGTAGTTCCTTCATATGTTACCTCTAATTTATCCCACATTTCTTTTGCAGTCTCACAACTTGATATTGTGTCGTATTCTTCTCCACTAACTACACAAAGAAGTAAACTTATAGCCCGTGCATTAGTTTGGATTACCTCTTGTTGTTCTTTAGTGACCTCAAAGCTTTCAAGGTCTTTTACGTCAGTAATGCTCAATTCTTTGTCTATATCCTTTTGCTTATCTTTGAGTCCTAGAATCGGCTTTGTTCCCTTCTTGATGACAACTCGGGCTTGGAAGTCATTCGATTGGACAAATATTCTGGATCTATTCTTCCAGTAAGAGTAGTGTTGTCCATTAAAGTATGGTGGCCTCATGGAGGAGTGTCCATCTTGAAGAAGAGCATCGGGAATTTAATAGTTTGCCATTTGATATTTGCTCACATGTGGTTAAGCAACACTATTGGTGAGACCTGCTCTGATACCAATTGAAAATCAAGAGGGGGTAAATTGAAAATTTTTGTGAGTCGACTATTGACTCCCACAGTCGACTCGTCTGCATATCAGTATACTTAACAAAGCAGATAACAATTGAAATAAGCAAGTAAATAACTAAATTTAAAGTATAAGACACAAAGATGTTTCCTGGTTCAGACCACCAATGTGGTACCTACTTCCAGTCCCCTTAGGTTTCAACGTCTCCTTAGATCTTTCAATGTTGAGCACGAGTACAATGATAAGAAACAAGTTTTGAAGACTTATTTTGTTCTCCAGATCTTATGACATAGCTTCAGTTTGTATTAAAAAGTTGACTCGATCCTATTCCTTATATAACAATTGAAGCTAAAGATTACAAAGCTTTGTGAGACTAATATTGAGACAATTTGAGGTTTATTCTTAAAGTTGTGTGTTTGCTTCAACCTTTTGTCTCTTGTTTTATAGCTTTTAGCTTCCTCTGATGTTGCTTCATGAAAGGAAACCCAAGAGATTTCTTCTCAATCAATGATTTGAATTAATTCCTTGATTAAGGGATGGCACCATAAAGTATGTCCATATCATACATGCCCATACTTGGTGTAACTTCCACATCTATACATATCCGTGTAGAGGTTGTGATCTTTCTTTCTTCTTGTTCTAGTTCTTGATTGATTTGATTTTTTGTGATTTTGGGATTGTGATCCTTCTTCCTTTTATTTAAATACTTGATTGATTTACTTGTCATACTCTTTAGATTTCATGGCCGTGGATCTTCATGATTGGATGCCCTTCTATTTTTTGGAAAACTCTCTTTCTAACTTCAATGTTGAATTAGCCTTCTTTGATCTTTCATATCGTCCTTCTTCCTTTTATTTAAATGCTTGATTGATTCACTTGTCATTATCTTTTGATGTCATGGCCGTGGACCATCATGATTGGATGCCCTTCCATTTTTGGAGTGGCTCTCTTGCTAACTTCCATGTTGAATTAGCCTTCTTTAATCCTTCATATCCTCGTGTTAGATATCCTTCCATCATTATTGATCTTCTAATATCTTAGAAAAATCCACTTATTAGTTTGTCATTATTAAAAGTTGAATATAGGAGGCTAACTGCAACAACGGGCGTAGGTGTTTGATCATCATCTGGAATATTAATGTCCTGATTATCCAACTTATCATCAAAGATATCTTGTTGTTATTCTTTTTCTATATTCTGTTTCTCATTCTCTCTTGATTTTTCAACCTTGTACACCCTTAACACCGGCCTAGTTGAATCACTAAGATAAGCATGGAATCGAACCTGATCGGTAATCTTGAAAGGTAGTACCCTCTTATTTTCAAAGGAGCTGTGTATGTAGATGATGATGAGTTCTTCTAGTTGACAATTCTGTCCACAATAGATGATGATTAAGTTCACAAAATCATCATATGAAATATCACTTTGGAATGTCATAGCTATTATCTCTAGCATTTCACCGTCCTTCCAATGCCATACCTATCAATTGCTTTTCTCGATCCATTCACCATGACAATCCACCCCTATTGTTAGTGATCCCTCTAATAGTCGTACCTAAATAAAGTCATTTGTTAAAAAAAGTTAATAATGATATCATAATAAAATTAATAGTGATTTTATAGTGTCATAATATGAACCCCAACAGATGAGTAATTTGTTGCAATAGGTGAAAAATATGTTGCAATAGGTCATTAGTCTATTTCAATAGATGACTAACTGTTGGGATTCATGTTACGGTACTATAGAACCTGAAGTTGATTCTAATAGATGAGTCATCAATTGTAACAGGTGAATCTTATGTTGCAATAGATTATCCCACTGTTGCAACAGATGAAGTGCCTTTTAGGATAGATATTACAATATTAAAGAACCTTTAAAGCCAATTACAACAGATGAGTAATATAGTGCAATAGATAACTAACCTGTTACAATAGATGAGTTACCTGTTGCAACAGATGACTCGCCTGTTGGAAACGAGTTTAGGTTTTGTTTTAATAGGTGACTAATCTAGTTCAACAGATGACTCCTTTGTTGCAATAGATAACTCATTTCTTGCAATAGATAACCAATCTGTTTGAGTCATGTTATGGCACTATAGAGTCATAAACATGAATCCAACATATGAGTCTTCCGCTACATTAGATGACTCATCTAATGCAACAAATGCGTGATCTATTGAAATAAGTGGATCTTATGTTGGATTCGTGTTCGGGTTCTATCTATTGTTGAAAAAATAGCATAGTAGAAGTGTATTGACATGAAAAATTCAACTAAAAATCATAATTTTACTTACCAAAGTCACCTATGAAGTAATTCCAAAGTGATGTACCAAGCAAAATTTAACCTAAAAAATTAGTGAAGTAGCAGCAGTAGCGGTAACAACAACAATGGTCAACAAAAAGAAGATGATGATAATAATGAAGAAGAAGAAGAAGATGATGATAATGAAGAAGAAGATGATGAATAAAGCAGCAACAATAATGCAAAACAAAAATCGTAAAGAAAGAGAAAACAACAATGAATGAGAAGAGAGAGAAACACACATTTTTTCCTCTATTTCCTATTATACTAGGTTAACACTTGGATCAAAGTATAAATTTAAAAACTTGTGGGATATTCTCAAACTTTCCCAACTTTCTTAATCCATAATAAATGTCACCTACATTCAATTATTAAAACTTGAGTCACCTGCACCTCTTTTTGAAACTCTTTTGTCACTTTTAACTCAATTGCCCTAGTTTTTCTCAACCTGCTATTTTTTATTAACATTTTTCTTTGCAACTTATGTAGTCAGTAGTCATGAAGTCAACTAGTGCACATACATAAGAATAATAGGATTTGTAAGGTAAAATTATTGCAACATATGAAACTCCATATATTATTTGAAAATTATGAAATAAATTATAAATCACAATAGTTAACTACTTACAATATATAAAAATCATATCCAAATTTGATTGACTATCTAAATTCTATTTGTGCCTCATAAGTTGAGACAAAGAAAGAAATATATACTGGGTCTATGCTAGCATGCGCCATATCTAGTTTGCAAATATTTGACAGATTTGGGAAGGAAAGTGTACAAGAAACTACTTGAAGGATTTTAGTATAGCCAGAAGTTTTAAGTTTAACCTTAAACCTCAAGTCGTGATCTAAAGTTTGAGTGGATCACTGTCTATGACTTCTAAGTTAGAGAGCTTCTTTGTTAAAAAGAAACTTGAAATGAATGTGTTTTAAGTTATCATGCCATTATATCCAGAATTTTGGTCAATCGATCATTGAGTTCTATTTAGGGTATCTATTGTAGAGTAGATCTCAAGGAAAGATTCGAAGCAACATTTTCCAAATTTAAAATGAAAACAATCTTAAATATAAGACAAATAATATGGAAAAGTGGAATAAGAAAAAGGAGAAATAGGGGATAGCTCACCTCATAGCCGTAAACAACAGATCTAAGCTCAAAACCATAACAAAACACCCAATGCAAGATGATGACAAACGGAGAAGAGTAAAGAGCAAAGTCTTTTTAGGGGGGAGGGTAATGAGAATGACCTTTAAAAGAGACTTTTCCCTTCTTAAAGGGATGACTCACTCTCATTTAAAGGTGTCCCTACTGCACTGCTTGAGGAACTTCTCATTCTGCCTTTGCTACCTTGAATATTTTTAATTCCTCACCAGTCGTGAAACATTGAGGCACTATCCACTCCTAATCATTCACCATGTAGAGCATTAGATTCCTTAAAATGCAACTATGAACCAGTCTCTTTCAATATTTCAAAAATTACATGACCTCTTAGATTTAAAGAAATTACTGTACATCCAATAAACAACAAAAATAGACAAACTGTAAGTGTAGGAAGAGAGACCAGAACACGGAGCAAGAAAGAAACAAGGAAAAAAAACACTTACTGAATGTAATGAACACAACAGAGGCTAAAAAATGAATAATTACAGATAGTACCAAAGGAGGGGACAATTCCACATAGTTATACAACTTCTTGAAGCAACGATAAGACTTTTGTCTCTGTCTCTCTAAATGTAATATCAATCACCCTATATGAAAAGAACCCAAAAAGGGAAAGGAATGAAAATGAATAAGATGGTTAAGGAAACTACAAATAATAATTGAGCAAAAATTGATATATGAACAAACCCACAATTGTAAGACACTTCAGTTGATCTTCTGGAGTTAGAAATGACTGATTTCAATGTCATTATAGACATGTATTGGATCCACTCATTCTATGCTTTAGTTGATTGTAGAAATAAAGTTGTTAATTTTCAGTTTCTAAGTGAACCAATTCTTGAATGAAGGGGTAGTACCTCAGCACTTGGGGTTAGCTTATTTCGTACCTTAGAGTGAGAAAAATGATATCCAAGGGGTGTGTCTGCCATCATGTACGAGTTAAAGACTCCAACTCAAAGACTCCTAGTCTTGAGTCAGTTTCAGTAATGAGGGAGTTCCTAGATGTGTTCCCTGAAGATCATCCCAAAAGGGAAATTGACTTCAGAATAGACCTTCTTCCAAATACTCAGCCTATCTCTATTCCTCCATACCGAATGGCTCTAGCGAAACTTAAAGAATTAAAGGAACAGTTAAAAAACCTTTTAGATAAAGGATTTATTAGTCCCAGTGTTTCCCCATGCGGTGCTCCAGTGCTTTTCGTGGGAAAGAAAGATGGTTCTCTTAGAATGTGCATCGATTACCTCCAGTTGAACAAAGTCACAATCAAGAATAAATATCCACTTCCCAAAATCGATAACTTATTTGTCTAACTTCAGTGTGCCATTTATTTCTCTAAGATAGACCTCAGATTCGGCTATCATCAGCTCAGAGTCAGAGAATGTGACATTCTGAAAACAGCTTTCAGAACTTAATACGGTCACTTTGAATTCCTAGTCTTGTCCTTTGGTCTAATGAATGCCCCTGCAACTTTCATAGACTTGATGAATAGAGTGTTCAAGCAGTACTTGGACATGTTCGTCATAGTCTTTATAGATGACAACCTTGTCTACTCTCATAATGAAAATGATCATGCAGACCACCTCAGAATTATATTGTAGACTTTTAGAGCCCATTAATTATTTGCCAAATTCAGTAAGTGATAATTTTGCCTAAGATTAGTAGCCTTCCTAGGTCATATTATTTTCGGTGATGGCATTAGAGTTGACCTTCGAAAGACCGAAGTAGTGAAAAAATGGCCTAGACCTATTTCCCCATCAGATATCAGGAGATTCTTAGGTTTGGATAGTTATTACAGATGGTTTGTTGAAGGTTTTTAATCTATTGCAATCCCCATGTCCAGATTGATTCAGAAGAAAGTCAAATTTCAGTGGTCAAATTTTTGTGTGAAGAGTTTTCAGGAGTTGAAGACTCGACTCACCTCAACCCCAGTTTTGATGTTGCCTAATAGTTTAGATAAGTTTGTTATTTACTGTGATTCTTCCAGAGTTGGTTTGGGTTGTGTGTTGATGCAGAGAGGTTAGGTCATAGCCTACGCCTCTAGACAGCTTAAGCCCCAGGAAAAGAATTATTCTACCCATGATCTTGAGTTAGCAGTTGCTGTTTTTGCCTTGAAAATTTTGAGGCATTATATGTATGGGGTGCATGTTGATGTGTTCACGAATCATAAGAGTTTACAGTATGTATTTTCATAGATAGAGTTAAATATCCATCAGAGAAGGTGGTTAGAATTATTGAAAGACTATGATATATGTGTTTTGTATCATCCAAGTAAGGCCAACGTAGTGGTAGATGCCCTTAGTAGATTGTGTATGGGTAGTGTTTCCCATGTTAAGAATGATAAGAAAAAGTTAGTTCATGAGGTTCATCAGTTGGCTAGGTTAGGTGTTCGGTTGGTTGATTCAGTTGAGGGCAGTGTATGGGTTTAGTGTAGTTCAGAATCTTCATTGGTTGCCGAAGTAAAATAAAATCAAGATAAATATCCTATCTTGGTCAAGTTAAAAGGGTCAATAAAAGATCAGAAAGTAGAAGTTTTCTCCCAAGGGGAAGATGGTGTAATGCATTGCCAAGGTAGACTGTGTGTTGTGTGTAGATAATTTGAGACAACGGATCCTCATGGAAGTGCATAGTACACATTACTCTTTCATCTAGGGGTCACTAAGATGTACCATGATTTGTGGGAAATCTATTGGTGGAGTGGCATGAAGGGAGATATTGCAGAGTTTGTAGCTAAGTGCTTTATTTGTCAACAAGTTAAGGTTGAACAACAAAAGCCTAGTGGCACTATGAAGGAGTTCAGTATTCCTACTTGGAGATGGGAAGATATGAACATGGACTTCATAATGGGTTTTCCCCATACTCGTCATCAGCATAATTCAATTTAGGTGATTACAGATAAAATGACCAAATTAGCCCATTTCTTTCTTGTCCATACTTTTTATTCAGCCGAGGACTATGCCAATCTCCATATACCAGAGTTAGTTAGGTTGTGCAGAGTTCTGTTGTCTATCATTTCTGATAAAGGTACTCAGCTCACCTCAATATAGCCTTTCACCCTCAAGCAAATGGTCAGGAAGAGAGGAACATTCACACCCTAGAGGACATATTAAGAACATGTGTTATCAATTTTAAGGGTCATTGGGATGATCACTTGCCTTTGATTGAGTTTTCCTAAAACAAAAACTATCATTCCAGTATCCAGATGGCTCCGTTTAAGGTTATATATGCGAGGAGATGTAGATATTTAATTGGTTGGTTTGAGGTAGATGAGACTTCTTTTATAGGGCCTGAGTTAGTATATGATGAATTGGAGAAAGTTTAGTTGATCAGAGAGAGGCTTAAGATAGCCCAAAGCCAACAAAAATCTTATGCAGATGTGAGGAGAAAATATCTCAAATTTGAGATAGGTGATTTTGTATATTTGAAAATCTCTCCCATAAAGGGAGTGAAGAGGTTCGGAAAAAAGGGGAAGCTTAGTCCCTGGTATTTTGGCCCTTATAGGATCTTGAGCCGCTTTGGAAAGGTAGGTTATGAGCTTGATTTTCCTGCAAGTTTGACTTCTGTGCACCCAGTGTTCCATGTTTCTTTACTGAAGAAGTGTATTGGGGACCCAGTTGTTGTACTGCCCTTAGAAAACATAGATGTTCAAGAAAGTCTCTCTTATGAGGATTTTCCAGTATAAATCCTTGACCGTCAAACTTGTAGACTAAGGAACAAAGAAGTTCCCCTAGTTAGTTCTTTGGCCGTTGAGGGAGCTACTTGGGAAGCAGAAGTAGATATGCGAACCAACTACCCGCATCTTTTCTCCACGAATTCAGACTCATCTCAAGGTAATCATTTTTCTTTGAATATCTCTATTCCATTCTTGTTTCCAACTATGTAATCAGTCACATGTCATTTCATGCATTCAGGAATCGGTTCAGTCATGTGTCATGTTTCTACAATAGTCATGTAATCATTTTTTAGTTATGCATATTCATTATGTAACCTCAGTCCCTTAGTATTCTTAGCTTAATAAGTCTCATTCGAGGATGAATGTTCCCAATAGGGAGATATTATAATACCCCATACTTTTCTTAAGTTCAATTCAGCCCATAGCATATGTATAAGAGGCTTAGAACTTAAAAATTTGGCTAAGTGTTAGGGATAGTCTTACTTTTGGCCTTTCAACTTTGATGAATATTTAACGTGACCTTCCCCACCTCGAGACGTAAGTTTTTGAGTTGATTCATGTTCAGGGGTGTAAGTAGCATATCTCGAGTACATTTTTGATTTTTTGGACGACGTTTGGACAACATTTGGATTTCCAAAACAACAACTCACAGCGATAGTGGCACGTTGTGGTGGCAGCCTTGGCGCGTCACGGTGAAGTTCAAAATAATAATTGGTAGATTCCAGCAAGTCACTGCGATTGCACAGCATCGCGATGGAATCGCGATGAAGGCTCAAATGGCATTCCAGTTACGAATTTTAATTTCCCAAGGGTAGTCTTATCATTTTCCCTCACACAAATCCATCCAAAATACAAAATTAAAACCTCAAAGGGGCATTATATGCCCCATTACTCATAACTTCTCTCCAAGAAAGTAATTCTCCCTAAGAACAAACCCTATCCCCTTCAAGATTCAAGCTCAAGCATAAAAAAAATCACCAAGAACTTCCACAAATTCTTCAATTAAGGTATGTTAGATGTTTATTCATGGATCCTTTTCGTCCATGGAGTCCAAGAACCCAATTTCAAGTTTAATTTATGATATTTACATGTATTTATGAATTTTATCCATGAACTTCCATGGATTTCAATTTTATATCATGTTTACATGAGTTCTTGTTGGAATTAACCTTTGATCCATTTTGAAGGATGATATCTTCATGTTAAATTTTTAACCCATGATTTGGTATTGAAATGATGTTACAATCACATGTTTAAAACTATCTTCATCCTTAACTTTATGATCCCCCATGTGTTTGATTAAATGCCTCATAGATGAATCTTGAACAATGACTATTTATGATGTTCTCTAAGTCACATTATGATTTTAAATGTTCTCATGTGTTCTTATTGACATTGCTATCAAGTCCTGGAGGTTTTGATACCCAAAAACTATGTTGTTTACTTAGTCTTAGCATTGTCAGTATGTGTTAAGATATAGCATTGTCAGTTTAGTTAGTACACTATGTTAGTAAGCTCAGTTCAGTTCAGTAATTAAAGTTAGTTTAGCACCGAGCGAACCTAGGGATGAGGGTTCAAGAACTATGTAGCCAATGTAAGTGGAGATGTTAACATGCCAGCTGAGGGTTGACATGTATCTCATTAGGGCCTGCTAGTTGAAGGTGACCCTTAGTCCTTCAGGAAAATACTTTAGTGGATCAACACAACCAGTGTTAGTACCCGTGGCATGGTACTGACACCCTTCCCATTGGGGTTATAGGTTAGAAACATATTAGCTTATTTGGGGCATGTCGGTTAGATGATAGCTCCCACAGTCTTTGCCCAGTATTCAGTCCAATACTCAATTTCAGGTTTTCTTGACCATAGTATACAAATATCAGTTATCCAGTTATCAGTATTTCAGTATCTCGGTTTACTGACTTTATCAGCATCATGTATTATGATTGATCATGCATTCTTAGTCTTTACAGTATTTATGCATTCTTACTCAGTACTTCATGATATTCATTTCGTCAGTTATTACTCATGCACATGAACCCATGTATAACAGCCTAACCCCATTTAGCATACTAGTACATTCAAAGTACTGACCGCATACTCATTTTTTGAGCTATGATGTATCATAGTATAGGTTCAGACGCTTAGGTTCCTGACCGCACCTAGAACACCCAGTGCATCTGCAATAGTAGAAGTGGTGAGTCCTCATGTTTTGAGGACCATTTATGCTTACATCAGTTTCATAATCAGTAAGAGTTAGTTGGGGAATTGTCCCATTAACTCCACAGTTAGTCAGTTAGAGGCTTTCAGACACTTTTAGTCACTTAATCAGTTATCAGTTGTTATTGATAGTCTTTATAGTATTATTTTCAGATAGTTGTTTTCTGTATTACGATTTAGAATTGTTTTCCGTATTTGAAACGTTATGGTGTGTTTAGTTAAATTCCATACATATATATCCTTTATTTTCAGTTTGTTCAGTACTCACAGTAGGTACCAGCTCATGGGTTAGACTGTGGTCACTCAGTAATCTAAGCACCATGTGGTATCCAGGGTGTACTCTCGGGGCATTACAGTTATAGTTTGGGGAGGTAGTCGTACACTTTTATGGTGATTACAATTTAAGTTGGGGGTATTTCAGATATTTATCCTCTTAACCTCTCATGACCCCATGACTTAAAATACTATTGGGACTTTGTTTACCTTATTCTTCTCAATTAGAAGGACTTTAAACATTCTCAAATCTCTCTCAAGGCTCTTGATTCAAGAAAGGATAGGGTTATCTTCAAGGTGGTCAATTAAGGCTTTTAAGGGTGCTTTCTCTCTATTTTCTTTTGTATCTAAGGCTTGTTAATCCTTCCTCATTGTTCGTTCAACTAAAGACATATTTTAATTAATGGTGTTTATGGAATAATTTTGATAATGCTTTTGGGGGTTTGGTTGATCTTGGTTGGATAATGTTTTACATGTCTTTCATATGCTTTTCATGTTGTATTTATGGTCTTGAACATGTGGTTGCATGGGAATGGTCAATTGGTACTTAATTTGGGTTTTGAAAATCTTATGCCCTCAACAAGTTTTTTTAAAATACCTAAGAGAATGATTTTTGTCCCATAGTTTGACTTTTATTGAAACCTTCCATTGCATAGTATGGTAATAGAACCCTAAATGGATTAATTGAATGAAATGATTTTGAAGGGCCTTGGTGGCCATGGTTTTAATTTAGTTTGAAATCCTGTGGGGTACACGAGAAATCCCTAAGCGTTGGCTAATGACATTGCTTGCAAGCTATAGTCGGTATAACAATAACACTTCACAATGCCTTGGTAATAAACTCTGGAATTGGTAACTTGGTTATGTACTAAAGGTTTTAATTGGGCAATAATGACGGGTTGTGATAGCTAACCGTGAAGGTGTTAATCCAACGGATGGATACTGGAAACTCATGTTTTCCAACATGAAGGTTAGTCATAGTGACCATATACTTGTGGGGTACATGGGAATCCTCTAAGTTTATACATATATATATATATATCATAGAGGGAGAAGGGTACACAGGAATCCCCAGCCCCTATGATACCTCTAGTTCATACGACTACATGCGTTGGGGCTCTTTCTCATTTAGGGGATAACACTGCACCCATATAGCCCATGGGTAGTTTTAGGACGGTTAAGATACACAACCTAGGTTAAAGTTTTAAACACATGCTAAACCTCGTATGGTCATTTTGAGTTTCTAATTATGTCATTTGGTTTGACATATGCCCTAACGGCATTCATGGATTTGATGAATAGGGTCATTCATCAGTTTCTTGCTCTGTTTGTGATTGTCTTTATTGATTATATTCTGGTGTACTCAAAGAGTGATGTGGATCATGCTAATCACCTTTACATAGTGTTGCAAACCCTGAAAGAGTAGCAGTTGTATACCAAATTTTCAAAATGTGAGTTCTGATTGAACACTATCACTTCTCTGGGTCATATTATTTCTAGTGAAGGGATCATGGTGGATCCTCATAAGGTTGTTGTGGTTAAGAGGCGACCTAAACCCATGACTCCAACTAATATTCAGAGCTTCTTGGGTTTAGATGGGTATTATAGGAGGTTCATAGAGAGTTGACTAAGTTGACTCAAAAGAAGATAAAGTTTTGTGGTCTGATGCTTGTAAAGGTAGATGTGAGAAGTTAAAAGATAAGTTGACTCTAGCTTTGATTTTGACTCCACCAGAGGGTAGGATGGGTTGGTGATCTATTGTGATGCGTCCTAGGTTGGTTTGGGTTGTGTGTTGATACAACATGGCAAGGTGATAGCCTGTGCCTCTAGATAGTTGAAGGTATATGAGAGGAATTATCTGACTCATAACTTAGACCTTTTGGTTTTGGTGTTCACATTAAAAATTTAGCATCACTATTTGTGTAGAGTGCATGTGGATATCTTTTCTAATCATAAGAGCTTGCAGTATGTGTTTATTCAGAAGGATTTGAACCTCGGGCAAAGAAGGTAGCTTGAGCTTCTCAAAGATTATGATGTGAGTCTTTATTAGCACCCAGGTAAAGCTAGTGTGATTGTTGATTCTCTTAAAAGGTTATCCATGGGGATTCTAGCTCATGTGGATGAGGAGAAGTAGGATTTGGTGAAGGATATTCACCATTTGGCTAACCTTGGAGTTTATCTCTTAGATTCTGAGGAGGGCGGTGTGGTTGTGCAGGAAGTGGAACGGTCATCTTTAGGAGATGAAATCATGGAAAAGTCGATGTTATATTATGTCTTGATGAGGATCAAGGGTGATGTGGGTGGACAGAAGGTGATGGCCTTTAAGATAAGCTGTGATGGTATTTTGTGGTACCAAGAGAAATTATGTATTCCCTATGTAGATGGTTTGAGAGAAAGGATCTTGGCTGAGGCGCATGAGTCATTCTATATTGTTCATCCTATCTCGATGAAAATGTATCATGACCTTAAAGAGATTTATTGGTGGAAGAATATGAAGCGGGGTGTGGCTAGGTATGTAGCTAAGTACATGGTGTGTCAACAGGTGAAAGTTAAGCACATGAGGCTCAGAGGATTGGGTCAAGTGATTGAGTTGTCTGTTTGGAAATGAGAGGTTATCAATATGGATTTTGTTACCGGTCTTCCTTAGTCTCGACATCAATTTGATTCAGTTTGGATCATCGTTGATAGGATAACAAAGTCGGTTCACTTTTTCCCAGTGAGGACTAACTTCTCAATAAAGGATTATGCAAGGGTTTATCTCTAGTAGATTATCAAGTTGCATGGGGTACCTGTTTCAATCATCTCTGACCGTGGGATGCAATTTTCATCTCACTTTAGGAGGTCATTCCAGAAAGGGTTGGGTACTAAGGTAAGTCTGAGTATTGCTTTCCACCTGCAGTCGGATGGGTAGGCAGAAAGGATTATTCTGACATTGGAGGACATGTTTCGTGCCTGCATGATAGATTATGGAGGTAGTTGGGTTGAGCATTTGTCTCTTATAGAGTTTTCCTATAATAATAGCTACCACTCAAGCATTGAGATGGCTCCACTCAAAGCATTATATGGTAGGAGGTGTAGATCTCCTATTGGGTGGTTTGAGGTTGGTAAGGTAGAGATGTTTGGCTTAGATTTGGTTCACCAAGCTATGAAGAAGGTGAAAGTGATTTGGGATAGGCTTACGGGTTCCCAGGGTCGCCAAAAGTCCTATACAGGTGTGAGGCGAAGAGAGTTGGAGTTTGAGGTTGGGGATATAGTGTTCCTAAAGGTGTCTCCCATGAAGGGAGTGATGCGGTTTTGTAAGAAGGAAAAGCTTATCCCCTAGTATGTTGGTTCGTACTCGATTTTGAAAAGGGTTGTAATGTTGCGTAGGACTTGGAGTTGTCTTCTAGCTTGAGCTCCATTCATTTGATATTCCATGTCTCTATGTTGAGAAAGTGTATATGTGATCTATCGCCAATTGTGCTTATCAAGGATATTGGTATTTTGCATTTTATATCTTATGAAGAGGTCTCTGTGGAAATATTAGATTGGCAGGTTCGTCGGTACGGACCAAGGACATAGATTTGTTAAAGGTTATGTGGAGGAACCACAAAGTGGAAGAGGCTACATGGGAAGCGGAAGAAGTCATGAAGTCCAAGTATTCGTTCCTATTTCCCTTTCTAGAAAATCATGCTCAAGGTATGTAATGATCCTCTCATATTTATTTTCTATCTTTGTAAATGTAAGAGTAGAGACGTTTGGGGGTGTAATCATTTTGTGCTATCTTGTTCGATCATTTGGGGACGTATGATCCAAGTGGGGGAGATTTGAAATACCCTGAGTTTTGACCCTTAGAAATTTCCTGAGTTTGAGCTTCTAGACATCACACGACTTAAGGGTACTTGTCGTATGATGTGGGTACGATTTAGGGTCATCAACTAATATGATAATCAGTGTGGTTTGGTTGGTTTCTGTCCAAGGTACAAATGGACATCATAAGGGTCATATGGAAATGGTACGAGTGGCATAGTCAAATTCATATATTGTACACCCTTTTAATACTGTCTTGGATACGGTTTGAAGGTACTACTCATATGATATGGTACGACTTTGGCAAGGGGAGTGGTATGGTAGATAGTGTGTGATGTCTAACATTCTGTCTAGGGCACGAGTGGCGGGTACCATTCCTATGTTATGGGTATGGTTTGAAAGGGGGTAGTCGTACCCTCCTGCGGTGCTTTTTACGATTTAAGTTGGGGGTATTTTGGATATTTCCCCTCTTAACCTCTCATGACCCCATGACTTAAAACACTATTGGGACTTCATTTACCCTACTCTTCTCAATCAAAAACACTTTAAACACTCTCAAATCTCTTCCAAGGCTCTTGGTTCAAGAATGGCTAGGGTTTTTTTGAAGGTGGTCAATTAGGTATTTCAAGGGTGGTTTCTCTCCATCTTATTTTTTATCTAAGGCATGTTGCTCTTCCCTAATTGTAAGTTCAACTGAAGACATGTTTTAATGAATGGTTTTCATGGTATAATTTTGATAATGCTTTGGGTTTGGAAATATATATTGGGGGTTTGGCTGATCTTGGTTGGATAATGTTTTCCCATGTCATTCTTATGGTTTTTATGTTGTATTTATGGTTTTGAACATGTGGTTGTGTGAGAATGATCAATTGGTATTTGGTTTTGGTTTTGGAAATCGTATACCCTCAACATGTTTGGTAAATGCCTAAGAGAATGATTTTTGTTACATAGTTTGAATGATTTTTGTTACATAGTTTGATTTTTATTGAAAACCTTGCATTGCATAATATGGTAATCAAACCCTAAATGGTTTAATTGAATTAAATGATTTGGAAGGGCTTTGGTGGCCATGGTTTTGATTTTATTAAAAATCCTATAGGGTAGATGGGAATTCCCTAAGTGTTGGCTAATGACATTGCTTGCAAGATATAGTCGGTATGACGATACCACTTCATAATGCCTTGGTAATAAACTCTGGATTTGGTGGCTTGGCTATGTCCTAAGGGTTTTAATTAGGAAAGAATAGTGGGTTGTGATAGCTAATCGTGAAGATGTGAGTCCAATGGACGGACACTCGAAGCTCATATTTATCGAATAAGGGTTGGTCACGGTGACCATATACTTGTGGTGTACATGGGAATCTCCTAAGTTTATACTTGTATATGTATCATAGAGGGAGAAGGGTATACGGGAATCCTCAGCCCCTATAACACCTCCGATTCGAGCGGTTACACGTATTAAGGCCCGTTCAGGGGGTAACAGTGGACCCATATAGCCCATGGGTGGTTTTAGGATGGTTAAGCTACATAGCCTAGGTTAAAGTTTTAACCACATGCTAAACCCGATTCCATTCCCCGACATGGTATATATATGTATGTATATGATTGCAAATGGTTATTTACATGGATGTTGAATAATGGAATTATGTTATCCTTATTCTTGAGTACATGCTAGATTTCAACCACTAAACCTCCGACACGTGATGTAGGAACCAGCCATACTACTCTTTTTTCTTAGTGATCAAATTCGGGGACAACATTTGTGTCAGACTAAAGTGGTGAGCGTTAATACTTTGGAAGACACTATTTAATGCTATGGATATCTTTTCATACTGTTTGTTATTTCTTGGACTTTTGTTTTGGCTATGATCGGAGGAATGTCTGGATCAGATATTCTTCGGTTTTGGTTTGAGGATTTGTGAGACTACTTTGGGTTGGAATAGGCGGTATCGGTATTGGTGTCAGACTTGGCATTGGTATTGGTATTGGGACTGACACCGTTTGAACGCATTTGATTTATGATTGTTCGATTTGTTCAGTCATATAATCACTTGTAATACCCCAAAAAATCCAAACCAATATTAGCGACATGTTTCAAGCTCATGCATAGTACATCATGGTTCTTTTATAGTTGTATGAGTAAGTTAGATGTATATTAAGTCTTCAAATAACTCCCATCTATCAGACGAATCAAAACATTCCTTACCGATTGAATTCTTGGGAAGGATATTGCTATAGTCACCTTCAAATGATCATATCTCTCGTTATACTATGAATTTTTGAGATCATGACCCACTAAAATAGAGATAATTGAATTAGCTTTCCAACGATACCAATTTCGCCCAAATCCGATATCAGAGCAAAACGTTATACCTATTTTACTCCAGCATGTTCGCCGGGCAACTGAGTGACGATATGAGCTGATGACTTATCACAGATCTGACGGCTTATCAGCCCATGTCGTCAGGCCTAGACAGAAACCCATCAATTCCAGCTCCCAGGTGACGACCTGGGCTTACGGGCTATCACAGATCTGACGGCTTATCAGCCTTGGTCGTCAGCTGATAATTTCAGCAACTGAGAAGTGATTTCGTAGGGGTATTTTGGTCTTTTTCCCTCACTCTAAACATGGTATTAAAGCCCTGAGAAGGCTATTATCCCATTATTTTCTCATTCTCCTAAAGAACAAGAAAATTCTCTCCCAAAAGGGGTTAAACCCTAGTCAAGAAAAATCAAGAACAAGCCGAAGGATTTCTTCAAGAACCTTCAAGAAACATTAGATCTCTTTCAAGACCAAGCTTTATGGTATGTGTTGTGTCCATCCATGGATCCCTTTCATCCATGGAGCTCAAGAATCAAGTTTTAAAGAATAAATTATAATTATCATGTTTTGGTATGATTATGTTCATGTTGATGGTTGTTATTTGGTTTTCAAGGTGGTATCTGGATGTATTTTTATGAAGTATGTAAGCATGTTAGTTGAAATCTATGAATTTGGGTGGTTTAAGATTGTTAAATTGATAAGTACACCGATGCCCAAAGTTGTGCATTTAAGGTGTTTGATAAAATGCAGAGAATGATAGAAATCATGTTTTCATGACTCAATAATACTTAAATGACAAGTCCATGATCTATCCCTTGTGATTTAACACAAATTCCATGCTATTGTTGTGTATTAATTGTTGTGCTATGGAACTCTCATGACATTGGAGTTATGCCAGTTTTTACATGTTATATGCATTCCCTTCCATGTATAAGATGTTTACAATCATGTGTAGTATGAAATCCCCTACTTATGGCATTATGAATTGTGAAATTTGTTCCTATGATCAAGAAGTGTCATGTTGTGTCAGTTTCCTTCTATCGAATCCTGGGGGTACTTGTACCTGAAAAATATAGTTGTGTGCCTAGAGCCAGTGTCATGTTTGCACGATACTCTCAGTCAAGCCATGATCTATAGAACTCAGTCAGTCATATGACTCAGGAAAGTTCAGTAATTAAATAACCTCAGTAAATCTCAGTAGTTCAGTAATCTCAATGATCTCAGTACTCAATAATCTCGGTAAATTCAGTAATACTAGTAATCTCAGTAACTTCAGTACTCTCAGCTAGTTCTCAGATCTCATTAGTATTCCGTCATTCCACGGAACTCAGTGAACTCAGCTCAGCTTAGCTAAGCAATACTATCAGTTCAGTTAATCAGTTCAGCTAATCAATTCAGCTAATCAGTTTAGTTAATCAGTTCAGTGTCTATTCAGTTGGGAGTAGGATTCAGCACCGAGCGAACCCATGGATGGGGACTCACCTTTTATTCAGTGGAGAGTGTGATCCTTAGAAGAAATCCTTGTGTTACAGAACTATGTATCCAACATAGGTTGAGATGCACCCTACGCATTTAGGGACAATGTACATCTCTTTTGAGTTTTCTATCAGGAGGGGTTAACAAAATAGCTCCCTATCAGAGAGGGTATACTTACAACAGTTGTCTTTACCCGTGGCACGATATTGACACCCGTCTAGCTGGGGTTACAGGTTGGACCCCACCAGTTTAGTTTTGGGGCATATCGGTTAGATGATTACTTCCCACAGTTTTAGTTTTAGTCTCAATCTCAATCTCAGTAAAAGAACTCAGATAGTTCTTCAGATTTTAGGACTGTCAGATACAGTCAACTTAGATTTAAATAGAGCTCAGATAGTTCTATTAGATTCAGGACTGTCAGATACAGTCACCCATGTTATCATTTATATCAGTTATGTTAACTATCAGTACACTCACGTTATCAGTATTCAGTATCAAGGTTGTCAGATACAGTCACTTATGTTATCATTATTCAGTACTCAGAAATCATGTTATCACAAACTTAGTTAATAGTATATTAATTATACGAAACTCATGTTATCAGTTATACGAAACTCAAATTATCAGTATTCAGATTCAGGACTGTCATATACAGTCAATCAGACTAGTTCTTCATATTTTGAACTGTCAGAAATAGTCGTTTATTTATTTAGTAATACAGTATTAGTTCCTCACTTATTAGTGACTTACATATCAATATCAGTAAACTTAGTCATTCAGTATCTCAGTATCAGTAAACTCATGTTGTTAGTATTCAGACTCAGTTTTCAGTATCACCATGAGTTCAGTTGCAGTTACTTTTGCATGTATGTATTCTCACGTTCATATCATACAACATTGTTCATGCATATAAACCCTTTGCATTTAGCCTACCTCACTCGTATACTCAGTACATTCATTCGTACTGACACATTCGTGCTATGGTGTTTTACTTTATGCTATAGGTTCAGAGGCACGATTTCCAGAGCAACAGTAGTATTGCAGATCTTAGTAGTCAAAGTTGGCAGTGAGTCCTCTTCATTCGGGGATGATATGATTACTCCTTTATCATTTCAGCATTTCAGTTTAGTTCTCAGTAGATGAAGTTAGTTGGGGAACTATGTCCCATCAACTCTTTATTTAGAGAGAGGCTTTCAGACGACTACAATATTTTTAGACTCAGACTTTAGTATTTTTAGTTTTGTTTTGGTATTGTGATGCCACATTGATTTTTCTGTTATGTAGTTTTGAACCTTATGGCCTTTTAGTACATATTTCTGCATTATCATGTTATATCATGCAGTATACAGGTACATATATCAGTCATGGGTTAGCTTGTGGTCCTTCGGGGTCATGAGCACCGTGTAGCATTTTGGGTACCAAATTCAGGGCGTTAAAACTTGGTATCATAGACAGGTTCAATAAAGTCCTAGGAAGTCTGAAAGTCGCATCTAGTAGAGTTTTATACATGGGTGTGTTGTGCACCACACTTATGTGCAGGAGGCTATGAGATGTTTTAGGAATAGTTTCCCATCTTTCATGTCTCAGATTGTGCTATAGCAAGGTTCTCTAAGAAACCCATGTAGATTCACATCATACTCCCCTCATGTCAACTTTACCTTATTTTTAAGGTAACGGAAACAGTAAAGCTCAAGTCCTAAAGATAGGGCTTTCTCAGGCAGTTCCTGCAGACAGTTATAAGATTTGCCACATGCTCAGATAGTATCTCCTCATTTTAGTTATGTTCTAAAGTTGTACCGATTTCATCCATGATCATGACAATTTCTTCTTAAACCCAAATTTAGATATGCCATCAGATCCCTTCTCAAATCCTATGATAGCATATGACCTAAAGTTAGAAGCATGAACCCAGAATTTTAGCAGTAGTAGAGTTGGGATAGTGTTATCTAGATTGAACAGATTATGTATTCATAGGGATAGTTGTACCAGAATCAATTAGTAGGTTTGAACAGTGCGAGCTAGGAATTAAGATTATTGACTTGAAATTAAGCATGAAGGTGTAGGTATGTGATGATGATTGCAGTTCAGTTTAGAGTTTAGGAAGTATTTACAGACTTATGTTGATGGATTTAAGCTAAGGGGGAGATGATAGATCAAGTGACCAATTCAAGATCTCAGATTCCAGTAGTAGTGCTAGTATGTATAGAAAAGAAATAAGGGAAGACGATTCCCAACCCATCCTTATCTCAGTGTAAAGTTTTATACTTCAGTCAGCATGATGCCTACGCATGCGTCATGTCTCAGTTCCATGAACACAGCTTATATTTATATGCTTTACATAGAATTATGTACAATTACAGACCCTAGAATAAGGGGTTCAGTTCTATTCCCCTCAGTAATACAAATCACGTCTCACGAATTCAAAAAATATAGACTCAGGTCATGCAGCTCATGAATCATATACACATATCATGCTCTACAGTATACTCAACTTCCATGACTCATGCTACGCCCCTACTGATCAGATCAATCCAGACTATGTTACGTATATTCTCAGTTCATACCTTTTGGGTACATCCATGTTGATATTCTATTCATCAAGTTTCAGTAATGTGTCAAGTTTAGTTTCTATCCATTCATACTTTAGTTCCTCCTAATTCAACCCTTCAGTAAGCTCTCTTGTGAAAGTAGTGTAGTGATGGGCAACTTCTTAGAAGGGAGAGAGTAAGTATTTCATGTTAAGAGAAGATTGTTGAATGCTTATTGTACACGAGGGGATAGTTATGAAGATAGGGTTGAATATCATGTTAAGTATGCAAGTAAATGGCTAGAAAGAGGTAGTACTTAGAAATTGGGAAAGTTAAGTGTGTTAGTGTACATTCAGACCCTTGACTTATGTCAATCCTCATTGTGTGACTATCTAAATTCAGCTTCCATCTCAATCACGATTTCAGTATTTCAATATCAGTAATCAGCATTTGTCCAGTATTCAGAAACCAGTATTCAGTTCCAGTAGTAGTCCCAGTTACAGTCTTAGTTACATGTCAGCTTCAGATCAGTGATCAGCTCAGAAACTCAGTTCAGTTTCAGACTTTCTTGACCATAGCGTACAGTTATTAGTGACTCAGTTATAGGTATTTCAATACCTCAGTCTATGAAATGTGTACAAATCATGTAATACGCTTGGTCTTCCATTTTCAAATAATACAGCCTTCATGAAATCCATGTTTAGTCTCCTCATGTTACTCAGTTAGTCCTTACCTCCTATGTATTATACTCTATAGTCTCAGTCCAGCTATTCAGGATAAGTACAGTTCAGCTTTGCAGATCCAGTATCCAGCTAATAGTTTTTCAATTAATCAAATAATTTAGTATGTTTTGTGCATTCGTGCTCAATACTCACGTGAATCCTTTCAGTAGCCTCAGTTATAGTGTATAAGGCTTAATCTCTTTACCTTAGATAAAGTTTCATAGGCCTACCTCCTAATGAAAGGAATCCTAGTCATGTAGAGATCTCCTATTCTGATGTCTTGCTCAGATCAGGCCAAGATTCACTTTCTCCCTGTATAAGTTTTCAGCATGAGTTAGTCCGCAAAACCATTAATTTAGTTTAGCAGTTAGGCAGAAAAGTTCATATGGTTTGGGCTTCTGTCCCTTTCCTCCGGACGTATTATCCAAGATCTCATAAAAGCAATCATTCTAAAATGAACCAATCATGTGGACACAAGTTTCAGATCTCAGATGATCAGTCAAGATTTCGTCCCTAGTTGCCTTGTGCATCGCCTCAATTTCCTCAATATCTCAGCAAAGTCAGTCCAGCATTCTTTAAGGGACATAGTGTCCCAAGGGGGAGATACACTATAACCCCCAAACTTTCATGATTTAAACATGCCACTTTGTTTTCTCATGATGAATCCAACTTTGAGGAAGGGTTACTTATAAGCTGACCCTCTAGCTCCAAATCTCAGCCGTAAGCCATGTACTCAATGGCTCAGTTTAGTCCATGATACTCTATCTATGTCATGCATTACAAACTCAGTTCAGTTCATGTTTCGCGTTCCAGAATCAGTTATGTTCTTATGTTTTTGCTCATGCATATTGAGTAATTAATCTCAGACTCGTCAGTATTTTCAGTTCAAGGTAATAATTTTTCCTTGAGCTTATTCAGTTTCATGTTCAAATGTCCATTACTAACTTGGTATCAAGTACTATTGCATATTCAGTCATGCATTCATGAGTCAGTTCAGTTATATATATTCATGCATTAGATATGCATGTTCAGTTGAGAAAACTCAACTTATCAGTAATCTCAGCCATGTATTCATGAATAAGTTTAGTTATGTGATCATGCATCAAATATGCATGTTCAGTATGAAATCTGATCATGTCAGTCATGTTAGTCACAAAATGATGTTTCATAAGTGTATATCTTGTACGTACTTCAGTTGATCTTTTCTTCCATCCCAGTCATTCTCATTCAAGGACGAACGTTCCCAAGGGAAAGATATTGTAATACCCCAAAAAATCCAAACCAATATTAGTTCCATGTTTCAAGATCATGCATACTACATCATGGTTATTTTATAGTTTTATGAGTAAGTTAAATGTATATTAAGGCTTCAAATAACTCCCAGCTATCAGACGAATCAAAACATTCCTTACCGATTGAATTCTTGGGAAGGATATTGCTATAGTCAACTTCAAATGATAATATCTCTCATTGTACTATGAATTTTTTATCTCATAACCCACCAAAAGATATATAATTGAATTATCTTTCCAACGATACCAATTTCTCCCAAATTCCATATCAGAGAAAAATGTTATACCCATTTTACTCCAGCATGTCCGCATGGCAACTGAGTGACGACATGAGCTAACGGCTTATCACAGATCTGACAGCTTATCAGCCCATGTCATCAGGCCTAGATAGAAACCCATCAATTCCAGCTCCCAGGTGATGACCTAGGCTGATGGGCTATCACAGTCTGACGGCTTATTAGCCTTGGTCGTCAGCTGATAATTTCAGCAACTAGGAAGTGATTTCGTAGGTGTATTTTGGTCATTTTCCCTCACTCTAAACACGGTATTAAATCCCTGAGAAGGCTATTATCCCATTATTTTTTCATTCTCCTCAAGAACAAGAACATTCTCTCCCAAAGGGGTTAAACCTTAGCCAAGAAAAATCAAGAACAAGCCTAAGGATTTCTTCAAGAACCTTCAAGAAATATTAGATCTCTTTCAAGATCAAGCTTTAAGGTATGCATTGTGTCCATCCATGGATCCCTTTCATCCATGGAGCTTAAGAATCAAGTTTTAAAGAATAAATTATAATTATCATGTTGTGGTATAATTATGTTCATGTTGATGGTTGTTATTTGGTTTTCAAGGTGGTATCTGGATGTATTTTCATGAAGTATGTGAGCATATTAGTTGAAATCTATGAATTTTGGTAGTTTAAGATTGTTAAATTGATAATTATACCTATGCCCAAAGTTGTGCATGATAGAAATCATGTTTCTATGACTCAATAATACTTAAATGACAAGTCCATGCTCTATCCCTTGTGATTCAACACAAATTCCATGCTATTGTTGTGTATTGATTGTTGTGATATGGAACGCTCATGACATTGGAGTTATGCAAGTTTTTACATGTTATATGCATTCCTTTTCATGTATAAGATATTGAGAACCATGTGTAGTATGAAATCCCCTACTTATGGCATTATGAATTGTGAACTTTGTTCCTATGATCAAGAAGTGTCATGTTGTGTCAGTTTCCTTCTATCGAGTCCTGGGGGTACTTGTACCCAAAAATATAGTTGTGTGACTAGAGCCAGTGTCATGTTTGCACGATACTCTCAGTCAATCCATGATCTATAGAACTTAGTCAGTCATATGACTCAGGATAGTTCAGTAATTCAATAACCTCAGTAAATCTCAGTAGTTCAGTAATCTCAATGATCTCAGTACTCAATGATCTCAGTAAATTCAGTAATACTAGTAATCTCAGTAACTTCAGTACTCTCAGCTAGTTCTCAGATCTCATTAGTATTCCGTCATTCCACGGAACTCAGCTCAGCTCAACTAAGCAATACTATCAGTTCAGTTAATCAGTTCAGCTAATCGGTTCAGCTAATCAGTTTAGTTAATCAGTTCAGTGTCTAATCAGTTGGGAGTAGGATTCAGCACCGAGCAAACCCAAGGATGGGGACTCACCTATTATTCAGTGGAGGGTGTGATCCTTAGAAGCAATCCTTGTGTTCCAGAACTACATAGCTAGTATAGGTTGAGATGCACCCTACGCGTTTAGGGACTATGTACATCTCTTTTGAGTTTCCTATCAGGAGGGGTTAACGAATGAGCTCCCTATCAGAGAGGGTATACTTACAACAGTTGTCTTTACCCGTGGCACGGTATTGACACCCTTCTATTTGGGGTTACAGGTTGGACCCCACCAGTTTAGTTTTGGGGCATATCGGTTAGATGATTATTCCCACAGTTTCAATTTCCGTCTCAGTCTCAATCTCAGTAAAATAACTCAGATAGTTCTTCATATTTTAAGACTGTCCGATAAAGTCAACTCAGATACAGTATAAAACTCAGATAGTTCAATCAGATTTAGGACTTTCATCTACAGTCACCCATGTTATCAGTTATATTAGTCATGTTAACTATCAATAAACTCACATTATCAGTATTCTGTATCAGGGCTGTCAGATACAGTCACTCATGTTATCATTATTCGGTACTCAAAAATCATGTTATCATGAACTCAGTTAATAGTATATTAATTATACAAAACTTATGTTATCAGTTACCTGAAACTCAGGTTATCAGTATTCAGATTCAGGACTGTCAGATACAGTCAATCAGACTAGTTCTTCATAATTTGAACTATCAGAAATAGTCGTTCATTTATTCAATAATACAATATCAGTTCCTCACTTATTAGTGACTTATATATCAATATCAATAAACTCAGTCATTCAGTATGTCAGTATCAGTAAACTCATATTGTCTGTATTCAGACTAAGTAGTCAGTATCACCACGAGTTCAGTTTCAGTTACTTTTGCATGTATGTATTCTCACATTCATATCAGTCGGCATTGTTCATGAATTTAAACCTTTTGCATTTAGCCTACCTCACTTGTATACTCAATACATTCAGTCGTACTGACACATTCGTGCTATAGTGTTTTACTTTACGCCATAGGTTCAGAGGCATGAGTTCCAGAGAAGTAATAGCATTACAGATCTCAGCAGTCAGAGTTGGCAGTGAGTCCTCTTCATTCGAGGATGATATGATTATTACTTTATCATTTTAGCATTTCAGTTTAGTTCTCAGTAGATGGAGTTAGTTGGGGAACTATGTCCCATCAACTCCTTATTCAGACAGTTATAGGCTTTCAGAAGACTACAGTGTTTTCAGATTCAGACTTTAGTAGTTTCAGTTTTGTTTTGGTATTGTGATACCACATTATTTAGACGTTGATTTTTCAGTTATGTAGTTTTGAACCTTATGGCCTTTTAGTACATGTTTCTGCATTATCATGTTATATCATGCAGTGTACAGGTACATATATCAGTCATGGGTTAGCTTGTGGTCCTTCGGGGTCATGAGCACCGTGTAGCATTCTGGGTACCAGATTCGGGGCGTTATGTTAAAAGTCATCAAACATCGAGTGCAGGGTGGTTATGGTTGGGTATTGTGGGTGGTCTTCGGTCCCGGTTGGGCTTGGGTTACCCGATACGACTAGGCCCTGGTCAATTAAAAAGGTTGCATACATGATTGATGCTGAGAGTAGTACATCTTTAGCCACCCAACTACCAGCTCTGCAGAATCAAATGATGACATAATTTAGCAAGTTGGGTGTGCGGCAGTATTAGGATCAGGTTAATGCAATGCAACAGACTCCGGCATGGTGTGAGGTTTGTGGCAATAGTGGTCACTTTACAAATATGTGTGGTGAAAATCCTAAGTCAGTCAATTTTGTGGGTAATGCTCAAAGGCCAAATTATAGTAAGGCCTATAACAAAAAATGGCAAACTGAAGCACCAAATTATTCGTGGAACAATAATCAGCAAATTCAGCAACAACAAAACACGCAAGCAAGTAACATAGAAGGCATATTAAAGAAGATCATGGCCACCCAAGAACAGGTGGTTCTTGAATTTAAAAATCAGCAAGTACTTTAGAAGAAGTTGGAGTATCAATTGGGGTAAATACAGTAGGCACAAAATACCAGGCCTCAAGGTGGTTTGCCAAGTGACAATGAATCTCCTAAAAAAGTAATGGAAATCACTTTAAGGGGTGGTAAAGAGTTTATTGACAGACCTCCAAAGGTAAATAAGGAGGTAGACGCAAAGTTAATTCCTCAATCGATTGCAGACAAAGTTGTTAATTATTTGGGAAAGTCTGAGTATCCAAAAACAAAAGTTGTTGAGAAGGATAAACCACAACCACCATTTCCACATAGGTTAAGAAAAGCACAGGAGGATAAATTCTTCAAGAAACTCTTTGACACGTTCAGAGAGCTTCAAATTAACCTTCCTCTTTTTGATGTGTTGCATGAAATGACCAAGTACGCTAAGTACTTGAAGGGTGTGGTGACAAATAAAGTTAAGCTGCATGATGTTGAGACAATAGCACTCACTAAGGAGTGTAGCTATGTGGTGATGTAGAAGCTTCCCAGAAAGCTTATGGACACTGGAAAGTTCACTCTCCCTATTTAGATTGGTAACAACGAGGTGGTCTACGCGCTGAGTGATTTGGGGGAAAGTATCAATTTGATGCCCCTATCAATGTTGAACACTTTGGGCATGGGGAAGCCGAGACCGAGCACTGTGATACACCAAATGGAAAACCATACTATATTTTTTCCTGAAGAAATCATCGAGGATGTTCTCATCAAGGTTGATAAGTATATTATCCCTAACAATTTTATTGTTTTGGATTATAAAGCAGATGACAGGGTGCCAATTATCTTGGGACGTCCATTCTCGGCAAAAAGAGGATAATTAATATATGTAAGAGAGGACACGATCAAAATGAGGCTGGATGATGAAGAGGTGGTTTTCAAAGCTTACAAACCACTCAACACACTGTCCCATTACAAAGATTTATGTAATATTACAGTGATGGAAGAGGATGGGTATGGGGTAGTAAAGACAAATCCATCAAAGATCTCTTCGAACTTCCTCATTAAGTTGATCAAGCGACCAATACCTAAGACTGAAGGGATTTTGGTTGATGAGCTTGAAAAGGCTATTATTGAGAAAATTGTTAACCTTTAGAGTTCACACATAAGAGGTCAGAAACGAATAAGAAGATGGCTTCAAAGTAGGAGGAAGAGATGAAGAAAAATGGATAAGTGTGATGTTGGGTCATGCCGTGACACTAATCAAGCGTTGCTTGGGAGGCAACCCAAGTTAAGGTAGTTATTTATTTTTCAGTATTTTTAGTTTTTATTTCATGTAATTTTTTTTGGTTGAGTCACAGTGTTTTTGTTTTGGTTTGGTTGAGTCGCGTAGCCTTTTATGTAGCCTAATTCCCTTCTTAGATTGACCTTAATTTGATCCAAATCTCTAAAGCGCTTTAGTGAAAACTCAAGGAAGTTAAGGAGTTCGAAAAATTAGAGGAGAAAAGGTGAAAGTAAAGCCTCAAGGTAATAGTTATTGGTGTGTCCAATTGATGCATTGCAGTTGGGAGTGAAATAAAGTTGTGCTAAAAATTAGATCATGAATTAACAGACAATACTCCCTTCCATATTGTATTTGAATAAACTTAATAAGATGGGGTAAAATAAAATATGTGTGCAAATAGCAATGGTAAAAGTTGGTTGTTAGGAGTGGATTAAATGAAAAATGTGATGTATTAAAGTACTTAGGAAAGATAGTCACTAATCTTGGAAAAAATAGTTCTTAACCATCCCTTAGCCGACATTACAACCTTAAAGACCTACTTAATCATGAGATTTAACATTCTAATGTTAGTGGAGTACTACACTAATGGCAAGACTATGGTTCAACTTGTATAACTTGTGAATTCTTTGAGAGAGTGAGCGTAGTTTGATTCTTGTACCCATTCTGTGATAAATTGCATCTATATGAGTGAGTGTTGGTAACTCTCTTGTGGTGAGGTCACATATTTGATTATAGTTTTTTGATTTGTATAATGTCTTTGATTGATAAATATGTATGAGTTTGCCAATTTGGTGAGTCAATTCTTAAGGCTAGGATGTTTTGGAGTAGTGTTCTTGAGCTTTCAATTCTGTGTATAACATGCTGAGCGTAAGAACATGCATTATGTGTAGTTGTTATAGTACTAGCCTGAGTGTTTTCCTTGATATAGAAGTATGGAGTCTTATTTTATCATGATGCTTAGAGTAGAGATTTGTTCTAGGATGAACAAGTCTTTAAGTTTGGGGTTGTGATCTGAGGTGGATTTATGCACCTCAGAGTTGTGATATGGGCTTATTTAGTCTTGTTTTGAGGGATTCTTATGTGCTTAATGAGTGAATATTTGCATAAATGAACATATAAGTGCTAAAGTACTTGATTTCAATGTTTAAGGTGTTTTTTAAACAAATTTGTAATAAATGTGGTCAGGTAGAGTTTAGATGAGACAACTAGTATTACTAGCCTAAGCTAGGTGTTATTCTAGTTGATCTCGATGAATACTAGTGTGTGTAATGAATTCCTAATTGTATAATTGTGTAATTATGTGTGGCACAACTTATTTTTAGTTTTTAATGTTAAACTAAAACAAGCCAAGAGCCAAAACCAAGTTAAAGATCAAAAGGGAAAAACTAGTTCTTAGCTTAAGTTTCTAGTTCACCGTCTTGGATGTTGTGTTGTTTTGAGGTATAATTAGTGGTTTTTGATGATATATGATTCTTGTTGAGTTGATTATGAATGCATATGTATGATACACAAGCTTTTAATCGAGTGAAAACAGCACCACAAGGCTTGGAATGGATGGACAAAAGAATGGGACAAGAGTTGACATAAAACGGACACTTTGGAGTCCATGGCGCATCGCGGAGCTTATACAAATATATGGGGAAAGTTACAAACCTTTTGAGATTAATAAGGGACTAAAAACAGTGATTATACGTGATTATGGTGAGTCTCACACCCTAGGTACCGCGATAGAGGGCGTGACAATGACACTAGTCCAATTTCGGCAGATTTGACCTCCATGGAAGACTTTTCAAATTTGAGGGAGGATGGATAACAAATAAAATAGGGTTTTTATTCCTTTAATTTAGTTTATTTATGGATTTATCATGTATTCATCAAGCGTGATTACGGTTATTTCCATGAGCGGCTAAAAGCCCTTTTTCGGAGTTAAGGCAAAGAACATGATTACTCTTGTTATGAATTGATTTGGTTTTGATTATTTATCATATTTGGTTGTTTATTTATCCTTTATATTACTATTTAAGTATTATAAACCCTTAGAATACATCATTTTACAGCTTGTGAACCCAGAAGGAGGAATAAGAGGATATAACATGAGGTAAATAGAGTAGGATTGTAATATTCTACAGAATGAGGTTATAATTTTCACTTAGGATAGGAATACACCTAGGTGACCTATTTTGTTCACTTAAGGTATGAAATATGAATGAATTTAACTTAGTTCTCACATCCCCTCTCAACGATGTAGTTGTGGGTCTAAGTTACACAGGTGACTAGAGGCTCGAAAGACCATAGTCATAATATCAATCCGGTGAATCAACAACCAAGATATGTAACTTAACCAATGAAGTTTAATAGCATAATATGATTATCACAGAGCCTTAACCCCGGGTTTCTCTCCATTTATTGTCTAAGAACTTTACTTTTTTGCATTGTTTACTTTAATTTTAGTTTATAATTCTCAAACACTTTTGGTTACTTTTGCACTTGATTAATCTAAATAGTAAACTAGAATAGGAAAGTTTCTTAACACTAGTCCCTGTGGGATCTATACCTGCCTTTCATAAGGCTACTTTACTACTTGGTAGGACCACATACACTTGCGTGTGTGTTAGGGCGCAGCACTATCACTGCATACGCTTTAAGATTGGGTTGAACAAAGAAATCTCCTCACGTATAACTATCAACAAGTTTGAAATCATAGAGTAAATCTTCTAAGTGGCCTTGGAGATTAAGAGAATATCAAAGAAAGGGAAACTTATAAACCAAAAAGGTACTCATCTACCAATACTTGAAGTAAGCATAAAGAGGTAGATTAATTGTCATAGGGATAGAACAAAAACAAGGACTAAGAGTCCAATGACAAGAAGTCCATAGAGAATACCACTCCAAAGTACCCGTCAAGGAATGAAGGTAATAAATATCCTACTCACAATCCTAAAGATTTTCAATGTTTTAAATGTCAAGGACGGGGACATAAGGCAAATTAATGTCTGAGTCAAAGAAATGTGATCCTTAAGGGAAATTGTATTACCTTGGAGAAGAGGTGGGATCGGAAGATTAAAATGATGAAAAGGCTCAAGATAGAGAGGGATCAGAAAAAAATGAGCAAGTAGAGAAAGATAATAAGGATGTGTGACCTCAAGATGGAGAGTTTGAGGTTCCAAACATTATTGTAAGGAGTGCAATTATTAGTAAGTCTATAAATGATCCTAGTCAAAGGGAGAATCTATTCCATACTAAATGCCTTTAAGAAAAATGTGTGCTCTTTGATCATTGATAGCAAAAATTTAGCTAATGTGGCTAGTGCTACTTTTGTTGAATTCTTGAAGTTTCCCACAACCAAATATGCCACACCATACAAGATTTAATTATTAAATGATTGTGGTGATTTGAAGGTGACGAGGCAAGTGGTGATTCGATTCAAAGTTAGGAATTATCATGATGAGGTGAATTGTGATGTGATACCCATACAATCTTTCCTTCTCTTGCTTGGGAGTCCATGTAAATATGATTGTTTAACCAAGCATGACGAGAGAAACAATCAATATTCTTTTGAGTTAAATATTTGAAAATACACTATCCATCCAGTTTCTCCATCTCAAGTTAATGAGGGCCACCTAAAGTTGAGAGAATTGAAAGAGAAAGGTAAGAAACAAGGTGAGGAGAAGGACCAAACTGAGGTGAGGTGTGAATAAAAAGAGAAGAAGAGGTTGAAAAGGAGGAGTAACTTGGTGATGTTTACTAAGAAAAATGATCTTTTCAAGGAGCATGATGAAAAAACACCCCTGCTACACCTAGCCCATGCTTTTCATGCTAACCACTATACTTTTCCTATCCCTTATTCTATTTTCCATGTTTTGTAGAATTATGAAAATGTGTTCCTACAGGAACTTTCCTAAGGACTAACCCCAATTCAAAAAATTGAGAATCAAATTGATTTTGTGTCGGGTTATCAATTTCCCAACAAACTAGCCTACCATAGTAATCCAATGAACACAAAGGAGTTTCAAAAGAAAGTTGAGAAACTCCTTAACAAAGGATACATCAAAAAGAGCATGAGTTCACGTGCGGTCCAAGTTTTTCTAGTGCCAATGAAATATGGGACACGGTGCATGTATATTAATTATTGATCCATCAATAAAATAACAGTAAAATATCACCACCCGATTCCCCATTTGGATGATATTCTTAATGAGTTGAATGATTCTTGCATGTTTTCTAAGATAGATCTTAGGAGTGGGTACCTCTAAATATGGAGGCAATGGTATGGTGAGTGGAATACCATATTCATGACCAAGTTTGGTCTATATGAATGGACGGTCATACCTTTTGGCCTAACCAACACCCCTAGTACCTTTATGCGATTGATGAACCATGTGATAAAATTGTTCATAGAAAAGTTTGTTTGGTATACTTTGATGATGTTCCAGTTTATAAAACATCCCGTGAAGAACACATCTTACATTTGCTAAATTTGTTTGAAGTGCTTAGAAAAGTTGTATGCTAATCTTGAAAAGTGTTCTTTTGGCGTGAATGGAGTAGTATTCTTGGGATTTGTTGTGAGCTTAAGAGGAGCTGAGGGGGATGAATCTAAGAAAGACTCTATTAAGAATTGGCCAACTCCAAAATTCATTGGTGAAGTACTAAGCTTCTATGGGTTGGCTAGTTTCTATAGGCAACTGGTCAAACGATTTATTACTTTCGCCACTCCCTTGATCAAGGTGATTCATAAGGACAAACCTTTTAAAAGGGGTGATGAGAAAGCCAATGCATTTGAAACTTTTGAAGGTTATGCTTTGCTCTACCCCTTGTTATAATTATCCAATTTTGATAAGATATTTGAAATTGAATGTGACGCTACTAAGGTAGGCATACGTGTCGTCTTAATGCAAGATCATAAACCTATTACCAATTTTAGTGAAAAGATCAAGAGCACAACTCTAAATTATTCCACTTATGATCTAGAGCTATACGCCTTGGTTAGAGCATTAGGTAATTGGCAACATTATTTGTGGCCCAAAGAGTTTGTGATTCGAACCGATCATGAATCATTGAAACACCTCCGAATCCAATATATATTGAATAAATAGTATGCCAGCTGGATTGATTTTTTTTATGACTTTCCCTTATGTAATTCAATACAAAAAGGAAAAGGTAAATGTGGTAGCCGATGCATCATCTAGAAAACATGTGTTTCTCTCTATATTATCTTTTAAGTTGATGGGTTTTGAGAGTCTAAAGGTAATGTATCCCGACAATCCCAAATTTGCTTAAATCTACAAAGATTGTGAGGTATGTGGAAAGGAATAGTAGGAGAGAAATAGTTTTTCTATGACCTACCCCAAAATTGATGGTTTCTTATTCAAAGAAAGAAGGTTGTGTATGCTCTATAGCTCATGGAGAGAATTATTTGTAAGAGGGGAACACAATGGTGATATGATGGGTCACTTTGAAATTGACAAGACCCTTGAAATCCTTGAGAAACAATTCTATTGGCCAAAAATGCATCAAGATGTTGCTAGAATTTATGGCCAATGCATGTAGAAGTGTGAAATTTTGCCTTCTCCCTCATGGATTATACACCGCACTACCCATTCCCTAACGCCCATGGCTTGACATCTCTATGGATTTTGTTTTAGGTTTTCCTAGGAAAAAAAGTGGTAGAAATAGCATCTTTGTTATGGTTGATAGGTTCTTAAAAATGGCCTATTTCATTTCGTGCCATAAGAGTAAGGATGCTCCAAGTGTGGCTGCCTTATCTGTTGAGCTTATTCTCAAATTAAATGGGATTCCTACGACCATTGTTGGTGATAGGGACTCTAAGTTCCTTAGTCACTTTTGGAGGTCATTGTGGGTTAGGATTGGCACCAAATTACTTTTCTCAATGTCTTTCCACTCACAAATCAATGGGAAAACGGAGGTGGTAAATAGAACCTTGGATTCTATGTTATGCACCTTAGTTAAAGGAAAAAAGAGTTTCTTGGGAGGACCAGCTACCTCTAGTCAAATTTGTTTGTAGTCATGTTATCCATTTGACTATTGGTATGACTCCCTTTGAATGTGCAAGGAAAGATCTAGCATTGCAGATGGGTATATTCGGGAACCCTCAAGAATTTTTGTATACCTTGTAATTATATTAAAAATTTATTAAATATATAAGAATAATAAGTGAGGAACCCATTAACAAAGTTGTTAGTTGGCTCAGTGGTTCAAAAGGTACTTGAAGAAGTGCCTCACACTCTATACCCTAGTTCGAATCCCCTTGGAACAACCATTTTTAACTTGTTTTAGTATGTTATTTATTTTATTGGGAACCCACAAGATTAACATCCTGGATTCGCCTCAGTGAATGTGTTTATGGTTTTAACCCCTTTGCCCCTTTAGATCTCACTCTTTTGTCTAGTGATGTTGTGATTAGCTTATATGGAAATAAGAGGGTGGAAACCATGAAGAAAATGCATTATAAGGTGAGTATTCTTCTTAAGAAGAAAAATCAATAGGTGTCCAAGAGAGTAAACAAGGAAAGAAAGCGACTTGTTCTTGAATAGGGTGCTTGGGTATGGGTACACCTCTAGAAATATAGGTTTCCAACACAAAGAAAAGTCAATTAATGCCTCGAGGTGATAGTCTATTTAAAGAGCTTGAAAGGATAAACGATAATGCCTACAAGATTGACCTTCCTCCGGAATATCAAGTGCATAATACCTACAATATGTGCAATCTCTCACTCTTTGACATGATAGAAGATGACCAACCCTTGAATTTGAGGTCAAATTCTTCTCAATAGGGAGAGCATGATAAAATTTGGATTAGCTTCAAGCCTTTTACTAGAAACTAAGATCGAGAGCTTCAAAAGATCCAAGGATTGTTTATGAAGTGGTAGGTACTTGAGGAAGTCTTCTTACTATCAAGATGGTGTCATTTAATGATGATTTCACTCACATTGGGTCAAGGATCGTTGGAGGAGTCAAGGGAATGCAAAATAGGGCTAGAAAGCCCCTAGGGAGGGACAAGAACTCAAGACGCTTTGGACATGATCTAGCATGTCAAGGAAAACAGTCACAAATGTGCTTGACATGCACTTGGGATGTGCCCCAATCGCTTCAAATCCACTCAAGCGGATTACGTGAGCTTTTCTTGTAATTGAGTCACTTTTGGTCCCCTAAATGTGTAATAATTAGCCCTAAACTATAAATACTTGAGCTTAGGTTATTTTCTTAGTTTTTGTTTGATCATTGATGAATGCTTCTCCATTGAGAGAGCGTGTTGGGAAAAGTTTTGCTGAATCTTTGTTTAGAAACGTTGGTTTAAAGGGTGATCTTCTCCCTCTTGTTCACCGTAAGAATTAGGCGTTTGATTAAGATTGTAGTTGAGGGTATTGAGTTTAATATACTTTTTTGTTCTTAATTACTTCTTCTTGTTGTGTCTAATTACTATCTTTATCAATTATCTTTTACTTTTTTGTATTGATCTTTAGGTTCCGTAGTTTGATTCTTCTCAACCTTTCAGAAAAAAACATCATTAATCATTTTGGCAACAGAATACCTCAATACCCCTAAATTTAATACGTTTTATTCGAGACATCCAAATTTTTTTGTAGTCCTGAATACTGAGTAAAAGGGTTTGTCGGGAACTAGGAAGCAACATCTCTTTGTGCTTTAGTCGGAAGCACTAGAGTTTTATTCAATGTAACACTATAACATAACTTAGAAAATTACAACCGCAAAAGAATTTAGGGGTCGTTTGGTAAAGTGTATAAGATAATACCGAATAAGTTGTATTAGTAATGCAGGAATTAGTAGTACATGGATTAGTAATACAGAGATTAGTAATACTGAAATTATTTTTTATGCGGTGTTTGGTTTGATGTATTGAAAACAATATGTATTGTTATATTTTAAAAAAATATTGTTTGTTTACAAAAATACCCTTTGACATATTATAACTTTGTGTATTTTCTTTGCAAAATTTTAGTATTCTTTTTTAAAATAAAAAAAAAAGTAAAAATATAACTAATAATTTACTTTGGAATTTTAAGATTCAATCATTCATTTACAATTTTTTTTTTTGTTATCTTTTCTTTATTTGTTCATCATTTTTTTGTTGTTTCCACTTTCTGATGTTCTTACGTTGGAGGGAGATACGTGTAACTTTTGAATGAGACAATAGAATTATTATTAACATAAATTTGTGTTCCGTAAAGTGTTAAAGATAAGTATAAAAAATATTTTTATTTATGAATATCCTATTTACAAAATTAAAGTTTGTATGTAATCATGCAATTTATTTTTGAATTTTGACCAATAAGTATTTTTTAAGTGAATGGAGTAGTTTTTTTATGACTAAAATTATTTGGAGGAATATTATTATCTTGATAAATTGAAAATAAATAACTCACATTGAATAAATTGAAAAGATTTAGAAAAAAAATTAAAGAAATTTGAGGGCGTTTTTGTCTTGACACATATTTATCCATGGATTACTAATCCGACCAAATTGGGTGTATTAGCTATACACCCTATAATACCATGTATGATGTATAGCTAATTCATGTATTAGTTATACATAGCTTCAAAATTGCTACCAAACAATGTATTAAGTAATCTCATTATTTAATTCATGGATTATGAAAATAATCCTCCTACCAAACGGGTCCTTAGTAGCTTAAGTACATAGCATAGTGTCATAGCACATACTTAGTGGCCATACTTTGTGGACCACAATTTTACTAAATTTATTAGGACTTATTCTTAAGCTTTCTCTAGAGTATTGCCAATGCAATAGTTCTCACTGCAGTTTGTCATGCAACTTCTAAACTTCTCATTATCTACAAAATTAATAGAGAAAGAAAAATTGTAAACAATTTGTATAAGTAGACAAATATATATTCTCCACATCCCTATAATTAGAGAGAGACTTATAACCATTGTCCAAAACTCTATAAATCCTCCATGATGTAGTGGTAAGGTCTGTGTACATTCTACCCTTCCCAGATCTCACTTACAGGATATCACCGGTATGTTGTTGTAAATGTTTATGAATAATTATTTGAAGAGAACATTCTTTTAGCTTCTTTCTCAACATTCTTAAATTGAAGTCCATATAGCAATACCACAACATTCCACCCTTTAGCGTGTGTTAAGGTGTCTTATATTAATGTTTCTCTATGAGCACCAATTTTATTGAGTAACCTCTGTCTATTGCATACACACAAGTAACAAGGAAGAAAGGGAGTATTAGTTACCATATTGGACAAGAAATTTAGAGCAATGGCCAAGAGAACATCCAACATTACAAACATGGTTTTGAGTTGCGACTTTAGTATCAATAGATTCATCTGTGTTTCCAGTTATGGCGCCAACTGGCAAGGCACCTAGTTAGGAACACTGGCCTTTTTTGGCACCTTAGTATACATAATGCCACGCATAGTGCATCGTGTTTGTCGGCCATAGCATTATGCTCTGTGAACACAAGCATAGCAAGGAACAACACCATCACAACCTTCAATGCCATTGAGAGAGAGGAATAGTGAGCTATATTATATGATTTTTTTTATTTTGGTTGATGTGAAAATAAGGTCAGAGTGCACTATTTATAGAGGAAACATGTAGTGTAAATTCAAATTTCTTTGGATTGTATAAAGATGAAGATAAGTTGTGTGAATTTGTGTGATGGGGAATTTATGTTCAACCTGTGGCAGAGCTATCCTTGTCCAAGGAATTTTATTTGACACTCCTTTATTAGAAAATTACACCATGTAAATAGATAAAACTATTACTACTATGTGTATATATACATTGTATCTCCTTGACTTCATTATGTGTTTACCTCTCTATATTTTGACTCCTTTATTGAAATATCTTTCTCCACTCAATTAAATAGGAAAGGTTCTGAAGAAATAAAGATACGCGAGATGAAAACAAAATTTATATGAGTGGTCCATTTTCAACAATTAAAAATAAAAATAAAAAATGTGAATAATTCATTAATGGTCTACTGGTCCACTCTCAACAATTAAAAAAAGGCGCAATACTTAAACATGCCCTTTAACTTGGCTTCAAATTAAGTCTATGACCTCTAACTTTTGGTGTGCACAAGTTGACACTTAAACTTATATAAAGTTGAACAAGTAGACACGTATGCCCTATGTGGCATCCAACGTGGCCAATTCTGGTCCTACGTGTGTTATGCCACATAGGACGTGCGTGTCTGCTTTTTCAACTTTATACAAATTTAAGTGAAAAATATAAATGTCATCACCAAAAACTCAAAATGAAAACCCAAATTCAACTCGCCATTTATTTCCTTTCTTTTCCCCTCTGTTTTTCTGTTGTCATCTGTTTCTTCTTTCTCCCTTTATTTTTAACGTTGCCGCCTCTTTTTCTTTTCAAAATTTGTCCTCCCCTTTTTTTTTCTTGATTTACTCTCCCTATTTTTCTTTTGTTTTTTTGTTGTCTATCTTTTCTTTGTTTCCTCTAAAGTTTCTCTACCTGTGTCCTTTTTTCTCTAAAGTTCCTTGTTTTTCTGTGTTTTGTGCATGTGTGTTGTGTATGTTTATATGGATTGTGTAGTGTTGAAAAGTTGAGGGAGTTAGAGAGAGTTTTCTGAAGTTATGGATGTGGGGGAGGTTGAGGAGAAGTGGGAATTGGTAGTTTATTAGGATAAGATCTTTTTAAAAAAAAAACATAATTTAAAAAAATATATAAATAAAAATTTAGTAATGATAAAAATATTGACTAATTGATTTTTATATTAAGAAAAGTTTAAACTAGTCTAAAATAAAATATAATTAAGAGAATAATAAAATTATTATCTTATTTATTAAAATCTAAATTAAAAAATATATATATTTAAGGATATTTTTATTATTTAAAAATAAAAATAAAACATATCCTAAAATGCAACTCTATTTTTAAAGAAAATCTTTTTCAAATTTTTTATAGGGATAATACCCACGAAAATACCTGAACTTTGATCGAAATTCCAGTTGAGCATACTGAACTTTTCGAGGGTCCTATTACCCTCCAGACTTTTTTTTATATTTTAGTGGCATATATCAGCCAACTTTTACATGTGTGTGTAATCACCGACCTTGAGTGCGTGAGAGTGATTAAAAAAAGTTATAAATCTATTTTTTTTGACACATAACTTTATATATTTGGGTTAGATTCATTTATTTTTTTAATTTAACCAATTTAAGGAGAGGTAAATCTCCTTCTTCCACTCTACTCCCTTTTTCTCTCAATTCTTGAAGATAAAATTTTTGCATTGATTTTCTTTGTTTTCTTTGGTAAATTTCTGACTATTTTCTAACTTCTTCTCACTATTTTCACTAATTTTTAATTTTTGATTTTTAAAATTAGGGTGAGCTATGAAAAATGTAAAATTGGATTTGACTAGCATTTGTTTAGACAAGGAAGATCCAATGTTGAATGTAGAGGTGTGATGCAATCATGGTCTCTTACTCCATTTGAAGACTTCTTGGTTCGATAATAATCCGGGAAGAAGATTTTGGTCTTGCCCTTATTATGGATCAAACAAGTGTAACTTTTTTCTTTGGAGGGATGGTGTGGTTGATGAACGATCTAAGTTCATTATTCCAAATTTGGTAAGAAAGTGAAGGACATGAATGAAATGTTGAAGATAATAAAAATAAAGAAAGAATTGGTTGGTGCTTACAGTGATAGGGAAATAATGGAGATGGAGGCTGAATCTACATTCACTCAAATAGAAGAACAATGTAGCTCATTTGTTAAGATGAAAGATGAGGTGAAAAATACACCATAGAAGATGATTGAAGTGAAGAAGATAGAGAGATTTAGTAGTATTTTCATGGTGTGTATCTTCATAATGTGTATTGCTATATGGTTCAAAATACCCGGTTGAAGTATTTTATGTAGTGTTGTAATATGAATTTATCGTTGGTAGTATTTGTTGTATGGTATAGTAGTTTGAACTTGATTTTGTTGAATTAAATCTCCTATGACAATGTTTCTTGTATGGTGGTTTAAAGTTGATTTTGTTGAATGAAATCTCTTATTTCAAACTGATTGTTGGTTTTGAGTACTTGTTTGAGTACTTGTTTGTTTTGCTCATTTTGTTGAGCTAAATTCATTATACTTGTTTGTTTTGCTCATTTTGTTGAGCCAAATTCATTATTCCAAAATTGATAGAAAATAAAGAATACAACCACAAAGGATAGATCCAAATTTATAGATCCCAATATTCAATACAGTAGAACAAAATCTGTGCATAACTGTTTGAGATGCAACTTGAACTTTTAAGTGCAACATATAATACAAAATAACTGCACAAATGTCTGAGAGGCAACATTCAAGTTCATCATAGAACCTTCACAAAAAATGATCTTGTCAAAATAACCTACCCCAAATTACAATACAACATGCAAAGGTGTCCTTCTTTCCACTCCTATGTCACCAAGAGGTGTTTTTCTTGGCTTTCTCCTACCTCTTGCAGCTGCTGCAACATATTCAACACCCCTTCCCCTTTCTCTTGAAGCTGCTGGAACATGTTTAATACCCCGTCCCCTTCCTCTTACAGCTGCTGCAACATGTTCAACACCCCTTCCCCTTTCTCTTACAGATGTTGCAACATGTTTAACACCCCTTCCCCTTCTTCTTGCAGTCGTTGCAATATGTTCAACACCCTTTTTTCTTCCTCTTATAGATGCTGCAACATGTTCAACATTTACAAATGGTGCAGCTTGTTCAGCTAGTGCAGCTTGTCCAGCTAGTGCAACAGATATTGTCTTTCTAGGCCTTCCCCTAGGTCTAGGAGGTGCATCAGGATTATCACTTATTTTTCTTTGACTTCCCCTAAGTCTAGGAGGTGCATCTGTAGTAGTAGTAGGAGTGTTTCTTGGCCTTCCCCTAGGTCTTGAAGTACTTGGTACATCACTTGGTCCAACATTAAGAATACTTGATCCAATAGAATACTACAAAAATAGTTGAAGCAGTCACATATTCAAAAATAATTAAGCTACAAATAAATAATACAAGTCATTTAAAGTTACACACCTTGAAAGTACAACCTCTTTTTTTGTGATTTTATCCATGATAGATGCTACAAGTCATGTAAACCCCTTTTCTTAACATCTTTCCACACTTTTTGGTCTCATAAAACTGTTTATTCCTTCTCTTCTTTAGCCTGCCAGGCATAGGAATAACAACCGGAGTCTCCACATGAGGATCTGTTGACTCTGGCCACATGTTCATGTTGGTCACTGGTTGAATGTAGTGACAGTAAGTCTTGAGATAAGTCTCCTTAATGTAGAAGCTATCAACAAAATCAATTGGGTCCAATTTCTTGTAGAGTATGGCTGCAATCCCATGTAGACATGGTATTCCCTTTAGCAGCCAAGATTTACAGTTGCATGTGTTATCTCTCAAATCCACACTATGTATATAGGGTCCATCTGATATTTCAAAACCTTTCTCTCCATTGAAGTCAATATTATATGTCATTGACTTTTCAGTGTTTTTTTCTAACACTCTCAAAGCCATTGGAGATATTTCAGTCACCCATGTTTCTGGAAACTTTGTAAATTTACCTAGTCTAGTCATTACCTTTACCCTTATCTTTTCTAGCATAGTAATAATTATTTTATGCCTTGGTCCTAAGATTTAAGCATTAAAGCTCTCAGCCATGTTATTATCTATGCTATCACACTTGATGTCAGTTCTGAAGTACATTTTACACCAACTTTATACCTTGTAATGAAGTAAATCTGGAAAAATATCTTCACCACCTAGCATGTCCAATTGGTTTAAATTTTTCTTTATTTCAGTTTCAAAGGTGCTTCTTGCACATATCCAAAACTGGTTCCTTCTTTGAAAACCTCTCCATTTTTTCCCCAATTGGCAAGGATGTGTCTTGCACATATTCTATGCTCCATCTCTGGTAAAAGCTCCATCAATGTTACTCTAAGACCCTGAAAATTAGATCAAAACAAATTACATATTCATAACTACACATAATATTCATTAAACATAACTAAATAAAGAAAATAGTATACCTTTTGCATATCTGAAATGATTGTGTAATCTCTGCCATCTGTTAATACCAAATCCTCTATCAATAATTTCACAAACTATGTCCAAGTGTTCTTATTATCATATTGTACTACAACCCAAGCAATAGGTAACATTTGATTATTGTCATCTTTAGCCACAGCAATCAACAACTATCCTTTGGTTACTCCCTTCAGGAAACATCCATCTAAACGAAAACATCTTCTACAACCATCCAAAAAAGCTTTTTTCCATGCATCAAAACAAATATAGAAAAATTGAAAACCAAGCTTAACACTATCATCAGAATTATCAACTTTCACAACACAAGTGAAACCCAGATTGGACCTCAACATTTCATCCCTATAGTCAAATATTCTTCCAAACTCTTTCACATGATTACCCATTAAATCTTGAAGTATTTTACCTTTATCTCTCCTGGAAGTAGTCGATCCAACATGTATACCCAATTCTTTTCTAATCAACTGCTGGAACTGGAATATTCTCATGTTTGGCTGCTCACTGATTCTATCTTTGAAATGTTTGTGCAGGAATTTTGCATACACATGGAATTTCTAGTGGTTTTGATACACCTATGATTAGGATTGTAGGTTTTAATTTGAAAATCATTGGTAGACTTGTTAATACTTGCATATAACAACCAAGGACACCCTTCCCTACATCTAACCTTAACCTTTTTAGACTCATTAATATACTTCTCTAACTTAAAACCTCTTTGAAGTGCATATTTTATAACAACATCTCTAAACTTATTCACATCCTCAAAAATTGTAATGACCCAATTTGCTGAACCAGAACGCTACACGATGCTCATGAACTCGAAGGACCACAAGCTAACCCATGACTGATATTTGTACCTGTATACTGCATAAGATAACATAATAATGCGAAAACATGCACTGAAAGGCCATAAGGTTTGATCATGAACATAACTGAATAACGTAACATCTGTGTGGGGTAATAGAATACCCAAAACAAAACTGAAGTCTAAAATATGATAGTCTGTATCTAGTCTGCATATAGTCTGTATCTAGTCTGAAAGCCTCTACTGTCGGAAGAATCTGAATAAGGAGTTGATGGGATATGTCCCCAACTAACTCTAACTAATAAGCTAATCAATGAGATACAAGAAAATCATTATGTCCTCGAAGGATAAGGACTCACTTCTACTCTGACTGTTGCATCTGGAATCTACTGCTAATCTGGAACTCGTGTCTCAGAACCTATGGTGTAAATTAAAAAAATAAAAATACCATAGCGTGAATGCGTCAGTACATATGTAACGAGTATACATGTGAGGTAGGCTATATACAATGGTTCACATGCATGAATAATGCTAACTGATTGTCTAACATAAACGTGAGAATACATGCATAAATACATAACTATAAATAATAACGTGATTTCATGATTTCTGAGTCTGTACACTGATAACGTGATATGCTAGTAACTGATATGACTGATAACTGATGTTGGGCGTATTTATACATCTAAGCACCATAACTTACCCATGTTTTAGCTAAGTTTTGAGGATAAAATACATAATTCTTGCACTTTTAGTCTATTTTTAGTTAAGTGAGCTGACTTATGTGATTAGCATGCTTTTCAGGTACTAATGAGGAAGATTACGGTACTTTGGGGACCTGTGGATAGCAGAGGAAACTTCACATAAAAGGAAAGCAGCTTTTGGACTGAATGTGATATATGGGAACTTTTTCTCGGGCAAACTCAATATTTTTAAATAGTTGAGGACTCAGTAGAAATTTATTAGAGAAGGATGTTATAAAAAGCCTGATGGCTGAATTTTTAGGGATGATTCATTATTCTGTATTATTTTCGAAAAAGGAAGAAAAACGGCTTAGCTGAGGGTGGGAGAAGAGAAAAAAAAAGTTTTCTCCTCTTGATTTCTCTATTGTGTGGACACGAAGATCATCCTCTAGTTTTGGGTATGATGAACATTCTTATGGTTATTTCCTTTTGGTTCATGAGTAGCTAAGATTATTTGTTAGGGTTATGGAAACCTTGTATTATACTCTTTATTGCTATGGGTTTTTGAATTTATGATGTGTTGATCCACTTATAGCATTGCTCTCTTCGTTATGATTGAATTCCTGTGGTTGCAAACATAGGGAATGTTCCATTATAGCAATAACTTGTTCGATAGAAAAGTTAATGTTTGGAAAAGAGACTAGTGACAAGAAAATAGGGTTTCCAACCTCTATTTTACACGTTAATGCCTTAATAGGATTGATGACTTGGAGAGTTTGTATGATTGGTTGTACACTTTGAATTCGAGAGAACTAAAGTGAAGTAATCCTTGATGGTTGAGAAACACTTGGATTTTGAATTCGATTACATCTCTCTATAAGTGCATGCATGTATAAATCCTTAATACTCATAGTTAATAGAGAAGTAAAAGCTACAAGGTGGACATAACCCTAACTTGTCTTTCTCTGCAATAAAATACTATTACACATATCATCTCATTGTTACACTGATAATATTATTGTGCACTTAAACTGACACCCCCCTTTACTTTGGAACCTTCGATCAACAGTCTAATAATAATCGCAATACTTAGTGATCATAGTATTCCTTGTGGGATTCGATACCCAAGCCAGTTGGGTTCTATATTTGACAACGACCGCTTGCACTTTCTAACGAGAGTTGTAATTTGGGCGTATCAAATTTTGGTGCCGTTGCCGGGGAATACGGTTGTCAGCTAAGTTTGTGATAGTTAATAGAGCCTTTGGTCAAAGATTCTCAAATTTTACTTTTTATTTGTTGTTTTTGTTTTGTTCAGGTCGAGTGGATTGCATGCCAAATATGCGGAGATCGGGTCAACCATTATTACCTATAAATCCTAAACCATATCTCATTGGCAGAATGGATGCGCAACGAGACCCTGAAAGGATAGCTGCTCAACAGGAGCAGGCTAGATTAGCTGCATTTAGCTACGCAAGTAAATCAACAGAATGCTGATAACCCAGGTCGGGTACCAAATCTTGATGATGAGGACCTGGGTAATGATGAGTTATTAAATCCAAGGCGTGCAGATGATGTGGCTACACCAGTGAACAGGATTGTCAACAGAGATCGTCAAGCTAGGATGAGACCCAAACGCTGAGCTGTGAAAGTTGCTTTTGATGATGATGATGACGACTTGGATGGGGCTGGTGCCACAGGGGCTATTATTCCTCCGCCCTTGGCACCCGGAGCCAAGTTCAATATCACTAGCATTATTATCCAGCTATTGCAACTCAAAGGGTTATTTGGTGGACTTGCAGGCGATGATCCGAATATGCATCTGATTAATTTTATCTCAACATGCAAATCATTTGACAATCCAGGGGTTGGACAGAATGTGATCCGGATGCGCTTATTTCCATTGTCTCTATCTGGAGAGGCAACTCTATGGTTAAACGGGCTAACTCCTAACTCTATTACCAATTGGAGGCAACAAAAATACGCTTTCTTAGAAATATTCTTTCCGTTGTCCAAGAGAGCATAATTAAGAGATGAGATAAGCAATTTCAGACAGCTTCCAACTGAAGCTCTCCACAAGACTTGGGAGAGGTTCAATAAGATGCTTATGCGGTGTCCAAATCATCAGATGACCAATGTCTACTTGATGGAAATATTATATAGGGCTTTGAACTCGGTGACTAAGCCAGTGGTAGATAATGCTTCGGGTGGGTCATTCATGGACCTTACTTTTATTGAGGCATGTGATATGTTGGATCGTATGACAAAGCAGAGTAGAGTTTGGCATACCATGGATTCTGAGGTAGCAAGATATACTATATCTATTGGCATAACGGCAGAATAAAGGTGAAGAGAAGAGGAATGTGACCAGGATATGGCTCACATGAAAACACAGATGGACCTTCTTACTAAGCATTTTTTATCAGGGAAGACAGAAAAGGTCAAAGCTGTTGTATCACAGGGAAGAGCTGACTCTGATTCAGAGGAGAAAGCAAATTACTTGAATAATCAGGGGGTTTCCGAGGCAGTGGCCAAGGAAACCAAGGTTGAAACTATTATGAAAAATCCGGATACAAGGACCGAGACCAAGGGAATTGGAAGAATAAAAATGACAGGAGCGGTTTGTATGTCCCTCCTGGAAATCGTGAAGTTGTTGCACCTAGCTCCGGGAAGATGTCCATAGAGGACATGATGGCCAAGCTGTTGAAAGGAGTGGAGGCAACCAGCACGGGAGTAGCTGAGGTAAAAAATGATTTGTCCTCAATGAATAAATTGGTTGACTCGCATTCCACTTCAATAAAACAGTTGGAACAACAAATGAGTCAATTATCGACAGCATTAAATCAAAGGAAAGCTGGCACTTTACCAAGTGACACTGTACAAAATCCAAGGAAAGATGGATCTTGTATGGCCATTACCACTAGGAGCGGTAAGATGTTGTCCAGTCCAGCATTAAGAGCATCCTCTCATACTGATGCAGTTGAAATAGATTGGGAGATGATTGATGAATCTCCAGTGGTGCTTGTGAAGTTGGGAGGTTCAATAAAGAAGAGTGCAGAAATAGAACAACCACCCAAGCAGAAACATGTAAGTGATATGGAGCAAGGCATAAGAAAAGAGGTAGAAGTTGTTCCAACTGAAATCCCAAGGCCACCACCCCCATTTCCACAATGATGGCAAGTTTAGAAAATTCATGGTTTTGTTGAAGCAGTTGACAGTGAATGTGCCCTTAGTTGAAGCACTGGAACAAATACCCGAATATGCTAAGTTTATGAAAGACCTGTTGATGAAGAAAAGGACCATGAGCTATGAAACGGTAGACAATCTTCATCATTGTAGTGCTATTGCTACAAGATCTATTGTCCAGAAGAAAGGTGATCCGGGAGCATTTACTGTTCCATGTACGATTGGATTGCTAAAGTTGAAAAGGCCCTTTGTGATCTTGGGGAAAGTATAAATCTTATGCCATTGACGGTTTTCAAGAAACTGGGTTTGGGAGATCCTACGCCCACCAATATGAGGCTTCAAATGGAGGATAGATCGGTAAAAAGGCCTATTGGAATTCTACATGATGTACTTATAAAAGTTGCTGATTTTATATTTCCTGCCGACTTTGTAATTCTTGATTGCGAAGTGAACTTTGAAGTACCCATAATTTTGGGTCGGCCATTCTTAGAAACTAGGAGAGTGTTAGTTAATATGAAGCTGAATGAGCTAAAATTTAGGATCAATGAGAAAGAAGTTAGTTTTGAAGTATGTCGTTCTATGAAACAACAAAAGGAGATGAGTGTCTTCTCGATTGTTGATGTATTCTACGAAAATGAGCAAGATGTACCAGTTAAGGATATGTCTTTTGTGGAGACCATAGCTGGTTTGGTTAAACTTGCAAGCAAGGATGTGAGTGACTTCAAAGTGGTTGGACTAGGAATAAAGCATTGTATTGATCCAACAAATGATGTACAAATGGTATCATCGATGTATCTTGACGAAGTCTGAGTAGTCAAGATAATCGAGTCGTGCCGCGACGTTAAATCAGGCTCTATATGGGAGGTAACCCATGATTTTATTTTCACTTTATCATGTTAAACAAAAATGCAAAAAGAAGAGTCGAGCCACGACCAAAACTACGACACTTAGTGGGAGGCAACCCATCTTTCTAATCATTTTTTTTTGTTGTTTTTGATTAAGTGTAGGTGCATGATGTACTAAGGAGGTGATTGGTACAAAATTTGGATTGAAATTGAGCCATGTCAACGGTGATAAGTTTAGGAGTGATAGGAACATTACAGGTAAGTTGGAGTGGTCAAATATGTAAGGCTTAAGTATGATTCGCGTTAGAGTCGTGCCTCGAATTATGTTACTTCTAGGAATCACGCCCTCGTATAATAGGTGAGTCCCCATCCTTGGGTTCACTCGGTGCTAATCCCTGCTCCCATCTAAATTGACACTGAACTGAACTGTGCATGGACTGAGTTACTAAATTTCTGTAGCTAACGAAATACTACTGATATTTGACAAATAACTGAGTCATGAGATCATGGAGATTTTTCCTGAGTCATAAGACTATCTGAAGTTTAAGAGTTTATAGCTTGATTGAGAGTATCGTGAAAAACATGACATGGCTCTAGGCGCACAGCTAATATTTTGGGTACAAATACCCCCAGGACTTGATAGAAAGAAGCTGACATAGCATGATTTACTTGAATATTTGACTAACATCATAATACATACTACATTCATAGGAGCCTTTCATCAAACACGTAATAGGCATAAACTTGTACATACATGGGGATTTCATGATATCATGCTAGTTAGACAATTTTCCTTCATCTAGGTGTTTAATCAAACATATTGTAGGCATAGTACATGTAAAGCACATTATACAATAATTAAAAATCATGCTTCAATTCCAATTCCATCATACAAGGTTTTATTCATGAGATTTCATAAATCTTTATCTATACTAATCAACCCACATGGAATTTATCATCAAATCATGGAATATAAATCAATTCCTCATTTATCAATATGAAAGAGAACATACAAAGCATGAAAACATGAAGAAAATCCATAACTTGTAGTTAAAAAGGATTCTTGGACTTCATGGATGAAAGAACACTATGCATACCTTAGTTCGTGATTTCGTGAAGATTGATGGTGAAACCTTCTTGCAATTGGACCTTCTATGAAAATCCTAGCTTAAGTTCTTGAGAGTATTTGAGAAAAACATCAATATTTTGGATGAATAAGGGCTAAATCCCGTCTTTGGAAGCTTATATAGGGGGGTAAATTGACCCTTGTAAACCTGGACATGTAATTTAATTTTCAGTAAAATTTCCTGAATTGGGCCCTTGGCGCGACGCGGCGTTACCCCGCCGTGTCACTGGAAATTGACAATTAGGAAACTGCACGGTGGCACGATGTGGAGCTATCGTGTTGCCACCTTGTATACGACCTTGAATTTTGGCGCGATGCGCTAGTATCATGGAGAAACACTGGAAATTGACAATTGTCATTTAAGCTATCTCCGCGACACGCTGAAGGCTTGGGTCAAACACTGTCTCACTAAAAAGGCTTTAACTCTTCGCCCGGGTGTCGGATTTGGGCAAATTATATATCGATGGAAATATTATTCAATTTTCTATGTGATAAGAAGTGAAAATTATGGAAATACCACATGTATAAGAATGAATTCTTATTTCAAAGAAAGTTGTAATATCTTTGAGATGATTTTCGAGCTAAATAAAAGCACGAGTATTACAATATCTCCCCCTTGATAACATTCATCCTCTAATGAGACTGACTGAGAGAGGAAACAATGAGCTGACTAAGTGATGATTCTGAACTAGTCTGAACACATACACCACCCTGTGAAGAGTCGACTAAGCGAACGCCTAGTCTAGCAAGCTGGTGGACTTCCTGGGCTAACTTCTTCTTACTATCCTTCATATGAGAAACACTACCCATGGAAAGTCTACTGAGAGCGTCGGTCACTACGTTGGCCTTACCTAGATGATAAAGGACACTCATGTCATAATCTTTCAAGATCTCTAACCACCTTCTCTGATGAAGATTAAGATCTTTTTGAGAAAAGACATACCAAAGGCTCTTATGATCTGTGAAGATGTCTACTTGAACTCCGTAGAGATAATGCCTCCAAATCTTCAAAGAAAATACTACGGTTGTTAATTCAAGATCATGAGTAGGATAATTCTTCTCATAGGGTTTAAGATATCTGGAGGCGTAGACTATGACCTTACCATGCTGTATAAGGACACAACCTAAACCCACTCTAGATGTATCATAATAGACTACAAAACCGTCTGAACCATCTGGAAGAGCTAGAACTGGAGCTGAGGTGAGTCAAGTCTTCAATTCCTGAAAACTCTTCTCGAATGAATCTGACCACTGGAACTTGACTTTATTTTGAGTCAATATGGACATAGGGGATGCAATAGAAGAAAATCCCTCAAAAAACTGTATGTAATAGCCATCCAGACCCAAGAAACTCCTGATATTTGATGCAGAAATAGGGCGAGGCCAGTTCCTTACCGCTTTGGTATTTTGAGGATCTACTCTAATTCCATCACCGAAAATAATATGTCCAACGAATGCTACTGATCTTAGCCAAAATTCGCACTTACTGAATTTGCGAATAACTGATGATTTCTGAGAGTCTGAAGTACTATTTTGAGATGGTCTGCATGATTGATAACGCTCAACTTACACTTTAATTTGATGCAAGGCGGTCGTCGTCAATATATTTACCCAACTTTGGAGTCGGGGTCGAATCCACAGGGAACAATGTGAGTGGTGATTAAACTAGTTTGAAATTATAGCTATAAGTTAAATTCAAACAAATGATACAAAAATATAAAATGGGGTTTTAGTATTAATGTTTGTAATCAATATAAATGGAAAACCAGAGTTATGTTCACTGTGGGTTTCACGAATTGACAGATACTAGGTACTGCTTAAGACTCTTGAAGTAAGTAGGAACAACAGAATATCCCTGATGACTATACTATCTGACTATACGCAGCGTCAAGGATCTGACGGCGTATTACCAACGTTGTCAGATGTCTTCTCTTATCGCTGATTTTCTGCTTAAGGCTGACTCCATTCTTGACACCTTATCACCCACTTGACGCCACATCACAAACGTCATCAGAACTACTTCTCAGCTCCAACTCCCTAGTTAAGGCTGACGCTGCTTCTAATAGGCTATCACAAGGCTGACGACTTATCACGGATGTCGTCAACCATGTTTTCTTCTCTTTTGCTCAGATTTTCAACTCTTTTGCTCCATTGTCATTTATTTTCATTCCTTTATCCTTTTACTGCAATGTCATGAGCAAACACATCAAAACAATAAGAGTTGCTTCAAAATTCACAATTATTTTGAGCTAAAAAGCATTAAATGTGTTAGCTTTTGCTCACACATCAACACCCTCAACTTAAAACAATTGATTGTCCTCAAGAAACAAACTAACTAACAGAATACAAAGAACATTCAACAGTCAACAACCATTTTAGCTCAAAACTCAGTTACCACCTCCAAGGTCAACCAATTTAAACTACTGTATATCTTATTGAAAGAAACAATGTAACACAAAGGATTCTAGCCATGGCATCAACTAAGTACCAACAATCATGCTTATATCAATATGACACTACCCAAACAAGTAAGTCACCTAGAAACATACTAGTGTGCCCTCACAATAAAGAATTTTCTTTTTTTCTCTCACAATAGAAATCAAAGTATAAACATGGGGATCATCACAAAAACACTCACTCTCAGAATGAAGTTCAAACCAATGTATGCCAAATACCATATGATTTCCCTTATCTTCATTACCAAAGTGTCTAGACAGATAAGCTAGGATCACTATAGAGCTTTCTTAGGCTTGTAGCGTAGGCTAAGGGATGGTATGATATTAGATGAAATTTAGAGTGACTAACCTCCTTGGCCCTACCTTAACTTGTGGGGTCCATTTATTAACCTCTTTTTCTTTTATTTTCTTTTTATCTTTATCACACATTCAGAATGGGTGTGGTTTTTCTTTTTATTCAAACTAACTTATTTTCTTGCTCTTTTTCACCAACACCCAATTTTCTATTTCTTTTTGACTTATTATTTTTCTTCTACTCTACCCCTCTTCATACCCAATTTACATCACGCACCCCTATGATAGCCACCCTCAACTTAGGCTATTTTCCTAAGTTAAGGTGCACAGTGTCCAAAGAGGACCAGGGCCAAAATAGGTTCATTATGATCTAAAAGGGAAGGTGATAGGTATCATAGAAAGAAACTAGTCAATTCAGGCTCAAACAGGGATCAAGGGATATCATGCATTACAGGAAGGTCATTTAGGCTAATAGTGACTTAAATTCAAAAATAGCCTATAATCCTTTCCTAACCCCTACCTTTCAACTAAGGTAAGACGAATCGGGCAAGTTCTGGATTCGGCAACACAAAGGGAACTCGGTAAAATCTCACACACACATGGCACATAAGTATATTACCAGCTACTACTCATCCAGTTTGTGCAATTGTTAGAAGTGATTATCATGTACCCAGTACTAATGCCATAAAAAGATTCACAATAGTTGCATATAGATGCACATCACACAGTTAACAGATAGACAATTCGAGAGGTATTTATCATTCCAAGAAATATCAACAAAAATATGTCAACTGTCGTAGATACTTATTTTTCTCCTAGTTAACCACAACACATCATAACACAAAAATAATATGCCTAAACATGTCCGCTCTACTAGGAACAAGACTCCGGGGAAAAGAGGCACGACAACAAAAACCCCAGGAGGACATCAACACCCACAAGTAGCCCAACCCTCAACTTAAAATCATGCAAAGTCCCCAATGCGTCAAACCAAAACAAGAGAATCAGATCTATACTTGTGGCACCATGGGTGCAAAGATCTGATGTCAATCACATAATACGAATACAAACAACTAAATACCTTGGGTTGCCTCCCGAGCAACGTCTGGTTTAACGTCGCGGCGTGACTCAGTTATCTTGACTACTCAAACTTTGTCAAGATACCTTGTTGATAATTATTTATGTCTCCACTTGGAGGATTTGAAACACCAACCCAAATTTTGATTAATACATCTTTGGGGTGTGTTGGGCAAATATGAGGGCATGATAAAGAATGTTCTATCACGCCACTTTGAAGACTTGAACTGCTTGCCCAATTTTGCATCAAACTTTCTTGTGGGATCATTTGGCAATGGTGAGAATCTTAAACAGCCACTAAATGGGCATCGATCTTTAAGCTCCTTGGCCTTCAATATTGGGGTTGTAGTATACCCTTTTGGAAGGACAAACTCCAAAATGTAAGAATCTTCCTCCTCATTTTCAAAATTCATCATTTTCTTGGGTGATTCGACTTTCATCACATCCACTAAGCAAAATATTGAAAAGTGATTCGAATGAGGACTAACCCCAATTTCAGAATAACTTCCCTATTAGTATTTTTACCCCGAAATAAACTAGAGTCTTCACGAGGATTGTTCTTGATTTCTTCTTTTGACTCTAATACCATTTCCTTATCCTTGGCATCTTCATTCATGAATGGTTCAGTTGGTTGGGAAATCACCGAGGGTTGCTCAACATCGAGCTCATAATCAACATCAGATTCTTGCTCTTCATCCTCACACTCTTCCATTATTTTAAATAATTCCACAGACAAGATATCATCTAAACATAATGTAGAAAAGTGTTTTGGATGATTGACCTCGATATCCATCTCTTCTATCCTTACTCTTTCCTCATTAAATGCCCTAATGTCTTGATGTATTTCACATATGGTATCATTCATTGTGTCTATACGATCCAACATTAGTTGAAGCATAGCTTCAATGTCACTCATTCCAGTGCTTCGTTCCTCCTTTTCTTGACCATAAGACCTGCCATACTCATAAGAAGAACTAGAACTTGGGTTAGCGCAATAGGGGGGGAATTTGAGCAATCACTCCAATGTCCATCTTGACCACTATATAAAGAAAAATTATACTCCTGGTAGGATGGAGATGGTGCACACATCTCTCTCCGGGGAGCATATCTACAGTCATGCCAAAAGTAGGGTCCATCACAATATGGGCATGGATCATCCCGATAAGATTTCCAACCATCAAACTCACATACATTCCATGATACCATAGTAAGAAATAAGCAAAAATAAAGAAAATCTACCTAACACATGAAACAAAGAAAATCACAAACAAATATTTACAAGTTCGAATTCAAGAAAGTAAGGTAAAATTCCAAACCAACTCAATACGCCAAATTATTCCCCGTCAACGGTGCCATTTTTGATAACGCTCAACTTACACTTTAATTTGGTGTAAGGCGGTCGTCGTCAATATATTTACCCAACTTTGGAGTTGGGGTCAAATCCACAGTGAACAATATGAGTGGCGATTAAACTAGTTTGAAATTATAGCTACAAGTTAAATTCAAACAAATGATACAAAAATATAAAATGGGGTTTCAGTATTAATGTTTGTAATCAATATAAATGGAAAACTAGAGTTATGTTCACTGTGGGTTGCGAGAATTGACAGATACTAGGTACTTCATAAGACTCTTGAAGTAAGTAGAAAAAGCAGAATATCCCTAATGACTATACTATCTGACTTATCTCTCGACCTCACCAGACAATTTATTATCTAATTCTCTCGAACTTAGATAACTTATCTATTTCCAATAGGATATTATCTTAGGTAGATTAATCCGGTTATGGCATTAATCATTAAATAAAAGGTTGGTAGCTTCCGAGTCCCTGTTGATAATTCACGTCCTCTAGTCTATTTCTCTGTTAAAGCAAATAAACCTAAGGCATAACCTATTGCTTGCAACCAATAGATTTTAAGTTAAAACAAAAGAATTTCAAGATGTCCTACTACTCTTTGAACCCTTTAAGTACCTAACTCGGGCTAATGGAATTAGCCGCTTATGATTCGATGAACGAAATAAAAAATTGAATTCATGATAGTATGGATAAACTTACGAATGGATGAAAAAAACAATTGTTTCTTCAATTGAATCACAAGAGAATAATCCACAATAGTTGATAAGTGTTGAAGGGAAAACAAGAAAAATACTTGATGAAAAAAATGAGGCAATGTACGTTCCTCTCCAGTTCCAAAAACAAGATTGAGAGATATATGAATAAAACCATCAAAACTTCTATTTATACCTAAACTTAATTATGGAAATAAAATAACAAAATAAATAAAATTATCGAATTAGGTGATGCCCTGGATGACGCCACGTCAAGGGTCTGATGCCCTATCACGGATGGCGTCAGATTAGCTCCAATTTTTTTCAAGTTCTACCTCCGACTGACGATGACTCTGACACTGCATCAAGGATCTGATAGCATATCACCAACATCATCATATGTCTTCTCCTATCGCTGATTTTCTGCTTAAGCCTGACGCCATTCTTGACGCCTTATCACCCACTTGACGCCACATCACAGATGTTGTCAGAACTGTTTCTCAACTCCAACTCCCTAGTTATGGATGACGCTACTTCTGATAGGCTATCACAAGGCTGACGACTTATCACGGATGTCGTCATCCATGTTTTCTTCTGTTTTGCTCAGATTTTTAACTCTTTTTCTCCATTATCGTTTATTTTTATTCCTTCAGCCTTTTACTACAATATCATGAGCAAACACATCAAAACAACAAGAGTTGCTTCAGAATTCACAATTATTTTAAGCTAAAAAGCATTAAGTGTGATAGCTTTTGCTCACACATTAACGATCTCGCTCAGTGCGGGAATAGACCAAAATATCATCTATGAAGACTGTGATGAACATGTTCAAGTACTACTTGAACACGTGGTTCATCAAGTCCATGAAAGAAACTGGGGCATTGGTAAGACCAAATGACATGACTAGAAATTTGAAGTGACCATACCGCATACGGAAAGCTGTCTTCGGGATGTCACATTCTCTAACTCTGAGCTGATGATATTCGGATCTGATGTCTATCTTAGAGAAATAACTGGCACCCTGAAGTTGGTCAAACAAGTCATTGATTCTGGGAAGAAGATACTTGTTCTTGATCATGACTTTATTGAGTTGATGGTAATCTATACACATTCTGAGTGAACCGTCTTTTTTGTGCATGAATAAGACTGGTGCGCCCTATGAGGAAATATTGGGTTTGATGAATCCCTTATCTAAGAGATCCTTCAACTGTTCTTTTAGTTCCTTGAGTTCTGCTGGTGTCATTCTGTATGGCAGAATAGAGATAGGCTGAGTGTCTGAAAAAAGATCAATACCAAAGTCTATTTCCCTTTCGGGAGGAATTCCTGGAAGATCTTTGGGAAAGACATCTGAATATTCATTCACTACTGGGACTGATTCGAGACTGGGAGCCTCGGAACTGGAATCTCTAACATGAACTAGATGATAAACACATCCCTTAGATGTCACTTTCCTTGCCCGAAGGTAGGAAATAAGTTAACCACTGAAAGCGGATACACTACTCTTCCACTCTAGGACGGGTTCATTTAGGAACTGAAACTAAACTATTCTATTTCTACAGTCGACTGTGGCATAGCAGGAATGAAGCCCATCCATGCCGAGAATGACATCAAAGTCAGTCATCTCTAATTCAACTAAGTCTGCTGAAGTGACTTTCTGAAATATCATAACCGGGTAGTTCCTGTATACCCATGGGCTATGATGATTTTACCCACCGGGGTAGAGACTGAAAAGGGATCTGCTAGAATTTTGGGACTGATTCCAAAATCAACTACTATATAAGGAGTAACGAAAGACAAGGAAGCTCTAGATCTAGCAAAGCGTAAACATGCATATGAAAGACCTGTAACGTACCAGTAACTACATCAGGAGAACTTTCATGATCTTGTCGAGTCTGAAGAGCATAGAGATGATTTGGGCATTGCCCACTAGTAGCACTGGAAGTGGCACCCTGCTGATTTGGGCGACCGAACTGAGCTGAAGAGAGATTCTGTTGAACCTGAGGACCTAGCTGCGGACAGTCTCTAACTCTATGGCCTGGCTTTCCACAACTAAAACAAATGCCACTACCAGCTTTACACACACCCTGATGGTGCTTACCATAAGTTTGGCAAAGAGAATAGGTGCGGGCACTACTAACACTACCCTGGGTCTTAGATCCTGGCGCTCTATCTTTGGTACCCTCTCTGAACTTAGAAACTGGAGCACTGGATGTAGAGGGAGCTGGAACTGATGACTTAGGATGAAACTGAGAACAGTTTCCTCCTTCTGATTTAGGTTGAGCTAAGTTGAAACTACCTATCTTTGCTCTCTTATTCTGGTTTTCCCTCTGCTTAATTTTTTACTCTTTTATCTGCTGAGCATGGGTCATAAGTCTAGCTAAGGTCATGTCACTGTTCAGCATAGAGGATCTTCACTTATTAACCACGCTGTCATTTACCCCTGAAGCAAACTTACTCATCTTGGATCTACTGTCTGCAACCACATGAGGGGCATACCTGGCTAATTGAGTAAACTTAAAAGAATACTCTTTCGCTATCATATTTCCCTGCCTGAGGTTGATGAACTCTAGCACCTTGGCTTCTCTAAGATCTTGGGGAAAGAATCTGTCTAAGAAAATAGTGACAAACTCCTCCCACTCTATAGGACCTGCATCATCTGATCTTTTGGACTCCCACTGTTTGAACCAAGCATGAGCCACATCTTGCAACTGGTATGCAGCTAGCTCAGCACTCTCAATAGTAGTCAACCCCATGGCATCTGTCACTTTCTAAACTTGATCTAAGAATTCCTGAGGGTCTTCATCTACCTTACACCCGAAGAAGGTTGGAGGATTCATTTGGGTAAAGTCCCGAATCCTCGCTGCAGCTGAGTAGGCCACCGGGTTGGATGGAATAACTGTTGGCCGTTCATTATGACCAACGACTGATTGAGAAAGAGTGGTAAATACGGTCCTGAACTCCGCATGAGAAACATGATCGCCCAAAGGTTCTTCGGGCTGAGGGGTTGACTGATTTCTTCTCTTAGGAGGCATGTTCTGAAATAAAGAGAAGAAACGGATTAGACTGAGAGACTGACTTGTGATTATGCTCACTGGCACGATATGAATACTGAAAGAGGGGAAACTATTCTTAAAAAATCTCATAGCCTCTTGCACATAAATATGGCGCGCAACACACCCATGTACAAGACTCTACTAGATGCGGCTTTCAGACTTCCTAGGACTCTATTAAATCTTAGGCTCTGATACCAACTTTGTAACGACTCGATTTGCTGAATCGGAATGCTACACGCTGCTCATGACCCTGAACGACCACAATCTAACTCATGAATAATATTTGTACCTGTATACTGCATAAGATAACATAATAATGCGGAAACATGCACTGAAAGTCCATAAGGTTCGATTATGAACATAACTGAATAACGTAACATCTGTGTGGGGTAATAGAATACCCAAAACAAAACTGAAGTCTAAAATATGATAGTCTGTATCTAGTCTGCATCTAGTTTGTATCTAGTCTGAAAGCCTCTACTGTCAGAAGAATCTGAATAAGGAGTTGATGGGACATGTCCCCAACTAACTCCAACTAATAAACTAATCAATGAGATACAAGAAAATCATTATGTCCTTGAAGGATGAGGACTCACTCCTACTCTGACTACTGAATCTGAAATCTACTGCTGATCTGGAACTCGTGTCTCTGAACCTATAGTGTAACATAAAAAGAAAGAATCATAGCGTGAATACGTCAGTACATATGTACCAAGTATACTTGTGAGGTAGGCTATATTAAATGGTTCACATGCATGAATAATGTTAACTGACTGTCTAACATGAACGCGAGAATACATGCATAAATACATAACTGTAACTGACAACGTGATTTCATGATTTCTGAGTCTGTACACTGATAACGTGACATGCTAGTAACTGATATGACTAATAACATGAAGGACTATATATGAATAATATTGATAACATGGGTGACTGTATCTGACAGTCCTGAATTTGATGGAACTATCTGAGTTCCGTACTGTATCTGAGTTGACTGTATCTGACAGTCTTGAAATCTAAAGAACTATCTGAGTTCTATTACTAAGACTGATTAATTGTATCTGACAGTCCTAATTCTATAACATGAAACTATGGGAACTAGTATCTAACCGGCATGCCCTAAAAGTGCTATGATAGCTGAGCTGGGGTCCAATCTATGCCCTGATTGGAATGGTGTCAATACCGCACTACTGGTAAGGACAACATGTGAGTAACCCTCATATAACAGGTAACTCTAGCGAGAACGGTGGGAACCCTCACATAACAGGTTAAGCCACCTCATCTACCCTCATATAGCAGGCTACGATGTTTCAACCTATGCTGGCTACATAGTCCTGGAACGCAAGGATTACTTCTAGGAATCACACCCTCGTATAACAGGTGAGTCCCTATCCTTGGGTTCACTCGGTGTTAATCCCTACTCCTATCTGAATAGACACTAAACATGATTTACTGAACTGAACTGAGCAGGGACTGGGTTACTGAATTTTCGTGGCTGATGGAATACTACTGATATCTGACAACTGATTGAGTCATGAGATCATAGAGATTTTTCCTAAGTCATAAGACTATTTGAAGTCTAAGAGTTCATAGCTTGAGTGAAAGTATCATGAAAAATATGGTACAAGTACCCCCAGGACTCGATAGAAGGAAACTGACATAGCATGATTTACTTGAAGACTTGATTAACATCATAATACATACTACATTCATAGGAGCCTTTCATCAAACATGTAATAGGCATAAACTTGTACATACATGGGGATTTCATGATATCATGCTAGTTGGAAAATTTTTCTTCATCTAGGCATTTAATCAAACATATTGTAGGCATAGTACATGTAAAGCACATTATACAACAATTAAACATCATGCTTCAATTCCAATTCCATCATACAAGGTTTTAGTCATGAGATTTCGTAAATCATTATCTATACTAATCAACCCATATGGAATTTATCATCAAATCATGGAATAGAAATCAATTCCTCATTCATCAACATGAAAGAGAACGTACGAAGCATGAAAACATGAAGAAAATCCATAACTTGTAGTTAAAAATGATTCTTGAACTTCATGGACGAAAGGAGTCCATGAATGAACACTATGCATACTTTAGTTCGTGATTTTGTGAAGATTGATGGTGAAATCTTCTTGAAATTGGACCTTCTATGAAAACCTTAGCTCGAGTTCTTAAGATTATTTGAGAAAAACATCAATATTTTGAATGAATAAGGGCTAAATCCCGTGTTTGAAAGATTATATAGGGGGAAATTGACCCTTTTAACCCTGGACATGTAATTTAATTTTTAGTAAAATTTCCGGAATTGGGCCCTTGGCGCGACGTGGCGTTATCGCACCATGTCACTGAAAATTAAAAATTGAGAAACTGCACGGTGGCGCGATGCGGAGGTATCGCGTTTCCACCTTGTCTATGACCTGGAAGTTTGGCGCGACGCGCCAGTATCGATGAGAAACACTGGAAATTTATAATTGCCACTTGAGCTATCTCCGCGACGCGCTGAAGGCTCAGGTCAAACACTATCTCACTAAAAAGGCTTTAACTCTTCGCCCAGGTGTCGGATTTGGGCGAATTATATATCGATAGAAAGCTTATTCAATTTCCTACATGGTAGGAAGTGAAATTTATGGAAATACCACGTGTATAAGAATGAATTCTTATTTCAAAGAAAGTTCTAACATCCTTGAGATGGTTTTCGAGCTAAGAAAAAGAACAGGTATTACAAAAACCATGCCCAATTGCCACACAACCTATTTTGCAGAATCATCATACACTACCTTTCTACTATCTGTCCTTCCTAACCCATCTTCTAAATTAGATTCCACACTATATTTATAAGAACTACAATCACAGGCTCATCCCCAACAACTTTACCTTTTAAACTTTTATCAGCAATTTCTGTCTCCTAAATCCTAGATATGGACCAACTTCACCAACAGGAACATTTGTAGGGTCATTACATATTCTTTCTCTTCTCTTTATCCTCTGGTATTTTCTCCTTTCAACCTTCAAGTTTATTTCCTCATGCGCATCACTTTCAAATTCAGCATCATTTTTAATAAATAGATCTTCATAGTCTGAATCTGAGCTATTTTCAGTTGAGAGGTCAGAAGCATCAGTATTTGCAGCCTCAACAGTAGATGCAGCTTTACCACCAGCTGCAGGATCACCACCAGCTACAACAACACCAGCAGATGAAGCCTCACCAGGTGCAGCCGCTTCACTACCAGCTGCATCCTCACAACCAGCTATAACAACACCAAAAGATGAGGCCTCACCAAATGTAGCCTCATTTTCAAACTCAACATATGCAGCAGTAGTTGGTGCTTCATTAAAATGACCACCCTCAACCCCTTTTTCAACAACTTTATCCCCTTCATGAACCCCCTTGTCCCCTTCTTGTTAAAAGCAACAAAAGATTCCTCATTGGTAGTAGTGTATTCCAGCAAACCAATGGGACCATCAACTTGATCAAGTTGATCAATCATGTGAAAAACGTACACCTCAACAATATCCCCATTTTCAAAGTATTGTGAAAGTTCAAAAATATCCTCATCACATTGAAAAGATAACAAAAAGTCCTTTTTAGGTGGCCTTAGATAAAACGTGCACCTTGTTGTAGCATAACCTAACTCTTTTAAAAAGCTAGTTAGCTCAAAATAAGGTAATTTATCCACATCCACATCCACATCAAAAATATATGTGACTTCACCACCCTCATATTCTGGTTTTTGACTTTTACTATTCAAAACACCACCATGAAAATATCTCAGGGTAATATATGTAAAATCACCCATTCCTAAAATTTAGTCATATTCACAACGAGTTACAATTATGAAAATTTTGATTATTCAAACATGCAGTAATCAGTCACACAAGAAGATTCAATTTAGATTACAAAAAACCCCCTAACTTATTGATAAAAATAAGAATGATTTAGACTAGCAAAAAATCCCAAGTTTGACAAATTATGAAACTACAGACTTGTTGAATAATAACCCTAAAGAAATTGTCATAAAGTTTCAATTTTTAAGTTTAGCTGTCACAAAAAATAAAGCTAACCTTCAAGACTTGTTCAACAACAATACTCTCACAGTTCCCGATACGAAATCACACCTCGAGGAACACCCGAACAGTTGTTAACATTGATCTTGCAAGAATTTTTTTTTTTAAAAGTAGTCAAAGTGAGAAATGGGGATCAAGAGTGAAAGAGATGATTGAAAAGGTGAAGTGTTTGAGTATAGAGAAGAGGAAAGGTCCCTTTTTATTTATTAATTATTTATCTTTTATTACATTTGTGGATAAGTAGGAGTTAAAACAAAAATTAAATGGGATAATTATTATTTAAACAGGCGCGTGTGTCCACCGCTATTGGGTTGACTGAGTAAGTGTAAAAGTTGGCAGATAAATGCCATTAAAAATAAAAAAAGTCTAGGGGTAATAGGACCCCCGTAAAGTTTAGTATGCTCCACTGGAAATTTGATTAAAGTTCACGTATTTTTGTGGGTATTATTCAAATAATTAAGCATGCACTAAGTAGAAGGAGAATATCAGGATACTTTAATTACTTGTTGATGATAAAAGTTTATTTATCTAAATAGAGATAAATTTGAATATTTTATCGATACCTTTTTATATGTAAAAGATTATTTCTTTTATATCAAATACAAAGTTACAAAATACTAAGTACTCCCTTCACTTTAATTGATTTATCTTAATTTCCTTTTAAGTCCTTTAAGAAAGAATTTTTTTAGCAACTCTTTAATTTTAACTTTAACATGATATGTTTAAAATCACAAAATTAAAAGACATTTTGATCTATTTAAAAATTTTCATTACTTGCTTATTCGTTTCAAATTAAAATCAAACACACAAATTGAAATTAAGAGTACTCAATATGTTTCATTTTACTTGGTTGATATATCAAAAATAGTTGTTTCATTCTACTGGTTCATTTCAACAAATTAAGAGAGTATTATAGTACTTTTTTTATTCATATTATTCTTAGTATTAAATAACTATATAAGTAATCGTAATTAAATTTACAATTTTAAAGAATCATTGATAAAATTAGTTCAACAAAATACATTTTTAATCAAAAAAACTTTACTTCATTCATTCCTAAATAAATGCTCCTTTTGGGTTGGGCACCCCCTTTAATAAACTTTTCACTTCTAAAAAAATAAAAATTACTTTACCAACTCACTCTTAATTAAATTTCTCTTTTCAAAGTTACATTGATTATTATATTTAAATTTAAAGGTATATTAAAAAGATTATGATCAAACTACTCTTAAAAATTTAAATATATATTTATTTAGGAATAAAATCACAATAAAAAAAACACATATAGAATGGACTAAATAAGAATTGTAATAGGATATGAATGTAAATGGTGGAGGAGTAAGAAAAGATTTAAAAAAATATGTAAAATATCAATAGGATACACCAATTAAAAATGCCCATTTAGAAATGAATCAAAAAGAAAAATAAATGCAAAATGAGAATAGGCCACCTATAATAATTTTTACTAACACAAAAGATTTAATATTATTATATTCAATGTGAGGACGACTAAATTTGACCATCCTCACTTATATATATACTAGTGTCATTTAGCTGGTGCTAAGCCCGGGCCCAAACTACATTAATATTTATATTTATAATTTTTTTAACTTTCTATTTTTGCTTTTTGTACCATTATATTAGTTAATGGTCTAGTTTCATTATTTTTCAATATTTTTAAAATTTTATAATTATATATCTGATTCAATCTTTGTCCTATTTTTTTTAGTTCGTTTTAAAAAAAATGTCTCTTTTCTTTTTTGGATTAATTTCAAATGTCCACGTGGCATGTTTAAGACAACAAGATCAACAAATATTTTGGTCCTTTCTATATATTTTTTTTTAAGACCATAAAATTAAAAAATATTCGTTACTTTTTCTGTAACTTTGTGTTAAGTCAAAATCAAACAAATAAATTAAAACGGAGGGAGTAAAAGCTTTTATAAGTTAAAGATAACTATTTCTCTTATGGTATATTTTAGTCTTTCTTTTAATTTTCAAATAAATGCACACACGAAAATTTTTCTCCTTTTTGTTTTACTGAAAGTTTTTGAATGAAAGCCTTTAACGATCTAAATTGATTTTTGCCTTATGTATAATTAATTTCATTATTTTTTCTCAATTAAACTTTACATTGCTAATTTATATTTTTAAAAAAAATAATACAATATTTGGTTAATATAAAAATATTTGATGCTACAAACTATTGTATGATTTATTATAAATTAAATAATTAAAAGTCAGACTCAATGAAATACTTTTTGTAGATGTTTCTTCAATGAGTCCTTACAAGTTTATTAAAGCTTCACAAATTTCTTGTGAGGATTAAAAAAATATTTTTTAATTAAATTACTATTATCCCACATAAAAGACGACAGTAAAATTTTAAATTAATTTTAAATTTAGTTATATAAATAGATATTTTATAGTGTCACTATCACTTCTTTATGATTCATCATTTTTGTATAGCATTTTAAATGCCCATGTAATTGTTCAAATTTATTATAATGGATGAGATTTTAAAAACTCATTAAAACTTAATCAAGGATAAAATAGACAAAATACAGTCATGTGAAGACTACCAAAATAAGAGGTTCTCCCTTATATATAGTCTAGTTTTATAAGGTCCGTGTGAAGCTCGGGCTCAAACTCAAGTAATTTGATACTTTATGAATAATATGATTTAAAATATATATATAAAATAATTATAACTTACAAAGATCATAAAAATTGAAAAATATTAGTAAACTAATTTATGAGCATATAATTAATTTCTTTTCTAATTTTTCAATTCAAGTTCATCTTTGCAATCAGGTAAATGAAGACGAAAGTGATCAAGTGAATCAATTATTTACTCAAGACTTCTTGTGTGTGATGAAAAATGTATGATTTTATTTATAATTTCACGTAACAAGAATTCATGCTAGTTAAATGTGGTGCTTTAAGCATAATTTTATACTAAATTAAGAAAAAAATTAGACTCACTAAAACGAACATCTAGATCAATTAATTCTCTATATAGTTGATGCTAAAAATATTGATTTATAATTGACCAGAATTATCAATAATTTTAATTTTTAGTATATGAAATATGCTTGATATTTTAAAAAGCAGTGAATAAAATTTTCCACAAAAAATTATTCAATTTATAAAAGATAATTAAGAAATGCATCAGAACTATATTCAATTCGATAGAAATAAAATATATCTTCATACCCACATTATTTGTACAAAATTCTTTCTTATGGAAAATACATTATTAAAGATTAATAATAAGAAAGAAGGAAAAAATGATGAATTATTTATGCAATAGAAAAAAATTCTCCACGGTCAAAATATATATTTTTTCTTAAACTAATTTAAATAAAAGTTTATATAAAATATTAATTTTGTTAAGACTATTTTCATTTACAAAATTTAATTAAATAATAAATTTTAATTAAAAAAATTAACAAAAGATAATCAAATCATAAAGCATGAAGTACAAATAATTTAATAAATAAAATAATTAAATGATATTTGACATTTATATTTTACAATAGACTTAATTAAATAATATATAAGTATGAGAAATAAAACCTTATAATGGAAGATTCTAAAAATGATTTATCAATTAGTTAAACAATATGAGAATTTGAATCTTTCAATTGACTTACTTACCTAAACTCCACTTTATTGGTAAATATTTAATTTTTTGCTTAGTAATCTCCTCCCTAATTCCCCTTGTCCTACTCCCAATTATTATTTTTTAAATAGTTAATTAATTAATTGAAATTACAAAAAAAAAAAAAAAACCTTAATAATAACTTCTCATACTATGACACATGCACCAAGTGCAAAAGGTCCATATAGCAAAAAAAAAAAAGACAAAGTAACTTCATCTATATCAACCAAATGTCACAATATTATAGGATTAAGAAATTAATTAAATTACTATAAAAGGTAAAATCATGACATAAAAGTAATTAATTGAAAAGATTAAAATTAAGTTGGAAACTTTTGTGAGGATTACCAAAGTCCTTGAATTGTCGCAGTTAGCTACTACATATATATTTTATTGTTCTTTCACATGCTTGTCAATGCCTTGTACTCAAGTAGCTATTAATGGTGAAAAAATACTGTCATCTGATCTGCAATAAAGACAAGCAAAACAACTGTGACAATAGTATATCTCACTCTCCATGTAGCCCTTTCTGGAAAAAAAATTGAAAATGAAAGAATAGGTCCATTTAGATCAAAAGGAGACCACCTTGAACATCTCTAATATGAAGATACTACATTAGAATCTTCAAATTTAAGGACCCAAAGAGCTGGATTCACAACCTGCATAATAAGCTGTAGAAAAGACACCTGTGAGTACAAATTCATACTTAGTATATAAAATTCTTATTTTAAATAAAACATATTCAGACTATCAGCTACAGTCAACACAACAAATATACAATGAAAACATGTCTAGCCAGCTGAAAATCATAATCAAATTCATATAAGAGAACTAAGTCACCTTTACAACTAATCAATTACTTTACCAAAAACAGTGTCAGTCACCTTTACCAAAATGCACGTGTCTCCTATTAGGCCGGAAAGCAGTTTCCCATTACGCCCAAGAATGTCAACCATGCACATAGTTCCGCCAATTTGATTTCGATGCCGAAAAAATAGTTCATACTTGCTGACAACGTGATTTGACTGGTTTAGTTTATGGCCTTATTGCACACATTGACACTAAAGAGTGCCAGTTTATGAGATAATTTTATGATCTCCATTATTCTCAATCAGTAAATCAAATATGAGCTGAAGTCAAGATTATGCATTTATTGCTTTATCATGAATAATAAATAGGAAGTGAAAAGAAGTAAAAAACTTGATCAATATAAGATTATGTAAAGCAGCTAAGAACCATAAACATCAATACCACTGAATACAGAATCATATAAAGAAGTCTTGTCGTTCGTGTTTTTGGTAATCAATGATGGGTTTTCAACCTTTTCCAGAAAAATCAATAGTAGGTTTCTAATCAGGAACCCAAATGCGACAGCATCCCTCCGTTTCCACATCAAAAGTTAACTATTGACATGAGGAATCACTCTTCTACCAACAGCTCTTTAAAACATGTCATGAAACTTATATATCTTACTATATTAAGTGCATAATGCAGTCTACTTTATTTTCCTATCTCTTCTGCTCCTATTTCGTCTAGAGAGGGGAAGGAGTAGTGTACTGCTTCTTTTTCAGCAGTTCAGTATTGCCACAACAAACTGCTCAAGTTGTAAACCCTCACAACTTACAACTGTTGTAATTCAGCTTTAGCTTATTCTTTGTTGTGGATACAACTCATTGCTTGTGGCATTTTCAGCACACATATGTTCAACTATTCATGTAGGTTAAAAAGGTTCACATATTTTAGTCTATAATAGGTACCATGGAACCTCCAGCAGTCGTAGAATAAGTCGTACTTTCAGTTGGTGTGGCTACTATAACCCCATCAGCTTGCACCTGCCAAATAACATAAATGGAGTCAGGTATCTTCATATTCTCTAACTCCCTAATCAAGTGGATGCTTGTTGAAATAAATACGAAGATCCATAAAGCTTGAAATATGAAAAATAGGATTCTTTTGTTCTTCTCAAGGGGCAGTGGGGTGGTTGCCAGTTACGAAAATGCACCTTTGTAATGAGGTGGTCATGCTCATAACACTCAATTTTGGAGAGACAAGGATTAGAACCACGATCAACTATAACTTTATTTAGGACATCGAACACCTTTCCAGGCATTGCCTTCCCATTTCTGAATATTTGACATCGAAGACGCATTCACAAAGTTATATAGACACCATCCAGAGTTCTGTTCCCATGAATGACTTGTCTTAAATTTTAATTTTCTAATTCTAGAAGTTGATTATTAGGGGGTTCACATCTAAAGTAAAACGGGGAAATTAATTTTTGCAGATAATACTACTGGTGGGCACAAAACAATAAATGGTTATAACAAAAATGGGACTAAAGATTCAAGAAAGAGGAGACATTGTTAAGGGGGCACCATTAGTTGAACCAGGGGAATGGATGTTTCACTTACAACTTTTATCAAACACGTCGTGGGTATTAAAGTGGGTACCCAAGAATTTCCAAAATTTTATATCAAATGATACAGCCACACTAAACAATCTGCAAATACCATATTTTTCCATGCCACATAATCATAGAAATCAGCAAAACATAGTAAATTTTTTCGAATTTTCGCACATAATACAACAACCAAGAAGAAATTTGGCAGAATTACCATAATTTTTTTTTTTTTAAAAAAATACTAAATAATCTGCAAATACCATATTTTTTCATGCCACATAATCATAGAAATCAGCAAAACATAGTAAATTTTTTTGAATTTTCGCACATAATACAACACCCAAGAAGAAATTTGACAAAATTATCAAAAGATTAAAAAAACAACAACTTACCTAAGCAAGATCAACACCAAAGCTCTAGAGGAAGTAATCAGACTTATTTGAAACTTTATAGAAAGTATAATCACCGCCCTTTTTCCAGATAAACTGATGAGTCATAGTTAACTACCGACTTATTTCTGATTTTCACGGATGAGTCATGCCAGAAAGTACAAGATGAGATAAGAATATGAAACATATATTTGTGGTGGCCCATCTCTAGTGCCTAAAGTGGCATTCACGTAAATAAAAGCCACAATAAGTGCAAAATCTTGACTGTGAGGACGACCAAATATCATATTCTCCCTTACAATATATGGTAAATAATAGTAATTTCCACATAAAAGGACACTACAAAATTTTAAATTTAATTTTTAATTTGATTGGATAAATAGATATTTTGTGGTGTCACTATCACTTTTTCTTATGACTCATCACTTATATAACATTTAAAAAATCCATATAATTAATCAACTTTACCAAAATGATTGAGAATTTGCAAGTCATTAAACATTTATTTAAGGATAAAATAGACAAAAAAACCATGCGAGGACTACCAAAGTTGGAGATCCTCCCTTATATATAATAGTAAAAATAAATAAGATAATATGATTTGAATTTTAAAGTATGTAAAATATTTACAACTCAGTGATGATCAAATAATATACTATCGTCATCTTATCACCTTTTTTTTTTTAAAAAAAAAAAGATATTTGCCTAATCTTTGAAGCTAAATTGAATTAGATTAATTTAATATTTTAAATTAAAATTTAGATATTTAACAAATGTATGAAAAACACTATAAATATCAATTCTCTCATTAATATAGTGAAAATAATATTAAGATATTAATTAAAATTTATGTGATTTGGTCCTCAAAAAATGAAACATAACGGTAAATATTTAGGGATTAAGAAGCAAAAAAAATAATTAAACATAGTATAAAAAGTTATTATATAAATCAATCACAAAAGCACATCTAGAAATTCTTTTTTTTTTTAAACGAAAAAAAAAAGAGAAAACTTTCAAAAATAATATGCATATAAGTGAAATTAGGCATGCATAGCTACAGATTTATAAAATATAATTCGTAGCTCGTGTATTTATTGTAATTAAATCATGTCAAAGAATGTCTATCAAATTAAGAAAATAAAGGATTAAAATAAAGAAACCCTTTAAAATGACAAGGTAAAAGCACTTTTGAAAAGTAAACTACAAAAAGTAAATTTAACTTTAAAAGATAAAATCATGACATAAAAGTAATTAATGAAAAGATTAAAATTAAGTCGGAAACATGACATAAAAGTAATTAATTGAAAAGATTAAAAATAAGTTTGAAACTTTTGTGAGGACTATCAAAGTCCTTGAATTGTCTGTTATATATTATAACTAGATAGGTATGCATGTGCGTTGCACGGGCCCAACGCATATAGTAGAATAAAATAAGATGTAACAGCAAGGGACTATCTCGTTTGATTGGATCAGTTGACGGAAATGATTCTAAATGTATGATAGTGATTGTTGGCTATTTATATTGATAGAGATAATATTTATAAATTCTACAATAGGGGATGCAGTTGTTGCTGTGATCAATCTCTCGAGCATTCAAGATAAAACACCTGGCAAATTAATTTAAAGATTAAATTAGTTAAGAAGTTCCAATTGTGATGATAAAACAAATCTTTATTGTACGAAGACAAATACAAAAGCTATTAGAATAAAAGTTTCAATAACCTAAGTTATTGTGGTATCGGAATGAATATTCATTTACAAAATTGAAAGAACTACATTGTAGGTAGCATTCCTAACACTGTATATATCTCTTTATTTTAAAAATGTTGGATAAGCATTCACATACCTATTGGCAAAGTAGCTGGATTGTTGTGAAATACTGATATCATTGACCCACATAGATGTTAACAAAGTCAAACCGCATATGATGAAAATCAAATGTCAAAGCCAAAAACAAAAATCTGTGAGAATCATCACAGAAACAAATCAAGAATCATACTAAGAGTAGAAATAATGGTTCCACCTGAAAAGAGCCACATTGCTTTGCTACTGGAATTTTCCCTAACTTGGTTGCTCACTTCCACCTCCTTTAGGAGTTTTCTTATTGCCTCTGTATCATCGTCCTTTGCTACTCGCATTAGCCTATCTTGAATCTTCTCAAGCCTACGAAATGATAAAAAAAAAATTCAGATTTATGTTAAGTGGTCAAAATTATTACAGATCCAAAAAGATTTATCCAGAAAATGCAATTCTTGTAAACTATAGTAGCATAAACTTTGATTTTAATAACTATCCTTTGATCGATCCTTTATTAGCTAGAAAATACCTGTCATCTTCTAGAGCATTATGCCCACGTAGAATAAACAAATTCAGCTTTAAATTTCTTAGTAGATCTCACATTTCAGGTACAAATATGGATAATTGCATCATTTTCATTCTGCAAGATGGTAAGAAGGAAAAACAAAGACTTACAAGCATTGGGTTTAAGACTACAAGCATTGGGTTTAAGACCTGTAAAAGTTGAGAAACCAGCAGATTCAAGAGCTTTTCTGGTAGGATTGAGTAGATAAGGAGCTATTGGTAAATTTGCAGTGATGTACTTGTAGATCAAGGCCTGATGTTCCAGCTCCATCCACTGTGATGGTGTGAATGAACCTTTCACACCTGCTATTAGCCCGTGCATATTTCCACCATTCAAAGCTCCACTGCCACAAGCTGAGCAAAAAAGATTACAACTTTAGTAACAAAAATTGGTTTTTACCAAATAAAGAGACTAAAATGAATTGCTCTTCTGTCTGCTCAACAACTGTGAAAGAAGAAAAATAGACTCTTGAAAGTGAAGTTGCCCGGAATCTTCAAAAATGTTGCTGCACCAATGTCAAATCCTCAGAAAAATGCACTCAAATGCACTATTTTTGAAGGATCTTACACGCACCCGATGACATTTTTTTGAAGAGTCCGAGCAACATAGGTTGAAAGATGCATGACAGGATACCTATACTTAAAGATGTGTCCAGAACACTACACCGAAGAGAATATTTCTGAAATTTAAAGCATGGCAAGTTGTTAACAATATTAAACTACGGTGGTTGACACATTTGACTTCAAACATTAGCCAATCTACTATGATAACAAAAGCTAGAAGATGTTTGGATCTACATACCTCTCAGCCAATTGTACAATTAAGTCTCTCGATTACTCAGTTCTATTAGCATCCATGAGGTTGTTAATATTAGTTGTGTAATTATGAAAGCAACCAGAAAGGTAAGCTATAATCTGCATATTTCAGTATATTTTAAACCTCGGATACATAAATTAAAGAAATTATAGGCAGTCATAATTCTGTGGATTATTTAGACAAAACATTATGCCCACGGGAAAAAAACACGGCAAAATTAAGACAAACCATTCTGCTCAAGCAGAAATGTCTCTCCACAAGTGTCATTCACAAAATGCAATACGTACTTGTGTTTTTAGAAAAAAAATATCATAAGGAAACATCATGAATCATATCAACAGTCTAAAGGAATAGATTTTGTTTGTTGAAATAGAAAATATAGTGTGTTCTTTCTCTTATAAACCTTTGATTTGTTAATGCATTATTCTGAAATTTCTGCACAATATAGAAGCTGTGGGAAGGTGGGATTTAACCAAAAGAATGGCATTTTGTGGAGTTTAACACTATTCTGAACTGTTGGGATCTGAAACTTTGAAATAAAATGCAGACTCCAAAGTTCGAGGTGTGAAAAGATGAGTAGGCAAGCACGCGAGTTGTACCGGTCAACTTTGAGCTATCGAGTGACGATTGCCCGAGGGGGACTTCCATCATGTACTATATATTTTATCCTTTCAAAAATTAGTGCATGCGTGATTGCTTGTTTTTCTTTATGTAAAATTCGGTTACCTATTTGCGGCTAAAACTTTCAAATTCAGGGATAACATTGCCACATATTTACCTCTCTCCTTCTCTACCACCAAACAAGCCTTACTGTAGAAGCAAACTTTTTTTGGAAGATGGTAAGATTGATACTTCAAATTCTGCTTCTTTTAGCTTTGTGTTGTAATTTGTTGATTGATTAGAGAAGCCTCTTCTTATAAAAGTTTAGTGATAAATATGGATTTGGAGCATACTTAGTGTCTTATATTGTTTTGCAGCAAGATTAGTGTCAACTCGTGCCTCATTTGAACCAATGTCAGCACCGCATAGACACCATTTAAACCATATTCGATTCCCTCTAGGGCTCCTGCTCCTTCCCCTGCATCTTAAGGTGTTAAGAATTTCTCTTTCCACGCCATCTTTTAGGACTTCGTGGGACTTTCCTGATGTGGAACTCTAAATCTTTAGGTCTTGCTCCAGCTCCTATTGCCAGTCGAGTGCCAAGGCATCACAGTCATCATCATCATCGGCCAAGAGCTAGTGCTTCCCCATCTCCTGCAGTGGCCTCATGTATTATTTCTGTTATAGTTGATAGTAATATCCGGTCAATCGTATGATCGTTTTCCTCTCTTTCATTGCTTCAACTTTAGGACAAAATCTGGACCAAAGGCAAAACATCAAATGAGAATAGGATGAAGGCCAAGGTTGCTTTGTTGGTGGCACAAACTATAAAGCGTAACATATGTTCCACCTTTTTGTGTATTTAATGCATAATGTATATATAAAGCATGTGTCTTGCATGTAAATCGGGTTATAATTTTCAGATTATGTGTTATAATGTTGAACTTGTTTCATAGATGTCTAAAATTACCTCAAGGACCCCCTCACCCCATTGACATTGTAGCTTCATACTTTCTCCAACTTTGGTACAAAAGTGCAAAACATCAAGGGGTTGTTTGGTTCTCTGATAAGTTAAGTGTGTTTTAAGGTAGGGAAACTGAATATGATGATTAATAGACTTAATTAATCTTGATGTTCATTATTTCACTTGCTTTCTCACCTTAAAACTTAAAAAAAAGAAGAAGATGTTTGTCTTACTTAGTCACTATGTTGGATATAATCAGTGATAATTGATATTATATCTTAATTGTACATTTACTTTACAGCTAACAGGTGGTTAAGAAGAGCACTCTACAGCTGATGAAAAACACATTAGTCAATATGTGAATAGTTCAACCTCCCACTAAAGACGTTGATACTTTAACGCATCCAAGAGAATGTATCACTTGCCATCAGATGTTTTGTGTTAATATGTATATAAATTCAATGTTATCTGCAATATTACATATACTGCATTTGTCTGCATCAATCATATTAGCATGTACATATTTGCAATTAGCTTTATATTTTTCCATGATACACTGCTTCATTTTTTGTTAAATTTCTTCACTACTATCATTTTGCAGGGAATTCAAAAATCAACAACCACTTAAAATATTAAATATTGGACCCGTGCTGAGCACGGCCTTGCCCATCTAGTTTTACACATAACAAGAAAGTGAGTATATTATTTCTTTCATAAAAACACACTTGGCAACTGTTTGACACAGCTGCAGAACTCCTGGTTTACAGGTGTGTTGGATCCTCTCCATACTCAACACCTTTCCCACAAAAAAAAAGTGGGTATACAAAAAAGGAATTTTTTTTTGCAATACCCAAGAAGGAAAACCCCCAAATAATAATCTTGAATTATTTATTTTTGGGAAAAGGCTCAAATATGCCACTGAACTATCAGAAATGGCTCATTTATGCCATCCGTTAAAAGTTGGGCTCATTCATGCCATCGCTGTTACAAAACCAGCCCATCCATGCCATTACTTTTTAATAGATGGTTTTAAAAATAGCCTTGCCACGTGGCAACTTATTAGAGGTCCACGTCATTTAAAAAAAAATTAATTTTTTTTTTTATTTTTTTTTTTGATCCATTAAAAAGAATCCACACAACTTTTTGATCCATTGAAAATTAGTTTGATCTATCCTTTTAAAATTTGATTAATTTTTCATGAATATATTCTTTAAACATTCTCGTTCGATCCGTTTTTTTGTCATTTTTGACATATTAAGATTGTTTTCATATTTTACCTTTAATATTAATTATTTTTTTCTTCAAATTAATTTCAAATACAATAGTAAACATCATTTAATAAATATATTATAATAAAATAGCTATTTTAATTGACGGGCGAGTAACTAAAAGGGAACGGAGAGAGTATACACTCCACGCTTTTTATCACTTTATTTATTTTTATTTTTTAAAAGATTCACGTTAACTAAAGCTTTTGTCATTTTTCAGTTGAAACTGAAGGGATATATAGACATCAAATATTATTATTATATTATTAATAGTTAGCTTCTCATTTTGCCAACTCTACGTATACTATATATGTCGGCGTGTTGTCGCCTTCCTGATTTTGCAATGATAAATGATGATGCATAAAGTGTTACGTACAAATGTTGAATGTTGATCAGGGGCGGCTCAACCCTTTAAGAGAAAAGGCGGCCGCCTAAGACCCCAAAATTTGAGGGGCCTATTTTTGTTTAGTAATAATAAATTACAAATTTTAAGAAATATATTAAATATTATTTATAGAAAAAAGAAAAATTTTATATAAAAAAATAAAATGCAAGGCCTCCGTTTGATTTTTTTCTTAGGCCATAAATTTGTTTGAGCCGCCCCTGATGCTGATGATGTCATTCTATGCTTAATAAAAAAATAAAAAAAATAAAAAGCTACTTACATTCGGCTGACAAAATATTTCATGTATGCTAAGACATACTATATGCTTAATTAGAATAGCGTTTGGTTATAAATTTTAGTAGTAGATTTTAAAAAAAAATTCTTTAAATATTTGTTTGATCATGAAAAATTAATCAAATTTTAAAAGCATAGATCAAATTAATTTTTAATGGATCAAAAAATTGGGTGAATGCTTTTTAATGGATCAAAAAAATAAATTAAAAAGAAAATTAATTTTTTTTAATAAAATAAAAAATGATGTGGCCCTCTAATAAGATGCCACATGGCAAGACTGTTTTTAAAAACCGGCTGTTAAAGAGTAATGGCATGGATGAGCCAGTTTTGTAACGGCGATGACATAAATGAGCCCAACTTTTAACGGATGACATAAATGAACCATTTCTGATAGTTCAGTGGCATATTTGAGACTTTTCCCTTTATTTTTTATATTTTGTCAAATTTGGATTTCGGGGTATCCCAAAAAGGTAAAAAGATCCTATCTTTATGAATTTTGATCAAAGTTTTGTAGTGTAGTTGAAGAGGAGATTAGTGGATTGCATATTTGTTGGGGATTTTTGTAACAACCTTGACTAACTTTTAAATAAATATTAGAGGTGGAAGGAGTATTAGTTAATTAATGAGATGCAGAGGGAGTAGATTGCAAATAATAAAGGGCCAAGATTAAAGGTAGTTAATGAAGATTGGACGGTTGGGATGATGTGGGCAAATCATCAAATACACACTGGAGGAGAGAGAAGAGCACGTTGAAAATATGGTAACTAACAACTTCTCAACCTTTTCCTTGCTTCTTTCTTCTCTTTCAATTCTAATTTCTCTTCTTCTCTTTCATTTTCAGATCTGGATCTGTGAGCTTCATCCATGGCCATCCTAGCTCACCTTTAGTTTAATTTCTGTTATTTTAGCTCGATTGTATTGTTTTTTCATTTTATAGTTAATAGAAAATTGTCCCAAAAAATATTCCTTGTGTTCCGAGTTACTTTTGGATTGAGTTTTGTAGTCAGTTCATAACAATTGGTATCAGAGACAGTGCTTCCACAACTGCTGGTGTTTTCATCATAGCTGAAGGCACCCGTATGCATCTCATGGATGAAAAGTTAGCTCAGCATGATGAGTTGTTGGTCGAGCTTCAGGCTGGACAGAAAACTCTCACTGTTACCCAAACTGGTATTCAGGGTACGTTGGAGCTCCTTTTGGAGTGAATCAATGCTATGGAGTATGGTTCTCCGAGAGGACATGATAATCCTACAAGGGGAGATGTGATCCTTCCTCTTCCAGTTCAGGATGGTTGACTCAGGTTCATGTTCCTACTCCTAAATGGGAACTTCTTGGTTTTGATGGTTTTAATTCGGAGGTTTGGGTTTGAAAATGCGAATGCTAATCCAATTTATATCGAATTATTGATGCTCAAAAGGTAGAAGGTGCAGCCCTGTACTTAAATGGTGATGCAAAGATCTGGTACAATTCCTTAGTGTTAAGTCGTGGTCCAATCTCTTGGGAGGAATTGAAGGAAGAGATATGTGAAAGGTTTGGGGATGTTCTAATGAAGGATGTCGTCGAAGAGTTTAACAAGATTGTACAAATGGGTAGTGTTGAAGATTATTTGCGTATGTTTGAAAATCTGAAGGCACAAATGATCATGAGGAATCCGACATTAAACGAATCCCACTTCCTGTCTAGTTTCATCGGAGGTCTTAAAGAGGAAATTAAATTTGCGGTTAAGATGTTCAAGCCAACTACACTAAGTGTTGCTATTCAGCAAGCTCGAATGCAGGAGAAAGCAATTGAGGATGCCTTGAAGAAGACTAGAGTGCCTCCCAAACTTACTGGTGGTGCCCTTGCTGTTGGTAGCTCTGTGTTACCTAAGCTTGGATCCTCCCCTGTAGCTCAGAAATCTACACCCCTTAGGCTTAGCCCGGAAGTGTATGAACATAGGAAGGCTAATCACTTGTGTTTTTGATGTGGTGAAAAGTATAACCCAGGTCATGTATGCAAATTGAAGCAGTTGCACTGCATTTCTGGAAGCCTTGAGGAGTTACCCTTGAGTCCTGAAGATCCACAAGAGGTTGAGATTGAGGTGGATGATGGGAATCGTGTTGATATTCCTGAGACTGTGTGTCTTAGTGCCTTATTTGGTAGTTGTAGTGGGGTTAATACGATATTAGTTATTGGTTGGGTAAAGAAGAGGACCCTCTCAATCCTAGTTGACTCCGGGAGTACACACAGTTTCATCAATGAATTAAATGTGGGGGAAACTGGATATCATTCTAGTTATGTCCAACCCATCAGAGTGACTGTTGCTGATGGAAACTATGTGTTTTGCAGTTCAATGTGCCCTCAATTCACCTGGAAGATGGGGGGAAACTTTTGTAGAAGACCTCAGAATTATCAAACTAGGTGGTTGTGACATTATATTAGGCAATGACTGGATGAAGAAGCATAACCCGACCAAGTTTAATCATGAAAAACAATGTGTAACCATTGGTAGAAAGGGTCACAAGGTGATTATGAGAGCAGTACCTGAAAGGGGAAAATTAATATGATTTCTAGTTGTGCTATGAGCAGGCTATTTACTAAAGGACAAACCCTTATGGCTTATTTATTCCCTATTCAAGCTACTGAGGTTGTAGACATTGATAGAGTGGAGGCATCCATCCAAGAGGTACTCACTCAGTGTAGTGATGTATTTACAGAACCTAAATCCTTACCTCCTACAAGGTCTCTTGATCACACGATTCCATTGAATCCTGGTACTTCGCCTATGTCTCTTAGACCCTATAGATATAACTACTACCAGAAGGAAGAATTAGAGAAGTAAGTGCAAGAGATGCTAAGTAATGACATTATACAACATAGTCAATCTTCTTTTTCTTCACCTGCCCTGTTGGTTAAAAAGAAGGATGGTACTTGGAGGTTTTGTGTGGACTATAGGGGCTTGAATGAGATCACAATCAAAGATAAATATCCTACACCAATAGTAGATGATTTTCTAGATGAATTGCAAGGGTCTGTCATTTTTTCAAAGGTGGATTTGAGAGCCGGATAACATCAGATCAGGATGAAGCCTGAAGATGTGTTTAAAACTGCATTTAGAACTCACATGGGCCATTACGAGTTCAAGGTGATGCCCTTTGGACTGACAAATGCACCTGCAACTTTTCAAGCATTGATGAACCAGGTATTTCATCCTCTACTTAGGAAGTTTGTCTTGGTATTTTTTATGACATATTAGAATATAGTAAATCTCTGACTGGCCATATAGACCATATAAAAGCTGTGTTTGAAGTACTGAGAGAACAATCCTTGTATGCCAAAAGGTCTAAATGTTCCTTTGGACAGTCACAAGTAGAGTACCTTAGTCATATTATCACTGCCGCAAGGGTGCCTACTGATCCCAGTAAAGTTCAGTCCATGAGAGATTGGCCAACCCCTACTACTTTAAGAGAACTTAGAGGGTTTTTGGGGCTTACAGGCTATTACAGGAAGTATGTCTATAATTATGGAGTCATTTGCAGACCTCTAACAGAATTATTGAAGAAAGATTCCTTTAAGTGGAGTAAGGAAGCTGATCATGCATTTTTATCCTTAAAACAAGCCATGTCTTCTACCCCTATTTTGACTTTACCTGACTATACTAAGGAGTTCATTGTAGAAACTGATGCTAGCTTGACAGGAATTGGTGTTGTTCTCATGCAAGGGACTAGACTACTAACAAATTTTCACACCAGTATTCAATGTACCCCATTTGAGTCATTGTATGGTTACACCCCTCCCCACTTGGCTATTGGTCCAATGCTGGACACTACAGTACATGTTGTAGAAGATGTGATTATGAAGAGACAACAGGTTCAACAACTTCTCCTTGACCATTTTGTTGAAAGCTCAAGAGAGGATCAAACTGTATGTCGACTAGAGAAGGACTGAAAGAGAATTTCAGGTTGGTGATTTTGTATTTCTCAAGCTCCAACCATACATACAGACATCAATATCACTTAGAAGGAACCTCAAGCTTAGCTCCAAGTATTATGGTCCTTTTAAGGTGATTGAAAAAGTGGGTCAGGTAGCCTACAAGTTGGACTTTCCAACTGATTCCAAGGTTCATCCCGTGTTCCATGTGTCTCTTCTCAAGAGGAAGGTTAGGAATAGAGTAACGGTGCAGTCTACTTTGCCTACCACTAGTGCAGATGACCAATTCCTTATTAAGCCGCTTCACATTTTGCAAAGGCAATTGGTTCGAGATGGTAATATAGCAGGAGTGAAAGTTTTGGTACAGTGGTCAAATCTTTCACCTGAAGAAGCAACTTAGGAGGATTATGCATTTTTGAAAGCCAAGTTTCCGGATTTTGACACCCATCCTTGAGGTTAAGGATGTTTTTCAAGGGGCAGGGTGTAACAACCTTAACTAACTTTCAAATAAATATTAGAGGTGAAGGAGTATTAGTTAATTAATGAGATACGGAGGGAGTATATTGCAAATAATAAAGGGCCAAGATTAAAGGTAGTTAATGAGATACGGAGGGAGTAGATTGCAAATAATAAAGGGCCAAGATAAAAGGTAGTTAATGAAGATTGAACGTCTAGGATGATGTAGGCAAATCACCAAATATACGCTGGAGGAGAGAGAGAGAAGGGCACGTTGAAAATTTGGTAACTAACAACTTCTCAACCCTTTCCTTGCTTCTTTCTTCTCTTCCAATTCTAATTTATCTTCTTCACTTTCATTTTCAAATCTGGATCTGTGAGCTTCATCCATGTCCATCCTAGCTCACCTTTAGTATAATTTCTGTTATTTTAGCTCGATTGTATTGTTTTTCCATTTTATAGTTAATAGAAAATTGTCCCAAAAAATATTCCTTGTGTTCCGAGTTACTGTTGGATTGAGTTTTGTAGTCAGTTCATAACAATTTTTTTGCCTTTTGTTTTGTTTTAGCTCAAGGTACTGTTTGGTTGTTGTTCTAAAAAGGCAAGAGATTTTTGGTGTTTTATGTATATAGAAATTTCGTAGGTGATTAATGATTGAGTTTTATTTGTTTTGGCTCAAGGGATTGTTGGTGTTGTGCTTAAGAGAAAGAGAGAATTTTTGGTGTTTTTGTGTATTTGGGAGTTTGATGAATGGTTTTGAGGGTCTTTTGATTAGAGAAAGATTGGATTTTGAGTGCTTAAGGGACTGTTTGGTGTGGTGCTGAAGAGAAAGAGAGAAATTTTGGTGTTTTGTGTATTTTGGAGTCTGATGAATGGTTTTGAGGGTCTTTTTTTTTTATTAGAGAAACATTGGATTTTGAGTGCTTAATGTACTGTTTGGTGTTGTGCTGAAGAGACCAGAGAAAAAATTTGGTGTTTTATGTATTTGGGAATTTGGTAAATGGTTTTGAGGGTCTTTTTATTGGAGAAAGATTGGATTTTGAAAGGGCTCGTAAGCGGCCGTACACGAGCCTGGCTCGAAAAGGGCCTATTCACCCCGTTTCGCCCGTTTGAACCCTAAATTGGTCTCATCAATACAAACGGCCCTCACTAGGAAGCTCCCAATCCTCTCTAGCATGCCTCAATCAATTTTAGGCCCAAAATAAGCCCTAAAAATAGGCCCACCTCAGGGCTCATAGCCCGCGTTACACGAGCCTGGCCCGAAAAGGGCCAGTTTTCCCCGTTTTGCCCGTTTGAACCCCAAATTGGCCTCATCCACACAAGTGGCCTGCACTAGGAAGCTCCCAAGCCTCCCTGGCACGCCTCATTCAATTTTGGATCCAAAATATGCTCGAGCCATGGGCCCACCCTTGGGCTCGTAGGCCGACTACACGAGCCTGGCTTGAAAAGGGCCAGTTCACCCTGTTTCTCCCGTTTGAACCCGAAATTGGCCTTATCCACACAAACGGCCCATATTAGGATGCTACCAATCCTCTCTAGCATACCTTGGTCAATTTTGGGCCCAAAAGTCACCCGAGACATGGGCCCAACATCGGGTTCGTAGTCGGTGGTTCACGAGCCTCGCCCACAAAGGTCCAGTTAGCCCCGTTTTGCCCGTTTGAACACCAAATTAGCCTCATCAACACAAACGGACCACTCTAGACCACTTCCAAGCCTTCCTGGCACGCCTTGGTAGATTTTGGGCCCAAAAAATGACCGAGCCATAGGCCCACCCTCGGGTTCGTAGTCGGCGGTACATGAGCCTTACCTGAAAATGGATAGTTCGCCCCATTTTTCCCTTTTGAACCCCAAATTGGCCTCATCTACACAAAAAGTCCACACTAGGCCGCTCCCAAGCCTCCCTGGTATGCCTCGGATGATTTTGGGCCTAAACAATGCCCGAGCCACGGGCCCACCCTTGGGCTCGTAGGAGGCAGTACACGAGACTGGTCGGTAAAGGTCCAGTTTGCCCCATTTTGCCCGTTATAACCCTAAATTGGCCTCACCCACATAAAAAACCCACATTAGGCCACTCCCAAGCCTCCCTGGCATGCCTCAATTGATTTTAGGCCCAAAAGATGCTCGAGCCACGGGCCCACCCTAGGCTTGTAGGAGGCGGTACACGAGCCTGGCCCGAAAAGGGCCAGTTCATTCCGTTTGTCTCGTTTGAACCCAAAATTGTCCTCATCCATACAAATGACAACCACTAGGCTAATTCCAAGCCTCCCTGCGACACCTCGATCAATTTTGGGCCTAAAATAAGCCTGAGCCACGGGCCCACCCTGGGCTTGTAAGAGACGGTGCATAAGCCTGGCCCAAAAAGGGCCAGTTTGCCCCGTTTTGCCCTTTTGAACCCTAAATTTGCCTCATCCACACAAATGGCCCATACTAGGATGCTCCTAAGCCTCTTTGGCATGCCTCGGTTGATTTTGGGCTGAAAAGACGCCCAATCCATGGGCCCACCTCTGGGCTCGTAGGCGGTAGTACACGAGCCTGGCCCAAAAAGGGCTAGTTCACTCCGTTTTGCCTTTTTGAACCCCTAATTGGCCTCATCCACACAAACTACCCACACTATGCCACTCCCAAGCCACCCTGGCATACCTCGGTCAATTTTAGGCCCAAAATATGCCTGAGCCACGGGCCCACCATCAGGCTTGTAGGAGGCAGTACACGAGCCTAGCCCGAAGAGGGACAGTTGGCCCCATTTTGCCTGTTTGAATACCAAATTGGCCTTATCCACACAAACGGCCCACACTAGTCTTCTCCCAAGCCCCCCTGGCATGCCTCAATTGATTTTGGGCCCAAAGGATGCACGATCCATGGGCCCACATCGAGCTCGTAGGCGGCGGTACATGAGCCTGGCCCGAAAAGGGCCAGTTTGCCCATTTTACCGATTTGAACCCCAAATTGTCCTCATCCATACAAATGGCCCACACTAGTCTTCTACCAAGCCTCCTTGACATATCTCAGTTGATTTTGGGCCCAAAAGATGCCCGAGACATGGGTCCACCACCGGGATCATAGGCGGCGGTACACGAGCCTATCCCAAAAATGGTCAGTTCGCCCCATTTTGCCCGTTTGAAGAGAAAATTGGGCTCATTCACATAAAAATCCCACACTAGCCCCTCCCAAGCCTCCCTACCACCCCTCGGTCGATTTTGGTCCCAAAATATGCCCAAGCCACGTGCCCACCCCAGGCTCATAGGCCTGGCCCGAAAAGGGCCAGTTCACCTCGTTTTGCCCGTTTAAACCCCAAATTGGCTTCATCAACACAAATGTCTAGGCCTCTCCCAAGCCTCCCTAGCATGACTCGATCCATTTTAGGCCCAAAAGACACCCGAACCACGGGCCCACCCCTGGGCTCGTAGGCGGCGGTAAACGAGCCTGACCCAAAATATGCCAACTTGTCCCGTTTCGCCCGTTTGAATCCCAAACTGGCCTCATCAACACTAACGGCCTACAATAGGCCGCTTCTAATCTTCTATGGTATGCCTCGAACAATTTTGGGCCTAAAATACGCTCGAGCCATGGGCCCAGCATCGGGCTCGTAGGCGGCGATACACGAGCCTGGCCTGAAAAGGTCCAGTTTACCCCGTTTATTCCCCAAATTGGCCTCATCCACACAAGTGGCCCATGCTAGGCCACTCCCAATCCTTCTTTCACGCCTCAATTGATTTTGAGCCCAAAAGATACTCGAACCACAGGCACACCCCCGAGCTTGTAGGCAGAGGTACACGAGCCTAGCCCGAAAAGGGCCAGTTCGCCCCGTTTTGCCAGTTTAGACCCCAAATTGGCCTCATCCACACAAATAGCCCACACTAGGCTGCTTCCAAGCCTCCCTGTCATGCCTCAATCAATTTTGCACCCAGAAGACGCCCGAAAAGGTCTTATTCGCCCCGTTTGAACATCAAATTGGCCTCATCCACATAAATGACCCACACTAGGCTGCTCCCAAGCCTCCCTGGCATGCATTGGTCATTTTTAGGCCCAAAAAATACCCGAGAAACAGGCCTACCCCCGGGCTCGTAGGCAGCAGTACACGAGCCTTGCCGAAATAGGGCTAGTTCACCCTATTTTGCCTATTTAAAATCTAAATTGACCTTATCCGCACAAACGGCCCACACTATGCTGCTCCCAAGCCTCCGTGCCATGCCTTAGTCAATCTTGGGCCCAAAATATGCCCGAGCCACTGTCCAACCCCCGGGCTCATAGGCGGCGATACATGAGCCTGGCCTGAAAAGGTCTAGTTCGCCCTGTTTCTCCCGTTTCAACCCCTAATTGGCCTCATCCACACAAACAACCCTCACTAGGATACTCCTAAGCCTCCCTGGCACACCTCAATCGATTTTGTGCCCAAAAGATACCCGAGATATGGGCCTTTGATAACGCTCAATCTACAGCTCTCGTAGGAGTGTAACGCGGTCGTTAGAAAATATAGAACCCAACAGGGTTGGGTGTCGATCCCACAAGGAATAGCTTGGCCAACAAGTAAGCAAAATTACTAAACTTTTGGTGCAAGTCTCGTAAAAAAAGGTGGATTTTTAATATGTCACCAAAATAATTAAATAAAAGCTGAAAATAGCAAAGTAAAAGAGAAAGATTGTTACGTAAGTTGTAAACAATGAGAATTGAGGCGTTGGGGTTATGTCCACCTTCTGAGGTATACGTCTCTATTGGCTATGAGTGTGTAGAATTCTAACATGCAACTGCTTATAGAGAATTGTATTCGATGGTAAATCCAGGCGTCTTTCGACCTATTCGAGGATTATTTCACTTTAACTCTTTCGAGCTTAAAGCGTGTCTAACGGTACGAATTCTCCAAGAGGTTTGTCCAGTTACGACACTAGCTTTTTAGTAGGGAATTTTAGGGGGTGACCCTACTACCTTGACATTATCTCTTTTCCAGACAGATAACCTTTCTTTCAAACAAGTTAAATGTTATACTGGCGTATTCTTGCGTTTGCAACCACAAAGAATGTAGACTAAGATGAAGAGAATAATGATATAAGCAGTATACGTGTCACGAACTCACAAACTCACAGCAATAGATAGTATCTCATACGGCTTCCATAACCCCAACAGAGAAGTTTAGTTACCCATGAATGCGAAGGAGATCACGATTGACATTGTTGTTATACCACAAGATTGAGTAATTTCGTGTAGCTTAGGTGGTAGACATGAGGCATGAATTCCTAGGCAAAGTAACGATTCTCTTGTTGTGGAATTTAAGAATAGAAGAGTAGAAGAAGAAAAATAGAATTAATGGAAAGATTAGAAGAGTTGTAGAATTGTTTGTAGTCGAAGATGAGAGGGATGGAAGAAAGTATTGTCGTCTCCCCCTCCCAAATTCCTTGCAAATCTCTAGCATGATAGGGTATTTATAATACCCATATCCTAATCCTACTAGATAAATAAAATATCTAACCAAATTCTACTAGGCTAATGTAATACTTAACCCAATTATACTAGGTTAATGTAACATTATCATAATCCAAATAAACTAATGAAATACATAACCCAATTGTACTAGGTTAATGTATCATTGTCCAAATCCAACTAAGTTACTGCAAATCCCCAAAGTCTTCAGAAATGTTGTTTTAGCCCGGGACAGATTTTCCATGCAGCAGTTTTGGTCCTTAGGCGTGTAAACTCCCTTCCCTTCCTTCGTGAGCTTTCTTTTGCGTTAAGTAAGCCATAAAATGCTGAATTCTGCATCATTTATACCTGAAACTTTACTAATCATGTTCGTTAGCTCATTTACAGGAAAAAGGACTAAAAGTGCATGAAATATATACTTTGTTCTCAAAACTAGGCTAAAATATGGGCAAAATATATTGATATAGGCGTGTAAATTCGCCTATCATCAACACCCCACACTTAAAGCTTTGTTCATCCTCGAACAAAATATCATGTCCCTCTAAACATCAACTTAGGGTTTCACAGCAACAACACAAAATATTCGTCAAGACAAGCACAACAATTATCAACAAAGAGTAGTTTTTCGATCATTAGTAGAAACAGTTTAACCTCTAGCATAGACTCGTGATGGTGGTCAACTCATATTCAAAAGTTAAGGTACAAAGAATCATACACATCTACCCAAAACTCATCAACCATGTGTGTCTCACAATATATTACCCATAATCACTCACAAGTATAGCATATTTTTCAAACATGGGTATCAAAATATCCTTGCTCTCACTCTCACAAAGAATTCATATGTAGCAACTGATGACCATAGGCTTGCCCTTAATGTAATACTCTACTAAATGTCAGAATGCTAAGCTTAGGATCAAGTAGGTCTTTTGATGGTTGTAATGTAGGCTAAGGGACGGGTAGGACTATTTTGGCCAGTAATAGTGACTAAGTTCCTAAGCTCTTTAATACATCACTTTGTATCATTGACACCTTTTTTTTTCTTTCAACCTTTCTTTCTTTTATTCTACCACCCTTGTTCTCCTCTTTTGTTTTTCAATTTTAAGCACAACTCGCTTTTCATCTTTCTTTTCCTTTTTCTTTTCACAACATACCTCTTATGATAACACTTCTTTTTTCATAGCAATTTCAAGCACCAATACATTCTAAAGCATCATACTCACCCAATTTCCTCTTATTTTGTTACATGACTTTACACTTTAAAGCACTTAGGAATTTGGATCAAATTATGGTCTTGAAAAAAATGGATTAGGCTTACATATGAGGTTGTCAAAGAAAATAGGCTAAAGGCTCAAAAGGGTGAACTAGGATAATGTCTATGGGTAGGTAAAGAGAAGGTAAATAATCATAGGTTGCCAAAGAAATGCCTAAATCATATCCTAAACTTACACTCCTTATTTTCGCTTTGCATACATACCAGGCAAGTTCTAGCATCAGCCACACACATAGAATATACGATTATCTCACACACACAAGGCACATGGTCGACTTTCTTGGAAGTAATATAGACTCTCGACCCAACAAGTGAAGGAATTGAACCACACAATATCACATAATGAGTCACAACTAGAGCCTAAACGTCTCAATAGTCACAATTGTAGCACATACTCTTGTTATAATCTCATGCTGCCTATCAAAATAATTTCATGCGAAGCTAGAAAAAACAACAAAAACAAAAAAAACTGAAACACAAAAAAAAACAACAAAAAAAAAACAACAAAATAAACAAACATAGATGCGATAGAGAAGTATAGCATACGATACCACCACCCCACACTTAAACGGGACACTGCCCTCAGTGGAAAATAAATACGAGGAACCTGGTTAGTTGGACTCTTCCTCAATGTCGGGGGTCATACCCCTTTCGTCGGAATCATCATAAGAGTCATCGTCAGAGTTCTCCTCATCGTCAGAGTCTGGCAAGCGTCGATCGTCATCAGTCGGCACATCATCATCTAGAGGTTCCTCAAAGTATGTACCTACTCCACACATCTCCCGTGCATGAATATTCATTGGATAGTTATGGTCCAGCTGTTGAAGCTCTGCAGCAGTGGGAACACGACCTCCGCTCATCATTGTAAACCTCATCATGCCGTACATATGGCGGGAGAAACTCTCATCCCGAGCATGTCTCTCTGCCGTAGTAAGGTTGATGCCATGTGTTGATTCAGCATCTTTGACCTTTGTGAGGTCAACCTTCTTCGGATTGTGTGAGAGTTTATGATCAGCTGGTTTCTCTTCGATATCCTCCTTCCGCAAGATTGCTATCAACAGATTTCCAAACGTGAAGTGGGACCTTTTGTGGAGTCTGGCCTTCCTCATGGTAGAGCGAATGATTGCCCCAAAGTTGATAGGGACATTCGTCATCAAAGCATTGACCAAACACACTCTTTCTCTTGATATCTTGGTGTATTGAGTCCCAGGAATAAGGCATGAGTTGACAATACGCATCCAGATTCTTGCTTCCCTATTCAGTGAAGCATAGGGGAAGGTGTTGTGTCGCCCTGTGTCTTTATGTCTGCCCCACCTTGCCATCGATCTACTTCCACAAAGTATGTGTCTAATTGCTCTATAAGGAGGACTGCTGTACAGCTCTTTGAATGGTGCTGGGTCGACCGAAGGTAAGCCAAGAAAAGAGTTGATCCAGTCCGTGTTGAGCTGTAACACTTGGCCCCGAATTTTGACTTCGTTGCCTGTTGTTTTCGGCGACCAGTTGGCGTAAAACTCTCTTGTAAAATCAAGATTACATTCTCCCATATCGCGGAAGATGAAATCCAGCTTCAATGCCATGATTTTCGCCAACATACGTGGCTCCTTCTTCGCTAAGGTGTCCTTGTTGATCAGGTCGACATGAACATATCTTCTTTCTTTGTTGTTCCTGTACCATTCTTTGGCTTCCTCCTCAAGAACCCATTTTATTCCAAACATTCTGCGGGGTAGTTGTGTTGAGGATGATTCTCCTTGGTCCTTTCTACCTCTCTTCTTGCCCTTTTGGGAAGTGGTAGGCTTCTCCTTGCCTTGCCTCGCTTTAGGTGCCATTGTACCTGAGACTAGAAATAGTGTTAATGGCAGCACAATCTCAGTTGATACAATCTATAAACAAGCAGTAGGGGTACCACCCCACACTTAGTTTTGTTGACACAAATCAGTGAAGTGAAAGTGGTCGATTACTCAGATTTCGTCGACATACGTTTAAGGATTATATTTCGACTAGAAAATCAGTAATGTATTACTACTTGCAGTCATTGCACTACTTTCATGTTAGATATAACAACACTACTACATAGGGGTTGTAACATGGTATGGATGTTTTCAATAATCGCAACCTCCTAAGTCGGTAGGCAACTATAAGGCTTATCCCGATGAACGGGATAGTCTAGCATGTAAGTATCCAAGTAACAAGATCATAGCATGATAGTCAATTTTCATCACCATAGCAATTCCGCAAATCGTATAACAATGCTATTAAAACCAAGTTCAAGTCGGAAACAAGTCAAGATTTTCCTACGTATATGTTTACTCACATGATTTTGTATCAACGATCAAAACACATGAACATCACCAATCAATCTTATATGATGTAGAAATTTATAATAGACATAGCAACGTAGTACTTACGAGAAATAAATGAAGAATAAGAGAGTACTTACTTGCTTGAAGCTTTTGGAGATGGTTTTGTGAATTGGAAGAGCAAAAAGAAAAATTTTGGGATGGTTTGGAGAGGGAATGCGGCGCCTTTAGGTTAATTTCTAGTGTGGTTATGTTTCAAGACTAAGTCCCCTTTATATAGGAAGATAATGGGTCGGGTTTTGACCCATTTACAATCGGTTTTGGAGACAAAAATGCTACATATGCGACGCATAATGCTCGGCATAGTCATGGTATATGCGGCGCATAGTCTATGGCATTTAGGGACATATGCGCCGCATAGTCTATGGCATATGAGATCCTGAGACCTAATGCCATAGCATAGGCGGTGCATAGTCAAAAGCACACTTAGGACTGGGCGGCGCATACTGTATAGCACACTAGATTCCGAGACCTTAGGCTATAGGATAGGTTGTGCATCGTTCGTGGCCTAGTTTTACCTAGGCCTAGCCTTCCTCGATGCCTAGTTTGGCATGAGCAATGCTCAATCCATAGCCTTATGCATCACTATTCCTAACTTACCAACTTTACCATACAATGCGTCCAAATCGTCAATTGAAATCAATCTCCTCGTTGAATACCTCTTGCACCTATTTTTGCTTAAAACCAAATGAAAACGATTAGTACGATGGGTTGACTCCCACCAAGCGCCTTAGTTTTGGTCGTGGCACGACTCTTATTTTTGGATTTTCATTATCAAAAGCAAAACAAGTAAAAAAAGAACGATAAAATGATAAAACGATGGGTTGCCTCCCATCTAGCGCCTTTTTTATTGTCGTGGCTCGACATAGTTACCTCGAGTACTTAGACTTCGTCGAGATAAGTGATGGCCATAGAATTCATCGAGTCAAGAGGACCGATATAAGGCTTAACACGTTGGCCATTCACCTTGAAGACAACACCATTATTGTCTTCCAATTCGACTACTCCAGACGAGTAGACTTGGATAACTTTGTATGGACCAGACCACTTAGACTTTAACTTACCTGGGAAGAGCTTCAATCTGGAGTTGAAGAGAAGTACCATATCACCCATTTGGAAGTTTCATCGAACAATCCGCTGATTATGATACTTTTTCATCCGCTCCTTGTATAGGTCTGACCTTTCATATGCATGGAGACGGAATTCATCCCTCTCGTTCAGTTTCCCCATCTTCAGCTTCATTGCATCAGCCCAATTCAAGTTCAATCGCTTCAGCGCCCACAATGCCTTGTGTTCGAGCTCGATGGGTAGATAACAAGCCTTCCCATAGACTAGTTAATAAGGAGACATGCCAATGGGTGTCTTGAATGCAGTCCTATACGCCCATAGTGCCTCATCTAGCTTTCGAGACCAATCCTTTCTATTCGCATTAACCGTCTTTGCAAGGATTTGCTTTATCTCGCGATTGGAAACTTCTACTTGTCCACTAGTTTGGGGATGATAAGGCGTAGCTACCTTATGTTGCTTGACACCATACTTGGCCAAAACTGATTTGAATAGCTTGTTGCAGAAGTGAGATCCTCCATCACTTATGATAGTACGTGGTACTCCAAAGCGAGAGAAGATATTCTTCTTTAAGAACGCTACAACACGCTTTCCTTCGTTGTCGGCCAATGCTACAGCTTCTACCCATTTCGAAACATAATCCACAATAACCAAGATGTACTTCATTCCAAACGAATTCACGAATGGACCCATAAAATCAATACCCCACACATCAAAGAGTTCTACCTCAAGAATTTTGGTCATGGGCATTTCATGGTGTTTTGAAATCGCACCTTGACGCTGACATTGGTCACACCTTCTAACATAGTCGTAGGCATCTCTGAATATCGAAGGCTAATAATAACCACTTTGCAATACTTTTCTGGCCGTCCGATTGCCTGCGTGATGTCCTCCAACTTGCGAAGTGTGGCATGCTTCCAAGATAGTAGGCACCTCTTCATGGGATATACATCGTCGAATGATACCATCCTCACATCGTCGAAAAAAATAAGGCTCATCCTAATAGTAGTGCTGTATGTCATGCATAAACTTCTTCCTTTGGTGGTAAGATAAATTGGCAGGTATCACATTACTCACCACGAAATTTGCAAAGTCAGCATACCATGGTAATTTCTCCATTGTTGTCGCTAATATCTTTTCATCCGGGAATGCATCATCAATCTGAATTTCAGGTTGCGCCACATGCTCATTCTCAGGTCGAGATAGGTGATCAGCCACTTGGTTCTCGCAACCTCGTCTATCTTTGACTTCGAAATCAAACTCTTGCAGCAGCAATACCCATCTAATCAACCTTGGTTTTGCATCCTTCTTTGTCATTATATACCTAAGAGCTACATGTTCTGTATGAACGATCACCTTAGTACCTAATAAATAGGCACGAAACTTCTCAAATGCATACACAACCGCTAGGAGCTCTTGTTCAGTAACAGTGTAGTTCCTTTGGGCTTCATTTAGGACCTTACTCGCATAGTAGATAGGATGAAATAATTTCTCCTTTCTCTGACCAAGAACAGCACCAACGGCTACACCACTAGCATCACACATGACTTCAAATGGGAGAGTCCAATCTGGTGCTACCATAATAGGGGCTTCAATGAGTTTTCCTTTAAGGCATTCGAATGCCTTTAAGCAATCGTCATTGAAGTCAAACTTTGCATATTTCTCCAATAGTTTGCACAATGGACTCGCAATTTTGGAGAAGTCTTTGATGATCCTACGATAGAAACCAGCATGGCCAAGAAAACTACGAACTCCCTTCACCGAAATTGGAGGCGGTATCTTCTCAATAACCTCAATTTTTGCTCGGTCAACCTCTATTCCTCTTTCAGAGATCTTGTGCCCAAGAACGATTCCTTCTTTTACCATGAAGTGGCACTTCTCCCAATTCAGCACAAGGTTGAACTCTACACATCTTTGTAATGTCATGCTCAAGTTTTCCAGGCATGCTTCAAAAGACTCACCAACAACTGAAAAGTCGTCCATAAATACCTCCAAAGTGTCTTCAACCATATCAGAGAAAATAGATATTATACAACGTTGAAAGGTGGCTGGTGCGTTACATAACCCGAATGGCATACGTTTGAAGGCAAACGTACCATATAGGCATGTAAACGTTGTCTTCTCTTGGTCTTCGGGTGCAATACAAATCTGATTATATCCTGAATAACCATCCAAGAAGCAAAACCATCCTTTCCCCGCTAATCGATCTAGCATTTGGTCCATAAATGGAATTGGGAAGTGATCCTTGAGTGTCCAAGAATTCAGCTTGTGGTAGTCCATGCATACTCTCCATCTAGTGACGGGCCTGAGTGGAATAAGTTCATTCTTTGCATTCGCGACCACCGTCATACCTCCTTTCTTGGGAACACATTGTACAGGGTTACCCATGTACTATCAGAAATAGGATACACAACTCCTGCATCTAACCACTTGATGATCTCTTTCTTCACCACTTCTTGCATAGGTGGGTTTAGACGTCTTTGATGCTCAATGGTGGGTGTGCAATTTTCTTGAAGCTGAATTTTATGTGTACAAATCCCAGGTGGAATACCAATAATATCCGCAATGGTCTATCCAATAGCTCTAATATACTTGCGTAGAATAGCAATAAGAGCTGCAACTTGTCGCTCACCCAAATCGGCTGCCATAATGACTGGAAGAGTGTTTCCGCTTCCTAAGAATGCGTACTTCAAATGACTTGGCAGCTCCTTCAATTCTAACGTGGGTGGCTCTTTAATAGATGGCTTAGCTGGTGGTGTAGGACGATTCTTGAGATCAAGATCCAGCTTCTTGGGAGTATAGTGATATGTTCCTAATCCCGATAGAGCACAAATGGCTTCTTCAGAATTTTCAGCATCTTCACTCTCTCCATTCATGAGCACAACCTCCAAGGGATCATCAATAATTTGCTCTTCTTCAAGTAGTTCTTTCGGATCATCAAGGAAAACATCAGCCACCGAGAATACACTAAGATCTTTGGGTTGCTTCATTGTTTTGCAAACATCAAAACGAACCACTTCGTCATTTATTCGGAATGAAAGTTCATTAGCTCTCAAATCAATGAGCACACTTCCTGTAGCAAGGAAAGGGCGCCCCAAGATTATGGGAACCTCAGAATCTGCTTCACAATCCAAGATGACAAAGTCTGCTGGAAAGATAAATGAAGAAACTTTTACCAAGACATCGCATAGAATACCAACAGGTCGTTTTACCGACCTATCTGCCATGACGAGCCTCATATTGGTTGGAGTAGGATCTCCTAACCCCAACTTCTTGTAGATCGATAATGGCATCAAATTGATGCTGGCTCCTAAGTCACATAATGCTTTGGATAAGTTCAAAGATCCGACGGTGCAAGGAATAGTGAAAGCTCCGGGGTCGTCCTTCTTCTGAACTATCGATCGGGTAGCAATTGCACTACAATGATGCACATCGTCTTTCAGCTCATAACTTTCTGCCCTCTTCTTTGTCAAAAGATCCTTCATAAACTTCGCATACCCAGGCATTTGTTCAAGTGCCTCCACCAATGGAACATTAATGGTCAGCTGCTTTAACATAGTCATGAATTTGCTGAACTTAGTGTCATCCGCCACCTTCTTCAGTCTTTAGGGAAAAGGTGGTGGTGGGTATGGAAGTGTTCTCTCCACGGTTTTCTTCTCCTCTTGCTTCCGTTTTTCCATTTTTTCAGGCTGCACGTCACTGGGCGTGACGTCCTTGACGTCAGGACTGGTTGTTGCGGCATCTCCTCCTTTTGCGTTATCATCCATGTCCGCAACTTCGTCAACCACTTGCTTGCCTTTTGCTGAAGGTTCCAGTACCTTACCACTTCTGGTAGTGATGGCCATGCATGACCCATCATTCTTTGGGTTTTGTACAGTATCGCTAGGTAAAGTGCCATCCATTCTTTGATTGAGTGCTGCTGAAAGTTGGCTCAATTGCTGCTCTATTTGCTTGATTGAAGTGGAATGAGAATCAACTAGTTGTTTCATGGAGGACAAATCATTAATTACCTCAGTAACTCCCGTGCTCGTTGCTTCCACTCCTTTCAATAATTTAGCCATCATGTCTTCCATACTTCCAGAATTAGATGTGGTGGTATCACGTCTACCAGGGGGAACGTACAAACCACTCTTTTCATTGTTTTTCTTCCAACTACCTCGGTCTTTGCTTCCAGATTTATCATAATAGTTCCAACCTTGGTTTCCTTGGGTATTCCCACGGAAACCCCCTGATTGTTCAAGTAGTTGGCCTCCTCTTCCGAATCAGATTCGTCTCTTCCTTTTAGCGCCACAACTTTCACTTTTTCGGTCTTCCCTGATAATAAATGCTTTGTCAGAAGATCCACTTGCATTTTCATGTGCGCTAAATCTTGATCACGTTCTTCTTGTCTTCTTCTTTGGTCTGCAGTCACGCCTATAGATAAAGTGGGGCTTGCTACCTCGGAATCCCTGGTATGCCAAGCTCTACTTTGTTTCGTCATGCGATCTAGCATATTGCTTGCTTGACCAAAGGTGAGGTCCATAAAAGATCCTCCAGCTGCATTATCCACCACTGGCTTAGTTATTGAATTCAAGGCTCTATACAATATCTCCATGAGGTGAACATTAGTCATGTGATGGTTTGGGCATCTCGCTAACTTTGTCTTGAACCTCTCCCATGTTTCACGAAGAGCTTCAGTGGGAAGCTGACGAATGTTGCTGATTTCATCTCTCAATTGTTCCCTTTTGGAAGGCGGAAAGAATCTTTCTAGGAAAGCGTCTCTCAATTGCCTCCAATTTGTAATTGAATCAGGAGTCAACCCATTCAACCATAGTGTTGCCTCCCCAGACAGAGACAATGGAAATAGACGTAATCGAATTGCATTCTGACCAACACCAGGATTGTCAAAAGACTTGCATGTAGAAATAAAGTTGATGAGATGCATATTCGGATCATCGCCTGCTAGTCCACCAAACAATCCCTTTAGTTGCAATAACTGAATCATGGTGCTTGTGATGTTGAACTTGGCTCCGGGCGCTAATGGTGGTTGAATTATAGCTCCAGTGGCTCCGGCACCATCAAGATCATCATCATCATCGTCAAAAGCTGGCTGCATAGGTTGGCGATCATGTCTATACCGAGCTTGTCGACCTCTTCTGTTGGCAGGTGTTGTGATTTCAACATCATGCCTTGGGTTTAGTAATTCTTCATCACCTAAATCCTCATCGTCAGGATTTGTTGCTCGTGCAGGGTTATCAATGTTCTGCTGTTGAACCTGGGCTGCGGCAAGGGCAACCAATCTTGCTTGTTCCTGTTGAGCAGACAACCTTGCGATTTTAGCTTGTGCTTCCATTCTACCAATGCGTTGTGGTTCAGGATTGATTGGTAATAACGGTTGACCAGAACTTCGAGTATGGGGCATGCACTAAAATAAAAACCTGCAGTAGACAAAAACAAAAACTAAAAGTAAAAGTACGAGAATCTTTGACCAAAGGGTGTAGTAATTATTACGAACTTAATTGACACTTGTATTCCCCGGCAACGGCGCCAATTTTTGATAACGCTCAATCTACAGCTCTCGTAAGAGTGTAAAGCGGTCGTTAGCAAATATAAAACCCAACAGGGTTGGGTGTCGATCCCACAGGGAATAGCTTGGCCAACAAGTAAGCAAAATTACTAAACTTTTGGTGCAAGTCTCGTAAAAAAGGGGGGATTTGTAATGTGTCACCAAAATAATTAAATAAAAGCTGAAAATAGCAAAGTAAAAGAGAAAGATTGTTACGTAAGTTGTAAACAATGAGAATTGAGGCGTTGGGGTTATGTCCACCTTCTGAGGTATACGTCTCTATTGGCTATGAGTGTGTAGAATTCTGACATGCAACTGCTTATAGAGAATTGTATTCGATGGTAAATCCAGGCGTCTTTCGACCTATTCGAGGATTATTTCACTTTAACTCTTTCGATCTTAAAGCGTGTCTAACGGTACGAATTCTCGAAGAGGTTAGTCCAGTTACGACACTAGATTTTTAGTAGGGAATTTTAGGGGGTGACCCTACTACCTTGACATTATCTCTTTTCCAGACAGATAACCTTTCTTTCGAACAAGTTAAATGTTATACTGGCGTATTCTTGCGTTTGCAACCACAAAGAATGTAGACTAAGATGAAGCGAATAATGATATAAGCAGTATATGTGTCGCGAACTCACAAACTCACAGCAATAGATAGTATCTCATACGACTTCCATAACCCCAACAGAGAAGTTTAGTTACCCATGAATGCGAAGGAGATCACGATTGACATTGTTGTTATACCACAAGATTGAGTAATTTCGTGTAGCTTAGGTGGTAGGCGTGAGGCATGAATTCCTAGGCAAAGTAACGATTCTCTTGTTGTGGAATTTTGGAATAGAAGAGTAGAAGAAGAAAAATAGAATTAATGGAAAGATTAGAAGAGTTGTAGAATTGTTTGTAGTCGAAGATGAGAGGGATGGAAGAAAGTATTGTCGTCTCCCCCTCCCAAATTCCTTGCAAATCTCTAGCATGATAGGGTATTTATAATACCCATATCCTAATCCTACTAGATAAATAAAATATCTAACCAAATTCTACTAGGCTAATGTAATACTTAACCCAATTATACTAGGTTAATGTAACATTATCATAATCCAAATAAACTAATGAAATACATAACCCAATTGTACTAGGTTAATGTATCATTGTCCAAATCCAACTAAGTTACTGCAAATCCCTAAAGTCTTCAGAAATGTTGTTTTAGCCCGGGACAGATTTTCCATGCAGCAGTTTTGGTCCTTAGGCGTGTAAACTCCCTTACCTTCCTTCGTGAGCTTTCTTTTGCGTCAAGTAAGCCATAAAATGCTGAATTCTGCATCATTTATACCTGAAACTTTACTAATCATGTTCGTTAGCTCATTTACAGGAAAAAGGACTAAAAGTGCATGAAATATATACTTTGTTCTCAAAACTAGGCTAAAATATGGGCAAAATATATTGATATAGGCGTGTAAATTCTCCTATCATCAGCCTTCCCTCGGGCTTGTAGGCGGCGGTACACGAGCATGGCCCGAAAATGGCCAGTTCACCCCGTTTTGCCTGTTTGAACCCCAAATTGTCCTTATCCATACAAACTGCCCATACTTGGACACTTCTTAGCCTCCCTGGCATGCCTCGATCGATTTTGTGCCCAAAAGACTCCCGAGACATGGACCCACCCCTGGGCTCGTAGCTTGTAGTCCACGAGCCTGTCCCGAAAAGGGCTAGTTTGCCCCGTTTTGCCCGTTTGAACCCCAAATTGGCCTCATCCACACAAAAAGCCCATACTATGACTCTCAAAAGCCTTCCTAGAATGACTCGATTGATTTTAGGCCCAAAATATGCCTGAGCCATGGGCCCACCCCCAGTTTTATAGGCGGTGGTACACGAGCTTGGCCCGAAAAGGGTCAGTTTTCCCCATTTTCCCATTTGAACAACCAATTGGCCTCATCCACTCAAATGACCCATAGTAGGCCACTCCCAAGCCTCCCTGGCATGTCTCAGTCGATTTTGGGCCCATCCCCAAGCTCATAGGCGACGGTTCCCGAGCCAGGCTAAAAACAGGCCAGTTTTCCCCGTTTGAACCCTAAATTGGCCTCATACAGACAAACAACCTACACTAGGCCACTCTCAAGCCTTCTTGGAATGCCTCGATCAATTTTTGGCCCAAAAGATTCCCGATCCAAGGGCCCACCCCAAGGATCATAGGCGGCGATACACGAGCATGGCCCGAAAATGGCCAGTTTGCCCCTTTTTGCCTGTTTGAACCCCAAATTAGACTCATCCATACAAACGGCCCATACTAGGCTACTCCCAAGCCTCCTTGGAACGCCTCGATCAATTTTATGCGCAAAAAATGCCCGAGCCATGGGCCCACCCCTGGTCTTGTAGGAGACAGGAAACGAACCTGGACTGAAAAGGGACATTGTGCCTCGTTTCGCCCGTTTGAACCCCAAATTAGCCTTATCCACATAAAAGACCCACACAACGCCTCTCCCAAGCCTTTCTGGCATGCCTAGGTCAAATTCGGGCCCAAAAGATGCTTGAGCCATGGGCCCACGCCCGGTCTTATAGGCGGCGGAACACGATCCTGGCCCGAAAAGGGCCAATTTTCCCTATTTTCCTATTTGAATAAGAAATTTGCCTCATCCATATAAACGACCCATACTAGGCCGCTCCCAAGCCTCCCTGGCATCCCTCAGTCGATTTTGGGCCCAAAAGACGCTCGAGCCACGGGCCTACCCCCAGGCTCGTAGGCGGCCAACCGTATACGAGCCTGGCTCAAAAAGGGCCAGTACACCCCGTTTGAACCCCAAATTAGCCTCATCCATTCAAACGGACCACATTAGGACTCTACCAAGCCTCCCTGGCATGCCTCAGTTGATTTTGGGCCTAAAAGATGCTCGATCCACGAGCCCACCCCTGGGCTCGTAGGAGGGCGGTACACGATCCTAGCCCGAAAAAGGCCAGTTCATCCTAATTCGCCCGTTTGAAATCAAAATTGGCCTCATCCACACAAACCACCCACACTAAGCCGTTCTCAAGCCTCCCTGGCACACCTTGATCAATTTTAGGCCCAAATAATGGTCGAGCCACAGGCCCACCACCGGGATCGTAGGCGGCGGTGGTATACGAGCCTGGCTCAGAAAGGGCCAGTTCACCCCATTTTACCTGTTTGAACCCCAAATTGGCCTCATCCACACAAATGGCCTATACTAGGCCGCTCCCAAGCCTTCTTGGCATGCCTCGGTCAATTTTGGGCCAAAAAAATGCTCGAGCCATGGGCCCAAACTTGAGCTCCTAGGCCGTCGGTACACGACCCTGGCTCAAAAAGGGGCCAGTTCACTCAGTTTTTCCCCAATTTTTCACCCCGAGCCATTGGCCTACCCCCAGGATCATAGGCGACGATTCATGAGCCTGGCCTGAAAATAGCCAGCTCGCCCTGTTTCGCCCGTTTGAACCCCTAATTGGCCTCATCCACACAAATGGCCCACACTAGGCCGCTCCTAATACTCCCTGGCACGCCTCGGTCAATTTTATGCCCAAATAATGCCGTAGACATGGGCCCACCCCCAGGCTTGTAGGCGGCGGTACATGAGCCTGGCCCAAAAATGGTCAGTTCGCCCCATTTTGCCCGTTTGAACCCTAAATTGGCCTTATCAATACAAACGACCTTGGCCACTCGAAGCCTCCGTGGCACGCCTCAATCAATTTTGTTCCCAAAAGATACCCGATCCACGGGCCCACCCCTGGGCTCGTAGGCGGTAGTACACGAGTCTGGCCCGAAAAGGGCCTGTTTACCCCGTTTTGCCCGTTTGAACCCCAAATTGGCCTCATCCACACAAGTGGACCACACTATGCTTCTATCAAGCCTTCCTGGCATGCCTCGGTCAATTTTGGGCCCAAAAGATGCCTGAACCACAGGCCCATCCTCGATCTTATAGGCGGTGGTACACGAGCTTGGCCCGAAAAGGGCCAGTTTTACCTGTTTTTCCCATTTGAATAACAAATGGGCCTCATACATACAAACGTCCCATACTAGGTCACTACCAAGCCTTCCTGGCATGCCTCATTTGATTTTGGGCCCAAAAGACGCCCGAGCCACGGGCCAACCCCCGAGCTCGTAGGCGGAGGTACATGAGCCTGGCTCGAAAAGGGCCAGTTCACCCCATTTTGCTTGTTTGAAACCCAAATTGTCCACATCCATACAAACATGCCACATTAGGACTTTCCCAAGCCTCCATGGCACACCTCGATTGATTTTGGGCCTAAAAGACGCCCGATCCATGAGCCTACCCCTGGGTTCGTAGGCGACGATACACGAGCTTGGCCTAAAAAGGGCCAGTTTACCTCATTTTTCCCATTTGAACCCCATCCTCATAGAAACAAATGGCCCACACTAGGTCTCTCCCACGACTCTTTGGCATTCCTCGATCAATTTTAGAACCCAAAATATGCTCAGACCACAGGCCCACCCCCAGACTCGTAGGCGGTGGTACACGAGACAGGATTGAAAAGGTCCAGTTTTCCCCGTTTTGCCCATTTAAACCCCAAATTGGCCTCATAAACAATAACGGCCCACACTAGGATGCTCCCAAGCCTCCTTGGAATGACTTGGTCAATTTTGGGCCCAAAAGACACCCGATCCAAGGGCCCACCCTTAGGATCATAGGTGGCGATACACGAGCATGTCCCGAAAAGGGCCAGTTCGCCCCGTTTTGCCCATTTGAACCCCTAATTGGCCTCATCCACACAAAAGTCCCACACTAGGACTCTTCCAAGCCTCTCTTGCACGCCTCGGTCAATTTTGTGCCCAAAATATGCCCGATACATGGGCCCACCCTTGGGCTTGTAGGCAGCGGTACACGAGCCTATCCCGAAAATGGCCTGTTCTCCCTGTTTTGCCCGTTTGAACCCCAAATTATCCTCATCTATACAAACGGCCCATACTAGGCTACTTCCAAGCCTCCTTGGCATGCCTCGATTGAATTTGTGCCCAAAAAATGCTCGAGCCACGGGGCCACCCCCGGGCTCGTAGGCAGAAGTACACGAGCCTGGCCCGAAAAGGGCCATTGTACCTTGTTTCACCCATTTGAACCCCAAATTAGCCTCATCCCTAAAAACAGCCCATACTACGCCTTTTCCAAGCCTTCCTGGCATGCCTCGGTCGATTTTGGGCCCAAAAGATGCCTGATCCTGGCCTGAAAAGGGCCAGATTTCCCCATTTTGCCCATTTGAATAAATAATTTGCCTCATCCACATAAACGACCTATACTAGGCTGCTCCCAATCCTACCTGGCATACCTCGGTCGATTTTGGACCCAAAAGACCCCCGATCCATGGGCCCACCCCAGGCTCTTAGCCCGCGCGGTACACGAGCCTAGCTCAAAAAGGGCCATTCCACCCCGTTTCACCCGTTTGAACCCTAAATTGGCCATATCCACACAAACATCCCACACTAGGCCGCTCTTAAGCCTCCCTGGAATGCCTCGGTTAATTTGGAGCTTAAAAAATGCCCGAGCCATGAGCGTACCCCCGGGCTAGTAGGCAACGGTACATGAACTTGGCCCAAAAAGGGCCAATTTATCCAGTTTTGCCCGTTTGAACCCCAATTTGGCCTCATCGAAACAAATGGCCCACACTAGGCTACTCTCTGGCCTCCTTGGCATTCCGAGGTCAATTTTGGAACCCAAAAAAGGCTCGAGCCATGGGCCCACCCCCGGGCTCGTAGGAGGCGGTACACGAGCCAAGCTCGAAAAGGGCTACTTTTCCCCATTTTGCCTGTTTGAACCCCAAATTGGCCTCATACACATAAAGGGACCACACTAGGACACTCCAAGGCCTCCCTGCCATGCCTCGATCGATTTTGGACCCAGAAAATGCTCGAGCCACGAGCCCACCCCTGGCGTGTAGACGACGAAACACATGCCTGGCCCAAATAAGGCTAGTTCACCCCGTTTTGCCCTTTTGAAGCCCAAATTGCCTTCATCCACACAATCTTCCAATATTAGGCCACTCCCAAGACTACCTAGCACGCCTTGGTTAATTTTGGGCCCAAAAAACTCCCGAACCACGGGCCCACCACCGGGCTCGTAGGCGACGGTACACTAGCCTGGCCCGAAAAGGGCCTGTTCACCCTATTTTGCCTGTTTGAACCCTAAATTATCCTCATCCACACAAATGGCCCATATTAGGCCGCTACCAAGCCTCCCTGGAATGCCTCGGTGAATTTTGGGCCTAAAATACGCTCGAGCCACAGGCCTACCCTCAGGCTTGTAGGCGCAGGAACACGAGATTGGCCCAAAAAGAGATAGTTCGCACCGTCTTTCCCGTTTGAACCCCAAATTGTTATCATGCACACAAACGGCCTAGACTAGGTAGCTGCCAAACCTCCCTAGCACGTCTCTGTCAATTTTGAGCTGAAAAAATGTCAGATCCATGGGCCTACCTTTGGGCTCGTTGGTGGCGGTACACGAGCCTGGCTCGAAAAGGGCAAGTTTGCCCCATTTCACCTATTTCGACTCCAAATTGGCCTCATCAACACAAACGGCCCATACTAGGCCGCTCCCAAGACTACCTAGCATGCCTCGATAAATTTTGGGCCCAAAAAATACTCGAGCCACGGGCCCACCTCTGAGCTCATAGGCGACGGTACACGAGCCTGGCCCAAAAAGGGAGAGTTAGCCCCATTTTACCCGTTTGAACAACAAATTTGAATCATCCACACAAACGGCCCATACTAGACCACTCCCAAGCCTCCCTGGCAAACCTCGATCAATTTTGGGCCGAAAAGAAGCCCGATCCACGATTCCACCCCTGGCCTCGTAGGTGATGGTACACGAGCTTAGCCCAAAAAGGGCCAGTTTGCCCCATTTTGCCTGTTTAAACCCATAATTGGCCTCATCCATACAAACGACCCATACTAGGACACTCCCAAGCCTCCCTGTCACACTTCGATCAATTTTGAGCCCAAAAGACCGCTGATCCATGGGCCTACCCCCGGGCTCGTAGGCGAACGGTACATGAGCCTGGCCTAAAAATGTCCAGTTCTCCCCATTTTGCCCGTTATAACCCTAAATTAGCCTCATCCATACAAACTTCCCACACTAGGCCGCTCCCAAGCCTCCCTGACACGCTTCGGATGATTTTAGGCATAAAAGACGCCCGAACCATGGGCCGATCCCCGGGCTTGTAGGCGAAGGTAAATAAGTCTGGCCCGAAAAGGGCAAGTTCACCCCATTTTGCCTGTTTGAACCCCAAATTGGCCTCATCCACATAAATGGCCCATACTGGGCTGCTCCCAAGCCTCCCTGGCTTGCCTCCATCAATTTTGGGCCCAAACAATGTCCGAGCCAGGGACCCACCTCGGGCTCATAGGAGGTGGTATACGAGCCTGGCCTGAAAAGGGCCAGTTCGCCCTATTTTACCCGTTTAAACTCTAAATTAGCCTCATCCACACAAACAACCCATACTAGGCCGCTCCCAAGAATCCCTGGCAAGCCTCGGTCGATTTTTGACCCAAAATATGCTTGACCCACCAGCCCACCCCCAGGCTTGTAGGTGGGTGGTACATGAGCCTGGCTCGAAAAGGGCCAGTTCTCCCCGTTTCGCCCATTTGAACCACAAATTGGCCTTGTCCATACAAACGGCTCACACTAGGCCACTCCCTAGCCTCCCTGGCACGCCTTGGTCAATTTTGGGCCCAAAATATGCCCGATCCATGGGCCCACCCCCGGGCTCATATGCGGTGAACACGAGCCTAGCCCAAAAAGGGCCAGTTCGCCTTGTTTTGCCTGTTTGAACCCCAAATTGGCCTTATCCGCACAAATGAACCATACTAAGACGCTTCTAAGCCTCCCTATCACGCCTCAGTCAATTTTAGGCCCAAAAGACGCTCAATCAATGGGCCCACTCCTGAGCTCATAGGTGGCGGTACACCTGCAAGGGGCAAAAAGGGCTAGTTTTCCCCGTTTCGCCCATTTGAACCCTAAATTTAACTCATCCATACAAACGGTCCACACTAGGATGCTCCCAAGCCTCTATGGCATGCCTCGGTCGATATTTGGCCCAAACAATTCCCTACCCACGGTCCCACCTCGGGCTCGTAGGCCGCCGCCTGGATTGAAAAGGGTCAGTTTGCCCCGTTTTGACCGTTTGAACCCAAAATTAGCCTCATCCACACAAACGGCACACACTAGGCAACTCCTAAGCCTCCTTGACATGATTCGATCGATTTTGGGTCCAAAAATTCTCGACCCACGAGCCCACCCCTAAGCTCGTAGGGGCGGTACACGAGGCTAGCTCGAAAAGGGCCAGTTTGCCCCGTTTCGCCCATTTGAACCCTAAATTGGCCTCTTCCATACAAACGATTCATACTAGGCCGCTACCAAGCCTCCCTAGCATTCCTCAGTTGATTTTAGGCCCAAAGAACTCTCGAGACATAGGCCCAACCCCGGGCTCATAGGCGGCGGTACACGAGCCTGGCTCGAAAAGGGCCAGTTTGCACCATTTTGCCTGTTTGAACCCCAAATTGGCCTCATCCACAAAAACGGCCCACACTAGGATACTCCTAAGCCTTCCTGGCATGCCTCGGTCAATTTTGGGCCCAAAATATTCCCGATCCATGGGACCACTCTCAGGATCGTAGGGGTGGTACACGAGCCTGGCTCAAAAAGGGCTAGTTTGTCCCGTTTTTCCCGTTTGAACCCCAAAATGGTCACATCCACACAAAAGGCCTACACCAGGATGCTCCCAAGCCTCCCTGGCATGCCTCTGTTGATTTTGGGCCCAAAAGATGCACGAACCACGAGCCTACCTTCGGATCGTAGGCGGCGGTACACAAGCCTAGCCCAAAAAGGGCCAGTTTGCCTTATTTTGCCCATTTGAACCCCAAATTGTCCTCGTCCACACAAATGGCCCATACTAGTCCGCTCCCAAGCCTCTCTAGCACACCTAGGTCCATTTCGGTCAAAAAAGATGCTCGAGACACGGGACCACCTCCGGGCTTGTAGGCCGCAGTGGTACACGAGTCTTGCCCAAAAAGGGACAGCTTACCCCATTTCGCCTGTTTGAACCCCTAATTATCCACATCTAAAGAAATTGCCAACACTAGGCCGCTCCCAAGCCTCAATAGCATGTCTTGGTTGATTTTGGGCCCAAAAGACGCCCGAGCCACAGGCCCATCCTAGGGCTCATAGGCGGCGGTACATAATCCTGGCCCGTAAAGGGCTAGTTCTCCCCGTTTCATCTATTTAAACCCCAAATTGGTCTTAGCCACACAAACTTCCTACACTAGGACACTCACAAGCCTTCCTGGAACGTCTTGGTTGATTTTGGACCCAAATGACACCCGAGACATGGGCCTACCCCCGAGCTAATAGGCGTCGGTACACGAGCCTTGCCCTAAAAGGGCCAGTTCACCTTATTTCTCTTCTTTGAACCCTATATTGGCCTCATACATACAAAAATCCCATACTAGTCCGCTCCCAAGACTCCTTTGCACACCTCAGTCGATTTTGGGCCCAAAAGACGCCCGAGCCACGAGTCCACCCATGGGATCATAGGCAGCAGTACATGAGCCAGGCCCAAAAAGTGCCATTTCGCCTCGTTTCACCCGTTTGAATCACAAATTAGCCACATATATACAAACGTCCCATACTCAGCCATACCCAAGCCTCCCTGGCTTGTATCAGTCAATTTTGGGACCAAAAGATGCTCGAGCCACGAGCCCACCCCCGAGCTCATGGGCGGTACACGAGTCTGGCCCAAAATAGGCTAGGTCACCCTATGTCGCCTGTTTGAACCCCAAATTAGCCTCATACACATAAAAAACCCACACTAGGATGCTTCTAAGACGATCGAGCCATGGGCCCACACGCAGGCTCATAGGTTGCGTTAGACGAGCCTGGCTCGAAAAGTGCCAGTTTGCCCCGTTTTGAATGTTGAACTCCATATTGGCCTCATCTATACAAACGGACCACACTAGGCTGCTACCAAGACTTCCTCGCATGCCTCGGTCAATTTTGGGCCCAAAACACGCCCAATCAATAGGCCCATCTACAGGTTCGTATGCAGCGGAACATGAGTCTGTCTTGAAAAGGGTAGTTCACCCTGTTTTGCCCGTTTGAACCCCAAATTGGTCTCATCCACAAAAATGGCCCACACTAGGACACTCCGAAGCCTCCTTGGTACACCTCGGTCAATTTTTCCCTCAAAAGATGCCCGAGCCACGAGCACACCTCGGGCTCGTAGGTAGCAAAGCATGAGCCTAACCCGAAATGGACCAGTACGCCCCGTTTTGTCGATTTGAACCCCAAATTGGCCTTATCCACACAGAAGGCCCATAAGAGGCCTCTCCCTACCAAGACTTGGCCAATTTATAGCCCAAAAGATGCCCGATCCATGGGACCAGCCCCGAGCTCGTAGGCGGGGTACACGAGCCTGGCCCGAAAAGGACCAGTTCATCCCGTTTCGCCATTTGAACCGCAAGTTAGCCTCATCCATACAAATGGCACATACTAGACCGCTCACAAGCCTCCCTAGCATACCTCAGTCGATTTTGGGCCCAAAATACGTCAGAACCATGAGCTACCCCCGGACTCGTAGGCGGCGGTACATGAGCCGGGATCGAAAAGGATCAATATGCCCCGTTTCTCCTGTTTAAACCCCAAATTGGCCTCATCCAAACAAATGGCACATACTAGGCCACTCCTAAGCCTCCCTGGCATGCCTCAGTCGATTTTAAGCCTAAAATATACCCGAGCCATGGGCCCACCACTGGGCTCGTAGGTGGCGGTACATGAGCCTGGCCCGAAAAGGGCCAATTCGTCCCATTTCACCTGTTTGAACCCTAAATTGGCTCATCCACACAAATTTCCCACGCTATATTTCTCCCAAGCCTCCCTGCCATACGTCGGTTAGTTTTGGGACCAAAGGACGCCCGAGCCATGGGCCCACCCCCGAGCTTGTAGGTGGAGGTACACGAGCCTATCCCGATAAGGTCCAGTTTGCCCCATTTCTCCCGTTTGGACAACAAATTGGACTAATACACACAAATGGCATACACTAGGCCACTCTAAAGCCTCCCTGGCATGCCTTGATCTATTTTGGGCCCAAAATATGCCCGAGAGGCGAAGGTATACGAGCCTAGCCCGAAAAGGGCTAGTTCACCTTATTTCGCCCGTTTGAACCCCTAATTAGCCTCATCCACACAAACAGCCCATACTAAGATGCTCCCAAGCCTCCCTAGCATGCCTCGGTTAATTTTGGGCCCAAAATACTCCCGATCCATGGTTCCACCCCTAGGCTCGTAGGCGGCGGTAATCGAGCCTGGCCCGAAAAAGGCTAGTTCACCCCGTTTTGCACGTTTGGACCCCAAATTGGCCTAATCAACACAAAAGGCCATACTAGGCCTCTTACAAGCCTCTATTGAATGCCTCGATTGATTTGTGTCCGAAAGATAGACGAGCCATGGGCCCACCCTCGGGCTCCTAGGCGATGGTACACGAGCCTGGCCCAAAAAGGTCTTGTTCGACTCATTTCTCCCATTATAACCCTAAATTGGACTCATCCAAACAAACGGCCCACACTAAGACTCTACCAAGATTTCCTGGCATTCTTCGGTCACTTCTGGGCCCAATAAATGCCCGAGCCACGAGCCCACCCCAGGACTCGTAGGCCGCCGGTAAATGAGCCTGGCCCGAAAAGGAACATTTCGCCCCATTTCGCTTGTTTGAACCCCAAATTGGACTCATCCACACAAACAACCAATACTAGGCCTCTCCCAAGCCTCCCTGGCATGCCTCGGTTGATTTTGGGCCCAAAACATGCCCGACCCATGGACCCACCCCCGGGCTCATAGGGGCAGTACACGAGCCGGGCCCGAAAAAGTCTAGTTTGCCCTGTTTCTCCTGTTTGAACCCCAAATTAGCCTCATCTACACAAACGGCCAACACTAGGTCGCTCCCAAGCCTCCCTATCATGCCTCAATCGATTTTATGCCCAAAAGACGCCCGAGCCATGTGCCCACCCCAGGCTCGTAGGCGTACACGAGCTTGGCCCGAAAAGGTCCAGTTCGCCCCGTTTTGTCCGTTTGAACCCTAAATTGGCCTCATACACATAAATATCCCACACTAGGATACTCCCAAGCCTCTCTGGCATACTTTAGTCAATTTTGGACCCAAAAGACGCCCGATCCACGGGCTCATAGGCGGTGTTACACGAGCCTCACCACCCATTTCGCCCGTTTGAACTCCAAATTGGCCTAATCTACAAAAACAACCCACACTAGGCTGATCTCAAGCCTCCCTATCATTCCTCGATCAATTTTTGACCCAAAAGACACCCGAGCCACAGGCCTACCCTATGCTCGTAAGTACACGAGCCTGGCTCAAAAAGGGCCAGTTCGCCTTGTTTTGCCTATTTGAACCCTTAATTGGCCTCATCCACATAAATGGCCCACATTAGGCCGCTCCCAAGCCTCCCTTTCATTCCTCGGTCGATTTTGGCCCCAAAAGATTCCCGAGCTATGGGCCCACCCCCGAGCTCGTAGTCAGCGGTATATGATCCTAGCTCGAAATGGGCTAGATCACCCCATTTTGCCCGTTTGAACCCCAAAGTGACCTCATCCACAAAAACATCCCACACTGGGCCGTTCTCAGGCCTACCCTATTCTCGTAGGCGGCAGTACATGAGCCTAGCTCGAAAAGGGCTAGTTCGCCCTGTTTTGCCTGTTTGAACCCTTAATTTGCCTCATCCATATAAACGGCCCATATTAGGAATCTCCTAAGCCTCCCTGGCATTCCTCGATCGATTTTGGCCCCAAAATATTCCCGAGCTATGGGCCCACCCCCGAGCTCGTAGTCGGCGGTATATGATCCTAGCTCGAAATGGGCTAGATCACCCCATTTTACCCATTTGAACCCCAAAGTGGCCTCATCCACCCAAACAACCCACACCGGGCCACTCTCAAGCCTCTGTAGCACGTCTCGATTGAGTTTAGGTCCAAAAGACTCCCGAGCCACGGGCCTACCTCCGGGATAATAGGCGGTGGTACACGAGCCAAGCCAAAAAAGGGCTAGTTCGCCCCATTTCGCCCGTTTGAACCCCAAATTAGCCTTATCCACACAAATGGCCCATACTAGTCCACTTTCAAGCCTTCCTATCACTCCTAGGTCCATTTCAGACCCAAAAGATGCTCGAGAAATGAGCCAACCTCCGAGCTCGTAGGCCGCAGTGGTACACGAGCCTGGCTCGAAAAGGGCCAGTTAGTCCGATTTCGCTCGTTTGAGCCCCAAATTATTTGCATCCACATAAATGGCCCATACTAGTCCACTACCAAGCCTCCCTAGCATTCTTCAGTTGATTTTAGGCCCAAAATAACCCCGAGCCACGGGCCCACCCTCGGGCTCATAAGCGGCGGTACACGAGCTTGGCCCGAAAAGGGCCAGTTTGCCTCATTTTTCCCATTTGAACCCTAAATTGTCCTCATACACATAAAAGGCCCACACTAAGCCTCTCCCAAGCCTCCCTGGAATGCCTTGGTCATTTTTGGGCCCAAAAGACACCCGAGACATGGGCCCACCCTCGAGCTCGTAGGCGTCGGTACACGAGCCTGGCCTGAAATGGGCCAGTTCACCTGGTTTCGCCTGTTTGAACCCTAAATTGGCCTCATACCGACAAAAAGCCTGCACTAGGCCACTTCCAAGCCTCCTTTGCACACCACGGTCGATTTTAGGCCCAAAAAATGCCCGAGCCACGGGTCCACCCACGAGCTCATAGGCTTGGTACACGAGCCTAGCCCAAAAAGTGCCATTTCTCCCTGTTTTTCCCATTTTAATCACAAATTGGCCTCATCTATACAAACATCCCACACTTGATCGCTCTCAAGCGTCCCTGGCACGGCTCGATTGATTTGGGGACCAAAAGACGCTCGAGCCACGGGCCCACCCCCGAGCTCGTAGGAAGCGGTACATGAGTCTGGCTCGAAAAGGGTTAGTTTGCCTGGTTTCACCCATTTTAACCCCAAATTGGCCTCATCCACACAAACAGCCCACACTAGGCTGCTCCCAAGCTTCTCTGGCAGGGCTCAGTCAATTTTTAGCCCAAAAGACGACTGAGCCACGGGCCCACCCACAGGATCATAGGTTGCGGGACACGAGCCTGGCCCAAAAAGAGCCATTTTTCCCCATTTTGAATGTTTGAACTCCAAATTGTCTTTATCTACATAAACGGATCACACTAGGCTAAAATTCCAAACTAACTCAATACGCCAAATTGTTCCCCAACAATGGCGCTATTTTTGATAACGCACAACTTACACCTCAAATAAGTGCAAGACAGTCATCATCAATATATTTACCCAACTTCAGTGTTGGGGTCGAATCCACAGGGAACAATGTGAGTGGTGATTAAACTAGTTCGAAACTATAGCTACAAGTTAAATTAAAATAAATAATAATAATAGAAAAAATAGGGGTTTTTATCAATCAAACAAATTCTAACGTTTCAACTTATTTTAGAATTCTAAACTTAGATTTCAATATTTTGAATCAATGATATAGAGAAACTAGGGTTGTGATCACTATGACTATTAATCTCTATTGAATAATAACTATTCATGATTATTGTGATAGGTGGGAACAACAGATTATCCCTGCCGATGATACTATCTGACTTATCTCTCGACCTCACCAGACAATTTATTATCTAATTCTCTCAAACTTAGATAACTTATCTATTTCAAACCGGATGTTATCTCAGGTAGATTGATCCAGTTACGACATCAATCATTAAACAGAAGGTTGGTAGCTTCTGAGACCCTGTTGATAATCCACGACCTCTAGTCTATTTCTCCGTTAGAAGCAAATAAAACCTAAGGCATAACCTAATGTTTGCAACCAATAGATTCAAGTTAAAACAACAGAATTTCAAGACGTTCCCACAATCACTCAAACCCTAATCCAACTATTAAATTAATGAAATAATAATCATAGATCCCACAACCCTATTTGTGGTTTTTTAGTTGCTCATAAGATAGAAAGAGATAACAAAGATTGAATTCATAACTTAAAGCAAGTGAACTTACAAAAGATGAAATTCAAAGTTGTTTCTCCTTCAAGTACAATAAAAATTTCCCACAACTAAATCAAAGGATGGAAAATTGAATTTCTAAGTTAAGAGACTAAAGAAAAGTAAAGTCGTCTTTGGAATAAGTTCCAGACATTCCTAGATGTCCCAGATGCCCCATGAAACCCTAAAAGTTGCTATTATACCCGTACTTTAAGAAAAAATTTGAAATAAAAATTTCAGAATTTTTACATTTTGTGACGCCATTTGTGATAGGATATCACAAACCTGACGCCCTCCGTGATAGCCTATCACAACCTGACTCCCTCCATGATAGCCTATCACAAATCTGACGACCTTCGTGATAGCCTATCACAACCCAACGACCTCCGTGATAGCCTATCACAAACCTGACAACTTATCACAACATGTCATCAGAAAATCTTTAATTTTCTTGTTCTCTGCCTAAACCTGACGACCTCCATGATAGCCTATCACAAACCTGATAGCTTATCATGACATGTCATCAGGAAATCTTCAGAAACTTTTCAAAACTAAATTTCTTGCATCTTTTCACCAAAAATCATCCTTCTTGATGTAGATTTCATGTATTTCCATGCATCTTGGTTTTCCTACAAAATCATAAGAAATATCATCAAAAACACCAGTAGTTACTTAAGAACTTACAATTATTTTGAGTTAAAAAGTCTTAAATGTGCTACAAAAATCTAGCACATCAGACAATTGGATTTTGAGGGAAGAGTTTGGGTAATAATTGGCGTATAATTTCAATGTGTTGTTACATATCTTCACGATCGTCATGGATACGATCACACGTGGCCTTGAAATTATTTGCAGCCATGGTACCTAACAAAACAAAACAGAAAAAAAACAAAATAAAACAAAAAGTTCCTTACCAACACTCGATACACTCACCTTTGTGATTCTCACAATTGGAGCGGCGAATATTGAAAGTTGCTTATACTTCGGTAGTCAATAAGATGTCAATCCTACTTGGCGGCCGGAATGGATTCTTGTTTTGATTGACTCAAGACCCAAAATAAAATTCACTTATGAACTTGAAATAAATAAGTTACTACGATTTACAAATGAGAAAAGCACACAAATAACGAAGACACGAAACAAACGTATTCAAAAACTAATTTACAACTTAGTAGGTATTTACTAGTTGCCAATTAGTATAAGAATTAAAAAACTGAAACTAAGAATCAAAAATAAGAAACTAATAATCCAAGATTTTGAGCCCTAAGTTTTGGTATTGTACAAAAATTGGTGATGTGGCGGTCTAGAATTGATTGCGGTTTTTGAAAGGTTCTTATTTTTTTAACTTTGAAATTTTGGTTCAATTTTCAATTCTTGAAGAAGTGTATTTTGGCCTTGGGTAAGAAAAATATCAAGATTGGAGCCCTTTTTCACATTCAAAAAGGTTTGACTTGTCTTACACCTTTTGGGCAAGACACCTTTTTGAAGGGTTGGTGGCCCTTTCCTCTTTTGGACACCTAGAAAAGTGTTTTTTTCCTCTTTTAGTACCAAGTCTTTTGTAGATCTTTTTGTACCCCTTCCCTTTTGCTAGGTCTTTGGGATTTGTTTTAATGACTAACAAAGGCCTCACTTCTTTAAACTTGGCTTTTGGATCAAACAACACTATTGAAGAGTTTTTTTGCAACTAGACATGAAGATAGTCTAGAACAACAAGAAGTTTCAATAGAAGTTTGAAAACCTAGCCTCACGTTGAACCTCCAACAATCAACAACACCTTTTACAAGATTAAAAACCACAACAAAATACCAATAACACGAGATCAAACTATCTTAAGGTTTTGGTCCACACAACAACACCAACAATGTTCAAGTTCTTGAAACCGTAACAACTATACCAACAACAATGTTCAAGCTCAACTTGGATCTAGACTCAAGGGTGTTAGTGAAGACAAAACTAAAACTTAGAAACAACTAATACAATCAAAAAACACCTAAATTTAGACAAAAATCTCGGACAAAACAACAACAACAACAACAAGAACACAATTTCGGCCAAGAACACAAAAAATGGACAAATTTGCCTCTTTGATTTTTCAGCTTTCTAACACTTTTTTTTTAATTTTCAAGTTTACGAGCCCAAGATTGATCTTGTGGGAGAAATATCAAGCCATTATTTGATACCAAATGATATAAATCAGTCCACCAAGATGCCAAAACATTCCACAAAACGTGAGAAGAACAAGCAACACAAAAGGATACAAGATGACAAACACAAAAACACACGGATTTGAGAAATAATGAAAGGATAGATAGTGAGACCAAGATTATTACAAGATTAAGAACCAAGTATATTTCAAAATTAACCCCTAATGAATGTAATAATCAAAACCACACTCTTACGGTGACCACCAAGGTAACCGACTTACCTCAAGATCCACCGTTTCCAAGCAAAGAACAATATTGGCTTTTCCAAGCCCTATACTAAGGATGACTTTTCCAAGTCCTAACTAAGACTATACTAAGGTGGTCTACTCTCAAGAGAGAGGATTTCAAGTTTTCAATCCTTCATCTTTCATAAAATAACTAGCAAATGAACTAATAGAACCTATTTATAGTCTAACTTATTACATAACAAAATGACCGTAATACCCTTAATGAAAAAGGGTGGTCATGGAGTGTTACTTGGACAAGGATAAGTAACCAAAATGTCCAAAACCATGAGTCCTCAATCTTCCATGCTCCAAGCAATCTTTTACACGTGGGATTGCTCTTTGGTGTACTTATATCGGCCCCTCCATGTAGGATCCCGTTTCCTTAATGTGACCAAAGCTTGATGCCCCACGTACTAAATTCGAATAATGCCATTGAAATCTAAGGAGGCCATTTGAATCGTATCACCACCTCCAGGCTCGTAGGCAGCGAAACACGAGTCTGTCCTGAAAAGGGCATTTCACCCTATTTTGCCCATTTGAACCCCAAATTGGCCTCATCCACACAAATGGCCCACACTAGGCTTCTCCAAAGACTTCCTGGCATGCCTCAGTTAATTTTGGGCCCAAAAGATGCCTGAGACATGAGCAAACCTCGGGCTCGTAAGAGGCAGTGCACGAGCCTGACCTGAAAAGGGCCAGTTCGCCCTATTTTGCCCGTTTGAACCCCAAATTGGACTCATCCACAAAAACAGCCCAGAAGAGGTTGCTCCCAAGCCTCCCTGCCAAGCCTTGGCCGATTTATGGCCAAAAAGATGACCGATACATGGGCCCACCCCTGGGCTCGTAGGCAGTACACGAGCCTGGCCTGAAAAGGGCCAGTTCATCCTGTTTCACCATTTAAACCCTAAGTTGGCCTCTTCGACACAAACATCCCATATTAGGCCACTCCCAAGACTCCATGGCATGCCTCAGTCGATTTTGGGCCCAAAATATGTCATATCCATGAGCCTACCCCTGGCCTCATAGGCGGCGTTACACGAGCCGGGCTCGAAAAGGGTCAGTTTTCCCCGTTTTGCCAGTTTGAACCCCAAATTGGCCGCATCCAAGAAAGCATCCCACACTAGGCCACTCCCAAGTGTCCCTGGCATGCCTCAGTCGATTTTAGGCCTAAATGATGCCTGATCCACGGTCCCACCCCTGGGCTGGTAGGCGGCGACGGTACACGAGGCTGGCCCGAAAAGGGCCAGTTTACTTTGTTTTGCCCGTTTGAACCCTAATTTAACCTTATCCATATAAACGGCCCACACTAGGCTGCTCCTAAGCTTTACTGGCATGCCTTGATCGATTTGGGTCCAAAAGACACCCGAGACACGAGCCCTCCCCCAGGATCTTAGACGGAGGTACACGAGCTTAGCCTAAAAAGGGCCGGTTCGCCCCGTTTCACCCGTTTGAACCCGAAATTGGTATCATCCACATAAACGTCCCATACTAGGCTGCTCCCAAGTCTCCCTGGAATGCCTCGGTCGATTTTGGGACTAAAAGACTCCCATGCCACGGGCCCACCCCGGGCTCATAGGCAGTGGTACAGGAGCGTAGCCCAAAAAGAGTCAGTTCTCACCGTTTCACCTATTTGAACCCAAAATTGGCCTCATCCACCTAAAAGGCCCACACTAGGTCGCTCCCAAGCCTCCCTGGCATGCCTCAGTCGATATTGGGCCTCATAGATGCCCTATCCACGAGCCCACCCCTGGGATCATAGGTGACGGTCCACGAGCCTGGCCCAAAAAGGGCTAGTTTGCCCCATTTTGCCCGTTTGAACCCCAAATTGGCCTCACCCATACAAATGTCCCACACTAGGCTGCTCCCAAGCCTTTCTGGCATGCCTCAATTGAATTTAAGCCCTAAATAATCCCGAACCACGGGGCCAACCTCAGGCTCATTAGCAGTGATACACGAGCCTGTCCCGAAAAGGGGCAATTTACCCTGTTTTGCCCATTTGAACCCTAAATTGTCCTCATACACACAAATAGCCCACACTAATCCACTTTCAAGCCTTCCTGGCACACCTCGGTTGATTTTAGGCCCAAAAGACATCTGAGCCACAGGGCGACCCACGGGCTCGTCGATGGTGGTACACGAGCCTAGGCTGAAAAGGGCCAGCTCAACCCGTTTTGCCCATTTAAACCATAACTAGAACTCATCCATACAAACGGCCCATACTAGGCTGCTTCTAATCCTTCCTGGCATGCCTCAGTAGATTTTGGTCCTAAAAAATGCTCGAGCCACGGGCCCACCCCCGAGCTCATAGGCGGGCGATACACGAGCCTAGCCCAAAATAGGCCTGTTCGCCTTATTTTGCCTGTTCGAACCCCAAAGTGGCCTCATCCGCATAAACGTCCCACACTAAGACGCTCCTAAGCCTCTCTATCATGCCTCGGTTGATTTTAAGCCTAAAAGATGCTCGAGCCACAGGCCCATCTCAGAGATTATAGGCGGCGGTACACAAGTCTGGCCCGAAAAGGTCCAGTTCGCCTGATTTTGCCCGTTTGAACCCCAAATTGGCCTCATCCACACAAATGTCCCATACTAGTGCGCTCCCAAGCCTCCCTGGCATGCCTAGGTCCATTTTGGGCCCTAAAGACACCCGAGCCACGAGTCTACCCCCAAGCTCGTAGGCGGCGGTACACGAGCCTAGCCCAAAAAAGGCCAGTTTTCCCAGTTTTGCCCGTTTGAACCCCAAATTATCCGCATCCACACCAATAGCCCATACTAGGCTGCTCCCTAGCCCTCTAGCATGCCTCAGTTTACTTTAGGCCAAAAATATCCCCGAGCCATGGGTCCACCCTCGGGCTCGTAGGGTACACGATCCTGGCTCGAAAAGGGCCAGTTCGCCTCGTTTTACCCATTTGAACCCCAAATTAGCCTCATCCACACAAACGGCCCACACTAGGCCACTCCCAAAATTTTTGGGTAGGCCTTGGTAGATTTTAGGCCTAAAAAATGCCCGAGATAAGGGCCTACCCCCGGGCTCATAGGCGTCGGTACACCTGCCTCCCTGAAAAGGGCATGGTCGCCATATTTCGCCCATTTTGAACCCTAAATTGGCCTTATACACAGAAAATACCCACACTTGGCCACTCCCAAGCCTCACTTGCACACATCGGTTGATTTTGGGCCTATAAGATGCGCGAGCCATGGCGCCACCCATGGGTTCATAGGCAACGGTACACGAGCCTTGCCCAAAAAGGGCTAGTTCACCCCTTTTTGCCTGTTTGAACCCCAAATTGGCCTCAACTACACAAATGGCCCACACTAGGCCGCTATCTAGCCTTCCTGTCATACTTCGGTTGATTTTGGGAGAAAAATATGCCCGAGCCATGGGCCCACCCCTGAGCTCGTAGGCGACAGTACACGAGCCTAGCCTGAAAAGGGCCAGTTCACCCCATTTTGCCTGTTTGAACCCCAAATTGGCCTCATCCACACAAACGGAACATATTAGGACACTCCCAAGGCTCCCTTGCAGGGCTCGGTTGTTCTTGTCCCAAAATACGTCCGATCCACGGGACCACCCATGGGCTCATAGGCGGCAGTACACGATCCTAGCCCGAAAAGGGCCAGTTAACCACGTTTCCAATGTTTGAAATGCAAATTGGTCCCATACACATAAACGAACCATACTAGGCTGCTGCCAAGCCTCCATGGCATGTCTCGGTCGATTTTGGACCCAAAAGACACCCGAGCCATGGGTCCACCCCCATTCTCGTAGGCGGCGGTACACGAGCCTAGCCTGAAGAGGGCCATTTTGCCTTGTTTCACCCATTTTAACCCCAAATTGGCCTCATCCACATAAATGGCCAACACTAGGCTGCTCCTAAGCCTCCCTCGCATGCCTCAGTCAATTTTAGGCCTAAATAACGCCTGAGCCATATGCCCAACCCCTGGCTTATAGGCGACGGTACACGAGCCTGGCCTAAAAAGGGATAGTTTGCACTGTTTCTCCCATTTGAACCCTAAATTTGCCTTATGCCCACACTAGGCTTCTCTTAAGACTCCCTAGCACGCCTAGATTTATTTTGGACCCAAAAGATGCCCGAGACACGGGCCCACCCCCAGGCTCATAGGCGGCGGTACACAAGCCTAGTTCAAAAATGGGCAGTTAATCCCGTTTTGCCCGTTTGAACCCTAAATTGGCCTCGTCCACACAAACGGTCTACACTACGCCACTTCTAAGCCTCCATCCCACGCCTCGGTCAATTTTAGGCCCAAAAGATGCCCGAGATATGGGCCCATCTCTAGGCTCGTAGGCGGCAGTACTTGAGCCTGGCCCAAAAAGGACAAGTTTTCCCCGTTTCTCCCATTTAAACCATAAATTGGCCTTATCCACATAAACGGACCACACTAGGTTTCTCCTGAGCCTCCCTGGCTTGCCTAGGTCTATTTTTGTCCCAAAATATGCCCGAGCCACAAGCCTACCCCAGGATCGTAGGCGGCGGTACACAAGCCTAGCCCGAAAAGGGCCAGTTCCCCCCGTTTCACACGTTTGAACACCAAATTGTCTGCAGCCACACAAACGGCCCAACTAGGCCGCACCTAAGACTCCTTAGCATGCCTCGGTTGATTTTGGGCCCAAACTACCTCCGAGCCATAGGCCCACCCATGGTATCGTATGCAGCGGTACAAGAGCCTGGACCAAAAAGGTCCAGTTCACCCCATTTCGCTTGTTTGAACCCCAGATTGGCCTTATCCACACAAACGGCCTATACTAGGCCAGTCCAAAGCCTCCATGGCATACCTTGGTTGATTTTAGGACAAAAATATGCCCGATACATAGGCCCACCCCTGGGCTTGTAGGCATCGGTACACGAGCCTAGCCCAAAAAGGTCTAGTTCACCTTGTTTCACCCGTTTGTACCCCAAATTGGCATCATCCACACAAAAGGCCCATAATAGGCCACTTTTAAGCCTTTGTGGCATGCCTCGATCAATTTTGGGCCCAAAAGATGCCCAAGCCATAGGCCCACCCTCGGGCCCGTAGGCAGCAGTACACGAGCCTGGCCTAAAAGGGGCCAGTTTGCCTCGTGTCACTCGTTTGAACCCCAAATTGGCGTCATCCATACAAACATCCCATACTAGGCCGCTCCCTAGCCTCCCTGGAAAGCCTCAGTCGATTTTAATCCCAAGAGACACTCGAGCCACGGGCCCACCCCCAGGTTCGTAGGAGGTGGTATATGAGCCTGGCCAAAAAGTGCCAGTTTGCCCCATTTTGCCCGTTTGAATACCAAATTGGCCTCATCCATACAAACATCCCACAATAGGCCACTCCCAATCCTTTCTTCCATTCCTTAGTTTATTTTGTTCCCAAAAGATGCCAGAGCCACGGGCCCACCCATGGGCTCGTAGGGGGTGGTACACGAGCCTTGCTCGAAAAGGGTCAGTTTTCCCTGTTTCCCCCGTCCAAACCCCAAATTAGCCTCATACATACAAACGGACCATCATAGGGACAGAAAAAGCTAGAACCATAGGCCCACTCCCGAGCTCGTAGGCGGCAGTACACGAGCCTGGCCCAACAAGGGCCAATTTACCCCGTTTAATCCGTTTGAACACAAAATTTGCCTCATCCACAAAAACAACCCATATTAAGGTGCTCCCATGAATACCTGGAACACCTCGATTGATTTTGGACCCATAACACGCTCAAGCCATGGGCCCACCCCCGGGCTCGTAGGTGGAGGTACATAAGCCTGGCCAAAAAGGGCCAGTTTGCCCAGTTTCTCCCTTTTGAACCCTAAATTGGCCTCATCCACATAAATGTCCCATACTAGGATGCTTCCAAGACTCCCTGGCACGCCTCGGTCAATTTTAGGCCCAAAATATGCCCGAGCCATTGGCCCACCCCTAGGACTCGTACGCGACGCTACATGAGCCTTGCCTGAAAAGGGACAGTTAACCCCGTTTCGCCCGTTTGAACCCCAAGTTAACCTCACCTACACAAACAACCCATACTAGGACACTCCCAAGCCTCCCTAGAATGCCTCGGTCGATTTTGGACTCAAAAGACTTTCGATCCATGGACCCACCCCCAGGCTCGTAAGCGGCGGTACACGAGCTTGGACTGAAAAGAGCCAGTTTGCCCCATTTTTCCTATTTGAATCCCAAATTGGACTCATCCACACAAATGGACTATAGTAGGCCTCTCCCAAGCCTTCTCGGTATGCCTCCATTGATTTTGGTCACAAAAGACAACCGAGCCGTGGGCCCACCCCCGGGCTCGGAGGCGGTGGTACCCAAGCCTAGACCAAAAAGGGCCAGTTCACCCTGTTTCACTCGTTTGAACCCCAAATTGGCCTCATCCATACAAACGGCCCACACTAGGCCACTCCCAAGCCTCCCTAGCATGCCTCGATCTTTTTAGGGCGTAAAAGACACCCAATCCATGAGCCCACCCATGGGTACATAGGCAGCGGTATACGAGCATGGCTCGAAAATGGCCAATTCGCCCCATTTCACCCCTTTGAACCCCAAATTGGCCTAATCCAGACAAACAACCCACACTATGCTGCTCCCAAGCCTCCCTGGAATGCCTAAGTTGATTTTGTGCCTAAAAGATGCCCGAGATAGGGGCCTACCCCTGGGCTTGTAGGTGGCGGTACACGAGCCTAGCCCAAAAATGGCCAGTTCGCCCCGTTTTTCCCGTTTGAACCCCAAATTGGATTCATCCATACAAAAGGCCCACACTAGGCTACTCCCAAACCTACTTGGCATACCTCGGTCGATTTTGTTCCCAAAAAAGCCCTGAGCCACGGGTCCACCTCTGGGCTAGTAGCTGACAGTACACGAGCCTAGATCGAAAAGGGCCATTGTTCCCTGTTTCATCCGTTTGAACCACAAATTGGCCTCATCTATACAAGAGTCCCACACTACGCCTTTCCCAAGAATTCCTGGCATGCCTTGGTAAAATTTTGGCCCAAAATATGCCTGAGCCATGGGCCCACTCCTGGTCTTATAGGCGTTGGTACACGATCCTGGCCCGAAAAGGGCTAGTTTTCCTTGTTTTATCCATTTGAATAACAATTTTTTTTTTCATCCACACAAATGACCTAACTAGGCTACTCCCAAACCTTCCTGGTATGCCTCTGTCAATTTAGGGCCCAAAAGACGCCCGAGCCATGGGCCCACCCCCGAGATCGTAGGCGGCGGTACACGAGCCTTGCTTGAAAAGGGCCAGTCAACCCCGTTTTACCTGATTAAACCCCAAATTGGCCGCATCTATACAAACAACCCACACTAGGCTACTCTTAAGCCTCCCTGGCATGCCTCAGTTGATTTTGGGCCCAAAAGACGCCCGAACCATGAGATTACCCCCAATTTCGAAGGCGACGATACACGAGCCTAGCCTAAAAAGGACCAGTTTGCCCAGTTTTGTCTGTTTGAACCCTAATTTGGCCTCATAAAAACAAATGGCCCATACTAGGCCGCTCCCAGGCCTCCTTGGCATGACTCGGTCAATTTTGGAACCCAAAAGACGCCCGAGCCATGGGTCCACCCTCGAGCTCATAGGCGGCGGTACACGAGCCAGGCTTGAAAAGGGCTAGTTTTGCCCGTTTTGCCCATTTCAACCCCAAATTGGCCTCATACACATAAATGGACAACACTAGGCCTCTCCAGTCCTCCCTGCCATGCCTCGATCGATTTTGGGCCCAAAAGATGCCCAAGCAATGAGACCACCCCTGGTTCGTAGGTGACGGTACAAAAGCCTGTCCTGAATAAGGCCAGTTCACCCCGTTTTGACCTTTTGAAGCCCAAATTTCCCTCTTCAAGACAATCGGACCATATTAGGCCACTACCAAGACTCCCTGGTATGCCTCGATTGATTTTGGGCCCAAAAGACGCCTGATCCATGGGCCCACCATCAGGCTCATAGGCAGCGGTACACGAGCCTGGCCTGAAAAGGGACTGTTCACCCTATTTTACCCGTTTGAACCCCAAATTGTCCTCATCCATACAAACAGCCCATACTAGGCCACTCCCAAGCCTCCCTGACACGTCTCGGTGAATTTTGGGTGCAAAATATGCCCGTTCCACAGGCCCACTCTTGAGCTTATAGGCGGAGGTAGACGAGCCTGGCCCAAAAAGGGCCGGTTCGCCCCGTCTTTCCCGTTTGAACCATAAATTAGCCTCATGCACAAAAATAGCCAAAACTAGCCAGCTGCCAAGATTCCCTGGCACACCTCTATCAATTTTGGGCCCAAAAAACGTCAATCCATGGGCCTACCCTTGGGCCCTTTGGTGGTGGTACACGAGCCGAGCCCAAAAATGGTCAGTTTGCCCCGTTTCGCCCGTTTTAACCCCAAATTAGCCTTACTAACACAAACGGACCACACTAGGACGCTCCCAAGCCTCCTTTGAACGGGTCAGTCAATTTTGGCACTAAAAGATGCCCGAGCCATGAGCGCACCCCTGGGCTTGTAGGCGGCAGTACACGAGCCTGGCTCGAAAAGGGCCAGTTTGCCCCATTTCACCCATTTGAACCCCAAATTGTCCTCATCCATACAAACGGCCAAAACTAGGCCGCTCCCAAGACTACCTGGCACGCGTTGGTCAATTTTGGGCGCAAAAACCGCTCGAGCCTTGGGTCCACCCCTGACCTCATAGGTGACGACAGTACACGAGCCTGGCTTGAAAAGGGCCAGTTTGCCCCATTTCGCCTGTTTGAACTAGAAATTTGACTTATCTCCACAAACGGCCCACACTAGGTCACTCCCAAGCTTCCCTGGCATGCCTCGGTCAATTTTGGGACAAAATACGCCCGATCCACGATCCCACCCCCGGCCTCATAGGCGATGGTACACGAGCCTAGCCCAAAAAGGGCCAGTTTTCCCCGTTTCGCCTGTTTGAACCCATAATTGGCCTCATCCACACAAATGAACCATACTAGGCCGTTCTTAAGCCTCCCTAGCACACCTCAATCGATTTTAGGCCTAAAAGGCGCCCAATCCATGGGACCACCCCTAAGCTCGTAGGCGGCGTTACATGAGCCTGGCCCGAAAAAGTGCAGTTCACCCCATTTCGCCCGTTTGAACCCCAAATTGGCCTCATCAACATAAACAGACCACACTAGGCCGCTCGAAAGCCTCCCTGGCATGCCTCAATCGATTTCAGACCCAAAAACTGCCTCATCCAGGGGACCACTCCTGAGATCGTAGGCAGCGGTACATGAGCCTGGCCTGAAAATGGCTAGTTTGCCCCGTTTTGCTTGTTATAATCGTAAATTAGTCTCATCCATACAAACGGCCCACACTAGGACTCTCCCAAGCCTCCCTGGCATGCTTCGGTTGATTTTAGGCATAAAAGATGCCCAAGCCACGGGCCCATCCCCGAGCTCGTAGGCGACGGTAAACAAGCCCGGCCCGAAAAGGGCAAGTTCACCCAATTTTGCCCGTTTGAACCCAAAATTGGCCTCATCCATACAAATGGCCTACACTGGTCCGCTACCAAGCCTCCCTGGTATGCCTCAGTCAATTTTGGGCCCAAAACACGCTCGAGCCAGGGGTCCACCTCTGGCTAATAGGCGACGTTACACGAGCCTAGCCTAAAAAGGGCCAGTTCGCCCTATTTTGCTTGTTTGAACACTAAATTGGCCTCATCCACCCAAAAAACCCTTATTAGGAAGCTCCCAAGAATCCCTATCAAGCCTCGATCGATTTTTGACCCAAAATATACTTTACCCACGGGCCCACCCCAGACTTGTAGCGGTGGTACATGAGCCTAGCACGAAAAGGGCTAGTTCGCCCTATTTCGCCTGTTTGAACAACATATTGGCCTTGTCCTAACAAACAACCCATACTAGGCCTCTCCCAAGCCTCCCTGGCATGCCTTGGTCAATTTTGGGCCCAAAAAATGCTCGATCCACGGGCCCACCCCAGGGATCATATATGGCGAACACGAACCTAGCCTGAAAAAGGCCAGTTCGCCTCGTTTCGCTGGTTTGAACCCCAAATTGGCCTTATCCGCACAAACGACCCATACTAGGCCTCTTCTAAGCCTCCCTGTCATGCCTCGGTAAATTTTTGACCCAAAAGGTACCTGATCCATGGGCCCACTCCCAAGATCGTAGGTGGCGGTACACCAGTATGGCGCAAAATGGGCTAGTTTGCCCCGTTTTGCTTGTTTGAACCTTAAATTTGCCTCATCCATACAAACAGCCCATACTAGGATACTCCCAAGCCTCTCTAGAATGCCTCAGTTGATCTTTGGCCCAAAATATACCCTAAATTGAGCCTGGCCCAAAAAGGGCGGTATATGAGCCTGGCCCAAAAAGGGCTAGTTCTTCCCATTTTTCCCGTTTGAACCCTAAATTGGCCTTATCCTCATAAAAGTCCCACACTAGGCCGCTCCTAAACCTCCCTGGCATGCCTCGATCAATTTTGGGCACAAAATACACCCGAGCCATAGGCCCACCCTCGGGCTCGTAGGCGGCGATACATGACTCTGGCCCAAAAAGGGCCAGTTCTCCTCATTTCTCCCGTTTAAACCAAAATTGGCTTCATCCACACTAATGTCCCACACAAGACCATTCCCAAGCATCCCAGGCATGCCTCGATCAATTTTGGGCCCAAAATATGGTCGATCCATGGGCCCACCTTGGGCTCATACGCGACAGTACATGATCTTGGCCCGAAAAGTGCCAGTTTGCCTCATTTTTCCCATTTGTATGCCAAGTTGGCCTCATCCACACAAACGGTTTACACTAGGCCACTCCCATGCCTCCGTGGCATGCCTCAATCGATTTTGGTCCCAAAAGATGCTTGAGTCACTAGCCCACTCTCGGGCTCGTAGGCGGCTGTACACGATCCTGGCTTGAAAAGGGCTAGTTCGTCCCGTTTCACCCATTTGAACCCCAAATTGGCCTCATCCATACAAACGGCCCATATTAGGCCGCTCCAAGCTTCCCTGGAATGCCTCAGTCAATTTTTGGCCAAAAATATGCCTGAACCATGGGCCCACCCCTGAGCTCGTAGGCGTTGTACATGAGCCTGGACAGAAAAAGGACAATCTGCCCTGTTTTGACCATTTGAACCCCAAATTAGCCTCATCTACACAAACGTCCCATACAGGATACTTTTAAGACTCCCTAGCATGCTTCAATCGATTTTGAGCCCAAAAGATTCCCTTGCCACGGGCTCATAGGGGCGGTCCACGAGGCTAGCTCAAAATGTGCTAGTTCACCCCGTTTTGCCCGTTTGAACATCGAATTGGCCTCATCCACACAAAAAATCCACACTAGGCCGCTCCCAAGCCTTCCTATCACACCTCGATCGATTTTGGGCCCAAAAAACTCTCGATACATGGTCCCACCCCTAGGCTCGTAGGCAGTGTAACATGAGCTTAGCCCAAAAGGGCTAGTTCGCACTGTTTCGCCCATTTAAACCCCAAATTGGCCTCATCTACACTAACGGCTTACACTAGGATGCTTCCAAGCCACCCTTAATTCCTCGGTCAATTTTTGGCCCTAAAGATGTTGGATTTATGGGCCCAACCCTGAGCTCGTAGTCCAGTACACGAGCCTGGACCAAAAAGGGACATTTCGCCGCGTTTCGACCCTTTGAACCCAAAAGTAGCCTCATCCACACAAACGGCCCACACAAGGATACTCCTAAGGCTCCTTGGAATATTTTGATGTATTTTGGTCCCAAAATACACTCGATCCACGAGCTCACCTCCAAGCTCATAGGGGCGGTACACGAGGTTAGCTCAAAAAGGGACAGTTTGCCCCGTTTTTCCCGTTTGAACCCCAAATTGGCATTATCCACACAAATGATCTAAACTAGGCCACTCCCAAGCCTCCCTATCACGCCTCGAATAATTTTGGGCCCAAAAAACTCTCGAGACACAGGCCCACGCCCGGACTCATAGGCGGCAGCGGTACACGAGCCTGGCCTGAAAAGGGCCAGTTGTCACCGTTTTACCCGTTTGAAACCCAAATTGGCCTCATCCACACAAGCGGCCCATACTAGGCCACTCCTAAGCCTCCCTGGCATTCCTCGGTCAATTTTGGGCCCAAAATATGCCCAAGCCATGGGCCCACCCTCGGGGTCGTAGGGGCGGTACATGAGCCTGGCCCAAAAAGGGTTAATTCACCCCATTTTATCCGTTTGAACCCCAAAATATCCTCATCCACACAAACTTCCTACACTAGGACGCTCCCAAGACTCCCTGGCACGCCTTGGTCAATTTTGGACCCAAAAGATGCCCGAGCCATTGGCCTACCTATGAGATTGTAGGCGGCGGTACAGGAGCCTCGCCCAAAAAGGGCTAGTTGGCCCCATTTCGCTCGTTTGAACCCTAAATTGGCCTCATACACATAAATGGACCATACTAGTCCACTCCCAAGACTCCCTAACACGCCTAGGTCCATTTAGGGCCCAAAAAACGCTCGAGACACGAGCCCACCTCTGGGCTCGTAGGCCATAGTGGTACACGAGCCTTGCCTGAAAAGGGCCAGTTCGCCCCGTTTCGCCCGTTTGAACCCCAAATTATCCGTATCCACAAAACTGTCCTACACTAGGCCACTTCCAATCCTCCTTAGCACGCCTCGGTTAATTTTGGGCCCAAAAGATGCCCGAGCCATGGGCCCACCCTCGTGTTCGTAGGCCTACACGAGCCTGGCCCGTTGAGGGCTAGTTCACCCTGTTTCACCCGATTGAACTCCAAATTGTCCTTAGCCAGAAAAACGTCTAATACTAGGCCACTCCTAAGCCACCCTGGAACGCCCTAGTTGATTTTGGACCCAAAAGACAACTGAGACATGGGCCCACCTTCGGGCTCATAGGCAGCGATACACGAGCCTGGCTAGAAAAGGGCTTGTTCACCCCGTTTTACCCGTTTGAACCCTAAATTGTCCTCATCCATACAAACGACCTATACTAGGTCACTCCCAAGACTCCCTGGCATGCCTCGGTGAATTTTAGGCCAAAAATATGCCCGAGCCACAGGCGTACTCTTGGGCTTGTAGGCGGAGGTACACGAGCCTGGCCCAAAAAGGACCGGTTCACCCCGTTTTTCCCGTTTGAACCCTAAATTGGCGTCATGCACAAAAACGGCCAAGACTAGGCAGTTTCCAAGACTCCCTGGCATGACTCTGTCATGTTTGGACCCAAAAAACGTTAGATCCATGGGCCTACCCCCGGTCCCTTTGGTGGCGGTATACGAGCCTGGCTCGAAAAGAGTCAGTTTGCCCCGTTTCGCCTGTTTTAACCCTAAATTGTCCTCATCCATACAAAGGCTCACACTAGGCTGCTCCCAAGCCTCCCTGGCATGCCTCTGTCAATTTTTGGCCCAAAAAACGCTCGAGCTACGGGTCCACCCCTGGGCTCATAGGCGGCGGTACACGAGCCTTGCCCGAAAAGGGCTAGTCTCCCCCGTTTCACCTGTTTGAACCAGAAATTTGACTCATCCACACAAACAGCCTACACTAGGCCACTCTCAAGTTTCCCTGGAATGGCTCGATCAATTTTGGGCACAAAAGACGCCCGAACCATGGGCCCACCTCTGGCTAATAGGTGGCGTTACATGAGCCTGGCCTGAAAAGGGCCAGTTCGCCCAATTTTGCTTGTTTGAACCCTAAATTATCCTCATCTACCTAAACAACCCATATTAGGCTGCTCCCATGAATCCCTGGCAAGCCTCGGTCGATTTTTAACCCAAACAATACTTGACCCACGGGCCCACCCCTAGGCTTGTAGGTGGTGGTACATGAGCCTAGCACGAAAAGGGCTAGTTCTCCCTATTTCGCCTGTTTGAACAACATATTGGCCTTGTCCTAACAAACAACCCATACTAGGCCTCTCCCAAGCCTCCCTGGCATGCCTTGGTCAATTTTGGGCCCAAAAAATGCTCGAGCCACGGGCCCACCCCCGGGATCATATATGGCGAACACGAACCTAGCCCGAAAAAGGCTAGTTCACCTCGTTTTGCTGGTTTGAACCCCAAATTGGCCTTATCCGCACAAATGACCCATACTAGGCCTCTTCTAAGCCTCCCTGTCATGCCTCGGTAAATTTTTTACCCAAAAGGTACCCGATCCATGGGCCCACTCCCAAGATCGTAGGTGGCGGTACACCAGTATGGCGCAAAATGGGCTAGTTTGCCCCGTTTTGCTTGTTTGAACCTTAAATTTGCCTCATCCATACAAACAACCCATACTAGGATACTCCCAAGCCTCTCTGGAATGCCTCAGTTGATCTTTGGCCCAAAATATACCCTATCCATTGGCCCACCCTGGGCTTGTAGGCGGCGGTATATGAGCCTGGCCCAAAAAGGGCTAGTTCTTCCCATTTTTCCCGTTTGAACCCTAAATTGGCCTTATCCTCATAAAAGTCCCACACTAGGCCACTCCTAAACCTCCCTGGCATGCCTCGATCAATTTTGGGCACAAAATACACCCGAGCCATAGGCCCACCCTCGGGCTCGTAGGCGGCGATACATGACTCTGGCCCAAAAAGGGCCAGTTCTCCTCATTTCTCCCATTTAAACCAAAATTGGCTTCATCCACACAAATGTCCCACACAAGACCATTCCCAAGCATCCCTAGCATGCCTCGATCAATTTTGGGACCAAAATATGGTCGATCCATGGGCCCACCTTGGGCTCATACGCGACAGTACATGATCTTGGCCCGAAAAGTGCCAGTTTGCCTCGTTTTTCCCGTTTGTATGCCAAGTTGGCCTCATCCACACAAATGGTTTACACTAGGCCACTCCCATGCCTCCGTGGCATGCCTCAATCGATTTTGGTCCCTAAAGATGCTTGAGCCACTAGCCCACTCTCGGGCTCGTAGGCGGCTGTACACGATCCTGGCTTGAAAAGGGCTAGTTCGTCCCGTTTCACCCGTTTGAACCCTAAATTGGCCTCATCCATACAAACGGCCCATATTAGGCCGCTCCAAGCCTCCCTGGAGTGCCTCAGTCAATTTTTGGCCAAAAATATGCCTGAACCATGGGCCCACCCCTGAGCTCGTAGGCGTTGTACATGAGCCTGGACGTAAAAAGGACAATCTGCCCTGTTTTGACCATTTGAACCCCAAATTAGCCTCATCTACACAAACGTCCCATACAGGATACTTTTAAGACTCCCTAGCATGCTTCAATCAATTTTGAGCCCAAAAGATTCCCTTGCCACGGGCTCATAGGGGCGGTCCACGAGGCTAGCTCAAAATGTGCTAGTTCACCCCGTTTTGCCCGTTTGAACATTGAATTGGCCTCATCCACACAAAAAATCCACACTAGGCCGCTCCCAAGCCTTCCTATCACACCTCGATCGATTTTGGGCCCAAAAAACTCTCGATACATGGTCCCACCCCTAGGCTCGTAGGCAGTGTAACATGAGCTTAGCCCAAAAGGGCTAGTTCACACTGTTTCGCCCATTTAAACCCCAAATTGGCCTCATCTACACTAACGGCTTACACTAGGATGCTTCCAAGCCACCCTTAATTCCTCGGTCAATTTTTGGCCCAAAAGATGTTGGATTTATGGGCCCAACCCTGAGCTCGTAGTCCAGTACACGAGCCTAGACCAAAAAGGGACATTTCGCCCCATTTCGACCCTTTGAACCCAAAAGTAGCCTCATCCACACAAACGGCCCACACAAGGATACTCCTAAGGCTCCTTGGAATATTTTGATGTATTTTGGTCCAAAAATACACTCGATCCACGAGCTCACCTCCAAGCTCATAGGGGCGGTACACGAGGCTAGCTCAAAAAGGAACAGTTTGCCCCATTTTGCCCGTTTGAACCCCAAATTGGCATTATCCACACAAATGATCTAAACTAGGCCACTCCCAAGCCTCCCTATCATGCCTCGGATAATTTTGGGCGCAAAAAACTCTCGAGACACAGGCCCACGCCCGGACTCATAGGCGGCAGCGGTACACGAGCCTGGCCTGAAAAGGGCCAGTTGTCACCGTTTCACCCGTTTGAAACCCAAATTGGCCTCATCCACACAAGCGGCCCATACTAGGCCACTGCTAAGCTTCCTGGCATGCCTCGGTCAATTTTGGGCCCAAAATATGCCCGAGCCATGGGCCCATCCTCGGGGTTGTAGGGGCGGTACATGAGCCTGGACCAAAAAGGGTTAATTCACCCCATTTTATCCGTTTGAACCCCAAAATATCCTCATCCACACAAACTTCCTACACTAGGACGCTCCCAAGACTCCCTGGCACGCCTTGGTCAATTTTGGACCCAAAAGATGCCCGAGCCATTGGCCTACCTATGAGATTGTAGGCGGCGGTACAGGAGCCTCGCCCAAAAAGGGCTAGTTGGCCCCATTTCGCTCGTTTGAACCCTAAATTGGCCTCATACACATAAATGGACCATACTAGTCCACTCCCAAGACTCCCTAACACGCCTAGGTCCATTTAGGGCCCAAAAAACGCTCGAGACACGAGCCCACCTCTGGGCTCGTAGGCCATAGTGGTACACGAGCCTTGCCTGAAAAGGGCCAGTTCGCCCCGTTTCGCCCGTTTGAACCCCAAATTATCCGTATCCACAAAACTGTCCTACACTAGGCCGCTTCCAATCCTCCTTAGCAAGCCTCGGTTGATTTTTGGCCCAAAAGATGCCTGAGCCATGGGCCCACCCTCGTGTTCGTAGGCCTACACGAGCCTGGCCCGTTGAGGGCTAGTTCACCCTGTTTCACCCGATTGAACTCCAAATTGTCCTTAGCCAGACAAACGTCCTATACTAGGCCACTCCCAAGCCACCCTGGAACGCCCTAGTTGATTTTGGACCCAAAAGACAACTGAGACATGGGCCCACCTTCGGTCTCATAGGCAGCGATACACGAGCCTGGCTAGAAAAGGGCTTGTTCACCCCGTTTTACCCGTTTGAACCCTAAATTGTCCTCATCCATACAAACGGCCTATACTAGGTCACTCCGAAGACTCCCTGGCATGCCTCGGTGAATTTTAGGCCAAAAATATGCCCGAGCCACAGGCGTACTCTTGGGCTTGTAGGCGGAGGTACACGAGCCTGGCCCAAAAAGGACCGGTTCACCCCGTTTTTCCCGTTTGAACCCCAAATTGGCGTCATGCACAAAAACGGCCAAGACTAGGCAGTTTCCAAGACTCCCTGGCATGACTCTGTCATGTTTGGACCCAAAAAAAGTTAGATCCATGGGCCTACCCCTGGTCCCTTTGGTGGCGGTACACGAGCCTGGCTCAAAAAGAGTCAGTTTGCCCCGTTTCGCCTGTTTTAACCCTAAATTGTCCTCATCCATACAAAGGCTCACACTAGGCTGCTCCCAAGCCTCCCTGGCATGCCTCTGTCAATTTTTGGCCCAAAAAACGCTCGAGCTATGGGTCCACCCCTGGGCTCATAGGCGGCGGTACACGAGCCTTGCCCGAAAAGGGCTAGTCTCCCCCGTTTCGCCTGTTTGAACCATAAATTTGACTCATCCACACAAACAGCCTACACTAGGCCACTCTCAAGTTTCCCTGGAATGGCTCGATCAATTTTGGGCACAAAAGACGCCCGAACCATGGGCCCACCTCTGGCTAATAGGTGGCGTTACATGAGCCTGGCCTGAAAAGGGCCAGTTCGCCCCATTTTGCTTGTTTGAACCCTAAATTGTCCTCATCTACCTAAACAACCCATATTAGGCCGCTCCCATGAATCCCTGGTAAGCCTCGGTCGATTTTTAACCCAAACAATACTTGACCCACGGGCCCACCCCTAGGCTTGTAGGTGGTGGTACATGAGCCTGGCTTGGAAAGGGCTAGTTCGCCCTATTTCGCCCGTTTGAACCATATATTGGCCTTGTCCTAACAAACAACCCATACTAGGCCACTCCCAAGCCTCCCTGGCACGCCTTGGTCAATTTTAGGCCCAAAAGATGATTGACCCACGGGCCCACCCCCGGGCTCGTATGCGGCGGACACGAGCCTAGCCTGAAAAGGGCCAGTTCACCTTGTTTTGCCAGTTTGAACCCTAAATTGGACTTATCAGCACAAATGGCCCATACTAGGCCTCTCCTAAGCCTCCTTGTCATGCCTCGGTAAATTTTTGTCCCAAAAGGTGCTCGATCCATGGGCCTACTCCTAAGATCGTAGGCGGCAATACACCAGTATAGCGCGAAAAGGGCTAGTTTGCCCCATTTTGCTTGTTTGAACCCTAAATTTGCCTCATCCATACAAATGGCCCACACTAATATACTCCCAAGCCTCTCTGGTATGCCTCGGTTGATCTTTGGCCCAAAAGATACCCTAGCCATGGGCCCATCCTGGGCTCGTAGGCGACGGTTCATGAGCTTGGCCCAAAAAGGGCCAGTTTTTCCCGTTTTGCCTATTTGAACCCTAAATTGGCCTCATCCTCACAAATGCACCATACTAGGCCGCTCCCAAACTACCCTGGCACGCCTCGATCAATTTTGTCCACAAAATACGCCCGAGTCACATGCCCACCCTCTGGCTCGTAGGCGGCGATACATGAGCCTGGCCCAAAAAGGGCCAGTTCGCCCCATTTCACCCATTTAAACCAAAATTGGCATCATCCACACAAATTTCCCACACGTGCACTGTTGCTATTAATGTAGATGAGGAGGCAATCTATGTGAGTAATTAAGGGGTTTCTGAGGAATTAGCCAAGAGAATCAAGGTCGGAACTTTTATGAAAAGCCTGATTATAAAGATAGGGAGCAAGGAAACTGGAGAGGCAGTAATGATAGAAGTGGTTTGTATGTTTCTCCTGGAAGTCAGGATATTGCACCAACTAGATCTGGCAAGATGTCTATGGAGGACATGATGGAAAAATTGTTGAAGGGAGTTGAGGCTACCAACTCATGGGTAACTACTATGAAGAGTGAATTCTATACCTTGAGTCAATTGGTTAGTTCACACTCCACTTCTATCAAGAAGTAGGAGCAGTAGATGATTCAACTTACCGCAACCCTGAACTAGAGAAAAATTGGTACTTTACCTAGTTATACGGTTCAAAATCCGCGAAATGATGGCTCATGTATGGCGATTACCACTAGGAGTGGTAAGATCTTACCTGGCCCTTCTATGGGCAAATCTATAGATGGTGAGGTAGTTGTTGATGCACCAGAAGAAAGCAATCCAGTGGAGTCTGAGAAGGTGGAGAGTTCTATTGATTCTTCAGAGAAGGAAAAAGAGAAGTAAGAGGAAGTGGTGTTGAAATCTATCCCAATACCACTACCTCCCTTTCCTTAATGATTGAAGAAAAAGGCTAATGATGCAAAATTCAGAAAATTTGTGGCAATGCTCAAGCAATTGACAATTAATGTGCCCCTGGTTGAAGCACTTGAGAAAATGCCAGGCTATGCGAAGTTCATGAAAGACCTTGTAACCAAGAAACGGAAGGTTAGCCATGAGCTGGAGGATAATCTTCTCCATTGTGGTGCCATCTCTACAAGGTCTTTAGTGAAGAAAAATGCAGATCCAGGAGCATTTACCATCCCATGTACTATTGGCCCCCTGAAGTTCACAAAAGCACTATGAGATCTGGGAGCCAATATAAATTTAATGCCACTGGCTGTGTACAAGAAATTAGGTTTGGGGGTTCCTACCCCAACAAATATGTGGTTGGTAATGTCAGATAGATCTGTGAAGTAGCCTGTGGGCATACTGCACGATGTTTTGGTAAAGGTAGCCGATTTTGTTTTGCCTGCTGAATTTGTGGTCTTAGATTGCAAGGTGGATTTTGAAGTGCCCATCATCTTGGGTACGCCATTACTTGCAAATGGGAGAGTGCTAGTAGATATGGAGTTGAACGAGCTAAAGTTCAAGTTCAATGACAAAGAAGCACACTTCAAAATACACTCATCGATGATTCAGCCAAAAAAGATGAGTGTTTTTTCAATCGTTGGCATCTTCTACAATGATGGTAAATGGGTATCAACTGGTTGTCTTGACGAAGTCTGAGTAGCCAAGATAACCAAGTCGTGCCGCGATAGTAAATTAGGCGCTATTGGGAGGAAACCCAAATTTTTTATGTTTAAGCAAGTGTTTCTACTTTTATAATTAGGATTTAGTACAGAGAAGGTGAAAAATGAGGAGTTTAGCTGAAAGGTCATGACGACATCTATGACAAGCCATTACATCTGTGATAAGCTATCAAAAATATCATCAGATATGCCAAACTTGAGGCAGGCTCAGCTTAAGGGTGACGACGTTCATGATAGGATATCACATTTGTGATAAGCCGTCACAAGTCATCGTCAGCCCAAAGCCACAAAAGTTAAATTCTGGGCCCAGTTTAAAACAAGTCCAACCCGGCCCAGCAGTAAAACCTTTTCAAATTTCTTCTATTTTTAATTATTTTCCTTTAGTTATTTATTTCATTAGTTAGTTTATTTCCTACTCTTTTCAAAAAACTTCAAGAAAACAAGTTCCCTTGTGTGTGGGTTTGCAATTCACAATCAAGAAATTCTTCCTACTTCCTACTTCCTACTTCCTCTTGTGTGTGTAATCATATTAAGGGCTCCCATCAGGTTTAATCTAATTTTAACTCTTCTTTTCTTGTGGTAAGTGATAGATAGATGACAACCCAAGTCCCCAAGATGCTTGAACCAAGTTCAACTTGTAAAGGAGCTTAAAATCGCACCTAGGGTTTGTTATGCTGGCCCAAGGTTTAAAAAGACAGCTCGTAATTGAAATTCTAGTGGATTTTGAGAAATAATGGGGACCAAAAATTAAGTTAAAATCAAAAGTGGGTTCTGATAAGAGCTGACGACATTCATGATAGGCTATCATAATTGTGACGGCTTAATAGTAATGTCGTCAAAGGATGACAAGAATGAAGTAGTTTCTATTTAGAGTTGATGGCATTCGTGAAATTTGTTAAAATTTTGAAGGTTCTGTTTAAGGTTGATGACAATTGTGATAAGATATCACACTCGTGATGTCTTATCAAGAAATGCCGTCACACCTGGAACCTGAAGCATGAAGAAGCCTAAATGATTAATGTGTTTGTGTTTATGCTCTTGAGGACTGAACAATGGTTTTTCTACTGCTACAGGAACCTGATAATGTCACCAAAAATAAAGATCCCCAAGTCACCAAAGAAAGAGACCAAAGAAAGTGTACGTCGTAGGCTCATCAATGAGGAATCTGATTACGAGAAGGAGGAACCCCTGCTCAGGAAGTAAAAGAAGAAGCAAAATCCGAAGAAGCCTCCACCACCCTCACCAGTTGAGGCGGAGGACAGTGATGACACTGAAACAACAACAACTTCTAAGAAGGAGGCATCTGAACATTCTTTAAATGAGCAGCATGAGTCTGAATATGCTGAATCTGAGGAAGAAGACCAGGAGGGGTCTGAGGAGTCTGAGTCTGAGGGAAAAACATCTAGGTCCCCGTCCACTAAACAACAAGATGAGGAAGAGTCTCCACCTCGGGGAACACTTATCAAATGTAAGAAACCCAAAGTTTGAGACAATGCTAGGTGGAAAATTCCCAAGGCCGAGGGCATCTTCACTGCTGGGCTTCACAGAACTAATAGAAAAATAGCTAAAAGGCCGATTCAGGAAGAAAAAATAATTATCACAAAGGGGTTGAGCAGGTACCCTAAAGTGGAATAGAAGTTCCAAGAGTATGGCTTGGGGTGGACCACAAAAGGAAGAGGATTATTTTGCCCTGCACTGGGAGTTCTACGTGAACTACCAAGCTCAGTTGGAAAATATGTGTAGGCCAGGTGAAAGAATAGCAGACCAGCCCCTGTTGAATAGAGTGCAGGTGAGGGGCGTAAGGGTTGATGTCTCCATTAGAACCATCAACAGATTCTTGTATGGCCCCAACTTCACTCCTTAGGCCACTGTACCACCAGTCTATACTCAGTTTAAGAACCAGGAGAAACAACGTCCGTGGTTAGCCAATATCATAGCTGAAGGAGAACCAGCATGGTTGATAGGCCCAAATGAAAGAATCTATAAGTCCTTTTTGACTCAAGAGGTAAAGTTTTGGTGGGGTATAGTGCGTATCTGGCTGAGGCCCACTGATGGAGACAACATTTTGGGTGATGAACGAGCTATCCTAGTAGCAAGTATGGTGCAGAAGATCCCCTTGAACTTCGAGGAAATCATTGCTGATGAGATGGAGATTAGAATGTCGAGAACTGATACTTCTTACCCTTTTCCTTATCTTTTCACAGATTTATATCGAGTTGCTAATGTGCAAAAAATTGCAGAAGTTGATGATGAAATTCCTGTCGTAAAGACTCACAACCCCATACGGTATGATGAAAATCAACCAGGATTGAGACTTAATAGAGGTGTAGAGGTAGAAACAGACCCTCCAGTTATAGATGCCGGTGCAACACCTCATGTGGAAGTGCAAGATTCTGAGGCTGTAAAGCCAATTTCTTCAGCACAGGCAGGTTCAGTGCCTGAGAATGAAGCCAGCCCCTCAGTTTCTACAGCATTAGCAGGATTTGCATTTCAATCGATTGATATCTGAAAAGTGGCTAAACAAGCCAAATGGTGTGAGGCACAACTATATGCTTTTGCCAAATAGTTTGCTGTTGCTGTGGATAAGAGAATCAAGGCTTTCCTTGATCCTTTTGTGACTTTGCCTGAGCGGGTTATAGATTTGGAGAACTGGTTTGATGCACGGGCAAAAGAAATGACAAGGGATGATCTTGCTAAATTCAGAGCGACATTGGACAAAGTAAAGGCAGATGTTGGGGTGTTGTAGAAACACCAATTTATGATTCCATTAGGTCAGGCCATGCATGAATCTGAGGAAGAAATTCCAATGCTTGACCTCACTGGAGACTCACCAAAAAAAAGAAAAAGAAAAGGGAGAAGAAAGAAAAGGGTAAAAGAGAGAGACGCGATAGTAATGACGAGAGAAAGAAAGAGAAGAGGGAAATTGAGTCCTTAATTGATAACGAGAAATAGGAAGGAGCTATTCGAGCTAGGGCTGCAGGTGCTTCATCTAGCAGGGCCCCAACCACTGCAAAGCTAGATGCTCCCGATGGAGAGAAGACAACAAATAATGCAGTAGAAGGGTTAGAGACCCAGGATCCATGTGCTTGATTGCCTTCAGGTATACCCTAACCCTTAGTGCAGTTTATTTTTGATTTTAAGTTGAGGGTGTAGGGTAGGTTGTTGTTGTAACATATTTTGTAGATAATTAGGAGTAATACAAGTACTTGAGACAGTTATCTTGTTTTGTGATTTTTGAGTACCTCTTCATTGGTCTGATATATTGTCTACTGTGTGAATTACATCCATTTGTGGCCACTGTGCATTTTTTTTGTGGCATTAGTCTGGCAACTGAATAACCTTTTTTAAATAAGTGCATGAATCGTATAAGTAGTGATATGCAAGATTCTTGTGTGCCATGTGTGTATAAGGTCTTACTCAGTTCCCATTGTGTGTTGAATCTGTAACGTGCCCGGTTAATCTTGCCATGGTCATAGGATAGGAGTTAGGAAAGGATCATAGGTCAGTTTTGTTGATTAGTCCACTTTTATCCTAAAATGACCTTCCCCATGTGAATAATATCCCTTGATCCCTTTTTGAGCCTAATTAGCCTATTTCTTTCTATGATACCTCTTACCTTCCTATTTACATCACAATGAACCTGTTTTGGCCCTGGTACTCCTTGGACACTGTGCACCTTGACTTAGGAAAATAGCCTAAGTTGAGGGTGGCTATCATAGGGGTGCGTGATAACGCTCAATCTACAGCTCTCGTTTGAGTGTAAAGCGGTCGTTAGCAAATATAGAACCCAACTGGGTTGGGTATCGATCCCACAGGGAATAGCTTGGTCAACAAGTGAGTAAAGATTACTAGACTTTTAGTGCAAGTCTCGTAAAAAGGGGGGATTGTAATGTGTCACCAAAACAATTAAATAAAAGTTGAAAATAACAAAGTAAAAGAGAAAGATTGTTACGTAAGTTGTAAACAATGAGAATTGAGGCGTTGGGGTTATGTCCACCTTCTGAGGTATACGTCTCTATTGGCTATGAGTGTGTAGAATTCTGTCATGCAATTGCTTATAGAGAATTGTAGTCGATGGTAAATCCAAGCGTCTCTCGACCTAAACAAGGACTATTTCACTTTAACTCTCTCGAGCTTAAAGCGTATCTAACGGTACGAATTCTCCAAGAGGTTAGTCCAGTTACGGCACTAGCTTTTTAATAGGAAAGGGTGTCCTACTACCTTGGCATTATCTCTTTTCCAGACAAATAACTTTTCTCTCGAACAAGTTAAATGTTAGACTGGCGTATTCTTGTGTTTGCAACCGCAAAGAATGTAGATTAAGATGAAGAGAATAATGATATAAGCAATATACGTGCCTCGAACTCACAAACTCACAGCAATAGATAGTAACTCATTCGGCTTCCATAACCCCAACAGAGAAGTTTAGTTACCCATGAATGCGAAGGAAATCACGATTGACATTGTTATTATATCACGATATTGAGTAATGGCGTGTAGATCAAGTGATAGGCGTGAGGCGTGAATTCCTTAGCAAGGTAACGATTCTCTTGTTGCGGAAATTAAGAATAGATGAATAGAAGAAGAAAACTAGAATTAATGGAAAGATTAGAAGAGTTGTAGAATTGTTTGTAGTGTAGAATAAGAGAGGAGTAGAAGATGTGTGAAGATGAGAGGGATGGAAGGAAGTATTGTGTTCTCCCTCCTTCCTCCCTCCTTGTTCCCTAAAATCTCTAGCATGATAGGGTATTTATAATACCCATATCCTAATCCTACTAAGCTAATGAAATAAATAACCAAATCCTACTAGACTAATGAAATACATAACCTAATTGTACTAGGTTAATGTATCATTGTCAAAATCCAGCTTTGTGTCTGTAAGTCCCCAAAGTCTTCAGAATTGCTGTTTTAGCCCGGGACAGATTTTCCATGCAGCAGTTTTGGTCCCCCAAAGTCTTCAGAAATGCTGTTTTAGCCCGGGACAGATTTTCCATGCAGCAGTTTTGGTCCTTAGGCGTGTAAACTCCCTTCCCTTCCTTCGTGAGCTTTCTTTAGCGTCAAGTAAGCCATAAAATGCTGAATTATGCATCATTTATACCTGAAACTTTACCAATCATGTTTGTTAGCTCATTTACAGGAAAAAGGACTAAAAGTGAATGAAATATATAATTTGTTCTCAAAACTAGGCTAAAATATGGGCAAAATATATTGATATAGGCGCGTAAATTCGCCTATCATCAACACCCCACACTTAGAGCTTTGTTCGTCCTCGAACAACATATCATGTCCTTCTAAGCATCAACTTAAGGTTTTTACAGAAACAACACAAAATATTCGTCAAGACAAGCACAACAATTATCAACAAAGAGTATCTTTTCGATTATAAGTAGAAACAGTTTAACCTCTAGCATAGACTCGTGATGGTGATCAACTCGCATGCAAACGTTAAGGTACAAGGAATCATATATAACTACCCAAAACTCATCAACCATGTGTGTCTCACCATATAGTACCCATAATCACTCACAAATATAGCATATTTTTCAAACATGGGTATCAAAATGTCCTTGCTCTCACTCTCACAAAGAATTCATATGTAGCAACTGATGACCATAGGCTTGCCCTTAATGTAATACTCTACTAAATGTTGGAATGTTAAGATTAGGATCAAGTAGGTCTTTTGATGGTTGTAATGTAGGCTAAGGGACGGGTAGGACTATTTTGGCCAAGAATAGTGACTAGGTTCCTAAGCGCTTTAATACATCACTTTGTATCATTGACACTTTTTTCTTTCAACCTTTCTTCTTTCTTTTTTCTACCACCCTTGTTCTCCTCTTTTTTCAATTTTAAGCGCAACTCACTTTTCAGCTTTCTTTTCCTTTTTCTTTTCACAACATACCTCTTATGATAGCATTTTTTTTTTCTTTTTCATAACACATTCAAGAACCATTCCAATTTATAGCATTATACTCACCCAATTTCCTTTTATGTTGTCACATGACTTTTTCACTTTAAAGCACTTAGGGATTTTGGGATCAAATTACGGTCTTGAAAGAAATGGATTAGGCTTACATACAAGGTCGTCAAAGAAATAGGCTAAAGGCTCAAAAGGGTTAACTAGGATGATGTCCATGGGTAGGTAAAACTGAAGGTAAACATGTATAGGTTGCCAAAGAAATGCCTAAATCATATCCTAAACTTACACTCCTTATTTTCGCTTTGCATACATACCAGGCAAGTTCTAGCATCAGCCACATACATAGAATATACTATTATCTCACACACACAAGGCACATGGTCGACTTGATTGGGAGTAGTATAGACTCTCGACCTAACAAGTGAAGGAATTGAATCACAATATCACATAATGAGTCACAACTAGAGCCTAAACGTCTCAATAGTCACAATTGTAGCACATACTCTTGTTATAATCTCATGCTGCCTATCAAAATAATTTCATGCGAAGCTAGAAAAAATTTACTACTAAAAAAATGAAACAACAACAAAGCAAACAAACATAGATGCGAGTAGAGAAGTATAGCATGCAATACCACCACCCCACACTTAGTCGGGACACTGTCCTCAGTGGAGAATAAATACGAAGAACCTGGTCAGTCGGACTCGTCCTCAATGTCGGGGGTCATACCCTTTGCATCGGAATCATCATCAGAGTCGTCATTCTCAGAAGTTCCTCATAAGTATCCCACTTAATTCCAAGAGTGAGTCGAGGTATTTGCAGCGAGGAGGGTTCTCCTTGCTCTTTTCGGCCTCTTTTCTTGCCTTTTTGTGAAGTGGTCTTGCTTTGGGTGCCATTGTACCTGAGACTTAAAAAAAATATTCATGTTAGCATCATCTCGATGGATACAATCTATAAACAAGCAGTAGTGGCACCACCCCACACTTAGTTTGTTGGTACAGACTAGTGAAGTGAAAGTGGTCGATTACTCAGACTTCATCGACATACGTTTTAGGGGCTATATTCGAACAAGAAATTCAGATATGTAACACTTCTTGCAATCTTTGCAATACTTTCATGTTAGGTATATCAAGACTTCTTCATAGGGATTACATCATGGTATAGTTTCTATCAATAATCACAATCTCCTATGTCGGTAGGCAACTATAAGTCTTATTCCGATGAGCGAGACATCCCAACATGTAAGTATTCAAGTGACAAGAGCATGCAATGTTCATGACTATAGCAATTACGCAAGTAGTATAACAATGCATCAAAATCAATTTCTAGTTGGAAACAAGTTAAGAGTATCCTAACGTTCATGTTCACTCACTTGGTTTTGTATCAACAATTCAAACACATTAACATCACCAATATTTCTTCAAGATGTAGCAATTCATAATAGACATAGAAACGTAGCACTTACGAAAAATAGATGAAGAACAAGAGAGTACTTACGTGATTGAAGCCTTTAGAGATGTTCTTGTGAAGTGGGAGAGCAAAAAGAAAAGTTTTGAGATGATTTGGAGAGTATATGCGGCGCCTAGGTCAAGTTTTCAATGTGTTTGTGTTTCAAGACTAAGTCTCCTTTATATAGGAAGAGAATGGGTCGGGTTTTGAACCATTTACAATCGGTTTTGGAGACAAAAATGCTACATATGCGGCGCATTGTCTATGGCATAATGGGACATATGCGCCGCATAGTCTATGGCATTTGTAGACATATGCGGCGCATTGTCTATGGCATAATGAGACATATGCGGCGCATTGTCTATGGCATAATGAGACATATGCGCCGCAAAGTCTATGGCATATGAGATACTGAGACCAAATGCCATAGCATAGGCGGCGCATAGTCAAAAGCATACCTAGGAATAGGCGGTGCATAGTGTATAACACACTAGATTACGAGACCTTAGGCTATAGGATAGGTTGTGCATCATTCGTGGCCTAGTTTTACCAAGGCCTAGCCTTCCTCGAAGCCTACTTTGGCGTGAGAAAGGCTCAATCCATAGCCTTATGCATCACCCTTCCTAACTTACCAACTTTACCATACAATGCGTCCAAATCGTCAATTGAAATCAATCTCCTCGTTGACTACTTCTTGCACCTATATTCGCTCAAACAAATGAAAACGATTAGTACGATGGGTTGCCTCCCACCAAGCGCCTTAGTTTTGGTCGTGGCACGACTCTTATTTTTGGATTTTTCATTTATCAAAATCAAAACAAGTACTAGAGCGAAATGAAAAATGAAAAACGATAAACGATAAACGATGGGTTGCCTCCCATCTAGCGCTTGATTTATTGTCGCGGCACGACATAGTTACCTCGAGTACTCAGACTTCGTCGAGATAGATGGTGGATCGTTTTCTGAATGGATTCAGACGACAATGAGGCTTACTTGTAGGAGGGGTACCAATTATATCATCAATAGTCCAACCCATAGCTCTCATGTATCTCTTCAGAGTAGAGATGAGAGCTTCTACGTGCTGTTCACTTAAATCATTTGCACTCTCCGGAAGTATATTTCTACTTTCCAAGAACACATACCTTAGATAATCGGGGAGCTCTTTCGATTCTAGCATTGGTGGCTCTTCAAGGGAAGTCTTCGCTGTAGGTGAAGGTTGATTCTTAAGATCACAGTCCGGTTGCTTAGGAGTATGGGAATAGGACTCTATTTCTGTTAGAGCACCCATAAGTTCTTCATAATCTTCATCGTCCTCATGCTCAACCTTCAGCAGCGCAGCAGACAATGGCTCAACAGTAAGCTGTTTCTCTACAGATAATGCTTTCTTATCTTCACAATGAACATCATCTACAGAGAACACATCCATATCTTTTGGCTGCTTCATCGCTTTGCATATATCAAAGCGGACCACTTCGTCATTAATTCGAAACAAAAGCTCATTATCTTTCATGTCAATAAGCACACTTCCAGTTGCGAGGAAGGGGCGTCCCAAAATTATGGGAACGTCAGAATCCACCTCACAATCCAGAATAACGAAGTCTGCAGGAAAGATAAATGAAGATACCTTCACCAACACATCATTCAAGATACCCACAGGTCATTTTACCGTCCTATCAGCCATCACGAGCCTCATATTGGTTGGTGTTGGATCTCCTAGCCCCAACTTCTTGTAGACGGATAGTGGCATCAAATTGATGCCAGCACCCAGATCGCACAATGCCTTAGCAAAATTCATAGATCCAACCGTGCAAGGAATAGTGAAAGCACCAGGGTCTGCCTTCTTCTGTACTAAGGACCTTGTGGCAATTGCACTGCAATGATGAATATTATCTGCCGGCTCATAGCTTACTGCCCTCTTCTTTGTCAACAGGTCCTTCATGAATTTAGCATACCCAGGCATTTTTTCTAGTGCCTCTACCAACGGAACATTAATGGTCAGCTGCTTCAACATGGTCATGAATTTGCTGAACTTTGTATCATCCGCCACCTTCTTCAATCTTTGAGGAAAAGGTAGTGGTGGGTATGGAATTGTTCTTTACACGGCTTTCTTCTCCTCTTGCTTCCGTTTTTCAGCTTTTTCAGGTTGTAAATCGTGAGGGGTGACGTTATGGATGTCAGGATCAGCTGCTGCGGCATCTTCCCCTTTTGCCGTATCATCAATGTCCACTACTTCGTCAACCACTTTCTTGCCCTTAGATGAGGTTTCCAGCACCTTACCACTTCGGGTAGTGATGGCCATGCATGACCCATCATTCCTTTGGTTTTGCACAGTATCACTAGGTAAAGTGCCAGCCTTTCTTTGATTGAGTGCTGCTGAAAGTTGGCTCAATTGCTGCTCTATTTGCTTGATTGAAGTGGAATGAGAATCAACTAATTGCTTCATAGAGGACAAATCATTTATTACCTCAGTAACTCCCGCGCTTGTTGCTTCCACTCCTTTCAATAATTTAGCCATCATGTCTTCCATACTTCCAGAATAAGATGTGGTGGTATCACGTCTACCAGGGGGAACATATACACCACTCTTTTCATTGTTTTTTCTCCAACTACCTTGGTCCTTGTTTCCAGAATTATCATAATAGTTCCGACCTTGGTTTCCTTGGGTATTCCCACGGAAACCCCCCTGATTGTTCAAGTAGTTGGCCTCCTCTTCCGAATCAGATTCGTCTCTTCCTTTTAGCGCCACAGCTTTCACTTTTTCGGTCTTCCCTGATAATAAATGCTTTGTCAGAAGATCCATCTGTGTTTTCATGTGCGCCATATCTTGATCACGTTCTTCTTGTCTTCTTCTTTGGTCTGCAGTCATGCCTAGAGATAAAGTGGGGCTTGCTACCTCAGAATCCCTGGTATGCCAAGCTCTACTTTGTTTCGTCATGCGATCTAACATATTGCTTGCTTGACCAAAGGTGAGGTCCATAAAAGATCCTCCAGCTGCGTTATCCACCACTGGCTTAGTTATTGAATTCAAGGCTCTATACAATATCTCCATGAGGTGAACATTAGTCATGTGATGGTTTGGGCACCTCTCTAGCTTTGTCTTGAACCTCTCCCATGTTTCATGAAGAGCTTCAGTTGGAAGCTGACGAAAGTTGTTGATTTCATCTCTCAATTGTGCCCTTTTGGATGGCGGAAAGAATCTTTCTAGGAAAGCGTCTCTTAATTGCCTCCAATTTGTAATTGAATCAGGAGTCAACCCATTCAACCATAGTGTTGCCTCCCCAGACAGAGACAATGGAAATAGTCGTAATCGAATTGCATTCTGACCAACACCAGGATTGTCAAAAGACTTGCATGTAGAAATAAAGTTGATGAGATGCATATTCGGATCATCGCCTGCTAGTCCACCAAATAATCCCTTGAGTTGCAATAACTGAATCATGGTGCTTGTGATGTTGAACTTGGCTCCGGGCGCTAATGGTGGTGGAATTATAGCTCCAGTGGCTCCGGCACCATCAAGATCATCATCATCCTCGTCGAAAACTGGCTGCATAGGTTGGCGATCATGTCTATACCAAGCTTGTCGACCTCTTCTGTTGGCAGGTGTTACGATTTCAGCATCACGCCTAGGGTTTAGTAACTCGTCATCACCTAAATCCTCATCGTCAGGATTTGGTGCTCGTGCAGGGTTATCAATGTTCTGCTGTTGAACCTGGGCTGCGGCAAGGGCAACCAATCTTGCTTGTTCCTGTTGAGCAGCCATCCTTGCGATTTCAGCTTGTGCTTCCATTCTACCAATGCGTTGTGGTTCAGGATTGATTGGTAATAACGGTTGACCAGAACTTCGAGTATGGGGCATGCACTAAAATAAAAACCTGCAGTAGACAAAAACAAAAACTAAAAGTAAAAGTACGAGAATCTTTGACCAAAGGGTCTAGTAATTTTCATGAACTTAATTGACACTTGTATTCCCCGGCAACAGCGCCAATTTTTGATAACGCTCAATCTACAGCTCTCGTTTGAGTGTAAAGCGGTCGTTAGCAAATATAGAACCCAACTGGGTTGGGTATCGATCCCACAGGGAATAGCTTGGTCAATAAGTGAGTAAAGATTACTAGACTTTTAGTGCAAGTCTCGTAAAAAGGGGGGATTGTAATGTGTCACCAAAACAATTAAATAAAAGCTGAAAATAGCAAAGTAAAAGAGAAAGATTGTTGCGTAAGTTGTAAACAATGAGAATTGAGGCGTTGGGGTTATGTCCACCTTCTGAGGTATACGTCTCTATTGGCTATGAGTGTGTAGAATTCTGTCATGCAATTGCTTATAGAGAATTGTAGTCGATGGTAAATCCAAGCGTCTCTCGACCTAAACAAGGACTATTTCACTTTAACTCTCTCGAGCTTAAAGCGTATCTAACGGTACGAATTCTCCAAGAGGTTAGTCCAGTTACGGCACTAGCTTTTTAATAGGAAAGGGTGTCCTACTACCTTGGCATTATCTCTTTTCCAGACAAATAACTTTTCTCTCGAACAAGTTAAATGTTAGACTGGCGTATTCTTGTGTTTGCAACCGCAAAGAATGTAGATTAAGATGAAGAGAATAATGATATAAGCAATATACGTGCCTCGAACTCACAAACTCACAGCAATAGATAGTAACTCATTCGGCTTCCATAACCCCAACAGAGAAGTTTAGTTACCCATGAATGCGAAGGAAATCACGATTGACATTGTTATTATATCACGATATTGAGTAATGGCGTGTAGATCAAGTGATAGGCGTGAGGCGTGAATTCCTTAGCAAGGTAACGATTCTCTTGTTGCGGAAATTAAGAATAGATGAATAGAAGAAGAAAACTAGAATTAATGGAAAGATTAGAAGAGTTGTAGAATTGTTTGTAGTGTAGAATAAGAGAGGAGTAGAAGATGTGTGAAGATGAGAGGGATGGAAGGAAGTATTGTGTTCTCCCTCCTTCCTCCCTCCTTGTTCCCTAAAATCTCTAGCATGATAGGGTATTTATAATACCCATATCCTAATCCTACTAAGCTAATGAAATAAATAACCAAATCCTACTAGACTAATGAAATACATAACCTAATTGTACTAGGTTAATGTATCATTGTCAAAATCCAGCTTTGTGTCTGTAAGTCCCCAAAGTCTTCAGAATTGCTGTTTTAGCCCGGGACAGATTTTCCATGCAGCAGTTTTGGTCCCCCAAAGTCTTCAGAAATGCTGTTTTAGCCCGGGACAGATTTTCCATGCAGCAGTTTTGGTCCTTAGGCGTGTAAACTCCCTTCCCTTCCTTCGTGAGCTTTCTTTAGCGTCAAGTAAGCCATAAAATGCTGAATTATGCATCATTTATACCTGAAACTTTACCAATCATGTTTGTTAGCTCATTTACAGGAAAAAGGACTAAAAGTGAATGAAATATATAATTTGTTCTCAAAACTAGGCTAAAATATGGGCAAAATATATTGATATAGGCGCGTAAATTCGCCTATCATCAACACCCCACACTTAGAGCTTTGTTCGTCCTCGAACAACATATCATGTCCTTCTAAGCATCAACTTAAGGTTTTTACAGAAACAACACAAAATATTCGTCAAGACAAGCACAACAATTATCAACAAAGAGTATCTTTTCGATTATAAGTAGAAACAGTTTAACCTCTAGCATAGACTCGTGATGGTGATCAACTCGCATGCAAACGTTAAGGTACAAGGAATCATATATAACTACCCAAAACTCATCAACCATGTGTGTCTCACCATATAGTACCCATAATCACTCACAAATATAGCATATTTTTCAAACATGGGTATCAAAATGTCCTTGCTCTCACTCTCACAAAGAATTCATATGTAGCAACTGATGACCATAGGCTTGCCCTTAATGTAATACTCTACTAAATGTTGGAATGTTAAGATTAGGATCAAGTAGGTCTTTTGATGGTTGTAATGTAGGCTAAGGGACGGGTAGGACTATTTTGGCCAAGAATAGTGACTAGGTTCCTAAGCGCTTTAATACATCACTTTGTATCATTGACACTTTTTTCTTTCAACCTTTCTTCTTTCTTTTTTCTACCACCCTTGTTCTCCTCTTTTTTCAATTTTAAGCGCAACTCACTTTTCAGCTTTCTTTTCCTTTTTCTTTTCACAACATACCTCTTATGATAGCATTTTTTTTTTCTTTTTCATAACACATTCAAGAACCATTCCAATTTATAGCATTATACTCACCCAATTTCCTTTTATGTTGTCACATGACTTTTTCACTTTAAAGCACTTAGGGATTTTGGGATCAAATTACGGTCTTGAAAGAAATGGATTAGGCTTACATACAAGGTCGTCAAAGAAATAGGCTAAAGGCTCAAAAGGGTTAACTAGGATGATGTCCATGGGTAGGTAAAACTGAAGGTAAACATGTATAGGTTGCCAAAGAAATGCCTAAATCATATCCTAAACTTACACTCCTTATTTTCGCTTTGCATACATACCAGGCAAGTTCTAGCATCAGCCACATACATAGAATATACTATTATCTCACACACACAAGGCACATGGTCGACTTGATTGGGAGTAGTATAGACTCTCGACCTAACAAGTGAAGGAATTGAATCACAATATCACATAATGAGTCACAACTAGAGCCTAAACGTCTCAATAGTCACAATTGTAGCACATACTCTTGTTATAATCTCATGCTGCCTATCAAAATAATTTCATGCGAAGCTAGAAAAAATTTACTACTAAAAAAATGAAACAACAACAAAGCAAACAAACATAGATGCGAGTAGAGAAGTATAGCATGCAATACCACCACCCCACACTTAGTCGGGACACTGTCCTCAGTGGAGAATAAATACGAAGAACCTGGTCAGTCGGACTCGTCCTCAATGTCGGGGGTCATACCCTTTGCATCGGAATCATCATCAGAGTCGTCATTCTCAGAAGTTCCTCATAAGTATCCCACTTAATTCCAAGAGTGAGTCGAGGTATTTGCAGCGAGGAGGGTTCTCCTTGCTCTTTTCGGCCTCTTTTCTTGCCTTTTTGTGAAGTGGTCTTGCTTTGGGTGCCATTGTACCTGAGACTTAAAAAAAATATTCATGTTAGCATCATCTCGATGGATACAATCTATAAACAAGCAGTAGTGGCACCACCCCACACTTAGTTTGTTGGTACAGACTAGTGAAGTGAAAGTGGTCGATTACTCAGACTTCATCGACATACGTTTTAGGGGCTATATTCGAACAAGAAATTCAGATATGTAACACTTCTTGCAATCTTTGCAATACTTTCATGTTAGGTATATCAAGACTTCTTCATAGGGATTACATCATGGTATAGTTTCTATCAATAATCACAATCTCCTATGTCGGTAGGCAACTATAAGTCTTATTCCGATGAGCGAGACATCCCAACATGTAAGTATTCAAGTGACAAGAGAATGCAATGTTCATGACTATAGCAATTACGCAAGTAGTATAACAATGCATCAAAATCAATTTCTAGTTGGAAACAAGTTAAGAGTATCCTAACGTTCATGTTCACTCACTTGGTTTTGTATCAACAATTCAAACACATTAACATCACCAATATTTCTTCAAGATGTAGCAATTCATAATAGACATAGCAACGTAGCACTTACGAAAAATAGATGAAGAACAAGAGAGTACTTACGTGATTGAAGCCTTTAGAGATGTTCTTGTGAAGTGGGAGAGCAAAAAGAAAAGTTTTGAGATGATTTGGAGAGTATATGCGGCGCCTAGGTCAAGTTTTCAATGTGTTTGTGTTTCAAGACTAAGTCTCCTTTATATAGGAAGAGAATGGGTCGGGTTTTGAACCATTTACAATCGGTTTTGGAGACAAAAATGCTACATATGCGGTGCATTGTCTATGGCATAATGGGACATATGCGCCGCATAGTCTATGGCATTTGTAGACATATGCGGCGCATTGTCTATGGCATAATGAGACATATGCGGCGCATTGTCTATGGCATAATGAGACATATGCGCCGCATAGTCTATGGCATATGAGATACTGAGACCAAATGCCATAGCATAGGCGGCGCATAGTCAAAAGCATACCTAGGAATAGGCGGTGCATAGTGTATAACACACTAGATTACGAGACCTTAGGCTATAGGATAGGTTGTGCATCATTCGTGGCCTAGTTTTACCAAGGCCTAGACTTCCTCGAAGCCTATTTTGGCGTGAGAAAGGCTCAATCCATAGCCTTATGCATCACCCTTCCTAACTTACCAACTTTACCATACAATGCGTCCAAATCGTCAATTGAAATCAATCTCCTCGTTGACTACTTCTTGCACCTATATTCGCTCAAACAAATGAAAACGATTAGTACGATGGGTTGCCTCCCACCAAGCGCCTTAGTTTTGGTCGTGGCACGACTCTTATTTTTGGATTTTTCATTTATCAAAATCAAAACAAGTACTAGAGCGAAATGAAAAATGAAAAACGATAAACGATAAACGATGGGTTGCCTCCCATCTAGCGCTTGATTTATTGTCGCGGCACGACATAGTTACCTCGAGTACTCAGACTTCGTCGAGATAGATGGTGGATCGTTTTCTGAATGGATTCAGACGACAATGAGGCTTACTTGTAGAAGGGGTACCAATTATATCATCAATAGTCCAACCCATAGCTCTCATGTATCTCTTCAGAGTAGAGATGAGAGCTTCTACGTGCTGTTCACTTAAATCATTTGCACTCTCCGGAAGTATATTTCTACTTTCCAAGAACACATACCTTAGATAATCGGGGAGCTCTTTCGATTCTAGCATTGGTGGCTCTTCAAGGGAAGTCTTCGCTGTAGGTGAAGGTTGATTCTTAAGATCACAGTCCGGTTGCTTAGGAGTATGGGAATAGGACTCTATTTCTGTTAGAGCACCCATAAGTTCTTCATAATCTTCATCGTCCTCATGCTCAACCTTCAGCAGCGCAGCAGACAATGGCTCAACAGTAAGCTGTTTCTCTACAGATAATGCTTTCTTATCTTCACAATGAACATCATCTACAGAGAACACATCCATATCTTTTGGCTGCTTCATCGCTTTGCATATATCAAAGCGGACCACTTCGTCATTAATTCGAAACAAAAGCTCATTATCTTTCATGTCAATAAGCACACTTCCAGTTGCGAGGAAGGGGCGTCCCAAAATTATGGGAACGTCAGAATCCACCTCACAATCCAGAATAACGAAGTCTGCAGGAAAGATAAATGAAGATACCTTCACCAACACATCATTCAAGATACCCACAGGTCATTTTACCGTCCTATCAGCCATCACGAGCCTCATATTGGTTGGTGTTGGATCTCCTAGCCCCAACTTCTTGTAGACGGATAGTGGCATCAAATTGATGCCAGCACCCAGATCGCACAATGCCTTAGCAAAATTCATAGATCCAACCGTGCAAGGAATAGTGAAAGCACCAGGGTCTGCCTTCTTCTGTACTAAGGACCTTGTGGCAATTGCACTGCAATGATGAATATTATCTGCCGGCTCATAGCTTACTGCCCTCTTCTTTGTCAACAGGTCCTTCATGAATTTAGCATACCCAGGCATTTTTTCTAGTGCCTCTACCAACGGAACATTAATGGTCAGCTGCTTCAACATGGTCATGAATTTGCTGAACTTTGTATCATCCGCCACCTTCTTCAATCTTTGAGGAAAAGGTAGTGGTGGGTATGGAATTGTTCTTTACACGGCTTTCTTCTCCTCTTGCTTCCGTTTTTCAGCTTTTTCAGGTTGCAAATCGTGAGGGGTGACGTTATGGATGTCAGGATCAGCTGCTGCGACATCTTCCCCTTTTGCCGTATCATCAATGTCCACTACTTCGTCAACCACTTTCTTGCCCTTAGATGAGGTTTCCAGCACCTTACCACTTCGGGTAGTGATGGCCATGCATGACCCATCATTCCTTTGGTTTTGCACAGTATCACTAGGTAAAGTGCCAGCCTTTCTTTGATTGAGTGCTGCTGAAAGTTGGCTCAATTGCTGCTCTATTTGCTTGATTGAAGTGGAATGAGAATCAACTAATTTCTTCATAGAGGACAAATCATTTATTACCTCAGTAACTCCCGCGCTTGTTGCTTCCACTCCTTTCAATAATTTAGCCATCATGTCTTCCATACTTCCAGAATAAGATATGGTGGTATCACGTCTACCAGGGGGAACATATAAACCACTCTTTTCATTGTTTTTTCTCCAACTACCTTGGTCCTTGTTTCCAGAATTATCATAATAGTTCCGACCTTGGTTTCCTTGGGTATTCCCACGGAAACCCCCCTGATTGTTCAAGTAGTTGGCCTCCTCTTCCGAATCAGATTCGTCTCTTCCTTTTAGCGCCACAGCTTTCACTTTTTCGGTCTTCCCTGATAATAAATGCTTTGTCAGAAGATCCATCTGTGTTTTCATGTGCGCCATATCTTGATCACGTTCTCCTTGTCTTCTTCTTTGGTCTGCAGTCATGCCTAGAGATAAAGTGGGGCTTGCTACCTCAGAATCCCTGGTATGCCAAGCTCTACTTTGTTTCGTCATGCGATCTAACATATTGCTTGCTTGACCAAAGGTGAGGTCCATAAAAGATCCTCCAGCTGCGTTATCCACCACTGGCTTAGTTATTGAATTCAAGGCTCTATACAATATCTCCATGAGGTGAACATTAGTCATGTGATGGTTTGGGCACCTCTCTAGCTTTGTCTTGAACCTCTCCCATGTTTCATGAAGAGCTTCAGTTGGAAGCTGACGAAAGTTGTTGATTTCATCTCTCAATTGTGCCCTTTTGGATGGCGGAAAGAATCTTTCTAGGAAAGCGTCTCTTAATTGCCTCCAATTTGTAATTGAATCAGGAGTCAACCCATTCAACCATAGTGTTGCCTCCCCAGACAGAGACAATGGAAATAGTCGTAATCGAATTGCATTCTGACCAACACCAGGATTGTCAAAAGACTTGCATGTAGAAATAAAGTTGATGAGATGCATATTCGGATCATCGCCTGCTAGTCCACCAAATAATCCCTTGAGTTGCAATAACTGAATCATGGTGCTTGTGATGTTGAACTTGGCTCCGGGCGCTAATGGTGGTGGAATTATAGCTCCAGTGGCTCCGGCACCATCAAGATCATCATCATCCTCGTCGAAAACTGGCTGCATAGGTTGGCGATCATGTCTATACCAAGCTTGTCGACCTCTTCTGTTGGCAGGTGTTACGATTTCAGCATCACGCCTAGGGTTTAGTAACTCGTCATCACCTAAATCCTCATCGTCAGGATTTGGTGCTCGTGCAGGGTTATCAATGTTCTGCTGTTGAACCTGGGCTGCGGCAAGGGCAACCAATCTTGCTTGTTCCTGTTGAGCAGCCATCCTTGCGATTTCAGCTTGTGCTTCCATTCTACCAATGCGTTGTGGTTCAGGATTGATTGGTAATAACGGTTGACCAGAACTTCGAGTATGGGGCATGCACTAAAATAAAAACCTGCAGTAGACAAAAACAAAAACTAAAAGTAAAAGTACGAGAATCTTTAACCAAAGGGTCTAGTAATTTTCATGAACTTAATTGACACTTGTATTCCCCGGCAACGGCGCCAATTTTTGATAACGCTCAATCTACAGCTCTCGTTTGAGTGTAAAGCGGTCGTTAGCAAATATAGAACCCAACTGGGTTGGGTATCGATCCCACAGGGAATAGCTTGGTCAATAAGTGAGTAAAGATTACTAGACTTTTAGTGCAAGTCTCGTAAAAAGGGGGGATTGTAATGTGTCACCAAAACAATTAAATAAAAGCTGAAAATAGCAAAGTAAAAGAGAAAGATTGTTACGTAAGTTGTAAACAATGAGAATTGAGGCGTTGGGGTTATGTCCACCTTCTGAGGTATACGTCTCTATTGGCTATGAGTGTGTAGAATTCTGTCATGCAATTGCTTATAGAGAATTGTAGTCGATGGTAAATCCAAGCGTCTCTCGACCTAAACAAGGACTATTTCACTTTAACTCTCTCGAGCTTAAAGCGTATCTAACGGTACGAATTCTCCAAGAGGTTAGTCCAGTTACGGCACTAGCTTTTTAATAGGAAAGGGTGTCCTACTACCTTGGCATTATCTCTTTTCCAGACAAATAACTTTTCTCTCGAACAAGTTAAATGTTAGACTGGCGTATTCTTGCGTTTGCAACCGCAAAGAATGTAGATTAAGATGACGAGAATAATGATATAAGCAATATACGTGCCTCGAACTCACAAACTCACAGCAATAGATAGTAACTCATTCGGCTTCCATAACCCCAATAGAGAAGTTTAGTTACCCATGAATGCGAAGGAAATCACGATTGACATTGTTATTATATCACGATATTGAGTAATGGCGTGTAGATCAAGTGATAGGCATGAGGCGTGAATTCCTTAGCAAGGTAACGATTCTCTTGTTGCGGAAATTAAGAATAGATGAATAGAAGAAGAAAACTAGAATTAATGGAAAGATTAGAAGAGTTGTAGAATTGTTTGTAGTGTAGAATAAGAGAGGAGTAGAAGATGTGTGAAGATGAGAGGGATGGAAGGAAGTATTGTGTTCTCCCTCCTTCCTCCCTCCTTGTTCCCTAAAATCTCTAGCATGATAGGGTATTTATAATACCCATATCCTAATCCTACTAAGCTAATGAAATAAATAACCAAATCCTACTAGACTAATGAAATACATAACCTAATTGTACTAGGTTAATGTATCATTGTCAAAATCCAGCTTTGTGTCTGTAAGTCCCCAAAGTCTTCAGAATTTCTGTTTTAGCCCGGGACAGATTTTCCATGCAGCAGTTTTGGTCCCCTAAAGTCTTTAGAAATGCTGTTTTAGCCCGGGACAGATTTTCCATGCAGCAGTTTTGGTCCTTAGGCGTGTAAACTCCCTTCCCTTCCTTCGTGAGCTTTCTTTAGCGTCAAGTAAGCCATAAAATGCTGAATTATGCATCATTTATACCTGAAACTTTATCAATCATGTTTGTTAGCTCATTTACAGGAAAAAGGACTAAATGTGCATGAAATATATAATTTGTTCTCAAAACTAGGCTAAAATATGGGCAAAATATATTGATATAGGCGCGTAAATTCGCCTATCATCAGTGCGTGATACAAAATGAGTATCAAGAGAGGAAGAATATGAGAAAAGAATAAAAAGTTGGGTGCAGTGAAAAGGAATAAGAAAAGAGAAAGCTGTGTAAAAGATGATAAAAAGATAATATGAGAAGTGAAAAGACCGCGCCCATCTTGAGCATGTGTGATCAATAAAAGAGAGAAAGAAAAGATGGTTGAGAGTTGAAACCCCAAGAGTTTAGTGTAGTGTCAAGGAGGCATAGTCACTCTAAAATATCCATGAATATCATACCATCCCCTAGCCTACATTACAAGCTTAAGAAAATCCCTATAGTGATCTTAACTGACCTGTCTGAAGACTTGGGTAATGATTATAAGGGCAAGCCTATGGCATTTGACATGCAGTGTTGGGAACTTCATTCTGAGAGTGAGTCTTGTGATTATCCCTATGTTTATGTATTTGACTTCTGATATGAGTGAAAAAGGGATTTCTTTGTTGTGAGGGCACACTAGGTATGTTGCTAATCATTGACTTGCTCGGATAGTGTGATCTGGGTATATACTTGGTTGTTATTGCTAAATTTTTGCCGCATCTTGATGCTTGTGAGTTGCATGGTTGTTCTTCAAAACATCAACAGTGAGCTTTAAAATTGACCAACCTTGGAGATATTGAATGTATTCCGAACTAATATGAGTAGTTGGCTGCCAAATTGTACTTTGTATTGTCTTATTTATGTTATGGTTACTTGAAGACAAGCAATTGTTTAAGTTGAGGGTGTTGATGTGTGAGCCTATGCTAACACATTTGAGGCTTTTAACTCTAAATAATTGCAAGGTCTTGAGCAACTTTAGTTTTTTTTGATTAGTTTACTTTGATTTTGCAGTAAATGTAGAGATGAAGGGGAACCAACAATAAGAGAAGCAAAAAGCCTGAAATCTGAAGTAAACAAATGACAAATCTGATTATCATTGTAAGTTAATCTTCTCAATTATGAATTCAACTTGTATACTTATTTATTGCATCATGAATAGCTAAACTCCATTAACCCGAATTATGGGATCTAGGGTTAGGTCGTGATGAGGTGCTAAATACTCAAGATTCAATAGGTGTTAGGATTTCTTGATAATTCTGAAATTTTAATTAACGTCTGTTGGTTGCAAACAGTAGACACACCTGCTTTGATTTTCTTGAGAAGAAAATCATATATAGTAGGAAGTGAATAATGAACAGGGACTCGGAAATAATTCATTTAATAATCAGCGTTGTAACAAGGTTGGTTAACCTGAGGCAAAATCTAGGCAGTGAACAAAAATTCCCTAAGTCTGAGAGGATTAGGAAATTAGACTCTTAAATAGGTTGAGAGACATTTGAGCATATCATAGATAAAGATAGCTTGTTATCCTAACCACCGTGAGAATCTTGAGTCACCTTTAGCATCTATCATGTACCGTAAGCCCTAGTGAACATAATTCTGGTTATTTCATAAAATCTTGGTTACAAACATCAAAATCAAAGTGACAAACAATTATTTGTGAAACTTAAACCCCCCATTTCAGGAAATGTTAAACTATCTGTGAATTAAACCGCAAATGACTTGGGTTCACACTTTATTCCCTGTGGGATTCGACCCCAACCTAGTTGGGTTTTATATTGATAACGACCGCTTACACCCATTAAAGAGTGTAATTTGAGCATTATCAAAAGACGCCTGGCCACAAGCCCACCCCTGAGCTCGTAGGTGGCGGTATACGAGCCTGGCCCAAAAAGGGCCAGTTGCCCCGTTTCGCCCGTTTGAACCCCAAATTGGCCTCATCAACATAAACGGCCAACACTATACCACTTTAAAGCCACCCTAGCACGTCTTGGTTGATATTTGGCCCTAAAAATACTCGAGTCACAGGCCCACCCCCGGGTTCGTAGATGGCGGTACACGAGCCTGGCCCAAAAAGGGCGAGTTTGCCCCGTTTCACCTATTTGAACCCCAAATTGGCGTCATCCACAAAAATGACCCATATGATAACGCCCAAACTACAGCTCTCGTAACAGTGTAAGCGGTCATTGTCAAATATAGAACCCAACTGGGTTGGGTGTCGAATCCCACTGGGAATACTTGGTCACTAAGTGTTGCAACTATTATTAGACTGTTGATCGAAAATTCCACGGAAAAGGGGGGATTGGATTGTGGCGTGAATTAATTCTATCAAAGTAACAACAAAATGCTTTGTTTAGTAAGATTTAATCATGGAGAAAAATAAGTTAGGGTTATGTCCACCTTATGAGTTCTACGTATCTATTAACTATGAGTAATGCGGAATTCAGACATGCATGCACTTATAGAGATTCGTATTCTAATGGTAAATCCTAGTGTTTCTCAACCATCAAGGATTATTTCACTTTAACTCTCTCGAGCTTAAAGTGTATAACTAACGGTACAAATTCTCCAAGAAGTTAACCCAGTTACGGGACTAACGTGTAAATAGGGGTTGGTAGCCCTATTTCCTTGTCATACTCTCTTTTCCAAACATATAACTTTTCTCTCGAACAAGTTAATGCTATAATGGCGTATTCCATATGTTTGCAACCACAAGAATTTAATTAAAACAAAGAGAGTAATGATATAAGTAGCATACACATCAAGAATTCACAAACTCAAAGTAATAGATAGTATATCAAAAGGCTTCCATAACCCTAACAGAGAAGTTTAGCTACTCATGATTGTAAGGGAAAACAACGAAGACATCATCATCATCATACCAAAACGATAACAATCTCACGATGGGTATGTATTGGCGTCACTATGAGAATGACGTGGTTTCCTCTCTAGCCGTTCTTGTAGCGTTTTTCTCTGTCTAAAATTACAGAATCTGTAAACTGAATAATACTCAAAGTGTCGACTCAATTCTCAAAAAATCAATCGTGAATGCATGCATTCAATGAATGCTGAAAAATTCAGCAAATAGGGTTTTTATAACATCCTTGTCCTAGTCCTATTAAGTTACTGCTGCACCCCTAAGTATTTAAAAATACTGCTTTTGCCCGGGACAATTTCTCCATGCGTCACATTCAGTCCATAAGCTTCCAAAAGATGCCTTCCCTCTTCTGTGAAGTTTTCCTTTGCTGCCCAAAGGTCCACAAAGTACTGAAATCCTCATCATTAATACCTGAAAACATGCTAATCACGTAGGTTAGCTCACTTACAGGAAAATGGACTAAAAGTGCAGGAATTCTATATTTTATCCTCAAAACTTAGCTATAACATGGGTAAATTATGGTGTTTAGGCGTGTAAATACACCCAACATCACCATACTAGGCCTCTCCCATGCCTTCCTAGCATACCTCGCTTGATTTTGGGCCCAAAAGATGCCTGTGCCATGGGCCCACCCCTGGGATCATAGGCTGCGGTACACGAGCCTGGCCCAATGAGAGCTAGTTTGCCCCGTTTCTCCCATTTGAAGCCCAAATTGGCTCAATCTACACAAACGGCCCATACTAGGCCTCCCCCAAGCCTCCCTGGAAAGCCTCGGTTCATTTTAGGCCCAAAAAAACCCCAAGCCATGGGCCCACCACAAGGATCATAGGCGGCAGTACACAAGCCTGGCCCGAAAAGAGCCAGTTCTCCCCGTTTCTCCCGTTTATACTCCATATTGGACTCATCCATACAAACGGCCCAAAGTAGGATGCTTCCAAGCCTCCTTGGCATATCTCGGTTGATTTTTAGAGAAAAAGACGCCTAAGACACGGGCCCACCCCCGAGTTCGTAGGCGGCGGTATAGAGCCTGGCCCGAAAAGGGCCAGTTTTCCCTGTTTCGCCCATTTCAACCCCAATTGGCCTTTTCCACTCAAAAGTCCCATACTAGGCCGTTCCCAAGCCTACCTAGCATGGATCGGTCAATTTTAGGCCCAAAATACACCTGATCCATGGGCCCACCCTCGGGCTCATAGGCGACGGTACACGAGCCTGGCCCAAAAATGGCTAGTTCACCCTGTTTTGCCCGTTGGAACCTCAAATTGGTCTCATACATATAAACGGCCAACACTAGGCCAATCCTAAGCATCCTAGGAATGCCTCGGTTGATTTTGGGCCAAAAAAAACCTGAGACACGTGCCCACCCTGAGCTCGTGGCGGCGGTATACGAGCCTGGCCTAAAAAGAGCTAGTTCAACCCGTTTTGCCTGTTTGAACCCTATATTGTCCTCATCAACACAAATGGACCATACTAGGCCGCTTTTAAGCCTCCTTAGTATGCCTCAGTAAATTTTAGGCCCAAAAAATCCCCGAGCCACAGGCCCACATCCGGGCTCATAGGATGCGCGGTACACGAGCCTAGCCCGATGAGGGCTAGTTCACCCCATTTCGCCCGTTTGAACCCTAAATTGGCCTCATATACACAAATGACCCATACTAGGCTTCTCCCAAGCCTCCCTAGCATGACTTAGTCAATTTTGGGCCCAAAATACACTCTAGCCACTGGCCCACCCCCAGTCTCGTAGGAGGCAATACACGAGCCTGGACCAAAAAGAGCCAGTTCTCTCTATTTCTCACATTTAAACCCGAAATTGGCATCATACACATAAATGGCCCACACTAGGCCGCTTCCAAGCCTCCCCGGTATTCTTCTATCAATTTTTTTCCCAAATAATACCCGATACAAAGTCCCACCCTCGGGCTCGCAGGAGGTACATGAGCCTGGCCTGAAAAGGTCCAGTTTGCCCCGTTTCACCCGTTTGAACCCAAAATTGGTGTATATATACAAATGACACATACTAGGATACTGCCAATCCTCCCTGGCATGCCTCGATCAATTTTGGTCCCAAAAGACACCCGATCCACGGGCCCACCCCTGGGCTCATAGGCTGCGGTACACGAGCCTGGCCCGATGAGGGCTAGTTTGCCCCCTTTTACCTGTTTGAACCCTAAATTGGCCTCATATACACAAACGGCCCATACTAGGCTTCTACTAAGCCTCCCTAGCATGACTCAGTCTATTTTGGGCCCAAAATACACTCGAGCCACTGGCCCACCCCTAGTCTCTTAGGAGGCAATACACGATCCTGGACCAAAAAGAGCCAGTTCTCTCTGTTTCACCCGTTTGAACCCCAAATTGGCATCATCCACATAAATGGCCCACACTAGGCCATTTCCAAGCCTCCCTGTCATTCTTCAATCAATTTTTTTCCCAAATAATACCCGATCCAAAGGCCCACCCTCGGGCTAGCAGGAGGTACACGAGCCTGACCCGAAAAGGGTCAGTTCACCCTGTTTCACCCGTTTGAACCATAAATTGGACTCATCTATACAAAATGCCCATACTAGGCTACTTCCAATCCTCACTGGCATGCCTCGGTCGATTTTGGGCCCAAAATACACCCGAGCCATGTGCCCAGCCACGGGCTCGAAGGCAGCGGTACATGATCCTGGCCCGAAAAGGGCCTGTTTGCCCTGTTTCGCCCATTTGAACACCGAATTGGCCTCATACACACAAACGTCCCACAATAGGCCGCTGCCAATCCTCCCTGACACATCTCAGTCAATTTTTGAAAAATAAAGACGCTCGAGCCACGGTCCCACCCCCAAGCTCGTAGGCGGCAGTATACGAACCTAGCCCAAAAAGGGCCAATTTGCCCCGTTTCATCAGTTTGTACCCCAAATTAGTCTCATCCACACAAACGGCCTACACTATGATGCTCCAAGCCTTCCTAGCATACCTCGATTAATTTTAGGCCCAAAAAACACCTAAGCCACGAGCCCACCCCCGGGATCATAGGCGGCGGTACACGAGCCTGGCCCAAAAATAGCCAGTTCACCCTGTTTTGCCTGTTTGAACCTCAAATTGATCTCATACACATAAACGGCCCTTACTAGGCCACTCCTAAACCTCCCAGGCATGCCTCATTCAATTTTTGGCCAAAAAGATTATGTTGGGTGTATTTACACGCCTAAACACTATAATTTACCCATGTTATAGCTATGTTTTGAGGATAAAATATATAATTCCTGCACTTTTAGTCCATTTTCCTGTAAGTGAGCTAACCTACGTGATTAGCATGTTTTCAAGTATTAATGATGAAGATTTCAGCACTTTGTGGACCTTTGGGCAGCAAAGGAAAACTTCACAGAAGAGGGAAGGCAGCTTTTGGAAGCTTATGGGCTGAATGTGACGCATGGAGAAATTGTCCCGGGCAAAAGCAGTATTTTTAAATACTTAGGGGTGCAGCAGTAACTTAATAGGACTAGGACAAGGATGTTATAAAAACCCTATTTTGCTGAATTTTTCAGCATTCAGGATCGATTCATTCATTATTGCTTTTCATAATTCAGTCGACACTTTTAGTATTATTCACGTTACAATTTCTGTAACTTTAGAGAGAAAAAAACGCTACAAGAACGGCTAGAGAGGAAATCACGTCATTCTCATAGTGACGCCAATACGTACTCATCGTGAGATTGTATCATTTTGGTATGATGATGGTGATGTCTTCGTTGTTTTCCTTTACAATCATGAGTAGCTAAACTTCTCTGTTAGGGTTATGGAAGCCTTTTGATATACTATCTATTACTATGAGTTTGTGAATTCTTGATGTGTATGCTACTTATATCATTACTCTATTCATTTTAACTAAATTCTTGTGGTTGCAAACATATAGAATACGCCATTATAGCATTAACTTGTTCGAGAGAAAAGTTACATGTTTGGAAAAGAGAGTGTGACAAGGAAATAGGGCTACCAACCCCTATTTACACATTAATGCCTTAACCGGATTAATCTCTTGGAGAGTTCGTACCATTAGTTATACGCTTTAAGCTCGAGAGAGTTAAAGTGAAATAATTCTTGATGGTTGAGAAACACTAGGATTTACCATTAGAATACGAATCTCTATAAGTGCATGCATGTCTGAATTCCGCATTACTCATAGTTAATAGATACGTAGAACTCATAAGGTGGACATAACCCTAACTTATTTTTCTCTGTGATTAAATCTTACTAAACAAAGCATTCTGTTGTTACTTTGATAGCATTAATTCACGCCATAATCCAATCCCCCCTTTTTTGTGGAATTTTTGATCAACAGTCTACTAATAATTGCAACACTTAGTGACCAAGTATTCCCTGTGGGATTCGACACCCAACCCAGTTGGGTTCTATATTTGATAACGACCGCTTACACTCTTACGAGAGCTGTAGTTTGGGCGTTATCAAAAGACGCCAGATCCACGAGCCTACCCTTGAGTTCGTAGGCGGCGGTATACGAGCCTAGCCCAAAAATGGCCAGTTTGCCATGTTTTGCCTGTTTGAATACCAAATTACCCTCATAACACAAACGTCCCACACTAGTCTGCTCCCAAGCCTCCCTGGCACGCCTCGGTCTATTTTGGGCCTAAAAGATGCCCAAGACACGGGTCCACCCCTGGGCTCATAGGTCGCGGTACATGAACCTGGCTCGATGAGGGCTAGTTCTCCCCGTTTAGCCCGTTTGAACCCCAAATTGACCTCATCTACACAAACAGCCCATACTAGGCCTCCCCCAAGCCTCCCTGTCAGGCCTCGGTTCATTTTAGGCCCAAAAAACACCCAAGCCATGGGCCTACCACCAGGCTCGTAGGCGGCAGTACACGAGCCTGGCCCGAAATCAGCCAGTTCTCCCCGTTTCTCCCGTTTATACCCCATATTGGACTCATCCATACAAACGGCCCAAAGTAGGATACTTCCAAGCCTCCTTGGCATATATCGGTTGATTTTTAGACAAAAATATGCCTAAGACACGGGCCCACCCTCGAGTTCGTAGGCGGCGGTATAGAGCCTGGCCCAAAAAGGGCCAGTTTTCCCCGTTTCGCCCATTTCAACCCCAATTGGCCTCTTCCACTCAAAGGGCCCATACTAGGCCATTCCCAAGCCTACCTGGCATGGATCGGTCAATTTTAGGCCCAAAATACACCTGAGCCATGGGCCCACCCTCGGGCTCATAGGCGACGGTACACGAGCCTGGCCCAAAAATGGCTAGTTCACCCTGTTTTTCCCGTTTAAACCTCAAATTGGCCTCATACATATAAACGGCTAACACTAGGCCAATCCTAAGACTCCCAGGAATGCCTCGGTTGATTTTGGGCCAAAAAATACCTGAGACACGTGCCCACCCCTGAGCTCAGGGTGGCGGTATACGAGCCTGGCCCAAAAAGAGCTAGTTCAACCCGTTTTGCCTGTTTGAACCCCATATTGTCCTCATCAACACAAACGGCCTATACTAAGCCATTTTTAAACCTCCTTAGCATGCCTCAGTAAATTTTAGGCCCAAAAAATCCCCGAACCACAGGCCCACATTCGGGCTCATAGGCTGCGAGGTACACGAGCCTTGCCCGATGAGGGCTAGTTCTCCCCATTTCGCCCGTTTGAACCCTAAATTGGCCTCATATACACAAATGACCCATACTAGGCTTCTCCCAAGCCTCCCTAGAATAACTCAGTCAATTTTGGGTCCAAAATACACTCGAGCCACTGGCCCACCCTCAGTCTCGTAGGAGGCAATACACGAGCCTGGACCAAAAAGAGTCAGTTCTCTCTGTTTCTCCCATTTAAACCCTAAATTGGAATCATACACATAAATGGCCCACACTAGGCCGCTTCCAAGCCTCCCTGGTATTCCTCTATCAATTTTTTCCCCAAATAATACCCGATACAAAGGCCCACCCTCGGGCTCGCAGGAGGTACATGAGCCTGGCCTGAAAAGGGCCAGTTTGCCCCATTTCACCCGTTTGAACCCAAAATTGGTGTATATATACAAAAGACCCATACTAGGACGCTACCAATCCTCCCTGGCATGCCTCGGTCAATTTTGGTACCAAAAGACACCCGATCCACGGGCCCACCCCTGGGCTCATAGGCTGCGGTACACGAGCCTGGCCCGATGAGGGCTAGTTTGCCCCATTTTACCCGTTTGAACCCTAAATTGGCCTTATATACACAAACGGCCCATACTAGGCTTCTCCCAAGCCTCCCTAGAACGACTCAGTCTATTTTGGGCCCAAAATACACTCGATCCACTGGCCCACCCCCAGTCTCGTAGGAGGCAATACATGAGCTTGGACCAAAAAGAGCCAGTTCTCTCTGTTTCACCCATTTGAACCCCAAATTGGCATCATCCGCATAAATGGACCACACTAGGCCACTTCCAAGACTCCCTGACATTTCTCAATCAATTTTTTTCCCAAATAATACACGATCAAAAGGCCCACCCTCGGGCTAGCAGGTGGTACACGAGCCTGACTCGAAAAGGGTCAGTTCACCCTGTTTCACCCGTTTGAACCATAAATTGGACTCATCTATGCAAACTGCCCATACTAGGCTACTGCCAATCCTCACTGGCATGCCTTGGTCAATTTTGGGCCCAAAATACACCCGAGCCATGTGCCCAGCCACGGGCTCGTAGGCGGCGGTACATGATCCTGGCCCGAAAAGGGCCTGTTCGCCCAGTTTCGCCCAGTTGAACACCGAATTGGCCTCATACACACAAACGGCCCACAATAGGCCGCTGCCAATCCTCCCTAACATATCTCAATCAATTTTTGACAAATAAAGATGCTCGAGCCACGGTCCCACCCCCAAGATCATAGGCGGCAGTATACGAGCCTGGCCCAAAAAGGGCCAATTTGCCTTGTTTCGTCAGTTTGAACCCTAAATTAGTGTCATCCACACAAACGGCGAACACTAGGCTGCTCCCAAGCCTCCCTAGCATGCCTCAGTTAATTTTAGGCCCAAAAAATACCTAAGCCACGAGCCCTCCCCCGGGATCATAGGCAGCGGTACACGAGCCTGGCCCAAAAATAGCCAGTTCACCCTGTTTTGCCTGTTTGAACCTCAAATTGATCTCATACACATAAACGGCCCTTACTAGGCCACTCCCAAACCTCCCAGTCATTCCTCATTCAATTTTTGGCCAAAAAGACGCCAGAGCCACGAGCCTACCCCTGAGTTCGTAGGCCGTATACGAGCCTAGCCCAAAAATGGCCAGTTTGCCCTGTTTTGCCTGTTTGAATACCAAATTGGCCTCATAACACAAACGTCCCACACTAGTCTGCTCCCAAGCCTCTTTGACATGCCTCGGTATATTTTGGGCCCAAAAGATGCCCAAGACACGGGCCCACCCCTGGGCTCATAGGTCACGGTACATGAGCCTGGCTCGATGAGGGCTAGTTCACCCCGTTTAGCCCGTTTGAACCCCAAATTGACCTCATCTACACAAACAGCCCATACAAGGCCTCTCCAAAGCCTCTCAGGCATACCTCAATCGATTTTAGGCCCAAAAGACACCCGAGACATGGTCCCAACCCCAGGATCGTAGGCGGTAGTGCACGAGCCTGGCCCAAAAAGGGTCAGTTCTCTCCGTATCTCCCATTTCAACCCCAAATTGGCCTCATCCATATAAACGACCAACACTAGGCTGCTTCCAAGCCTTCCTGGCATGGATCGATTGATTTTAGTCCCAAAAAATGCCCGACCCATGGGACCATCCTCGGGCTCGCGGCGGTACACGATCCTGGCTTGAAAAGGTCCAGTTTGCCCTGTTTCGCCCTTTTGAACCACAAATTGGCCTCATCAATACAAACAGCCCACACTAGGCCACTGCTAAGCCTCTTGGCATGCCTCGATCTATTTTGGGCTAAAAATACACCTGAGCCATGGGCCCACCTCCACGCTCGTAGGCGGTGTTACACGAGCCTAGCCCAAAATAGGCTAGTTCTCCTTGTTTTGCCCGTTTGAACCCCAAATTGGCCTCATCCACATAAACGACCCACAATTGGATGCTCCCAAGACTCCCTGTCATACCTCGGTCGATTTTTGGCCAAAATGATGTACGAGCCATGAGTCCACCCCTGAGCTCGTAGGCGGCGGTATACGAGCCTTGCTCGAAAAGGGCCAGTTAGACCCGTTTCATTCGTTCAAACCCCAAATTGGCCTCATCCATACAAACTGACCACACTAGGACACTACCAAGCCTCCCTGGCACGCCTCGATCAATTTTAGGCCAAAAAGATTCCCGAGCCACGGGCTCACCCCCGGGCTTGTAGGCGGCGGCGGTACACGTGTCTGGATATAAAAGGGCCAGTTATCCCCGTTTTGCCTATTTGAATCCCAAATTGGCCTCATCTATACAAACGGCCCATACTAGGCTGCTCCTAAGCCTCCTTGGCATGCCTCGATTTATTTTTACCCCAAAAAGATGTTCGAGCCACTGTCCAACCCACGGGATCGTTGGCGGTGGTACATGAACGTGGCCTAAAAAGGTATAGTTCGCCCCGTTTCGCTCATTTGAACCCTAAATTCCCCTGAACCATACAAACGGCCCAAACTAGGTCGCTCCTAAACCTCCCTGGAACTCCTCGATCGATTTTGGGCCCAAAAGACACTCGAGACACAGTCCTACCCCCGGGCTCGTAGGCAGTGATACATGAGCCTGGCTAAAAAAGGGCTAGTTGGCTCTGTTTCGCCAATTTGAACCCCAAATTGACCCCATCCATATAAACGGACCATATTAGACCACTTCCAAGCCTCCCTGGCATGCCTCGGTCTATTTTTGACTTAAAAAACACCTGAGACTCAGGCCCACCATCGAGCTCATAGGCGGCGGTACAAGAGCCCGACGGAAAAAATGCCAGTTCACCCAGTTTTGCTTATTTGAACCCCAAATTTGCCTCATCCGCACAAACATCCCATGCTAGGATGATCCCAAGCCTACTTAGCACACCTCGGTCAATTTTTGTCCCAAAATATGCACGAGCCATGGGCCCATCAATGGGATCTTAGGCGGCGGTACACGAGCCTGCCCCAAAATGGGCTAGTTCGCCAGTTTGAACCCTAAATTTGCCTCATCCACACAAACAACCCACACTATGTATCTCCTAAGCCTCCCTGGCATTCCTCGGATGATATTGGACTAAAATATGCTCGATCCGTGGGCCCACCGCCAAACTCGTAGGTGGAGGTTCACGATACTGGCCCAAAAAGGTCCAGTTGGCCCCGTTTCACTCGTTTGAACCCTAAATTGGCCTCATCCACATAAATGGACCACACTAGGCCATTTATAATCCTCCCTGGAATGCTTCGGTCGATTTTGGGCCCAAAATATGCCTGACACATGGGCCATCCCCCGGGCTCATAGGCGGCGGTATACGAGCCTGGCCTGAAAAGTGCCAGTTCACACTATTTTGTAGGTTTTGACCCCAAATTGGCTTAACTCACACAACCTTACTTCAATCTCCCATGTCTCTATGGCATGCCTCGATTGATTTTGAGCCCAAAAGACGCCCGACCCATTGTCCCTCCCCGAACTCAAAGGCGGCGGTACACAAGCCTGGCCCAAAAAGGGCCAATTCACCCTAATTTGCCTGTTTGAACCCCAAATTGGCCTCAAACCGCTCCCAAGCCTCCCTAGCATACCTCGATTGATTTTGGACCAAAATGAAACCAAGAAATGGGCCCCTTCTCGGGCTCGTAGGCGGCACGGTACACAAGCCTGGCCCAAAAAGGGCCAGTTTGCCCTGTTTCGCCCGTTTGAACCCCAAATTGTCTTCATCCACACAAATGGCCCAAACTAGTCCAATCCCAAGATTCCTTAGCACGCCTCGATCAATTTTGGGCCCAAAATACTCTCGATCCATTGGCCCACCCCAAGCTCGTAGGCGGCGGTACATGATCCTGACTAAAAAGGGGCTAGTTTAATCCGTTTTGCCTTTTTGAACCCCAAATTGGCCTCATCCACACAAACGGCCCACACTAGGCATCTTCCAAGCCTCCCTGGGATGCCACAGTCAATTTTGTTTCCAAAAGATACCCGAGCCACGGGTCCACCCCCAGGCTTGTAGGCAGTGATACATGAGCCTAGCGCGAAAAGGGCCAGTTTTCCCCATTTCGCCAGTTTGAACAGCAAATTGGCCTCATCTACACAAACAACCCATACTATGCCGCTCCCAAGACTCCTTGGCATGCCTTGGTCAAATTTGGGACCCAAAGATGCTCGAGACATGGGCCCACCCTTGGGCTCATAGGCGGCGGTATATGAGCCTGGCCCGAAAAGGGCCATTTTTCCCCATTTCGCTCGTTTGAACCCAGAGTTGTCCTCATCCACACAAATGGCCCACACTAGGTCGCTCCCAAGCCTCCCTGGTATGCGCAGGTCGATTTTGGGATCAAATCACGATCGAAACAAAGGCCCACCCTAAGGCTCGTCGTCGGCGGTACACGAGCCTGGCTTGAAAAGGGCAAGTTCCCCATGTTTTTCCCGTTTGAACCCCAAATTAGCCTCATCCACACAAACGGTCCACACTAGGACGCTGCCAAGCCTACCTGGCATGACTCGGTTGATTGTTTTCCCAAAAGACACCCGATCCAGGAGCCTACTCATGGGCTCATAGGCGGCGGTTTACGAGCCTGGCTCGAAAAGGGACAGTTTTCCCCGTTTTACACGTTTGAACCCCAAATTGGCCTCATCCACAAAAAAGGACCACACTTGGTCCCTTCCAATCCTCCCTGTCAAGCCTCGATTAATTTTGGGCCCAAAAAATACCCGAGCCACAGTCCCACCCCCAGGTTCGTAGGCGGCAGTACACGAGCCTGGCTCGAAAAGGTGTAGTTCTCCCCGTTTCACCCGTTTTAACCCCAAATTGGCCTGATCCACACAAACGACCCACATAAGTCCGGTCCCAAGCCTCCCTGGCACACCAAATCGATTTTGGGACCAAAAGATGCTCGAGCCATAGGCCTACCCCTGGGTTCGTAGGCAACGGAACACGAGCTTGGCCCAAAAAGGGCCAGTTCACCCTATTTCGCCCGTTTGAACCCCAAATTAGACTCATCCACACAAACAACCCACACTAGGACACTCTCAAGCCTCCCTAAAACACCTCTATTGATTTTGGGCCTAAAATATGCTTGTTCCAAGGACCCACCCTCAGGCTCGTAGGCGGCGATACACGAGCCTGGCCCAAAAATGGCTAGTTTTCCCTATTTTACCCATTTGAACCTCAAATTATCCTCATCATCAATAACGTCCCACATAAGGTTGCTCCCAAGACTCTCTAAAATGCCTCAGTCAATTTTGGGCCTAAAAGATACCTGATCCACGGGCCCACCGCCGAGATCGTAGCCAGCAGTACACGAGCTTGGTCTGAAAAGGGTTAGTTCACCCTATTTCATCCGTTTGAACAACAAATTGGCCTCATCCATATAAACGACCCACACTACGCTACTCCCAAGACTCCCTGGCATGCCTCGATTGATTTTGGACTCAAAATACGCTCGGGCCATGGTCTAACCCCTGGGCTCGTAGGCGGTGGTACACGAGTTTTGCTCGAAAAGGGCCAGTTTTCCCCATTTCTCCTGTTTGAACACAAAATTAGCCTCATCCACAAAAATGGACCATTCTAGGCCACTCCCAAGCATCCATAGCATGCCTCAATTGATTATGGGCCAAAAAAATGCTCGATCCATGGGACCACCTCCGGGCTCGTAGGCAGTGGTACATGAGCCTGGCCCGAAAATGGCCAATTCACCCCATTTTGCTCATTTGAACCCCAAGTTAGCCTCATCCACTCAAACTTCCCATACTTGGCCGCTCCCAACTCTCCCTGGAATGCCTCGGTCGATTCTTAGCCCAAAAAATGCCTGACCCATGGGCCCACTCTCGGGCTCGTAGGCGGCAGTTTACGAGCCTACCCGAAAAGGGCCAATTCGCCTAATTTTACCCGTTTGAACCACAAGTCGGCCTCATCCACAAAAATGGCCTATAATAGGCCTCTCCTAAGTCTCCCTTTCACACCTCGGTCAATTTTGGGCCCAAAAGATGCCCGAGCCATTAGCCCACCCCCGGGATCATAGGCGGCGGTACACGAGCCTGGCTCAAAAAGGGCTGATACCATAATGGACCATACTATCCCTTGGGTTGAATGAGGCCCATACACCAAGGCGTGCCATGGATGCTTGGGGTGGATTAGGTAATTTTAGGGTTCAAACGGGCGAAATGGGGCAATATAGCCCTTTTCGGGCTAGGCATGTGTACTTCTGCCTAAGAGCCCCGGGGTGGGCCCGTGGCTCGGGCATCTTTTATTCCCAAAATTGACCGAGGCATTCCAGGGAGGCATCGTAGCAGCCTAGTGTCAGCCGTTCATGTGTATGAGGCCAATTTAGGGTTCAAACGGGAGAAACGGGGTGAATTCACCCTTTTCAGGCTAGGCTAATGTACCGCCACCTATATGTTCAAGGGTGGTCCCATCGCTCGGGCATATTTTGGGCTCAAAATTGATCGAGGCATGTAAGGGAGGCTTGGGAGATGCCTAGTGTGGGATATTTGTATGGATGAGTTCAATTTGGGGTTCAAACGGGAGAAACAGGGTGAACTTTCTCTTTTAGGGCTAGGCTTGTGTTCCATCGCCTATGAGCCTGAGAGTGAGCGCATGGCTCAAGAATCTTTTGGGCCCAAAATTGATCGAGGCATGCTAGGGAGGCTTGTGGGAAGCCTAGTGTAGGCCATTTGGGTGGTTGAGGACAATTTAGGTTTCAAACGCGGGAAACAAGATGAATTGGCCCTTTTCGGGCTAGGCTCGTGTACCGCCTACGAGCCCAGGGGTGGGCCCGTGGTTCTGGTGTCTTTTGGGCCTAAAATCGATCGAACCATGCCAGGGAGGCATAAAAGTTCCCTAGTGTGGGCCGTTTGTCTAGATGAGGCCAATTTGGGGCTCAAATGGGCGGAACAGGGTAAACTAGCCCTTTTCTGACCAAGCTCGTGTACCGCCGCCTACGAGCCCAGTGGTGGCCCTGTGACTTTGGCATTTTTTCGACCCAAAATCGATCGAGGCATACTAGGGAGTCTTAGAATAAGCCTAGTATGGGCCTTCTGTGAGGATGAGGCCAATATGGGATTCAAACGGGGGAAACGGGGCGAACTGGCCCTATTCGAGCCAAACTTGTGTACCGCCAACTATGAGCCTGAGGGTGGGCCCATGGATCGAGCGTCTATTGGGCCTAAAATTAACCGAGGCATGCCATAGAGTCTTGATAGCATCCTAGTATGGGTTTTTTGTGTCGATGAGGCCAATTTGGGGTTCAAACAGGCAAAACGTGGCTAATTGGCCCTCTTTGGGCTAGGCTCGTGTACCGCCGCCTACGAGCCCGGGGGTGGGCCCATGTCTCGAGCGTGTTTTGGGCCTAAAATCATCTGAGGAGTGCCAAGGAGGCTTGGGAGAGAACTAGTGTGGGTCGTTTGTGTAGATGAGGCCAATTTGGTGTCAAAACGAGAGAAACAAGGCAAACTGGCCCTTTTCAGGCAAGGCTCGTGTACAGCCACCTACGAGCCCGTTGGTGGACCCGTGTCTCGGTAATATTTTGGGCATAAAATCAAATGAGGCGTTCCAGGGAGACTTGGGAGCATCCTAGTTTAGGTTGTTTGTGTGGATGAGGCCAATTTGGGGTTCAAACGGGGGAAACGGGGCAAACTGGCCCTTTTCAAACTAGGTTCGTGTACCACCGCCTATGAGCCCAGGGGTTGTCCCATGGTTTAGGAAATTTTTTGGCCTAAAATCGACCGACACGTGCCTGGGAGGCTTGGGAGCGGCCTAGTGTAGCACGTTTGTGTGGATGAGGAAAATTAAGGATTTAAACGGGAAAAATGGGGTGCACTAGCCCTTTTCGAGCCAGGATCATGTACCACCGCCTACGATCCCGGGGTGGGCCCATGTATTGGGCATATTTTGGGACCAAAAACTACTGAGGAATGCCAGGGAGGCTTCGAAGCAACCTAGTAGTGGCACATTGTGTGGATGATGCCAATTTGGGGTTCAAACGGGCTAAACGGGGTGAACTGGCTTCTCTAAAGCCTCCCTGTCACTCCTCGATAAATTTTGGGAACTAAAAATACCCAAGCCATGGGCCCACCCTGGGATCGTAGGCGGCAGTACATGAGCCTGGCTCGAAAAGTGCCAGTTTGCCCCGTTTAGCCCGTTTGAATCCCAAAATGGCCTCATCCATACAAATTGACCATAATACGCCTCTCCCAAGCCTACCTGTCATACCTCGGTTGATTTTGATCACAAAAGAGGCTCAAACCATGGTCCAACTCGTACACGAGCCTGGCCCAAAAAGGGCTAGTTCACCTTGTTTTGCCCCAAATTGGCCTAATGCATAAAAAAGGCCCACAGTAGGCCACTTTCAAGCCTTCCTATAATTCCTCGGTCAATTTTAGGACCAAATGATGCTCGATCCACGAGCACACCCCCGGTCTCGGAGGGGCGGTATACGAGCCTAGCCCAAAAAGGGCCAATTTGCCCTGTTTTGCCCGCCTGAACCCCAATTTGGCATCATCCATACAAACGGCTCACACTAGGACACTCCCAAGCCTCCCTGTCATTCCTAGATCACTTTTAGGACCAAAATATGCCAGATACACGGGCCCACCCCAGGCTTATAGGCGGTGGTACACGATCTTGGCCCGAAAAGGGCTAGTTCTCCCCATTTTGCCCATTTGATCCCTAAATTGGCCTCATCCGCACAAACGGACCACACTAGACCACTCCTAAGCCTCCCTGGTATGCCTTGATCTATTTTGGTCCTAAAATACACCCAAGACATGGGCCTACCCCCGAGCTCATAGGCGGTGGTACTCGAGATTGGCCTAAAAAGGGCCAGTTTGCCTCGTTTGAACCCTAAATTTCCCTCATCCACACAAACAACCTATACTATGCCACTCCTAAGCCTACATGGAAAGTCTCGATCGATTTTTGTCCATAAACAATGCCTGAGCCACGGGCCCCCCGGGATCGTAGGCAGTACACGAGCCTATCCTAAAAAGGGTTAGTTCGCCCCGTTTTGCTTATTTGAAACCCAAATTTGCCTCATCCACACAAATGGCCCATAATAGGCTTCTACCAAGACTCCCTATAATGCCTAAATCAATTTTGGGCCCAAAAATGCCCAATCCACAGGTCCACCCGCGTGCTCATAGGCAGTACACAAGTATGGCCCAAAAAGGGCCAATTCGCCATGTTTTGCCTGTTTGAACCCCAAATTGGCCTCATCCACCTAAACGGCCAAAACAAGGCTTCTCCCAAGACTCCATGGCATTCCTTGGTATATTTTAGGCCTAAGAAATACCCGAGCCATGGGTCCACCGCCGGGATCGTAGGCTGCAGTACACGAGCCTAGGCTAAATAGGGCCAATTCTCCCTATTTCGCCTGTTTGAACCCTAAATTGGCCTCATCCACACAAACGACCCACCCTAGGCCGCTCTAAATCCTCCTTGACATACCTCGGATGATAATGGTCAAAAATAAACCCGCGCTACGGGCCTACCCCCAAGCTTGTAGGCGGTGGTACACAAGCCTGGCCCGAAAAGGTCCAGTTCACCTCGTTTTGCCTGTTTGAACCACAAATTTGCCTCATCCACCTAAATGGACCATACTAGGCTCATTTCAAGCCTTCCTGACTTGCCTCGGTCAATTTTGAGCCCAAAATTCGCCCGAGCCATGGGCGCACCCCCTGGCTCGTAGGCAACAACGGTACATGAGTCTGGCATGTAAAGGGCCAGTTTGCACCGTTTTGCCCATTTGAAACTCAAATCGGCCTCATCCACCTTAATGACCCATACTAGGCGACTCCCAATCTTTTATATCATGACTCGATTGATTTAGGGCCCAAAAGATGCCTGAACCATGGGCCCACCCCTGGGTTCATAGGCAACGGTATACGAGCCTAACTTGAAAAGGGCCAATTCGCCCAGTTTTGCCTGTTTGAACCCCAAATTGTCTTTATACACACAAACGGTTGAATTTATGCCGCTCCCAAGCCTCCCTGGCAAGCCTTGGTATATTTTGGACCCAAAAGACACCCGAGCCACGGGCTCACCCCCGGGCTCGTAGGTCTGAAAGGGGCGAATTTGCCCCGTTTTGCCCGATTGAACCCCAAATTAGCATCATCCATACAAAAGACCCATACTAGGACACTAAAAATCCTCCCTGTCATGCCTCATTTGATAATGGACCCAAAATACACCCGAGCCACGGGACCACCCCTGAGTTCATTGGCAGTGGTACATGAGCCTGGCCCGAAAAGGGCCAGTTCACCTTGTTTTTCCCCAAATTGGCCTCATCCACCTAAATGGACTACACTAAGATGTTCCCAAGCCTTCCTGGAACACCTCTGTCAATTTTGGGACCAAAAATCTCCTGAGCAATGGGCCCATCCCCGGTCTCATAGGCCGTGTACACGATATTTGCCAGTAAAGGAGTAGTTTGGCCCATTTTGCCTGTTCGAAATGCAAAATGGCCTCATCCACCCTAACGGCCTACACTAGGACAATACCAAGACTCTTTGGCACACCTTCATCAATTTTGGCCCAAAAATACGCCCGAGCCATGGTCCCACCACAGGCTCATAGACGACAGTACACGAGATTGGCTCGAAAAGGGCCAGTTTTCCTCGTTTCGCCCGTTTGAACAACAAATATGCCGCATCCAAACAAATGAACCATACTAGGCTACTCAAAATCCTCCCTGACATTCCTCGATTGATTATTAGCCTAAAACACGCCCGATCCATGGGATCACTTTGGGGCTCGCAGGTGGCGGTACACTAGCCTTGCCCGAAAAGGGGACCAGTTTTCCCCTTTTTGCCCGTTTGAACCCCAAATTGGCCTCATCCACACAAACATCTCACACTAGGCCTCTCCAAAGCCTCCATGTCAATCCTCGGTCGATTTTAGGCCCAAACGATGCCCGTCCCCCGGGCCTACCCCTGGGCTCATAGGCAGCGTTACACGAGCATAGCGCGGAAAGGGTTAGTTTGCCCTATTTTGCCCGTTTGAACCCCAAATTGGACTTATTTACACAAATGGACAACACTAGGCCTCTCTCAAGACTCCCTATCACACCTCAGTCTATTTTGGGTCCAAAAAAGCTCGATCCACTTGCCCACCCCCAAGCACGTTGCTAGCGGTACACGAGCCAAGCCTGAAAAAGGCCAGTTCGCCTCATTTCGCCCGTTTGAACCCCAAATTAGCTTCATCCACATAAACGTCCCAAACTAGGCCTGTCTAAATCCTCCCTGGCATGCCTCGATCAATTTTGTCCTAAAAAATGCTCCAGCCATGGGCGCACCCCCGGAGCTCACAGAGGGAAGTTTATGATCCTTGCTCGAAAAGGGAAAGTTCATCCCGTTTCGCCCGTTTGAACCCCAAATTGGCCTCATCCACCCAAATGAACTACACTAGGTCGATCCCAAGACTCCTTGAAATGCCTCAGTCGATTTTAGTCCCAAAATACACCCGAGCCATAGTCCCATCCTGGGCTCGTAGGCAGCGGCACACGAGCCTGGCCTGAATAGGGCTAATTTGCCCCATTTCACCTGTTTGAACCCCAAATTGGCCTCATCCACCATAACATCCCATATTAGGCCACTCCTAAGCCTCTCTGTCATGCCTCAATTGATTTTAGGCCCAAAAAATGCCCGAGCTATGGGCCACGAGCCTGCCCAAAAAGTGCAAGTTTGCCCTGTTTCGCCCGTTTGAACCCCAAATTAGAGTCATCCACCCAAATAGAAAACACTAGGCCGCTCCTAAGCCTCTTTGGCATGCCTCAATCAATTTTGGGCCCAAAAGACTCCCGAGCCACGGGTCTGCCCCCGAGCTAATAGGTAGCGGTACACACCTAGTTTTCCTCGTTTTGCCCGTTTGAACATATTGTCCTCATCCACTTAAATGGTCCACACTGGGCTTCTACAAAGCCTACCTAGCATGCCTCAATCAATTTTGGGCACAAAAAATGCCCGAGCCATGGGCCCACCCCTGGGATCATAGGCAGCGGTACACGAGCCTGGCTCGTAAAGGGCCAGTTCACCTCGTTTTACAAATTTGAACCCCAAATTGGCCTTATCCACCCATACGGCCCATACTAGGCTGCTCCCAAGCTTCCTTGGCACTTCTCAATTAATTTTGGGCCTAAAAGATTTCCGAGCCATGGGCCCACCTCCGGGTTCATAGGCGGTGATATACAAGCCTAGCTCGAAAAGTTCCAGTTCACCCCGTTTCGCCCTTTTGAACACCAAATTGGCCTCAACAACACAAACGACCCATACTAGGCCCCTTCTAAGCCTTCCTGGTATACCTCGGTCGATTTAGGGCCCAAAAAATGCCCGATCCATGGGCCCACCCCCGAGCTCGTAGGCGGAGGTACACGAGCCTCACCCAAAAAGGGCCATTTCGCCCTATCTTGTCCGTTTGAACCCTAAATTGGCCTCATCCACAAAAGAGGTTCACACAAGGCCGCTCCCAAGCCTCCCTGGAATGCCTTGGTTGATTTTTGGCCCAATTGACACCGATCCACTAGCCCACCTCCGAGCTCGTAGGAAAAGGTACATGAGCCTGGCCTTAAACGGGCTAGTTCGCCCTGTTTCGCTCGTTTGAACCCCTAATTTGCCTCATCCACATAAAAGGCCCACACAAGGACTCTCCCAAGACTTCCTGGTATGCCTCAATCAATTTTAGGCCTAAAATAAGCCCGAGCCATGGGTGCAGCCCCAGGTTCATAGGTGGAGGTTCACGATCCTAGCCCAAAAAGGGCTATTTCGCCCCATTTTGCTCATTTGAACCCCAAATTAGCCTCACACATTCAAAGGGCCCATACTAGGCTGCTACCAAGCCTCCCTAGTACGCCTCGGTTAATTTTGGGCCCAAAATATGCTCGAGCCATGTGCCTACCCTAGGCTCGTAGGTGGCGGTACACGAGCCTAGCCTGAAAAGGGCCAGTTCACCCCGTTTAGCCCATTTGAACCCCAAATTGGCCTCATCCACACAACGGCCCATACTAGGCCACTCCAAGCCTTCATGGCATGCCTTAGTCAATTTTTGTCTCAAAAGATATCCAAACCACTGGCCTAACCCCGGGCTCGTCGGTGATGGTACACGAACATTACCCGAAAAGGGACAGTTTGCCCCGTTTCGCCCGTTTGCACTCCAAATTGGCCTCATTCACACAAATGGCCTACATTAGGCTTCTAATAAGCCTCCCTAGCATGCCTCGGTCAATTTTGGGACTAAAAGAAACCCGAGCCATGGGCCTACCCCTGGGCTCATAAGTTGCAGTTCACGAGACTGGCTCAAAAAGGGCCAGTTCGCCTAATTTCACCCGTTTCAACCCTAAATTGGCCTCATACATCAAAAGATGCCCCACACTAGGCCGCTCCCAAGACTTCTTGGCATACTTCGGTCGATTTTGGGCCCAAAAGATGCTTGAGCCATGGGCCCACCCCCGGGATCATAGGCGGCGGTACACGAGCCTATCTTGAAAAGGGCCAGTTCTCCCCGTTTCGCCCATTTGAACCCTAAAATGGCCTCATCCACATAAATTTCCCACTCTAGGATGCTCCCAAGCCTCTCTGGCGTGCCTCAGTCAATTTTGGGCCCAAAAGACACCCGAGCCATAGGCCCACCCCCGGGCTCATAGGCGATGGTACACGAGCCTGGCTCGAAAAGGGCCAGTTTGCCCCATTTTACTTATTTGAACCCTAAATTGGCATCATCCATACAGACATCCAATTTGAGGTTCAAACAGGCAAAATGGGGCAAACTGGCCCTTTTCGGGCTATTTTCATATACGACCGGCTACAAGACCGGGGGTGAGCCTTTGGCTCGGGCGTCTTTTGTGATCAAAATCAACCGAGGCTGGCCAGGTAGAATTGGGAGCATCCTAGTGTGTGACATTTGTGTGTATGAGGCTAATTTAGGGTTCAAACAGGCAAAATGGGCCAAACTGGCCCTTTTCAGGCTAGGCTCGTGTACCGCCGCCTATGAGCTCGGGGGTGGGCCCATCACTCGAGCATCTTTTAGGCCCAAAATATCCCAAGAAGTGCCAGGGAGGCTTGGGATCATCCTAGTATGGGTCGTTTGTGTTGATAAGGCTAATTTCGGGTTCAAACGGGCAAAATAGGGCAAACCGACCCTTTTTAGGGCAAGCTCGTGTATCGTTTCCTACGGGACCAGGGGTGGGCCCATGGCTCGGGTGTTATTTTGGGCCCAAAATCATTTGAGGAATGCCAGCGAGGCTTGGGAGCATACTAGTATGGGATATTTGTGTTGATATAGCCAATTTGGGGTTCAAATAGGCAAAACGGGTAAAATTAGCCCTTTTTGGGCAAGCTCGTGTATTGTCGCCTACAAGCTCGGGGGTGGGCCCATGGATCGAGCATCTTTTGTGCCCAAAATTTACCTAGGTGTGCTAAGGAGGCTTGGAAGTAGCCTAGTATGGTCTGTTTGCGTGGATGAGGTTAATTTGTGGTTCAAACGAGCGAAACGGGGCTAACTGGCCCTTTTCAGGCTAGGCTCATGTATCGCCACCTATGAGCCTGGGGTTGGGCCCATGGATCGGGCATACTTTGTGCCCAAAATTAATTGAGGCGTGCCAGGAAGTCTTAGGAGTAGCCTAGTGTGGGCCGTTTGTGTTGATGAGGCCAATTTGGGTTTCAAACGGGTGAAATGGGGCGAATTGGCCCTATTCGAGCCAGGGTCGTGTACCACTGTCTATGAGCCCGGAGTGGTCCCATGTCTCGGGCGTCCTTTGGGCCCAAAATTGATCGAGGCATGCCAGGAAGGTTTGGGAGAGTCCTAGTATGGGACGTTTGTGTGGATGAAGCCAATTTGGGGTCCAAACAGGCGAAATAAGGTGAACTGGCCCTTTTCGGGCCAGGCTCATGCACCGCCTATGAGCTAGGGGTAGGCCCGTGTCTCGAGCATCTTTTGGGACCAAAATCAATTGAGGTATGCCTGGGAGGTTTGGGAGTGGCCTATTGTGTGGATTAGGCCAATTTGGGGTTTAGACAGGCGAAATGGGGGGACCTAGCCCTTTTCGAGCCAGGCTCGAGTACCGCCTCCTATGAGCCTAGGGTTGGGCTCATGGATCGAGCTTCTTTTAGGCCCAAAACTGATTGAAGTATGACAGGGAGGCTTGTGAGTGGCCTAGAGTGGGCCGTATTTATAGATGATGCCAATTTGGGGTTCAAACGGGCGAAACGAGGCTAATTGGCCCATTTTAGGCTAGGATCATGTACCGCCGCCTACGGTCCTGGGGGCGGTCTAATGGATCGGGTGTATTTTAGGTGCAAAATCAACCGAGGCATGCCAGGTAGGCTTGGGAGCAGCCTAGTGTGGGCTATTTATGTGGATGAGGCAAATATGGGGTTCAAAGGGGTGAAATGAGGAAAACTCACCCTTTTCGTGCTAGGTTCGTGTACCGTCTTAAAGTTTGGGGGTGGGTCCATGGATCAGGCATTGTTGGGCCTCAAAATTGATCGAGGCGGGCCAAAGAGGCTTAGGAGCATACTAGTGTTGGCCGTGTGTGTGGATCAGGCTAATTTGGGGTTCAAAGGAGAGAAACGAGGTGAACTGGCTCTTTTAGGGCGAGGCTCATGTAACACAACCTACAAGCCTGAGGGTGGGTCCGTGGCTCAGGTATATTTTGGGCTAAAAATTGATCGAGGCATTCCAGAGTAGCTTGGGAGTGTCCTAGTTTGGTCCGTTTAGGTGGATAAGGCCAATTTGGGGTTCAAACGAGTGAAATAGGGCGAACTGGCCCTTTTAGGGCCAGCCTCGTGTACTGCCGCCTATGAGCCTGGGGGTGGTCCCATGGCTCGGGAATATTTTGGGCCCAAAATCAATCGAGGCATGTTAGGGAGGCTTTGGAGAAACCTAGTATGGGCTGTTTAGGTAGATGATGCCAATTTGGGGTTCAAACGGGTAAAACAATGCAAATTGGCCCTTTTTGGGTCAGGGGTGGGCCTGTGGCTTGAGTTTCGTTTGGGCCAAAAATTGATCGAGGCGTGCCAGGGAGGTTTGGGAGTGGCCTAGTATGGTCCATTAGTGTGGATGAGGGCAAAACCTACCCTACAACCTCAACTTAAAAGCAAAAATAAACTGCACTACGGGTTAGGGAATACCTGAAGACAATCAAACACGTGGCTGATGGATCCCCGATCCTGCTGCTGCATCATCTTCTATCTTCTCCCTCTCAGGAGCATCTGGCTTTTCAGTGGTTGGAGCCCTGCTAGATGAGGCATCTGCAGCCTTAGCTCGGATGGCTGCCTCCCATTTCTCATTATCAGCTAGGGACTCCATTCTTGATTTCTTGAACTCCTCCTTTTCGGACTTTCTTTTTACCTTTTTTTCACTCTTCTTTCTTCCTCACTATCCATCTCTTCTCTCTTATCTTTTCCTTTATTTTCACTTTTCTTCTTTTTTTTCTTTGGTGAGTCTCCAGTGAGGTCAAGCATTGGAATTTCTTCCTCAGATTTATGCATGGCCGGACCTGTTGGTTTCATAAACTGGTGCTGCTATAATACCCCAACATCTACCTTTACCCTGTCTAATGCTGCTCTGAATTTAGCAAGATCAGCTCTTGGCATTTCTCTTGCCCGTGCATTGAATCGGTTCTTCAAATCTGTAACCCACTCAAGCAATGTCACAAAAGGCTCAAGGGTAGCCTTGATTCTCTTGTCTACTACAACAACAAACTATTTGGCAAAAACATGTAGCTGTTCCTCATACCACTTGCCTTGCTTAGCCACTTTTCTGATATCAATCGGCTGAAATGCAAATCCTGCTGATGCTGTAGGAACTGAAGGTTTTGGCTCCCCGTCTAGCGCAGAACCTGCCTGTGCTAAGGAAGTTGGTTGCACAGTCTCAGATTGTTGCACTTCCGTATGAGGTGCTACTTCTGCATCTGTAACTGAAGGGTCCGCTGCTACCTCTGTACCTCTATCAAGCCTCAATCCTGGATGATTCTCATCAAATCTATGGGGTTGTGAGTCTTTCAGGCAGGAACATTATCATCAACTCCTGCAATCTTTGGCACATTAGCATCTCGACACAACTCTATGATAAGACAAGGAAAAAGATAAGCAGTGTCAGTTCTTGACATCCTAATCTTTGTTTCATCAACAAAGATTTACCCAAAGTTCAAGGGGAGCTACTGTACCACGCTTGCCACTAAAATAGCTCGGTCATCACCCAGAATGTTGTCTCCATTAGTGGGCATCAGCCAAACACGCACTATACCCCACCAGAACTTTGCCTCCTAAGTCAAAGAGGACATACAAATTCTCTCATTTGGGTTTGTCACCCATGCTGGTTCTCCGTCAGCTATGATGTTCTCCAACCACGGATATTGTTTTTCCCAGTTCTTAATCTGAGCATAGACTGATGGTACAATGGCCTGAGGAGTGATGTTGGGGCAATGCAAGAATCTGTTGATGGTTCTGATCGAGACATCAAATCTTACACCCCTCACCTAAACTCTATCCAATAGGGATAGGTCTTCCACTCTTTCACCTGGCCTGCACATATTTTCTAACTGAGCCTGGTAGTTCACGTAGAATTCTCGAACCAGTGTAGGGGAAAATACACCTCCTCCTTCTGTTGTCCATCCCAAGCCATACTCTTTGAACTTCTTTTCCACTTCAGGGTACATGTTCGACCCCTTTGTGATAATCATCTTTTCTTCCTGAAGTGGCCTTTTAGCTCTTCTTCTTCCAGTTCTGCAAAGCCCAGCAGTGTAGATGCTTTCTGCTCTAGGAATCTGCCACCTAGCATTGTCTCAAACTTTGGGGTTCTTATATTTGATAAGTGTTCCCCGAGGTGGAGACTCTTCATCATTTTGTTCAGTGGATGGGGATACCGATGCTGTTTCCTCAGACCCTTCCTATTCTTCTTCTTCTGAGTCAGCATGTTCAGACTCATGTTGTTCTGAACCCTCTTTCTCCGAAGCTGCTGTTGTTTTAGTGTCATCACTATCCTCCAATTCAATGGGTGGAGCTGGTGAAGATTTCTTTGGACTTGGCTTCTTCTTTTGCTTTCTGAGTAAAGGTTCCTCCTCCTCATAATCAGATTCCTCATCGATGAGCTTACGATGTACACTTTCTTTAACTACTTTCTTTGGGGCTGTGGGACTCTTTCTTTTTGGTGTCATTATAAATTTCCTGGAGACAATAGAAGAACATTAGTCAACGCTCAAGAGCACAAACATAAATACATTAATCAATTAAGCTCATTCATACCTCAGGTTCCAGGGGTGAAGACATTTCTTGATAAGCCATCACGACCATGATAGATTATCATGATTGTCGTCAACCTTAGACAAAACCTTCAAACTTTGAACAACCTTTGACGACATTCTTGATAATCAATCATAATTATGATTGCCTATCACGAATGTCATTAACCCTAAACAGAGTCCAATTCCTTTTTAACAGCCGTTGATGACATTCCTGAGAAGCCGTCACAATTGTGATAGCCTATCATGAATGTCGTCAGCTCTTACCAGAGACCTCTTTTGATTTTAACTAAATTTTTTGTCCCCATTATTGCTCACGATTCCCTTGAATTCCAATTTGTGAGCTAACTTTTAAACCTTGGGTCTGCACAGCAAACCCTAGGTGCGATTTTAGCTCCTTTCCAAGTTGAACTTGGTTCAAGAATCTTGGGGACTTAGGTTATCATCTATCCATTACTCACCACAAGAAAAGAATAGCTAAAGTAGAGTATACTTGATGGAGCTCTTAAACTGATATCACGCACAAAAGGTAGTGTGAAATAGGAAGAATTTCTTGATTGTAAAGTGCAAACCCACACACAAGGGAACTTGTTTTTGTTGGAGTGTTTTAAAAAATGTAGGAAATAATCTAACTAAGGAAAGAAATAAACTAATGAAAAAGAATTAAAATTAGCAGAAATTTTAAAAGGTTTGGCTATTGGGCCGGGTCGGATCTGATTTAATTTAGGCCCAGGTTTCAATTTTTAAGGCTGTGGGCTGACGATGATTTGTGATGGATTATCACGAGTGTGATATACTATCACGAACGTCGTCACCCTTACTATGATAATTCCTTAAGCTTGGTCTAATTGACGACAATTGTGATAGCTTATCACAGTCGTAACGGCTTTTCATGAATGTAGTCATGACCTTTCAGCTGACCTCCTCATTTTTCCACCTTCTTTGTATTAAATCTTAGTTAGAAAAATAAAAACACTTGCTTAAACATAAAAACATTGGGTTGCCTCCCAATCGGCATGACTTGGTTATCTTGACTACTCAGACTTCGCCAAGACAACCTGTTGATACCCTTTTACTATCATCATAGAAGATGCCGACAATTGAGAAAACACTCATCTCATGTTGCTGAGGCATGGATGAGTGCATTTTAAAGTGTGCTTCTTTGTCGTTGAACCTAAAATTTAGCTCGTTCAACTCCATGTCTACCGGCACTCTCCCGTTGCAAGCAATGGCCTACCCAAGATGATGGGAACTTTAAAATCCACCTCGCAATCTAAGACCACAAAATTAGTATACAATACAAAATCGGCTACCTTCACTAAAACATCATGAAGTATGCCCACAGGCCACTTCACAAATCTATCTGCCATTACCAACCGTATATTCGGTGGGGTAGGATCGCCCAAACCCAATTTCTTATACACAGCCAATGGCATCAAATTGATACTGGCTCCCAGATCGCATAGTGATTTTGTGAACTTCAAAGGGCCAATAGTACATAGGATGGTGAACGCTTCCGGATCTGCCTTTTTCTGCACTAAATACCTTGTAGAAATAGCGTCATAATGAAGGAGATTTTCCTCTGGCTCATGGATAACCTTCCGCTTCTAGGTTACAAGTTCTTTCATGAACTTTGCATAGCCTGGCATTTTCTCAAGTTCCTCAACCAAAGGAACATTAATTGTTAATTGCTTGAGCATTGCCATGAACTAGATGAATTTTGAATCCTCAACCTTTTTCTTCAATCGTTGAGAAAAGGGATGTGGTGGTCTAGGGATAGTTTTCAACACCACCTTCTCTTCCTTCTTTTTTTATTTCCCCAAAACATCAACAGAATTATCCAGCTTCTCAGACTCCACTGGACTACTTTCTTTGGATCCATCAACAATTACCTCATCATCAACAGATTTTCCCATAGAAGGGACAAGTAATATCTTACCACTTCGAGTGGTAATCACCATACATGATCCATCATTCCGCAGATTCTGAACCATATAACTAGGTAAAGTACCACTTTTTCTCTAGTTCAGTGTAGCAGAAAGTTGGCTCATCTGCTGCTCTAACTGCTTGATTGAAGCGGAGTGTGAACTAACAAACTGACTCAAGGTAGAGAATTCACTCTTCATAGTGGTTACCCCCGAGTTGGTAGCCTCAACTCCCTTCATCAAATTTTCCATCATGTCCTCTACGGACATCTTGCAGAGCTAGTTGTTGCAGCATCCCGACTTCCCGAAGGAACATATAACCCACTCCTATCATTAGTGCTTCTCTAGTTTCCTTGCTCCCTAAATTTATAATCAGGCTTGTCATAAAATTTCTGACCTTGGTTCCCTTGGCTATTACCTCGGAAACCCCCCTAATTACTCACATAGTTTTCCTCATCATCTGCATTATTAGCAACAGTACCCTGAGATTCCACAGCCTTAACCTTTTTGGTATTTTCTGGCAGTAAGTGCTTGGTCAACAAGTCCATCTATGTATTTACATGGGCCATGTCCTGGTCTTTCTCCTCATCCCTTCTGTGCTTCTCCGCAGTCATACCACCTGAAACAGTCAGGCTAGCCACCACAGAATCCCTAGTGTGCCAATCCTGACTCCACTTGGTCATTCTATTCAGCATGTCTGAAGCATCTAGAAAAGAGAGGTCAATGAATGAACCACCCGCATCATTGTCTACAATAGGCTTTGTCACAGAGTTAAAAGCTCTGTACAAAGTCTCCATCAAGTGCAAGTCCATCATATTGTGGTTCTGACATTGTGTCAGCTTTTTCTTAAATCTCTCCTAGGTTTTGTGCAATGCTTCAGTAGGGAGTTGCCTGACATTACTGATTTTGTCCCTCAACTGTACCCTCCTAGAGGGTGGAAAGAACCATTCTAGGAACGCCTCTTTCAACTGTCTCCATTTGGTTGTAGAATCGGGTTCTAGCTCATTTAACCATATTATTGCCTCTCCAGACAGGGACAATGGAAACAATCTCAACCGGATCGCATTTTGTCTCACTCACGGATTGTCAAAATATTTGCAAATGGTGATAAATTTCACTAAATACATGTTCGGATCATCACTAGGAAAGCCTCCAAACAACACCTTCAGATTCAGAAGTTGGATCATGGTACTTGTTATGCTGAATTTTGCACCCAGTGCCAACGGTGGAGGAATTATAGCACCCGTTGCCCCCGATCCATCCATTCCTTCATCATCATCATCAACATCGTATTACACAGGCTATTAACCATACCTTCCTCTGAATGGTCAGTTTTTATTGACATTTCACTGCATTGGTGCAACAATTTGCTCAGCTCGCCTTGGGTTTTGAGGATTCAACAATTCCTTATCACCTAAGTCTTTATCATCAGGGTTCGGATGACGTACTTGTTGACCTAGATTATGTACGTTCACCTGAGCCCTAGATAAAGCGGCTAGTCTTTCCGCCTCTTGTTGTTCAGTAATTTTCCCGATCAGCTGGGGTTTCGGATTAATTGGCAATAACGATTCTCGGGAACTTCTTGTTTTTGGCATAAACAACAAGGGACCGGTAATAAACAAAAACAACAAATAAACGTAAATCTAGGAAACTTAACTAACAACAAATTAGCGCACACAAACTTTCAGTTTACAATCGTATTCCCCGGCAACGGCGCCATTTTTGATAACGCTCAAATTACACTCTTGAATGGGTGTAAGTGATCGTTGTCAATATAAAACCCAACTAGGTTGGGGTCGAATCCCACAGGGAATAAGGTGTGAACTCAAGTCGTTTGTTGTTTAATTCAATGATAGTGTAATGTTTCCTGAAATGAGGGTTTAAGTCTCACTAATAATTGTTTCACTTTGAATTTGATGTTTGTAACCAAGATTTTATGAAATAACAAGAATTATGTTCACTATGGCTTACAGTACATGACAGATTCTAAAGTTAACTCAAGATTCTCACGATGGTTAGGATAACAAGCTATCTTTATCGATGATATGCTCAAATGTCTCTCGACCTATTCAAGCGTCTAATTTCCTAATCCTCTCGGACTTAGGGAATCACTACTTACTGTCCAGATTTTACCGCAGGTTAATCAACCTTGTTACAATGCTGATTATTTAATGAAGTATTTACTAGTCTCTGTTGATAATTCACTTCCCACTGTTTATGATTTCTTTCTCAAGAAAATCAAAATAGGTATGCCTACTGTTTGCAACCAATAGATGGTAATTATAATCTCAGAATAACACCTATTGAATCTTGAGTATTTAAAACCTTATCATGACGTAACACTAAATCCTATAATTCAGGTTAAAGGTGTTTAGCCACTCATGATGAAAGAAACAAGCATACAAATTGATTTTATAATTGCGAGGATTAACTCACAATTATTAAGAAGATCAAAAGTATAACTTGAATTAATTCACTAGACAAAACTCCCAAAATAATGGTCTAGAGAGAGAGAGAAAAGTATCGTATGTTTTTTCTCCAAAATTTCTATGTCAATAATAAGTCAATGAATAATTAGAAAACCCTAAAACAAGGCTTTAAATAGTTAACCCTAAATAAGGAAACACAATAGAAACTTCATCTTTTTCTTGGAATAAATGACGACGTCTGTGTCGGCCTATCAGAATTCTGACGGCTTATCACGGATGTCGTCCGCTCCTCTTCAAGTTTGGATCTTTTTGCCTAAGGTTGACGACGACGGTGACGCCTTATCACCAGCATGACAACATTTTATGGATGTCTTCACAAAACTTTCTTCATTTTTCATCTTCTGTTTAACGCTGACGGTATCCTTGACAGCTTATCACCAGGATGACGACGTGTCATGGATGTCATCAGCCACACTTAGTTCTTTATTTGGTTTTGATTTCAGGCTTTTTGCTTCCTTTATTAGTGGTTCCCCTTCTTCTCTACCTATACGGGAAAAATCAAAGTAAAATAATCAAAAACAACTAAAGTTTCTCAAGACCTTACAATGATTTAGAGTTAAAAGATTCAAATGTGTTAGCATAGTCTCACACATCAAGGCTCATAAGCAGCGGTACACGAGCCTGGCCCGAAAAGGGTTAGTTCATTCCATTTTGCTCGTTTGAACCCCAAATTGGCCTCATCCACACAAACGGCCCTTACTAGGCCATTCCCAACCCTCCCCAACATGCCTCGATCGATTTTGGGCACAAAATATGCCCGAGTCATGGGGCCACCCCCGAGCTCAAAGGAGGCAGTACACGAGCCTAGCCCGAAAAGGGCAATTCCTCCCTGTGTCTCCCGTTTGAATCCCAAAATGGCATTATCCATACAAATGACCCACACTAGGCCATTCCTAATCCTCCTTGGCATGCCTCGGTCAATTTTGGGCCTAAAAAATACGTGATCCAAAGGACCACCCCCGGGCACGCAGGCACTGTACACGAGCCTGGCCCAAAAAGGGATAGTTCGCACCGTTTCTCCAGTTTGAACCCCAAATTAGCCATATCTAAACAAACGTCCCACACTAGGCTATTGCCAGGCCTCCCTGTCACGCCTCGGTCAATTTTGGTCCCAAAAGACACCCGAGCCACAGGCCCACACCCAGGCTTGTAGACGGTGGTACATGAGCCTGGTCCAAAAAAGGCCAGTTCGCCCTGTTTTGCTTGTTTGAACCCCAAATTGCCCTCATCTACTTAAACGACCCCCACTAGCCAAATCTCAAGACTCCCTGGCACGCCTCGGTTGATTTTAGGCTAAAAAGACAACAGAGCCACGGGCTCACCCCCGAGCTCCTTGGTGGCGATACACGAACCTGTCCCAAAAAGGGACAGTTCGCCCGGTTTCAACACCAAATTGGCCTCATCCATACAAACATACTATACTAGGCCACTCCCAAGACTCCCTAGCATGCCTCGATCAATTTTGGGCCTAAAATACATCCAATCCACGGGCCCACCCTCGGGCTCATAGGCGATGGTACACGAGCCTGGCCCGAAAAGGGACAGTGTACCCCATTTCAACCGTTTGAACCCCAAATTGGCATAATACATATAAAGGACCCACAATAGGCCTCACCCAAGCATCCCTAGCATGCCTCGTTCGATTTTGGGCCCAAAATATACTCGATCCATAGGCCCACCCCCGGGCTCATAGGCGACGGTGCACGAGCCTGCCCCAAAAAGGGCCTATTCGCCCTGTTTCACCGTTTAAACCCTAAATTGTCCTCATCCACATAAACGTCCCATACTAGTCCTCTCCCAATACTTCTTGGCACGCCTATGTCAATTTTTGGCCCAAAATATGCTTGGGCCACGGGCCCAACCCCGGGCTCGTAGGTAGCGTGGTACATGAGCCTGGATTGAAAAGGGCCAGTTTTCCCTATTTTGCCCATTTGAACCCCTAATTAGCCTCGTCCACACAAACGACCCATACTATGATACTCCCAAGCCTCCCTAGCATGTCTCGGTCAATTTTGGGCCCAAAAGATGCCCAAGTCATGGGCCCTTCCCTGGGCTCCTAGGTGGTGGTTTATGAGCCTGGTTCGAAAAGGGCCAATTCACCCCATTTTGCCCGTTTGAACCCTAAATTGGCCTCATCCATATAAACAGACCAGACTAGGCCACTGCCAAACCTCTTTGGCATGCCTTGGTTGATTTTGGGACTAAATGACGCTCGAGGCACGGGCCCACCCTCGGGCTCATAGGCGGAGGTACACGAGCCTGCCCGAAAAGAGCCAGTTCACCCTATTTCACCCATTTGAACCCTAAATTGGCCTCATCCAAAAAAATGGCCCATACTAGGCAGCTCCCAAGCCTCCCTGGCATTCCTCGGTTGATTTTTGGCTAAAAAGATGCTCGAGCCATGGTCCCACCCTCGAGCTCATACACGGCGGTATATGATCTTGGACCGAAAAGGGCTAGTTCTCCCCATTTTACCTGTTTGAATCTGAAATTGTCCTCATCCACACAAACGGCCCACACTAGGCCGCTCCTAATCCTCCCTGGCATGCCTCGATTGATTTTGGGCATAAAATACACCCGAGCCATGGGTCCACCCCCGAGATTGTAAGCGGCGGTACACGAGCCTGGCCTGATAAGGTCCAGTTCACCTTGTTTCCCCCATTTGAATACTAATTGGTCCTCATCCACACAAACAGCAACACTAGGCCGCTCCCAAGCCTCCCTGACATGCCTCAGTCTATTCTAGGCCCAAAAAATGCCCGAGCCATAGGCCCAACCCCGGGCTCGTAGGCGGCGATACACCAGCCTGGCCTGAAAAGGACCAGTTCTCCTTGTTTTGCCTGTTTGAACCCCATATTGGCCTCATCCACATAAACGGCCTATTCTAGGCCTCTGCCAAGTCTACCTATCATTCCTCAGTCGATTTTGGGCCCAAAATACGCCCGAACCATAGGCCCACCCATGGGCTCATAGGCGGGGGTACACGAGCCTTGCCTAAAAAGGGCCAATTTTCCCCGTTTCGCCTGTTTGAACCCCAAATTGGCCTCATCCATATAAGTGGCCTACACTAGGCAGGTGACAAGCCTCCCTATCATGACTTGGTCAATTTTAGGCCCAAAATACACTCGATCCATGGGCCGACCCCCAGTCTCCTAGGCAGTGGTACATGAGCCTAGCCCAAAAAGGGCCATTTCGCCCAATTTTCGCCCGTTTGAACCCCAAATTGGCCTTATCCACACAAACGGCACACACTGGGATACTCCCAAGACTCCTTAGAATACCTTGGTCAATTTTTGGACAAAACGACGCCCGAGACATGGGCCCACCCACGAGCTCGTAGGTGACGGTATATGAGCCTGGCCAAAAAAGTGCTAGTTTGCCCTTTTTTGCCCGTTTAAACCCCAAATTGGCCCCATCCACACAAACGACCCATAATAGGCTGCTCCCAAACCTCCCTGGCATGCCTTGGTTGATTTTGGGCCCTAAAGTTGTCCGAGCCATGGGCCCACCCACGGGCTCATAGGCGGCGGTATACGAGCCTGGCCCAAAAAGGGCTAGTTTTTCCTGTTTCACCCGTTTGAACCCCAAATTGGCCTCATCCACAAAAATGGCCCACACTAGGCTACTCCCAAGCCTCCCTAACATTCCTCGGTAGATTTTCTTCCAAAAAAATGCTCGAGCTGCGGGATCACCCTCAAGCTCATAGGCGGCGGTATGCGAGCCTGACCCGAAAAGGGCTAGTTCTCCCCATTTTGCCCGTTTGAATCCCAAATTGGCATCATCCACATAAACGGCCCACACTAGGCCTCTCCTAATCCTCCTTGGCACACCTCAATTGATTTTGGGCAATAAATATGCCCGATCCATGGGGCCACCCCTGAGCTCGTAAGCGGCGGTACACGAGCCTAGCCCGATAAGGTCCAGTTCATCCTGTTTCCCCCGTTTGAACCCTAATTGGTCCCCATCCATACAAAAATCCACACTAGGCTACTCCCAAGCCTCCCTAGAATGCCTCGTTCTATTCTAGGCTCAAAAGATGCCCAATCCATAGGTCCACCCCGGGCTCATAGGCGGCGATACACGACCTTGGCCTGAAAAGGATCAGTTCTCCCCGTTTTGCCCGTTTGAACCCCATATCGACCTCATCCATACAAATGGACCATACTAGGAATATCCCAAGCCTCCCTGACATGCCTCGGTCTATTTTGGGCCCAAAAGACGCCTGATCCATAAGCCCACCCGCGGGCTCGTAGGTGGTGGTACATGAGCCTGCCCAAAAAGGGCCAGTTTTCCCCGTTTCGCCTGTTTGAACCCCAAATTGGACTCATCCATACAAGCGGCCCATACTAGGCCAGTGCCAAGCCTCCCTATCAAGCCTCAGTCAATTTTGGGCCTAAAATACACTCGATCAATGGGCCAACCCCCGATCTCGTAGGCGGTGGTACATGATCCTTGCCCAAAAAGGGCCATTTCACACTATTTCGCCCGTTTGAACCCCAAATTGGCCTTATCCACACAAACGGCATACACTAGGTCACTCCCAAGCTTCCCTATCATGCCTTGGTTGATTTTTGGATAAAAAGACACCCAAGCCACGAGCCCACCCACGAGCTCGTAGGTGGCAGTATATGAGCCTGGCCGAAAAAAGGCTGGTTTGCTTTATTTTGCTCGTTTAAACCCCAAGTTGGCCTCATCCAAACAAACAAACCACAATAGGATACTTCCAACCCTCCCTGGCATGCCTCAGTTGATTTTGTGCCCTAAAGATGCCCAATCCACGGGCCCACCCACGGGCTCGTAGGTGGCGTACACAAGCCTGGCCCGAAAAGGGCTAGTTTGCCTCGTTTCACCCGTTTAAACCCCAAATTGGTTTCATACACACAAACGACCCACACTAGGCCACTCCTAAGCCTCCATGACACTCCTCAGTCTACTTAGTGCCAAAAAACGCTCGAGCTATGGTCCCACCCCCAGGCTCATACACGACGGTACATGAGCCTGGCCCAAAAAGGGCCAATTCGCCCTGTTTAGCCAGTTTGAACCCTACTTTGGCCTAATCCACACAAATGTCCCACACTAGGCCTATACCCAAGGCACCTTGGCATGCCTCGGTTAATTTTGGGCCCAAAAAATGCTCGATCCATGGGCCCACACCTGGGATCGTAGGCTGCGGTACACGAGCCTGTCCTAAAAATGGCTAGTTCTCCCCGTTTTTCCTGTTTTAACCCGAAATTGGCCTCATCCACACAAACGGCCCATACTACACCACTTCTAAGACTCCCTATCACGCCTCGGTTGATTTTTTGCCCAAAATACGCCCGAGCCATGGCGGACACCCGGACTCATAGGCGGGGGTACATGAGCCTGGCTTGAAAAGGGATGGTTCACCCCGTTTTGCCCATTTGAACCCCAAATCGGCCTCATCAAAACAAACGGCCTACACTAGGACACTCCCAAGCCTCCTTGTCATGCCTCAGTCGATTTTGGGCCCAATAAACACCCAAACCACGGGCCCACCCCTGGTCTCATAGGCGATAGTACACGAGCTTGGCTCGAAAAAGGCCTGTTCACCCTGTTTTGCCTGTTTGAATCTCAAATTGGCGTCATACATACAAACGGCCAACACTAGGCTACTCCTAAGCCTCCCAGGCATGCCTCATTTGATTTTTTCCCAAAAAGATACCAGAGCCACGAGCCCCCCAGCTCGTAAGTGGCGGTCTATGATCCTGACCTAAAAAGGGCCAGTTTGCCCAGTTTCTCTAGTTTGAACCCCAAATTGGACTCATAAACACAAAAGGCCCATACTAGGCCGCCCTAAATCCACCCTGTCATTCCTCGATTTATTTTATGATAAAAAAAAACTTGAGCCATAGGCCTACCCCCGGGCTCATAGGCGGCGGTACACGAGCCTGGCCCAAAAAGGGCTAGTTTGCCCTGTTTCACCCGTTTGAACCCTAAATTTGCCTCATCCATATAAACGACCCATACTAAGCCACTTCCAAGCCTTTTTAGCACACCTCAGTCGATTTTGGGCCTAAAAAAGGTCGAGCCATGGGCCCACCCCCGGGCTCATAGGCGCAGTACACGAGCCTGGCCCGATGAGGATAGTTTACCCCATTTCGCCCTTTTGAACCCTAAATTGGCTTCATCTACACAAACGACCCATACTAGGCCTCTCCCAAGACTCACTAGCATGACTCGATCAATTTTAGGCCCAAAATACACCCGAGCCATGGTCCCACCCCTAGGCTCATAGGCAGCAGTACACGAGCCTGGCTTAAAAAGGGCCAGTTCTCCCTATTTCTCCCGTTTGAACCCCAAATTGTCCTCATCCACACAAACGGCCCACACAAGGCCACTCTCAAGCCTCCCTGACATACCTCAGTCGATTTTTGGCCAAAAAAATACCCGATCCATGGGCCCACCCCTGAGCTTGTAGGCGACGGTATACGAGCTTGGCCAGAAAAGGGCCAGTTTGCCCCGTTTCGCCTATTTGAACCCAAATTTGCCTCATACACTCAAATGGATCCCAATAGGCTTCTCCCAAACCTCCCTGGCAAGCAACGGTTGATTTTAGGCCCAAAAGACACTCGGGCCATGGGCCCACCCCTGGGCTCATAGGTGGCGGTACACGACCTTGGCCCAAAAAGGGACAGTTTGCTCTATTTCGCCCGTTTGAACCTCAAATTTTCCTCATACATACAAACGGCCCATACTAGGCCTCTTCTAAGCCTCCCAGGCACGCCTAGGTCGATTTTTGTTCAAAAAAATTCCCGAGCCACGAGCCCACCACTGAGTTCGTAGGCCGCCGTATATGAGCCTGGACCAAAAAGGGATAGTTCGCCTCATTTTTCCTATTTGAACCCAAAATTGGCCTCATCAACACAAACAACCCACACTAGGCCACTCCCAAGCCTCCCTGGCACGCCTCAGTCGATTTTAGGCCCAAAAAAGGCCCGAGCCCCAGGCCCATGATCTTGGGTGTATTTATATGCCTAAGGACTATAAATTATCCCTATTGTAGCTAAGTTTAGAGAACAAAGTGCCTAGTTTCTTATGTTTTTACTCTACTTCTATGTAATTGAACTAAGCGATGTGATTAGCATGATTTTAGGTATTAATGAAATAAATGAATACATAATAGGACTATGGAATGTAGATTGAATATGACACAAGAGAGAGTAGCAGTCTGGACCAAACGTGGCGCCTAGAAACTATGTCCAAGACTAGTTTGTCATTTACAATTTGTTCAGGGACTTAGAAGGCAATTATGAGAGTAAAGATTATTAAAAGGCTTAATGCTAAATTTTTAGTCATTATTCATTATTCTATATTATTTGGAGAGAGGAGAGTGGCGTCTTAGCCCGGGGAGAGATAAAAACATTTTCTCTATTGTTTTCACTATTCGTACACCAAAATCGTCTTTTAGTTTTTGGTATGATGAATATATTTATGATGTTTTTCATTTTACTCATGAGTAGCTAAGTTTATTAGTTAGGGTTATGGAAGCCTTGTAGCATACAATCTATCACTTTGGGTTTTGAATTCATTATGCGTTGATTTATTTACATCATACTCTCTTCGCTTATCGTGAATTCTCGTGGTTGCAAACATAGATGATATGCCTTAAAACAAAACTTGTTCGAAAGAATGGTTGAGGTTCGGAAAAGAGAGTAGTGACAAGAAAATAGGATTACCAACCCCTATTTCATAAGTTAATGCCTTAGCAGGATTAACTACTTGGACATTTCGTATTGTTTTTGGTAAATGCTTTTGATTCTTGAGAACTAAAGTGAATTAGCCCTTGATGGTTGATAAACACTAGGATTAGTTTATTAAATACAATATGTTTCTCTGTAAGCACGATGCATGTATGAATTCATAAAGCCCATAGTTAGAAAGTATTGAAAACTACAAGGTGGACATAACCCTAGCTTGCTATTTCTCTGAATTTGAATACTACTACACATATCTCATCTTGTTAAACTGAAACCTTTAGTTTGTGAACTAAATCAAATTCCCTCTACTTATTATACGAAAACGAATGATTAAAAGTCAACTAATCTGCATACAACTTAATTAACACCATATTCCCTGTGGGATTCGACCCCAACCTAGTTGTGTTATATATTTGAAAACGACCACTTACTCTCTCGTAAGAGATGTGTAATTTGAGTGTTATCAAATTTTGGCGCCTTTGCCGGGGAATACGGTTGGCGATTGAGTTTATGTGTGTTAATTGACTATTAGTCAAGTTTCTTGATTTTATGTTTATTTGTTATTTTTGTTCATTATAGGCTTATTGTTATTTATTCCATGAACCAGAAGTTCAGGAGAACCATTATTACCCTTCAATCTTGAACCTCATCTTATTGAAAGAATGGCTAACCAACAGGAAGCTGAAAGATTAGCCGCTTTGGCTAATGCTTAATTAAATCTACAGAATATAGAGAACCCATGTTGGGTACCTAATCTAGATGAGAGGACCTAGGAGATGATGATTTAATTGACCCATCTAATAGGAGGCGTACGGCAGGGGTAGTTGCACCTGTAAATTGAAATCGTCCATTTAGAGGAAGACCAAACCACCAAGATACACAGTTTGATGTTGACAATGATGAGGATGATTTAGATGGAACTAGATCTACAGGGGAAATCATTCTACCACCACTAGCTCCAGGGGTGAAATTCAACATCACCAATACTATGATCCAGCTACTAAATCTAAAAAAAGTCTTTGGTGGATTACTTGGTGATGATCCAAATCTACATTTGGTGAATTTCATCAGTATTTGTAAGTTATTTGATAATCCTGGAGTGGGACAAAATACTATTCATTTAATATTGTTCCCACTGTCTCTATCTGGAGAAACAACTACTTGGTTGAATGAGCTGACTCCTGATTCTATAACAAACTAGAGGCAATTGAAAGGAACTTTACTAGAAAGGTTCTTTCCACCCTCCAGAATGTTACAGTTGAGGGATGAGATCAGAAACTTTAGGTAATTGGCTAATGAAGCTTTGCATGAGACTTGGGAGAGATTTAAAAAAAATTGACTCAATGTCCAAACCATAAGATAACTGATGAACACTTGATGGAAATATTCTACAGAGATTTAAAGTCACTTACAAAGCCAATAGTGGATAATGCTGCAGGAGGAGCTTTTATGAAACTCACCTTTACTGAGGCTGCCGACATGTTAGAAAGGATGACTAAGACAAGTAGAGCTTCGCACACCAGAGATTCTTTGGTATCAAGCAATACTGGGTCTAGTGTAATATCAGTAGAGCAACGTAGGAGAAAAATGGAGCGTGATCAGGATATGTCTCACATGAAAATACAGATGGATCTTCTCATGAAATATTTATTGTCAGGGAATGTAGAAAAGGTAAAAGTTGTGGGGTCCCATGGTAAGGGAACTGAATTAAACACCGAGGAAGAGGCTAACTATTTGCATAACCAGGGGGGTTTTCGGACCGGTGGTCAAGGAAACCAAGGTTGGAACCATCAAGAAGATTGGAAGAATAAAAGTGACAGGAGTGGACTGTATGTACCTCCTGGAAGCCGTGATAATGCTGCCACCAGTTCCAGAAAAATATCTATGGAGGACATGATGGAGAAACTATTAAAGGGAGTTGAGGCAACAAATTCTAGGGTGACTACTATGAAGAGTGACATATCTTCCATTAGTCAACTAGTAAATTCACACTCAATCGCTATTAGACAACTGGAGTAGCAGATGAGCCAATTATCCAAAACATTCAACTAAAGACAGAATGGGACTCTACCGAGTGATACAATTCAGAATCTGAGGACTGATGGATCATGTATGGACATTACCTCTAGGAGTGGTAAGATGTTGTCTAGTCCAAGATTGGGAGATCCTCTCATACTGATGCGGTCAAAATGAAGGAGATGGTTGATGAATATTTAGTGGTGCATGTGAAGTTGAGAAGATAAAAAAAGGAGTGCGGAAGTGGAACAACCACCTAAGCTGAAGCATGTTAGTGATGTGGAGCAACACATGAAAAAGGAGGTAAAAGTTTCTCCAACTTAAATCCCAAGGACACCACCCCCATTTCCACAATGATTAAATAAGAAAGAAAATTATGGCAATTTTAGCAAATTCATGGCTATGTCAAAGCAGTTGATAGTGAATATGCCCTTAGTTGAAGAACTAGAACAGATGCCCGAATATGCAAAGTTTATGAAAGAACTTTTGACGAATCAAAGGACTGTGAGCTATGAAATAGTAGACAATCTTCATCATTGTAGTGCTATTGCTATAAGATCTATTGTCCAGAAGAAAGATGATCTGGGAGCATTTATTGTTCCATGTACGATTGGATTGCTAAAGTTTGAAAAGGCCTTTTGCGATCTTGGGGAAAGTATAAATCTTATGACATTGACAGTTTTCAAGAAACTAGGTTTGGGAGAGCCTACGCCCACTAATATATGGCTTTTAATGGTGGATAGATCGGTAAAAAAGCCGATTGGGATTCTACATGATGTACTTGTAAAAGTTACAAATTTATATTTCCTGCCGACTTTGTAATTCTTGATTTCAAAGTGGACTTTGAAGTACCCATAATTTTAGGTAGGCCATTCTTAGCATCTGGGGGAGTGTTAGTTGACATGGAGCTGAATGAGCTAAAATTTAGTCTCAATAAGAAAGAAGTTAGTTTTGAAGTATGTCGGTCTATGAAACAACAAACAAAGATGAGTGTCTTCTCGATAGTTGATGTATTCTACGAAGATGAGCGAGATGTACCATTTAAGGATAGGTACGTTGTGAAGACCATAGCTGGTTTGGTTGAACTTGCAAGCAAGGATGTGAGTGACTTCAAAGTAGTTGGACTAGGAATGAAGCATTTTCTTGATCCAAAAAATAAGGTACAAATGGTATCATCGATATATCTTGACGAACTCTGAGTAGTCAAGATAATCAAGTCGTGCCACATTGTTAAATCAAGTACTGCATGGGAGGAAACCCATGATTTTATTTTCATTTTATCATGTTAAACAAAAATACAAAAACAAGAGTCGAGCCACGACCAAAACTATGACGCTTGGGGGGAGGCAACCCATGCTTCTAATCATTTTTGTTGTTTTTGATTAAGTGTAGATGCATGAAGTACTAAGGAGTACATTAGTACCAATTTTGGTTTGGAATTGAGCCATGTCAACGGTGGTAAGTTTAGGAGTGATGGGAACATTGCAGGTAAGTTTGAGTGGTCAAATGTGTAAGTCTTAAGTATGATTCATGTTAGAGTCGTGCCCCAATTTATGCGAATCAGACCTAAAAAGTTTTGCAGTGCGACTTTATTTTATGACTTTCAAGGAGGTCTGTGGTGGTAGTGTAGGGATCAGGCTGATAGGACCGATCCTGAAACCCACCACTGACCTTGATGGGGGTGCGGGGGCAAAGTCCCCGTAGTATGGACCTTTCTCAATGCTTTTATATAAAGAATGAGGTACATGGCATCCAAGTTTAAGTGTACTACAGGGTGTGTGGTGCCCAAGATTACATAGGCCATGGAAAAAGAGTCGCTTAAGACATAGCCTAAGATCATCCTCACATATGCTATAGCTTATGCGTCGCACACCTTAACTTTGGCGATGGCTTTTGCGTCGCACATCCAACCGTACACCCTCACTATTTCACTTGTGTGATAACCAATTCGGCATACAACCTAATCTGTGCGATACCTTATGCGACGCACACTTACCCTTGTGTGATCACCTGTGCGGTGCACATATATCTTTACGTGATTAGGTGTGCGGCGCCTACCCTATATCCAATACCTACTGCCTCACTTATGCGATAACAAGTATGGCACCTAACTCACCTTGTGCAGCAGCTTATGCGATGCACACTTGAGTTTGTGCGATTACTTATGCGCCGCCTAGACCAACACACATGCTCACTATTTTGGTTGAGTGATGGCATGTGCATCGCATACTTAATGATCTGCGATAACATATGTGTCGCATACCCTTCCAATTTCAACATGAATCCAACTTTAACTTGGGTCAACCCAACCCATATTTTCATTCCTTAAATAGACTTCACACCATAAATTTCCAAATTCATCCGTATTTCACCCTTAAGCCGTACAATATTGAGCTCTCACCATTCTCTTTGTCCTTCACTAATCTTCCATATTCAAGGTAAGTTTTACTTTCTTAATCCTTAGTTATTTTGACTCTATGTTATAGTTAATTGATTTCTTAAGGATTACCAAATTAAATTCTTGCCATGGCGATGTTGTGAAAGTGATGGTGTTTTGTATATTTTGATATGGTTGAAAGTGTAGAGCATGATTCTGTTAAAAAAGTTCTTCATTGAAATAGAATTGAAGTGAGTGAATTGTATTGTGACTAGTGTTAATACACCATGTCAAAGTGTAGTCGGCGAAGTCTGAGTACCCGACAACAACACTTAATTGGTTTATACTAACAAATTAAGTGTGGGGTGGTGACTTCACCACACTCATCTTAATTATAGTTAGTTTCATTATGTGTGGCTAACGTGGATGATATGATAAATATAGGAAAAATGGCTCTGATGATGATCTCAACGCATATGGCATGACTCCTAATGAGGATGAGGAGTACTACTAGCCAGGTTCTTTATCTTGTTTTTTGCACTGGGGATAATGCTTAGCCTGAGTGTGGGGTGGCTGGTTACTTAGCTACTTGTTTTGTAGGAAAATAGTACCTTCTCCTTGTACCTTCTCCTTAGCATTCTTCTGTGATAGGATTAGTTATTTTGTTTATTTTGTTTCTTGTTAGATGTTTATTCTATTTAGTCATAATTACGTGCTTTTCTCGATGATGGATGGATGACGACCGTCTTAAGAGAAAATTAGTCATTTAATTGCATGTAACTATTCTTGTGGATCACATGACATTATAACATAAGTAAGTGATGGATCATTACATTTGAAACACCTAGGCTCTAGTTGTGACTCTTTTTGTGATTGTTGATTTTATTTGAATTCATGTAATTGTTGGGTCGAGAATCTATAATGCTCTTAATTAAGTTGACCATATGCCATGAGTGTGCAAGACTGTTGTATATTCCTTATTCCAACTGATGCTAGAACTTGCCTGGTGTGTGTACAAAGCAAAATAAAGATTGTGAGTTTGGGAGATGATTTAGGCATTTCTTTGATAGCCATTGTTCATACCTTTTTTTGACCTACCTTTGTACATTATCTTAGCTAGACCCGTTGAACCTTTATCTTGTTCTTTTGTTAGCCTTATATGTAGCCTATTACATTCTTTAATAGACCGTAATTTGATCCAAAAGCTTCTAAGCGCTTTAATGTAAAATGAATTTGAGTTAGGAGTTTGACAATAAGAGAAAAAAGGTGAAATTGATGCCCCAAAGTCTAGTTATTGGCGTGTGAAATTGATGTGGTTGGGAGTAGCGAAAATTTCTAAAAAAAGTTCTAAATTTTATCTCGGACATGTTACAATGAACCTGTTTTGGCCCTGGTCCTTCTTGTACATTGTGCACCTTAACTAAGGCAAATCGCTTAAGTTAAGGGTGGCTATTATAGGGGTGCATAACGTGAAAAGGGTGTAAACAAAACATATTTGAAAGGGTTGCATACTCCCACAATAGTGTTATTAATTGAGCTTAACGAGTTGGGGTGAAAAACAAATCTGTGAAGATAGCAGAAGTGGAAATTGGTTGTTAGAGATTGGTCTTAATTGCATAATGTAGTGTATTAGATCTTTTAGGGAAGATAGTCACTATTTCTGGCCAAAATAGTTCCTACCTCTCCTTTAGCCGGCATTACAACCCATAAAAGACCTATTTGATCCTAATCTTAGCATTCTGATATTAGTGGAGTATTACACTAAGGGAAAGCATATGGTCATAAGTTGTAATTTGAGAATTATTTTTGAGAGTGAGCGCAACTTGATTCTTGTTCCCATTTTGTTAGAAATTGAATGATTATGAGTGATTATGGGTAACTTACTTGTTGTGAGGGAACAAGGTTGATGAAGGTTGGGTAATTTATATGATTTCTTTACTTAAACGGTATGCATGAAATTTCCAACTTAATGAGTCTATTCTTGAGGGTAGGTTGTCTCTAATAATAATTCCTGAATCTACTTCTTGTTCATAATTGTTGTGTGAGCCTATTTGAGAATCTTGTCTTCCTTTGTGGGTGCTAAGACTTGTGTTGTATGCATAAATGGATATATTGTTTGAGGAAGAACAAATATTTAAGTGTGGGGTGGTGATCTTGGGTGTATTTATATGCCTAAGGACCATAACTTATCCATATTTTAGCTAAGTTTAGAGAACAAAGTGCCTAGTTTCTTGTGTTTTTTACTCTACTTCTATGTAATTGAACTAATTGATGTGATTATCATGATTTCAGGTATTAATGAAGTAAATAAAGACATAATGGGACTATGGAATGCAGATGGCATATGACACAAGAGAGAGTAGCAGTCTGGACCAAATGTGGTGCCTAGAAACTATGTCCAAGACTAGTTTGTCATTTACAATTAGTTCAGGGACTAAGAAGGAAATTATGAGAGAAAAGATTATTAAAAGGCTTAATGCTAATTTTTTAGTCATTATTCATTATTCTGTATTATTTGGAGAGAGAAGAGTGGTGGCTTAGCCTGGGGAGAGAGAAAAATGTTTTCTCTATTGTTTTCACTATTCGCACACAAAAATCATCTTCTAGTTTTTGGTATGATGAATATATTTCTGATGCTTTTGATTTTATTCATGAGTAGCTAAGTTTATTAGTTAGGGTTATGGAATCCTTGTAGCATACAATCTATCACTTTGGGTTTTGAATTCATTATGCGTTGATTTGTTTACATCATACTCTCTTCGCTTATCTTGAATTCTTGTGGTTGCAAACATAGAGGATATGCCTTAAAACACAACTTGTTCGAAAGAATGGTTGAGGTTCGTAAAAGAGAGTAGTGACAAGAAAATAGGATTACTAACCCCTATTTCATAAGTTAATGCCTTAGCAGGATTAACTACTTGGAGATTTCGTATTGTTTTTGGTGAATGCTTTTTATTCGTGAGAACTAAACTGAATTAGTCCTTGCTAGTTGACAAACACTAGGATTATCATATTAAATACAATATGTTTCTCTGTAAGCATGATGCATGTATGAATTCGTAAAGCCCATAGTAAGAAAGTATTGAAAACTACAAGGTGGACATAACCCTAGCTTGCTATTTCTCTGAATTTGAATACTACTACACATATCTCATCTTTTTAAACTGAAACCTTTAATTTGTGAACAAAATCAAATTCCCCCTACTTATTTTACGGAAACGAACGATTAAAAGTCAACTAATCTGCATACAACTTAATTAACACCATATTCCCTGTGGGATTGGACCCCAACCTAGTTGGGTTATATATTTGACAACAACTACTTACTCTCTCATAAGAGAGGTTTAATTTGGGCATTATCAGTGATGTTGGGCGTATTTACATGCTTAAGAACCATAATTTAACCATATTTTAGCTAAATTTTGAGGACAAAATGTATAATTCCTGCACTTTTAGTCTATTTTCCTTTAAATGAGCTGACCTACGTGATTAGCATGTTTTTCAGGTATTAATGATGAAGATTTCAGCACTTTATGGACTTATGAGCAGCAAAGGAAAACTTCACATTAGAGGGAAGGCAGCTTTTGGACTGAAAGTGATGCATGGGAACTTTTTCCCGGGCAAACCCAGTATTTTTAAAGACTTAAGGATGCAGTAGCAACTTAGTTAGAGAAGGATACTATAAAAACCTTATTGCTGAATTTTTCAGCAGCATTATCATTCACTCATTATTCAATTTCGTTTTTTGTAAGAGGTTTTAGAACAGAAAACACGGCTCTTGTGAGCAACGGATAGGAAGAGAACGACATTCTCTTATTGACGCCAATCCATCCCCATCGCCAAGTTTATTCTAGGTTGTGGTATGATGATTATGTCTATTGTGATTTCCGCTGTAATCATGAGTAGCTAAACTTCTCTGTTAGGGTTATGAAAACCTTGTGAGATACTATCTATTACTATGAGTTTGTGAATTCTTGATGTGTATGCTACTTATATCATTACTTTCTTCATTTTAATTTAATTCTTATGGTTGCAAACATAGAGAACATGCCATTATAGCATTAACTTGTTCGAGAGAAAAGTTACATGTTTGGAAAAGAGAGTGTGACAAAGAAATAGGGCTACCAACCCCTATTTACACGTTAATGCCTTAACCGGATTAATTTCTTGGAGAGTTCGTACCATTATTTATACTCTTTAGGCTCGAGAGAGTTAAAGTGAAATAATCCTTGATGGTTGAGAAACACTAGGATTTACCATTAGAATACGAATCTCTATAAGTGCATGCATGTCTAAATTCCGCATTACTCATAGTTAATAGATACGTAGAACTCATAAGGTGGACATAACCCTAACTTATAAATCTCTGTGATTAACCTTTACTAAACAAATCATTCATTTGTTACTTTGATATTATTAATTCACGCCTAAAGAAAAACACCCCTTTTCCATGGAATTTTCGACCAACAGTCTACAAACAATTGCAACACTTAGTGACCAAGTATTCCCTGTGGGATTCGACACCCAACCCAGTTGGGTTCTATATTTGACAGCGACCGCTTACAATTTCTAATGAGAGCTGTAGTTTGGGCATTATCAAATTTTGGCGCCGTTGCCGGGGAATACAGTTGTCAACTAAGTTTGTGATAGTTACTAGACCCTTTGGTCCAAAATTCTTGAATTTTACTTTTTGTTTGTTGTTTTTGTTTTGTTCAGGTTTGGTAGAGTGCATGCCAAATACACGAAGATCTGGTCAGCCATTATTACCCATAAATCCTGAACCACAACTTATTGGCAGAATGGATGCACAACGTGACATTGAAAGAAGGGCTGCTCAACAGGAGCAGGCTAGATTAGCTGCGTTGGCAGCTGCTCAAGTGCATTAACAGAATATTGATAACCCAGGTCGGGAAACAAATCCTGATGATGAGGACCTGGGTGATGATGAGTTACTTAATCCACGGCGTGCAGATGAGGTGGCAGCGCCTGTGAACAGGAGAGATCATCAAGATAGAATGAGACCTAAATGCCGAGCTGTGCAGGCTCCTTTTGATGATGATGATGACGATCATGATGGGGTTGGTGCCACAGGGGCTATTATTCCTCCGCCCTTGGCTCCCGGAGCCAAGTTCAATATCACTAGCACCATGATTCAGCTATTGCAGCTCAAGGGATTATTTGGTGGACTTGCAGGCGATGATCCGAATATGCATCTGATTAATTTTATCTCAACATGCAAGGAGTTTGACAATCCAGGAGTTGGACAGAATGCAATTCGACTGCGCTTATTTCCATTGTCTCTATCTGGAGAGGCAACTCTATGGTTGAACGGGCTAACTCCTGACTCTATTACTAATTGGAGGCAACTGAAAGATGCTTTCCTAGAAAGATTCTTTCCGCCATCCAAGAGGGAACAATTAAGAGATGAGATCAGCAATTTTCGACAGCTTCCAACTGAAGCTCTCCACAAAACATGGGAGAGGTTCAAGAATAAGATCATGCGGTGCCCAAACCATCAGATGACCAATATCCACTTGATGGAAATATTATACAGGTCTTTGAACTCGGTGACAAAGCCAGTGGTTGATAATGTTGCAGGTGGGTCATTCATGGACCTTACTTTTATTGAGGCAAGTGATATGCTAGATCGTATGACAAAGCAGAGTAGAGCTTGGCATACCAGGGATTCTGAGGTAGCAATCTCTACTATATCTATTGGCATAACTGCAGAACAGAGACGAAGACAAGAGGAACATGACCATGATATGACTCACATGAAAATGCATATGGATCTTCTTACCAAGTACTTATTATCAGGGAAGACCGAAAAGGTTAAGGCCGTTGTATCACAGGGAAGAGATGAATCCTACTCTGAGGAAGAAGCGAACTACTTGAATAATTAGGGGGGTTTCCGAGGCAATGCCTAAGGAAACCAAGGTCGGAACTATTATGATAAATCTGGATACAAGGACCACGATCAAGGTAGTTAGAAGAACAAGACTGACAGGAGTGGTTTGTATGTTCCTCTTGGAAATCGTGAGGCTGTGGCGTCTGGATCTGGGAAGATGTCCATGGAAGATATGATGGCTAAGATGTTGAAAGGAGTGGAGGCAACCAACACGGGAGTAACTGAGGTGAAGAATGATTTTTCATCAATAAATCAATTGGTTGACTCGCATTCTACTGTAATAAAATAGCTGGAGCAACAATTGAGTCAACTCTCAGCGGCAATCAATCAAAGAAAGGCTGGCACTTTACCTAGCGACACTGTGCAAAACCCAAGGAACGATGGATCATGTATGGCTATTACTACCAGGAGTGGTAAAGTGTTAGAAAATCCATCCAAAGGCAAGCAGGTGGTTGATGATATAGAGGAGAATGTTATTGATGCAGATTGTGATGATTCTGTAGAAGCTAAAAATCAAAATGAGAGCGTTCATGAGAAAACTATTCCCCTTCCACCACTACCTTTTCCTCAGAGACTGAAGAAGAAGGCTGATGACACTCCTGAAAAGGTTGATAATCGGAAGCAAGATAAAAAGGAAGTGGTGGAGAAAACTATTCCTCTTCCACCACCACCTTTTCCTCAGAGAATGAAGAAGAAAGTTGATGACACCAGGTTCAGTAAATTTATGACCATGTTGAAGCAACTGACTATTAATGTTCCTTTGGTGGAGGCGCTGTAATAGATGCCTGGGTATGCTAAATTCATGAAGGACCTGTTGATAAAGAAGAGGGCAGTAAGCTATGAGTTGGCAGAGGATGTTCATCATTGCAGTGCAATTACCACGAGGTCTTTAGTACATAAGAAGGCAGATCCTGGTGCTTTCACTATTCCTTGCACGGTTGGATCTATGAATTTTGCTAAGGCATTATGTGATCTGGGGGCTAGCATCAATTTGATGCCGTTATCCATTTACAGAAAGTTGGGGTTGGGAGATCCTACACCAACCAATATGCGATTTGTGATGGCAGATAGGTCGGTAAAACGACCTGTTGGTATCTTATATGATGTATTGGTGAAGGTTTCTACATTTATTTTTCCTGCAGACTTTGTTATTTTGGATTGCGAGGTGGATTCTGAAGCTCCCATAATCTTGGGATGCCCTTTCCTCGCAACTGGAAGTGTGCTTATTGATTTAAGAGCTAATGAGCTTTTATTTCGGCTGAATGACGAAGTGGTCCATTTTGATGTATGCAAATCAATGAAGCAGCCTAGAGATATGGATGTGTTCTCTGTAGCTGATGTTTATTATGAGGATGAGAAAGAATTATTTGTAGAGAAGCATCTTACTGCTGAGCCATTGTCTGCTGTGCTGTTGAATTTTGAGCGTGAGGAGGTTGAAGAATATGAAGAAACCGTTTGTGCTCTAACAGGAATAAGGTCCTATTCTCATGCTCCTAAGAAGCTGGACCTTGATCTTAAGAATCGACCGTCACCAACAGCGAAGACTTCCATTGCAGAGCCACCAGTGCTAGAATTGAAAGAGCTCCCCAGTCATCTAAAGTATGCATTCTTGGGAAGTGGAACTACACTTTCGGTGATTGTTACGGCTGATTTAGGTGAACATCAAGTAGAGGCTCTCATCTCTGTTCTGAAGAGGTACAAGAGAGCCATTGGTTGGACTATTGATGATATAATTAGTATCCCTCCTGGGATATGTATGCACAAGATTCATCTCGAAGAAGATTGTGTACCTACAATTAAGCATCAGCGTCGTCTGAATCCATTCAGAAAAAGAGCCACCATCTATCTCGATGAAGTCTGAGTAATCGAGGTAACTATGTCGTGCCGCGACAATAAATCAAGCGCTACATGGGAGGCAACCCATCGTTTTTAATCATTTTGTTTTACTAGGAGTTTGTTTTTGTTAAATAAAAATCCAAAAAAAGAAGAGTCGAGCCACGACCAAAACTAAGGCGCTTGATGGGAGGCAACCCATCCTTCTAATCATTTTTGTTGTTTTTGATTAAGTGTAGGTGCAAGATGTACAAAGGAGAGGATTAATCCCAAAATTTTGATTTGAAAGTGAGCCATGTTAAAGGTGGTAAGTTAGGAATGAAGGAGCAAAGGCTATCGGTTAGGCATTGCCTATGCGAATCTAGGCAACGAACAAGGCAAGGCCTATGTCATTGCCTTGCTCACTGCCTCAACTAGGAAATGGACAAGGCAAGGCCTATACCAATCTAGGAAATGGACAAGGCAAGGCCTATACAAATCTAGGCAATGGACAAGGCAAGGCCTATACAAATCTAGGCAATGGACAAGGCAAGGCCTATGTCATTGCCTATGTTCACTGCCTCAACTAGGCAATGGACAAGGCAAGGCCTATATAAATCTAGGCAATGGACAAGGCAAGGCCTATATAAATCTAGGCAATGGACAAGGCAAGGCCTATGCAATTCTAGGAAATACCATAGGCTCCGCCTATGCCATTGCCTATGCTCACTGTTTCAACTAGGCCATAGCATAGGTGCCGCCTATGCCCAACTAGGCAATACCATAGGCGCCGCCTATTCTAAGCATAGGCAAAGCATTAGGCGCCGCCTACTTATTATTTTTGACTCCTAACCCGATTTTTCATGGATCAAACCCGACCCTAGCCTAGGTCTATAAATAGACCCTCAATCTTAGAACAAAATCTCATTGTTTGCTCAAGATAGGTGCCGCCCAAGCTTCCAAATCCTCTCAAAAATTTTTCTTTTTGCTCATCTAGTCTTGTGAGTTCATCTTCCGGATCCATCACCTAGTAAGTCATTCTTTTATATTCCGTAGTTGTTGAAATGCTACGTTTATAATGATTTGTTAGATCTTGAAGTGGTATTGGTGATTTGAATGTGGTTGGTTTGTTATGATACATCTAGTTGAGTGAAAGAATACGTGTGGGTGTTCTTGACTTTGTTTCGACTTGTATTTGATTGTTATACACTGTAATGTTTTTGCGGAATCGAAATGGTAAAGTTAATGCATAATATTGAAAGTTGAAAGCTTGAATGTTTGAATGACTCGTTCATCGATATACCGATCATGATTGACCACAAGCGTAAAATGGTGTGATTATTCCTATGCAATAACATGATACGATCTCTATGTGGTAGTCTTGTTCAAAAAGTGCATTAATCCAAACATGAAAGTATACGCCCAATGGAATAACGTTGGAAAGGATAGTAAAGATTACATGAGAATATGACTGTGCTAAACATGTTGTTGGAACATATCGCCTAAATGTATGTCGATGAAGTCTGAGTAATCGACATCACTCACTTAATTAGTCTGTGCCAACAAATTAAGTGTGGGGTAGCGCCACTACTGTTTGTTTTTCGATTGAATCTTCTGAGATGAAGCTAACATGACTCTATTTTAATCTCAGGTAGAATGGCCCCAAAAGGACGACAAGGAAAAGAAAAAGCGTCCACCTCACAGAAAGGACAGAAAAGGTCAAGAAAGGAGCAAGCTGAGTCCTCCTCTCTACAAATACCTCGACGCACTTTTGGGATCAAGTGGGGTACATTTTGAGAAAACTCTGAGGATGATGACTCTGATGATGATTCTGACGCAGGGGGTATGACCCCAGACATAGAAGAGGAGTCCGACTAATCAGGTTTTCCTTATTTATTTTCCACTGAGGGCAGTGTGTCCCGTCTAAGTGTAGGGTGCTGGTATTTGTATGATTCTTGTACTTCTTTGCCTACATTTATTCTAGTTCTTGTTTGTTTTAAATAGTCGTAATTAGTTAGTTTAATTTTAGATTTTTTAGATTTTGCATGAAATTGTTCTGATAGGTGGCATGGTATTATGACAAGAGTTTGTGCCAAAATCATTACTATTGAGACGTTTAGGCTCTAAGTGTGACTCACTGTGTGATAAGTGTGTGGTTTAATTCATTCATCTGTTGGGTCAAGAGTCTATACTGCTCCCAATAAAGTTGACCATGTGCCTTGTGTGTGTGAGGTTATAGTATATTCTGTGTTGCGACTGATGCTAGAACTTTCCTGGTGTGTGTGTAAAGCGAAATAAAGAGTGTGAGTTTAGGAGATGATTTAGGCATTTCTTTGGCATCCTGTGATTGTTTACCTTCTTTTTACCTACCCGTGGATATTATCCTAGTTAACCCCCTTTGAGCCTTTAGCTATTTTCTTTGATAGCCTCATATGTAGCCTAATCCATTTTTTTTCAAGACCATAATTTGATCCAAATTCCTAAGCGCATTAAATTGTAGAGTCATATGAAAAAATAAGAGGAAAGTGGGTGAGAGTGATGCCTCAAAGTGTATTGGTACTTGAAATTGTTGTGAATAAGAGTGGCTATCATAGAGGTGTTTTATATAAAAAAAACAGAAATAGAAAAATAAAAAATAAGTTGTATATTCTCATCTTTGTGTTTATAATTGAATAACAAAATAGGTGAAAAGGGGTGTTAGAAGAAAAGAAAGGTAGAAGGGTTGTTTAAAAGAGAGTGTTAATGGCATAATGTGATGTATTAAAGCGCTTAGGGAAAATAGTCACTATTTCTGGCCAAAATAGTCCTACCTATCCCTTAGCCTACATTACAACCTGTAAAGACCTATTTGATCCTAAGCTTAGAATTCTGATATTAGTAGAGCATTACACTAAGGGCAAGCCTATGGTCATCAGTTGCAACATAAGAATTCTTTATGAGAGTGAGAGCAAGGAGAATCTTGTACCCATGTTTCGAAAAATGCAAAACTTGTGAGTTATTATGGGTGATATCTTGTGTGAGACACATATGGTTGATGATTGTTGGCTAGTGTTATATGATTCTTTGTGACTTAACTTGTGGATACGAATTAACCATCCTCACGAGTCTAGGTTGGAGGTTGAATTGTTTCTAGTAGTGATCAAGAAACCTACTCTTTGTGAATAAATGTCGTGCATGTCTTGAGGATAAATTTTGTGTTGTTATTGTGAAATTCTAGTTAGGTGTTGCTATTGTGAAATTTTAGTTAAGTGTTTTCATGGATGCTATATTTTGTTTGAGGACGAACAAAGCTTTAAGTGTGGGGTGGTGATGTTGGGCGTATTTACACGCTTAAGAACCATAATTTAACCATATTTTAGCTAAGTTTTGAGGACAAAATATATAATTCCTGCACTTTTAGTCTATTTTTCTTTAAATGAGCTGACCTACATGATTAGCATGTTTTTCAGGTATTAATGATGAAGATTTCAGCACTTTATGGACTTATGAGCAGCAAAGGAAAGGAAGGCAACTTTTGGACTGAAAGTGATGCATGGGAACTTTTTCCCGGGCAAACCCAGTATTTTTAAAGACTTAAGGATGCAGTAGCAACTTAGTTAGAGAAGGATACTATAAAAACCTTATTGCTGAATTTTTCAGCAGCATTATCATTCACTCATTATTCAATTTCGTTTTTTGTAAGAGGTTTTAGAACAGAAAACACGACTCTTGTGATCAACGGATAGGAAGAGAACGACATTCTCTTATTGACGCCAATCCATCCCCATCGCCAAGTTTATTCTAGGTTGTGGTATGATGATTATGTCTATTGTGATTTCCGTTGTAATCATGAGTAGCTAAACTTCTGTGTTAGGGTTATGAAAACCTTGTGAGATACTATCTATTACTATGAGTTTGTGAATTCTTGATGTGTATGCTACTTATATCATTACTCTCTTCATTTTAATTTAATTCTCATGGTTGCAAACATAGAGAACATGCCATTATAGCATTAACTTGTTCGAGAGAAAAGTTACATGTTTGGAAAAGAGAGTGTGACAAAGAAATAGGGCTACCAACCCCTATTTACACGTTAATGCCTTAACCGGATTAATTTCTTGGAGAGTTCGTACCATTAGGTATACACTTTAGGCTCGAGAGAGTTAAAGTGAAATAATCCTTGATGGTTGAGAAACACTAGGATTTACCATTAGAATACGAATCTCTATAAGTGCATGCATGTCTAAATTCCGCATTACTCATAGTTAATAGATACGTAGAACTCATAAGGTGGACATAACCCTAACTTATAAATCTCTGTGATTAACCTTTACTAAAAAAATCATTCATTCGTTACTTTGATATTATTAATTCACGCCTAAAGAAAACCCCCTCTTTTCCGTGGAATTTTCGACCAACAGTCTACAAACAATTGCAACACTTAGTGACCAAGTATTCCCTATGGGATTCGACACCCAACCCAGTTGGGTTCTATATTTGACAGTGACCGCTTACACTTTCTAACGAGAGCTGTAGTTTGGACGTTATCAATCAGCCCACCCTCGGGCTCATAAGCGGCAGTACATGAGCCTGGCCCGAAAATGGCCAGTTTGCCCCGTTTTAACCATTTGAACCCCAAATTGACCTCATCCACACAAATGACCCACACTAGGCCACTTCCAAGCCTACATGGCATGCCTCGGTCAATTTTAGGCCCAAAAAATGCCCGAGCCATGGGCCTACCCCTGGGCTCATAGGCCGCGGTACACGAGCTTGGCTCAATGAGGGCTAGTTCGCCCCGTTTTGCCCGTTTGAACCCCAAATTGGCCTCATCTACACAAACGACACATACTAGGCTTCTCTCTATCATCCTTAGAACGACTAGGTCAATTTTACACCTAAAAGACACCCGAGCCACGGTCTCACCTCCAGTCTCGTAGGTGATAGTACACGAGCTTGGCCCGAAAAGGGCCAGTTCTCCCCGTTTCTCCCGTTTGAAACCTAAATTGGCCTGATCCACATAAACGACCCACACTAGGATGCTTTTAGGCCTCCCTGGAACGCCTCGATTGATTTTTGTCCCAAAAAATGCTCGAACCATGGTCCCACCCTAGGCTCGCAGGCAGTACACGAGCCTGGCCCAAAAAGGGACAATTTGCCCCGTTTCGCCTATTTGAACCCCAAATTGGCCTTATCCACACAAACTACCTACACTAGGACACTTCCAAGACTCACTGGCATTCCTCAGTTGATTTTGGACCCAAAAGACACCCGAGCCATCGGACCACCCCTAGGCTCATAGGCGGCGGTACACGAACCTGGCCCGAAAAGGTCCAGTTTGCCCTGTTTCGCCTGTTTGAACCCCAAATTGGCCTCATCCACACAAATGGACCATAATATCCCACTCCCAAGACTCCCTGGAACACATCGGTCAATTTTTGGCCAAAACGATGCCTGAGCGACAGGCCCAACCCCGAGCTCGTAGGTGGTGGTATACAAGCCTGGCCCGAATAGGGCCAGTTTGCCCTATTTCGCCCGTTTAAACCCTAAATTGGACTCATCCATAGAAATAGCCTGCACTAGGCCACTCCCAAGTATCCCTGGCATGCCTCAATCGATTTTAGGCCCAAAAGACACCCGAGCCACGGGCCTACCCCTGGGCTCATAGGTGATGGTATACGAGCCTAGCCTGAAAAGGGATAGCTCACCCTGTTTTGCCCGTTTGAACCTTAAATTGGCTTCATACACATAAACGGCCCATACTAGGACACTCCCAAGCCACCCAGGCACTCCTCGATCAATTTTTGGCCAAAACAACTTTGGAGCCACGATACCAGCCTGGCTCGAAAAGGCTAGTTTGCCCCGCTTCGCCTGTTTAAACCCCAAATTAGCCTCATCAACAAAAACGTCCCACACTAGGATTCTCCCAATCCTCCCTCGCATGCCTCTATCAATTTTGGGCCTAAAATATACCCGACCCATGGGCCTACCTCTAGGCTCGTAGGCGACGGTACACGAGCCTAGACCAAAAAGGACCAGTTTTCCCCATTTTACCCGTTTGAACCCCAAATCGGCCTCATCCATACAAATGACCCATACTAGGCCGTTCCCAAGCCTCCTTGGCATGCCTTGGTCTATTTTAGACCTAAAAGATGCCCGAGACAAGGGCCCACCCCCGAGCTCATAGGTCGAAGTACACCATCCTGGCCCGATGAGGGCTAGTTTTCCCCGTTTCACCTACTTAAACACCAAATTGGCCTCATCTATACAAACGACCCATACTAGGCCTCTCCCAAGCCTTCCTGGCATGCTTCGGTTGATTTTGGGCCCAAAAGACACCCAAGCCACAGGTCCACCCCTAGGCTCATAGGCGGTAGTACATGAGCCTGGCCCAAAATAGTCCAGTTCTCCCCGTTTCTCCCATTTGAACCCTAAATTGGCCTTATTCACATAGACGTCCCACACTAGACTGCTTTTAAGCCTCCCTGACACTCTTCAATTGATTTTGGTCCCAAAAAATACCCGAGCCATGGGCCCACCCCCGAGCTAAAGGAGGTACACAAGCCTGGCGTAAAAAGGGACAGTTCGCCCCGTTTTGCCCGTTTGAACCCCAAATTGGCCTCATCCATACAAATGGCCCATATTTGGTCGCTTCCAAGTCACACTAGCATGCCTCAGTCGATTTTGGGCCCAAAATACACCCAAGCCATAGGACCACCCCTGGGCTTGTAGGTGGAGGTACACGAGCCTGGCGTAAAAAGGGCTAGTTCGCCCTGTTTCGCCCGTTTGAACCCCAAATTGGCCTCATACATACAAACGGACCACAATAGGCCACTCCCAATACTCTATGGCACACTTCTGTTAATTTTAATCCAAAAAGATGACCGAGCCACGGGCCCACCCCGAGATCATAGGCGGCGTTATACGAGCCTGGCCCGAAAATGGGTAGTTCACCCCATTTTGCCCGTTTAAACCCAAAATTGTCCTCATCCATAGAAACATCCCACACTAGGCCACTCTCAAGACTCCCTATCATGCCTCAGTCAATTTTAGGTACAAAATACGCCCGAGCCACTAGCCCACCCCGGGGATCGTAGGCGACGGTACACGTGCCTGGCCCAAAAAGGGCTAGTTCGCCCCGTTTCCTCATTTGTACCCCAAATTGGCCGTATCCACACAAATATCCCACACTAGGCTTCTCCCACGCCTCCCTGTCATGCCTCGGTCAATTTTTGTCCCAAAATATTCCCTAGCCACTGGCCAACCTCCAGGCTCATCGGCGACGGTACGCGAACCTGGCCTGAAAAGGGAATGTTCACCTTGTTTCATCCGTTTGAACCCCAAATTAGCCTAATCCATACAAACATCCCATACTAGGCCACTTCCACGATTCCCTAGCACACCTCGGTCGATTTTTGGCCCAAATTACGCCCGACCCATGGGCCCACCCTTAGGCTCGTAGGAGGCGGTACATGAGCCTGGCTCGAAAAGGGCCAGTTTTCCCCATTTTACCCGTTTGAACCCCAAATTGGCCTCATCCACACAAACAACCCACACTAGGCCACTCCTTAGCCTCTCTATCATGCCTCGATTGATTTTGGGCCGAAAAGACGCTCGACCCATGGGCCTACTCTCAGGCTCATAGGCGGCGGTACACTAGCCTGGCCCTAAAAGGGAAAGTTTGCCACATTTTTCTCGTTTGAACCCCAAATTAGCCTCATCCACACAAACGGCCCACACTAGGCCGCTCCCAATCCTCCCTGGTATGTCTCGGTTGATTCTTGGCCCAAATGATGCCCGAGCCACGAGCTTAGCCCCGGTCTCATAGGCGACGGTTTACGAACCTGGTTTGAAAAGGGACAGTTCTCCTAGTTTCACCCGTTTGAACCCTAAATTGGTATCATCCATACAAATAGACCACAGTAGCCCGCTCCCAAGGATTCTTGGCATGCCTCGGTCGATTTTGGGCCCATAATATGTCGGACCCATGGGCCCACCCCCGGGATCATAGGTGGTGGTACACGAGCCTAGCTCAAAAAGGGCCAGTTCTCCCCGTTTATCTCATTTAAACCCCAAAATGGCCTCATCCACAAAAATGGCCCACACTAGGCCTCTCCTAAGCTTCCCTAGCATGCCTTGGTCGATTTTGGGCCCAAAAGATGCCCGATCCACGGGCCCTCCTGGTCGTAGGCAATAGTACACGAGCCTGGACCAAAAAGGGCCAGTTTGCCCTTTTTCACTCGTTTAAACTATAAATTGGCATCATCCATACAGACTACCAATTTGGGGTTCAAATAGTCAAAACGGAGCAAACTGGCCCTTTTGGGGCCATTTTTGTGTACGATCGGTTATGAGCCCTGGGGTGGGCCGATGTCTCGAGAGTCTTTTGGGACCAAAATCAATCGAGGCTTTCCATGGAGGCTTGGGAGAGGTCTACTGTGGGTGTTTTGTATGTATGAGGCCAATTTGGTGTTCAAACATGCAAAATGGGGTGAACTGTCCCTTTTTAGGCCAAGCTTATGTACCGTCGCCTACGAGCCCAGGAGTGGGCCTGTGGCTCGGGCGTCTTTAGGACTCAGAATTGATCAAGGCATTCCAAAGAGGATTGGGAGTGTCCTAGTGTGGGACGTTTGTGTGTATGAGGACAATTTGAGGTTCAAACGGACGAAACGGGGCAAACTAACCCTTTTCGGGCAAGCTCGTGTACTGCCGCCTACGAGCCCGAGGGTGGGCCCATGGATCGGGATATTTTGTGCCCAAAATTAAAAAAGGTGTGAAAGGGAGTCTTGGGAGCAGCCTCTTGTGGTCTGTTTGTGTGGATAAGGCCAATTTAGGGTTCAAATGGGCGAAATGGGGTGAACTAGCCATTTTTGAGCTAGGCTCGTGTACCGCCACCTATGAGCCCGGGGGTGGGCCCAAGGCTTGGGAATATTTTGGGCTCAAAATCGACCGAGGCATGCCAGGGAGGCTTAGGAAATGACTAGTGTGTCCATTTGTGTGGATGAGTCCAATTTGGGTTTCAAATAGGCGAAATAGGGCGAACTGGCCCCTTTCTAGCCAGGCTCGTGCACCGCTGCCTTCGAGCCTGGGATGGGCCCGTGGCTCTGGCATCCTTTGGGCCTAAAATCGACCTAGTCATGCCAGGAAGGTTTGGGAGCTTCCTAGTGTAGTCTGTTTATGTGGATGAGGCTAATTTGGGTTCCAAACGGGGTGAACTGGCACTTTTCAGGCCAGGCTCATGTACCACCCCCTATGAGACGGGGGTAGGCCCATGGATTGGGCGTATTTTAGGACCAAAATTGACCAAGGTATGCCTGGGAGATTTTTGGAGTGGCCTATTGTGGACCGTTTATGTGGATTAGGTCAAATTGGGGTTCAAACGGGCGAAATAGGGCAAACTAGCCCTTTCCAGGCCAGGCTCGAGTACCGCAACCTACTAGACTGGGGTTGGGCCCATTTCTTGAGGTTTTTTTTGGCCTAAAATTGATCGAGGCATGATAAGGAGGCTTGGGAGAGGCCTAGGGTGGGCCATTTTTGTTGATGTGGCCAATTTGGGGTTCAAACAGGGAAAACGGGGTGAACTTGCCCTTTTCAGGCAAGGATCGTGTACCGCCATGTACGAGCCTGGGTCGAGCCCATGGCTCGATGTATTTTAAGCCCAAAATCAACCGAGGTGTTCCAGGGAGGCTTGGGAGCTGCCTAGTGTGGTCCATTTATGTAGATGATGTCAATATGGGGTTCAAAGGGGCAAAATTGGGAAAACTGGACCTTTTTAGGCTAGGTTCGTGTACCATATTCTAGTTTGGGGGTGCGCCCAAGGATCAGGAGTCTTTTGAGCCCAAAATCGATTGAGGCGTGCCAGGGAGTCTTAGGAGAAACCTAGTGTGGGACGTTTGTGTGGATGAGGCTAATTTACTGTTCAAACTAGAGAAACAAGTAGAATTGGCCCTTTTCGGGCCAGGCTCGTGTACCACCATCTACGAGCCTGAGGATGGGCCCATGGTTCAGATATATTTTGGGCTAAAAATTGGTCAAGGTGTGCCAGAGAGGATTGGGAGTGGCCTAGTGTGGTCCGTTTAGGTGGATTAAGACCAATTTGGGTTTCAAACGAGTGAAACGGGGTGAACTGGCCCTTTTAAGGGTGGGCCCATGGTTCGGGCGTATTTTTGGCCCAAAATTAACCGAGGCATGATAGGGAGTCTTGGGAGCAGCCTAGTATGGGCCGTTTAGGTGGATTAGGCTAATTTGGGGTTCAAACGGGCGAAACGAGGCGAATTGGACCTTTTTGGGCTACGCTCATGTACCACCGCCTAAGAGCTTGGGGTTTGGGATGTTTGTGTGGATTAGGCCAATTTGGGGTTCAAACAGGTGAATTAGGGAAAACTAGCCCTTTTCAGGCCAGGCTCGTGTACTGTTGGCCCGTGGCTCAGGTATCTTTTAGGCCTAAAATTGACCGATGCATGCCACGGAGGCTTGGTAATGGCCTAGTGTGGGCCGTTTGGGTGGATGCAGCCAATTTAGGGTTCAAATAGGTGAAACGGGACAAACTGGCCCTTTTCAGGCCAGGCTTGTATACTGCCTACGATCCCCGGGGTGGCCCCGTGGATGGGGTGCTTTTTGGGCACAAAATCGACCGAGGCATGCTTGAGAGGCTTGGTAGTGGCCTAGTGTCGGTCGTTTATGTGGATGAGGCCAATTTTGGGTTCAAATGGGCGAAACAGGGAGAATTCACCCTTTCTGGGCTAGGCTCATGTACTGCCGCCTAAATGTTCGAGGGTGGGCCCTTTTCTCGGGCGTCTTTTGGGCCCAAAATTGATCGAGGCATATCAGGGAGGCTTGGGTGTTTCCTAGTGTGTGATATTTGTGTGGATGAGGCTAATTTGGGGTTCAAATGGGAGAAACGGAGTGAACTGGCCCTTTTTGAGCTAGGCTCGTGTACCATCGCTTACGAGCCTGAGGGTGAGCCCATGAATTGGGAATCTTTTGGGCTCAAAATTGATTGAGGCATGCCAGGGAGGCTTGGGGGTAGCCTAGTGTGGTCCATTTGGATGGTTGATGCCAATTTGGGGTTCAAACGGGGGAAACGGGGTGAATTGACCTTTTTTGGGATAGGCTCGTGTACCGTCACCTATGAGTCCAGGGGTGGGCCCATGGATCGGGTGTTTTATGGCCCAAAATTGATTGATCCATGACAGGGAGGCTTGGGAGTGTCCTAGTGTGGGCCATTTGTGTTGATGAGGTGAATTTGGGGTTCAAATGGGCTAAACGAGGTGAACTGACCCTTTTTTGACCAATCTCGTATACCGCCGCCTACGATCTCGGTGGTGGGCCTATGACTTAGGCATCTTTTTGACCAAAAATTGATCGAGGCATGCTAGGGAAGCTTAGGAGAAGCCTAGTGTGGGATGTTATTGAGGATGAGTCCAATATGGGGTTCAAACGGGGTAAACGGGGTGAACTGGCCCTTTTCGGGCCAGGCCCGTGTACCGCCACCTACCAGCACAGGGCTGGGCCCTTGTCTCGAGTGTTTGTTGGGCCCAAAATCGACCGAGGCATGCCAGTAAGGCTTGGGAGTAGACTAGTGTGGGCCGTTTGTGTGGATGAGGCCAGTTTGGGGTTCAAACAGGCAAAACGAGGCCAACTGGCCCTTTTTAGGCTAGGCTCGTGTACCACCACCTATGATCCTGGGGTGGTCCTATGGCTTGAGCATGTTTTTCGCCTAAAATCATCTGAGGCATGCTAGGGAGGCTTGGGAACGACCTAGTATGGGTCATTTGTGTAGATGAGGCTAATTTAGTGTTCAAACGGGAGATATGAGGCGAACTGAACCTTCTCAGGCCTGGCTCTGTACCACCGCCTATGAGCCTAGGGGTGGGCCCATGTAACGGGAATATTTTCAGTCCAATACTGAGAAAAAAGTTCTAGGGAGGCTTGGGAGTGGCCTAGTGTGTGCCGTTTGTGTGGATAAGGCCAATTTGGGGTTCAAACGGGGGAAACAGGGCGAACTAGCCCTTTTTTAACTAGGCTCGTGTTCTTCCTCCTACGAGCGTAGGGGTGGGCCCATGGCTTAGGCATCTTTTTGGTCTAAAATCAACCGATGCATGCCAGGGAGGCTTGGGAATGTCCTAGTGTGGGCCGTTTGTGTGGATTAGGCAAATTCGGGGTTCAAACGGGAAAACCGGGCGCACTGGCTCTTTTTAAGCTAAGCTCAAATACCGTCGCCTACGACCGCGAGGGTGGTTCCGTGTCTCGAGGATATTTTGGGCCAAAAATCTACCGAGGTATGCCAGGAGTCTTTGGAGAAGCCTAGTGTTGGTCATTTGTGTGGATGACACCAATTTGGGGTTCAAACGGGCGAAACGGGGTGAACTGGCCCTTTTTGGGCCAGGCTCGTATACCGTCTCCTACGATCCCGGGGTTGGGCTTGTGGATCGGGTGCCTTTTGGGCCTAAAATCAACACAGGTATGCCAAGGAGGCTTGGGAGCGGCCTAGTATGGGTCGTTTGTGTAGATGAAGCCAATTTGGGGTTCAAATGGGACAAATGGGGTGAAGTGTCCCTCTTCGAGCTAGGCTCATGTACTGCCACCTACAATCCTAGGGGTGGGCTCGTTGGTCAAGCATATTTTAGGCCCAAAATTGAACAAAGTGTGCCAGGAGTCTTGGGAGCCTCCTAGTGTCGGCCGTTTGTGTGGACGAGGAAAAATTAGGGTTCAAATGGGTCAAACGGGGAAAACTGGCCATTTTTGGGATAGGCTCGTGTACCGTCGCTTATGAACTTGGGGGTATGCCCGTGTCTTAGGCTTATTTTGGGCCTAAAATTGATCGAGGTGTGTCAGCGAGTCCTGTGAATGGCCTAGTGTGGGCCCGTGTCTTAGGCTTCTTTTTTAGGTCAGGCTCGTGTTCCACTGCCTACGAGCCTGAGGGTGGGCCCATGGCTCGAGCGTCTTTTGGCCCTAAAATCGACCGAGGCGTGCCAGGGAGGCTTCGGAGCGGCCTAGTTTGGGTTGTTTATGTGGATGAGGATAATTTAGGGTTCAAACGGGCAAAATGTGGCGAACTGGCTCTTTTTGGGGCCAGGCTCGTGTACCGTCGCCTCATAGCCCTGGGGTGGGCCCATGGATCGGGCGTCTTTTGGGCCTAAAATCGACTGAGGTATGACAGGGAGGCTTGGGAGCAGCCTTGTGTGGACTGTTTGTGTGGATGAGGCCAATTTGGGGTTCAAACAGGAGAAACGAGGCGATTTGTCCCTTTTCGTGCCAGGATCATGTACCGCCACCTACGAGCCCTAGGATGGGCCCATGGCTCGGGCATATTTTATGCTCAAAATTGACCGAGGAGTGACAAGGAGTATTGGGAGTGGACTTGTGTGGGCTCTTTATATGGATGAGACCAATTTGGGGCAAACGGGGCAAACTGTCCCTTGCGGGCCAAGCTCGTGTACCACCGCCTACGAGTTTAGGGGTGGGCCCGTAGATTGAGCGCCTTTTGGTCCCAAAATAATCCGAGGCATGCTAGAGAGGCTTAGGAGCGACGTAGTGTGGGATGTTTATGTGGATTAGGCCAATTTGGGATTCAAACAATGGGGCAAACTGGCCTTTTCGAGCAAGGCTCGTGTACTGCCGCCTACGAGCCCAGGGGTGGGACAGGGGATCGGGCATATTTTGGTCCCAAAATTGACCGAGGTCTGCCAAGGAGGCTTGGGAGTGGCCTAGTGTGGGACTTTTGTGTGGATGAGGCCAATTTAGGGTTCAAACGGGGCGAACTGCCCCTTTTCAGGTTAAGCTCATGTACGCGTCCTACGAGTCTAGGGATGGGCCTGCGGCTCGGGCGTCTTTTGAGCCCAAAATCGACCGAGGCATGCCGGAGAGTCTTGCGAGTGGACTAGTATGGGCTTTTTGTATGGATGAGGCCAATTTGGGGTTTAAACGGGCGAAACAGGGTGAACTAGTTTTTTTTGGGCCAGGCTCGTGTACCTCCGCGAATGAGCCTGGGGTGGGGACCATGGATCGGGTGTTTTTTAGGCCCAAAAATGAACGAGGCATGCCAGGGAGGCTTGGGAGCATCTTAGTGTTGGCCATTTGTGTGGATGAGGCCAATTTGGGGTTCAAACAGGCGAAACGGGGTGAACTGGCCCTTTTCGGGAAAGACTTGTGTACCACCGCCTACGAGCTTGGGGGTGGGCCCGTGGCTCGATAGTATTTTGGGCCTAAAATCGACCGAGGAATGTTTGGGAGGCTTGGGAGAGGCCTAGTGTATGCCGTTGATACGCCCAAATTACAACTCTCTTACAAGAGTGTAAGCGGTCGTTGTCAAATATATAACCCAACTAGGTTGGGGTCAAATCCCACAGGGAATATGGTGCTAATTAAGTTGTATATAGATTAGTTGACTTTTAATCGTTTATTTTCATAAAATAAATAGGGGTTTTTGATTCAGTTCACAAATTAATGGTTTCAGTTCAACAAGATGAAATATGTGTAGTAGTATTCAAACTCAGAAAAATAGCAAACTAGGGTTATGCCCACCTTGTAGTTTTCAATACTTTCTAACTATGGGCTTTACGAATTCATACATGCATCGTGCTTACAGAGAAACGTATTGTATTTAATAACATAATCCTAGTGTTTCTCAACTATCAAGGACTAATTCACTTTAGTTCTCTCGAATCAAAAGTGCTTACAAAAACAATACGAAATCTCCAAGTAGTCAATCCTGTTAAGGCATTAACATATGAAATAGGGGTTGGAAATCCTATTTTTTTGTCACTACACTATTTTTCGAAAAACAACGTTTCTCTCAAACAAGTTTTGTTTTAAGGCACATCCTCTATGTTTGCAACCACGAGAATTCAAGATAAACGAAAAGAGTATGATGTAAACAAATCAATGCATAATGAATTCAAAAGCCAAAGTAATAGATTGTATGCTACAAGGTTTCCATAACCCTAATTAATAAACTTAGCTACTCATGAATAAAAAGGGAATCACAATAGAAAAATTCATCATACAAAAACTAGAAGATGATCTTGGTGTGCCAATAGTGAAAACAAGAGAGAAACATTTTTCTCTCTCCCCCCTAAGCCGCTATTCCCTTGTTCAAAATACTCCAGAATAATCAATTAATGATAAAAATTCAGCATCAAGTCTTTTTAATAATCTTCTCTCATAATTGCCTTCTAAGTCCCTGAACTAATTATAAATGACAAATTAGTCTTGGACAAAGTTTTTAGGCGCCACATTTGGTCCAGACTGCTACTCTCTCTTGTGTCATATGCCATCTGTATTCCATAGTCCCATTATGTCTTCATCTACCTCATTAATACCTAAAATCATGCTAATCATATCGGTTAACTCAATTACATAGAAGTAGAGTAAAAACATAAGAAATTTGGCACTTTGTTTTCTAAACTTAGATAAAATATGGATAAGTTATGGTGCTTAGGTGTATAAATACACCCAAGATCACCACCACGCTTAAAGCTTTGTTCGTCCTCAAACAACATATCCATTTATGCATACTACATAAGTCTTAGCACCTACAAAGGAAAACTAGATGCTCAAATAGGTTCACACAACAATTATGAACAAGAATTAGATTCATGAATCATTACTAGAGACAACCTGCCCTCAAGAATAGACTCATTAAGTTGGAAAATTCATGCACACCATTTAAGAAAAGAAATCATATAAATTACCAAACCTTCATCAACCATGTTCCCTCACAACAAGAAAGTTACCCATAATCACTCACAATCATGCAATTCTAACAGGCAAAACGGTATAAACTGGCCCTTTTTGGGCTAGGCTCGTGTACCGCCGCCTACGATCCTTGGGGTGGGCCCATGGCTCGGCTATTTTTGGGCCTAAAATTGAGCAATGCATGCTAGGGAGGCATGAGAGCAGCCTAGTATGGGCCATTTATGTTGAAGAGGCTAATTTAGGGTTCAAACGGTCAAAATGGGGTGAACTAATCCTTTTTGGGCTAGGCTCGTGTACCACCACCTACGAGCCTGGGGGTGGGCCCGTGGCTCGAGCGTCTTTTAGTCCCAAAATTGATCGAGATATGCCAGGGAAACATGGAAGTGGCCTAGTGTGGGACATTTGTGTATATGAAGCCAATTTGGGATCCAAATGGGAGAAACAGGGTAAACTGGCCTTTTTCAGGCCAGGCTCGAGTACGCTGCCTACGAACCTGGGGGTGGGCCCATGGCTCGGGCATTTTTTGGGCCTAAAATCATCCGAGGCTTGCTAGGGAAGCTTAGGAGAATCCTTGTATGGGCCTTTTGTATGGATGAGGCCAATTGGAGGGTTCAAACAGGCAAAACGGGGCGAACTGGCCTTTTTCCGGCTAGGCTCCTGCACCGCCGCCTACGTGCCCTGGGGTGGGCCCGTGGATCGGGTGTATTTTGGGCCTAAAATCGATGAAGGCATTCCAAGAAAGCGTAGGAGCCACCTAGTGTGGGACGTTTGTATGGATGAGGCCAATTTGGGGTTCAAACAAACGAAACAGGGCAAACTGGCCATTTTTTGGCCAGGCTCATGTACCGCCGCCTACGAGCCCGGGGGTAGGACCATGGATCGGGCATATTTTGGGCCTAAAATTGACCAAGGCATGGCAAGGAGGCTTGGGAGTGGCCGAGTGTGGGCAATTTGTGTGGATAAGGCTAATTTTGGGTTCAAACGGGCGAAACGGGGAACACTGGCCCTCTTCAGGCAAGGTTCGTGTACCGCCGCCTATGAGCCTTAGGGTAGGCCCATGGATTAGGTGTCTTTTGGGCCCAAAAATGATCGAGACGTGCCAAGAAGTCTTGGGAGTGGCCTAGTGTGGTCCGTTTGTATGGATGGGGACAATTGGGGATTCAAATGGGCAAAACGGGGCAGACTGGCCCTTTTCGGGCTAGGCTTGTGTACCGCCGCCTACGAGCCTGGGATTGGTCCCGTGGCTCCTGCATCTTTTGGGCCCAAAATTGACCGATTCATGCAAAGGAGGCTTGGAAGCAGCCTTGTGTAGGCCATTTGTGTGGATGAGGCCAATTTGGGGTTCAAACGGGCGAAACAGGGTGAATCGACTTTTTTCAGGCCAGGCTTGTGTACCTCTGCCTATGAGCCCAGGGGTGGGCCCATGGCTCGGGCATATTTAGGGCCTAAAATCGACCAAGGCATTCCAGGGAAGCTTAGGAGCCACCTAGTGTGGGACGTTTGTGTGGATGAGGCCAATCCTGAACCAGGGTTAGCGCAATAGGGGGAAGGGGAATTTGGGCAATCACTCCAATGTCCATCTTGATCACCACATAAAGAACAATTATACTCCAGGTAGGATGGAATGGTGTACACATCACTTTCCGGGGAGCATATCTACAATCTTGCCAAAAGTGGGGTGCTTCACAATATGGACATGGATCATCCAGATAAGATTTCCAACCATCAAACTTACATTCATTCCATGATGCCATAGTAAAAAATAAACAAAAATAAAGAAAATCTACCTAACATAAGAGCAAAACAAATACAGTATGCCTAAACATACCGGCTCTACTAGGAACAAGACTCCGGGGAAAAGAGGCACGGAAACAACAACCCCAGGAGGACATCAACACCCACAAGTAGCCCCACCCTCAACTTAATATCATGCATTGTTCCCAATACGTCAAATCAAAACAAGAGAGTTAGAAACATACCTGAGGCACCATGGGTGCGAAGATCTGATGTTAATCACATAATACGAATACAAACAACAAATTACCTTGGGTTGCCTCCAAAGAAGAGCCTAGTTTAACTTCGCGGCACAACCCAACTCAGCTTTTTCCTCCACCTTGAGGATATGAATTTCACCCCCAACTTAGAGTCCATTTTCTTGCCTCGCTCATAGGGAGGTGGTACAAATATTAAGAGGCCGAGTAATTAATGATGCATGGTAAACAACTCGACCTTAAAGTGAGGCGTGTTTTTATATTGCTTATCAAGTGTAAAATAAAGAATATAGGATTCTTGTTCCTCATCTTCACAGGATTCCTCTAGTTTAGATGATTCCACACACAAGATATCATCTAAACATAATGTTGAAAAATACTTCGAGTGTGGCACAACAAATCCTACTTCAAAATTTACACTATCCTCTACACACTCACTTTTATTCATCTTCTCAACATTTTTACTTTGAATTGGGCTAGAGTCTTCATAAGATATTGACTTGGCTTCTTCTTTTGCCTCTAGCACCATTCCCTTAATCTTGGCATCATCCCTTATGGTTGGCTTGGTTGGTTGGGAAATCTCCAAGGGTTGATCTACATCAAGATCATCATCAGTATAGGAATCTTGTTCTTCATTGTCACACTCTTCCATTATTTTAAATGATTCCACAAACAAGATATCATCTAAACATAATGTAGAAAAGTGTTTTGGATGATTGACCTTGATATCCATCTTTTCTATCCTTTCTCTTCCCTCATTAAATACCCAAATGTATTAACGTATGTCACATATGGTATCATTCATTGTGTCTATATGATCCAACATTAGTTGAAGCATAGCTTCAATGTCACTCTTTCCAGTGCTTCGTTCTTCGTTTTCTTGACCATAAGGCCTGTTATACTCATAAGAAGAACTAGAACCTGGGTTAGCACAATAGGGGGAAGGGGCATTTGGGAAATCACTCCAATGTCCATCTTGACCACCATATAAAGAACAATTATACTCCCGGTAGGATGGAGATAGTGCACACATCTCTCTCCGGGGAGCATATCTGCAATCTTGCCAAAAATGGGGTCCATCACAATCTGGACATGGATCATCCAGATAAGATTTCCAACCATCAAACTTACATTCATTCCATGATGCCATAGTAAGAAATAGAAAAAATAAAGAAAATCTACGTAACACAAGAACAAAGGAAATCACAAAAAATATTTACAAGTTTTAATTCAAGAAAGTAAGCTAAAATTCCAAACTAACTCAATACGCCAAATTGTTCCCCGACAGCGGCGCCATTTTTGATAACACTCAACTTACATCTCAATTTAGTGTAAGGAGCTCGTCATCAATAAATTTACCCAACTTTGGAGTCGGGGTCGAATCCACAGGGAATAATGTGAGTGGTGATTAAGCTAATTTGAAGCTATAGCTACAAGTTTAATTCAAACAAATGGTACAAAAATACAATATTAAGATGGGGGTTTTGAAAGTATCAAGTAATGTTGTCACTTCAATATTAATGTTGGTAATCAATGTAAATGGGAAACCAGAGCTATGTTCACCAAGGGTTTTGGGAATTAACATATACTAGGTAATGCTAGAGATTCTCAGAATGATTAGAATAGCAGAATATCCCTGACGATTATACTATCTGACTTATCTCTCGACCTCACTAGAAAATTTATTATCTAATTCTCTCGAACTTAGATAACTTATCTATTTCCAATAGGATGTTATCTCAGGTAGATTAATCTAGTTACGACATTAATCATTAAATAGAAGGTTGGTAGCTTCCGAGTCCATGTTGATAATTCACGTCCTCTAGTCTATTTCTCCGTTAGAAGAAAATAAAACCTAAGTCATAACCTAATGTTTGCAACCATTAGGTTTCAGTTAAAACAACAGAATTTCAAGATGTTCCACTACTCTTTGAATATGTTAAACACCTAGTATCATATCAAACCCTAATCCATGGATCCCATAACCCCAACTAAGTGAATTAGCCGCTCATGATTTGATGAACGAGATCACAAGTTGAATTCATAATGATAAGGATAACTTATGATTAGATGGAAAACAACAAGTAGTTTCTTCGATTGAATCACAAGGTAGAAACCCAAAAATAGTTGATAAAAATAAGAAGAATAATTGATGTAAGAGAGCAATGTTACGTGCCTCTCTTCCCTAGGTTAATTGTCTGATAGATGAGTTATTCCCAAATCAAAAACCCTAAAAGATGTTATTTATACTGAAGCCTAATTAAGGTAATAAAATAACAAAATCATAGCTTGGCTCGGATTTAGGTGACAACATATTGGTATTGATCGTCAGGCTTTTGACAACGACTCAGATATGTCCTTCGATGGCTTACCATAGGGGTGACGGTGTGTAGCAAATGTCATCAGACCTTCAACATATTTCACCATGTTCTGTCCCACTTGATGACATCTTCTGACGGCTTACCACGCTTGTGATGACATATTGAGAATGTCGTCACCTTCATCCAGCAACTATTCTTCACTGTTCTTCCTGAAGACTTTTTTTGGTAGCTTACCACATCTCTGACGACTTGCAAGAAATGCTGTCAGACTCATATCAGCTCACTTGTACCAGATTTTACTCTTTTGCTCCATTGTTATTTATTTCATTGCATCTTGACTTTACTATAAAATCTTAAGAAATAACATCAAAAACACCAATAATTACTTAAGAACTTACAATTATTTCAAGTTAAAAAGTCTTAAATGTGCTACAAAAATCTAGCACATCAAGACTCCCTCTTCGAGCTAGGGTCGTGTACCGCCGCCTATGAGCCTGGGGGTGGGCTCGTGGCTCGGGCGTCTTTTGGGCCCAAAATCAACCGACGCATGCCAGGGAGGCTTGCGAGCTACCTAGTATGGTCCGTTTGAGTGGATGAGGCCAATTTGGGGTTCAAACTGGTAAAACCGGGTGAACTATCCCTTTTCGAGATAAGCTCATGTACCGTCGCCTATGTGCCCGGAGGTGGGCCCATGGCTCGAGCGTATTTTAGGAACAAAATTGACTGAGGCATGGTAGGGAGGGTTGGGAGTATCCTAGTATGGGCCTTTTGTGTGTATGAGGCCAATTTTTGGTTTAAATAAGTGAAACGGGGCAAACTGGCCCTTTTCAAACCAGGCTCGTGTACCACATGGCCTACGAGCTAGGGGTGGGCCTGTGGCTCAGGTGTATTTTTGACCCAAAATCTACCGAGACGTGCCAGGGAGGCTTAGAGGAATCTTAATGTGGGACGTTTGTGTGGATGCAGCCAATTTGTGGTTCAAACGGCCAAAATAGGGCGATTTAGCCCTTTTCGGGTCGGCTGCCTACGAGCTCGGGGGTAGGCCCATGGATCAAGCATCTTTTGGGCCCAAAATTAACTAAGGCATGACTAAGAGGCTTGGTAGTGGTCTAGTGTGGGCCGTTTGTATGGATGAGGCCAATTTTTGGTCAGACAGGCGAAATACGAAGAACTGGCCCTTTTTGAGATATGCTCGTGTACCATCGCCTACGAGCCTAGGGGTGGGACCATGGGTAAAGCATATTTTGGGTTTAAATTCGACCGAGGCTTTAAAGTGAGGCTTGGAAGAAGCCTAGTGTAGTCTATTTGTGTGGATAAGGCCAATTTCAGTTCAAACGGGCAAAACGGGGAGAACTGGCCCTTTTTGGACCAGGCTCATGTACCGTCGCCTACGTGCTTCTGGGTGGGACCATGGTTCGGGCATCTTTTTTGACTAAAATCGACTGAGGCATGCCAGGGAGGCTTGAGAGCGGCCTAGTATGGGTCGTTTGTGTGGATGAGGCCAATTTGGGGTTCAAACAGAAGAAACGCGATGAACTGGCCCTTTTATAGCCAGAATCATGTACCCACCTATGATCCCGGGGGTAGGCCCATGGCTCGGGCATATTTTGGGCCTAAAATCGATCGAGGCGTGCCATGGAGGCTTGGGAGCAGCCTAGCATGGAAATTTTGTGTGGATGATGTAAATTTGGGGTTCAATCGGGAGAAACAGGGCGAACTGGCCATTTTTTGGCCAAGCTCGTGTACCACCACCTACGAGCCCAGCGGTGGGCCCGTGGCTTGGCTATCTTTTGGGCCTAAAATCGACCGATGCGTGACATAGAGACTTGGGAGAATCCTAGTAAGGTCCATTTGTATGGATGAGGTAAATTTGGGGTTCAAATAGGTGAAATGGTGTGCAATGGCCCTTTTCGAGCCAGGCTCATGTACCGCCACCTACGAGCTCGAGGGTGGGCCCATGGCTCGGGCATCTTTTGGGCCTAAAATCGACTAACGCATGCCAGAGAGGCTTTGAAGAGTCCTAATATGGGCCGTTTGTAAGGATGAGGCCAATTTGGTGTTCAAGCCCGCAAAATAGGGCAAACTGGCCCTTTCTTAGCTAGGCTTATGTACCGCCGCCTAGGAGCCCGGGGCTGGGCTTGTGGCTCGGGTATCTTTTGGTACTAAAATTGATTTAGGCGTGTAGGAAGGCTTAGAAGTGGTATAGTGTGGGCTGTTTGTGTGGATGGGGACAATTTGGGGTTCAAAGGGGTGAATCGGGGTGAACTAACCCTTTTTGGGCCAGGCTCGTGTACCACCGCCTACTAGCCTGGGGGTGGGCCCTTGGATCGGGTATATTTTATGTCCAAAATCGATTGAGTCATGCAAAAGAGGCTTGGTAACAGCCTAATGTGGGCCATTTGTGTGGATGAGGCCAATTTGGGGTTCAAACGGGCAAAATAGGGCTATGAGCGCAGGTGTGGGCCCATGGCTTGGGTGTTTTTTAGGCGTAAAATTGACCGAGGCATGTCAGGAAGTCTTGGGAGAGGCCTAGTATGGTCCGTTTGTGTGAATGCATCCAATTTAGGGTTCAAACGGGCGAAACAGGGTGAACTGGGCCTTTTCGGGCCAGGCTCATGTGCCACTGCCTTTGAGCCTATGGGTGGGCCTGTGGGTCGAGCGTCTTTTGGTCCCAAAATTGACCGACGCATGCCAGGGAGGATTCAAAGCGACCTAGTGTAGGCCGTTTGTGTTGATGAGGACAATTTGGGGTTCAAACGGGCAAAACTTGGTGAACTGGCCCTTTTCAAGCTAGGCTCGTTTACCGCTGCCTACGAGCCCGGGAGTGGGACCGTGGCTCGGGCATATTTTAGGCTCAACATCGATCGAGGAACTCTATAGAGTCTTTTGAGAGGCCTAGTGTGTTCTGTTTGTGTGGATGATACCAATTTGGGGTCGAAACAACCGAAACGTGGCGAGCTGCCCTTTGCAGGCTAGGCTCGTGTACCGCTGCCTATGAACCTAGGGGTGGGCCCATAAAACGGGCATCTTTTGGGCCCAAAATCGACCGAGGTATGCTAGGGAGGTTTGGGAGTGGCCAAGAATTGGAGGTTTGTGTGGATTATTTCAATTTGGCTTCAAATAGGTGAAAATGGGCGAACTAGCCATTTTTAGGCCAGGCTCGTGTACTGTGCCTATGAGACCGGGGGAGGGCCCATGGATCTAGAATTTTTTAGTCCCAAAATCAACCGAGGCATGCCAGGGAGGCTTGGGAGTAGCCTAGTGTGGGCGGTTTGTGTGGATGAGGCCAATTTAGTGTTCAAATAGGCAACATGGTGCGAACTGGCCCTTTTCGAGCCATACTCGTGTACCGTCGCCTACGAGCCTGGGGTTGGGCACATGTATTGGGCATGTTTTGGGCCCATAATCGACCGAGGAATGCTATGGAGGCTTGGGAATGGCCTAGTGTTAGTTTTTTGCGTGGATGATATCAATTTGGGGTTCAAACGGCGAAACGGGATGAACTGGCCCTTTTCGGGCCAGGCTCGTATACCGCTGCATATGATCCTGGGGTTGGGCCCTTGGATCTGGAGTCTTTTATTCCCTAAGTTGGTTTAGGCATGCCAGGGAGGATTAAGAGCGGCCTAGTGTGGGCCGTTTGTGTGGCTGAGGCCAATTTGTGGTTCAAACGGGTGAAATAGGGCAAACTGGCCATTCCCGAGCCAGGCTTGTGTACCTCCGCCTATGAGCCCGGGTAGGCCAATGGTTCAGGCATATTTTGGGCCCAAAATAAATCAAGGCATACCAAGGAGGATTGGGAGAGGACTAGTCTGGGCCCTTTTTATGGATGAGGCCAATTTGGGGTTCAAACGGGAGAAACAAGACGAACTGGCCCTTTTCGGGCCAGGTACGTTTGACGTCGCCTTTGATCTTGGGGGTGGGCCTGTTGCTCGAGTGTCTTTGATAACGCTCAAATTACACTCTTTAATGGGTGTAAGCGATCGTTGTAAATATAAAACCCAACAAGGTTGGGGTCGAATCCCACAGGGAATAGGGTGTGAACACAAGTCGTTTGCAATGTAATTCACTGATAGTTTAATATTTCCTAAAATGGGGGTTTAAGTTTCACAAATAATTGTTTGACACTAAAGGTTACATGACAGATGCTAAAGGTGACTCAAGATTCTCATGGTGGTTAGGATAACAAGCTATCTTTATCGATGATATGCTCAACTGTCTCTCGACCTATTTAAGAGTCTAATTCCCTATTCCTCTCGAACTTAGAGAATTGTTGTTCACTGCCCAGATTGTACCTCAGGTTAACCAACCTTGTTACAATGCTGATTATTAAATGAAGTATTTCCGAGTCCCTGTTGATAATTCACTTCCTACTATATTTGATTTATTTCTTATGCATATCAAAGAAGGTGTGTCTACTATTTGCAACCACCAGACGTTAATTAAAACTTCAAAATTATCTACAAATCCTAAAACCTATTGAATCTTAAGTATTTAGCACCTCATCATGACCTAACCCTAGATCCTATAATTCAGGTTAACGAAATTTAGCTACTCATGATGTAATAAACAAGTACACAATGTTAATTCATAATTTAGAAGATTAACTTACAACGATAATAAGAATCAAGAAGTGTAACTTGAACTGAATCACAATACAAAACCTCCAAAACATTTTAATGAGAGTGGGAGAAAAATTGTGCCCAACGTATCTTGCAAAGTATGTTAATTGATTAGTTAATTCCTCTAGGAAAACCTAAAAAAAGCTTTAAATAAGGAAACAAAATAAAAGTTTTAGCTTTTTCTCGGAATAGACGATGACATTCGTGACAGCTTATCAGGAGTCTGGCGGCTTATCATGGATGTCGTCAGCTCCTCTGAACTTTTTTCTTCTGCTGTCTAAGGTTGACGACGATGATGACGCTTTATCACCAGCTTGACAACGTGTCATGGATGTCATCGCGAAAATTTCTTCTACTCCCTTTCTCTATTTAAGGTTGACGTCATCCTTGACAGATTATCACCAGGCTGACAACTGATGTGTGAGCCAATGCTAACACATTTGAAGCATTTAACTCTGAATAATTGTGAAGCCTTAAGCAACTTTTGTTGTTTTTGATTGTTTTTGTGTGTTAATGCAGATACAAGTGATTGGGGAGAAAACCAAAGGAAAGAAGAATAAAACAGTTGAAATCTGGTGGTAATAAGTTGAAATATATCTGACGATCATTTTGAAGCGCCGTCATACATGGGACAGGCTGTCAAAGTCACCGTCAAGATTAGACAAAACCTGTGAACATTAGATGAACTGTGACGATGATTCTGAAGGGCCGTCAAATATTTGACATCTCGTCAAAATTGTCATCAACCAGAGGGAAGAGTATGCTGATTTCCAGTGAAGTGTGATGCCAGTTTGCAAGCGCCGTCAAGAATTTTGACAACCGTCAGGTTTGCCTTCTGAAGAGTTAAAAGATAACAATTCACTGGAACCTTTGACGACATCTTGTACACGTCGTCAAACATCTGAAACGCCATCAAGATCGTCGTCGTCCAATCCGAAGAGAAAACTGAAACTTTAATTTTATTTCCTTATTTAGGGTTGACTATTTAAAGACTTGTTTTAGGGTTTTTAAGGAGAATCGGTCATTATCTATCAGACATTAACCCTGAGAAGAGAGGGACATACATTTCTCTCTTTCATCAATTATCCAACCCTAATCCATAGATCCCATAACTCCGGCTAATGGAATTAGCCGCTCATGATTTGATGAATGAAATAACAAGTTGAATTCATGATGATAAGGATAAACTTACTAAAAGTTTGTACACAAAAATTTGCTGATAGTTAAGTTTCCTTGATTTATGTTTATTTGTTATTTTTGTTTATTGTAGGTACTGTGTTGTTTATGCCAAACACAAGAAGTTCCGGAGAACCACTATTACAAATCAATCCGGAACATTAATTGATAGGAAGAATGGCTGAATAATAGAAAGCAGAAAGACTAGCTGTTATGGCCAGGGCTCAGGTGAATGTGCAAAATTTAGGTCAACAAGCACGTCACCAGAACTCTGATGATGAGGACTTGGGTGATGAGGAATTGCTAAATCCGCAAAACCCAAGGTGAGATGAAGAAATTGCTGCACCAGTACAGCGAAACATCAATAGAAATCATCTAGTCTGAGGAAGATATGGGCAACAACCTATGCAATATGAGGCTGATGAAGATGATGAAGGAATGGATGGAGCTGGTGCAATGGGTGCTATCATTTCTCCACCGTTGGCACCAGGTGCAAAATTCAGCATAACAAGCACCATGATCCAACTCCTGAATCTGAAAGAGTTTTTTAGAGGCTTTCCTGGTGATGATCCGAACATGCATTTGGTGAACTTCATCACCATTTGCAAATCCTTTGACAATACGAGAGTGAGCCAGAATGCAGTCAGGTTGAGATTGTTTCCTTTGTCTCTGTCTGGGGAGGCAACAATGTGGTTGAATGAGTTAGAAACTGATTTTATAACCAACTTGAGACAGTTGAAAGATACGTTCCTAGAATGTTTCTTTCCACCCACTAGAAGAGTACAGTTGAGGGATGAAATTAGCAACTTCAGACAGCTTTCGACTGAATCACTGCATGAAACTTGGAAAAGATTTAAGAAGAAACTTGCACAATGTCCGAACCATAATATGATGGATTTGGACTTGATGGAGACTTTGTATAGAGCTTTTAACTCTGTGACGAAGCCTATTGTTAACAATGCTGTAGGTGGTTCATTCATTGACCTCTCTATTCTAGATGCTTCTGACATGCTGAATAGAATGACCAAGCAAAGTCGAGCTTGACACACTAGGGATTCTGTAGTGTCTAGTACGACTGTTGCTAGTGGTATTAATGCAGAGCAGTGTAGAAGGGATGAGGGGAAGTATCAGGACATGGTCCACTTGAAGACGCAGATGGACTTGCTGGCCAAGCACTTGCTCTCTGGAAAGACTGAAATGGTTAAGGCTGTGGAATCTTAGGGTATTGTGTCTACAGGTGCTGATGATGAGGCAAACTATGTGAGTAATCAAGGGGTTTTCTGAGGCAATAGCCAAGGGAACTAAGGTCGGACTTTCTATGACTAGCCTGATTATAAAGATAGGGAGTAGGGACATTGGAGAAATAATAATGACAGGAGTGGTTTATATATTCCTCCTGGGAGTCGGGATGCTACGACGACTAGTTCTGGCAAGATTTCCATGGAGGACATGATGGAAAATCTATTGAAGGGAGTTGAAGCTACCAACTCGGGGGTAACTACAATGAAAAGAAAATTTTCTACCTTCAGTCAGTTGGTTAGCTCACACTCTACTTCTATTTAGAAGTTGTAGCAATAGATGAGCCAACTGTTGGCTATTCTAAACCAGAGAAAAGCTGGTACTTTACCTAGTGATATGGTTCAGAACCCATAGACTGATGGCTCTTGTTTGGAAATTACCACTCGAAGTGGAAAGATGTTATCTGGCCCTTATATGGGCAAAGATGTAGAGAAGGAGGTAAATGTTGATAAATCAGAAGGAAGCAATCCAGTGGAGTCTGAGAAGATGGATGGTTTTGTTTATTTTTTAGAGAAAAAGATGAAAAGAAAGGGGAAATGGTATTGAAAGAAATGCCACGACCACAACCTCCCTTTCCTCAGAGATTGAAGAAGAAACCAAACAATGAAAAATTTAGCAAGTTCATGGCAATAATGAATCAACTGACAGTGAATGTTCCATTGATGGAGGCAAATGCCAAACTATGCTAAATTTATGAAGTAATTTCTAACAAAGAAGTGGAAGGTAAGCTGTGAGCCAGTGGACAACATCCACCACTGTAGCTCTGTTTCTTCACAATCCTTAGTGCAGAAAAAGACTGACCCTAGAGCATTTACCATACTGTGCATAGTTGGGTCCATGAAGTTTACCAAAGATCTATGTGACTTAGGAGAAAGTATTAATCTGATGCCCCTTGATATCTACAAGAATCTTGGATTGGGAAAACTTACCCCCACAACGATGCATCTTGTGATGGCAGACAGGTCGGTGAAACGACTAGTTGGTATATTGCACGATGTGCCGGTAAAGGTGGATGACTTTATTCTTCCTGCAGAATTCATGATATTTGATTGTGATGTTGATTTTGAGGTAACCATAATCTTGGGTAGACCATTATTAGCCACGGGAAGAGTGTTGGTTGATATGGAGCTCAATGAGCTAAAGTTCAGGATGGAAAAAAAGAGGACAGATTTAAAATGCATCCTCCTATAAAGCAGTTAGAGGAGATAAATATCTTCTCAGTCGTCGATGTATTCCAGGAAGATGTTAATGAGGTAGTGATACGGTATCTTGACAAAGTATGAGTAGTCAAGATAATCAAGTAGTGTCGTGACGTTAAATCAGGCGCTGTTTGGGAGGCAACCCAATATTTTAATGTTATTGCACTTGTGTTTTTAATTTTTGTAGCTAAGAGTTGTACAAAGAAGGTGAACTGGTTTCAGTCATCTTGAGAAGGTTGACATCAATTTTGATGGGCTGTCACAAGTATGACAAGCCATGCAAAATGGCGTCAAAATAATCAAGTCAAAGCCTTATTCTGTTAAGGTTGACGACAATTTTGAAGCGTCGTCCAGTATCTGACGCGCCGTCAAAAATGCCGTCAAATGAGTTGAGCGCAGCTTAAAAATTTTGGGCTAACCCGGCCCAACAATAGTTGTTCATATTCCCGCGTACTTTAGATATTTCTCTTTTAGTTTTGGTTTTCTTTCCTTAGAGAGTTATTTCCCTTTCTTTTTCAAATTTAATCCCTTCTAAGGCAAAATTTAAGACTTTCCTTGTTGAAGCCTGAGAGTTAAGTCAAGAAATCCTCTCTCTCTCTTTCATCTCAATCTTCTTTCACTCAAAATTCTAAGTGCTCAGAGTACTTCAGATAAGTGTCGACATCCAGGCATGAGAAAAATTTCAACTTCATCTTTCTTTGGATCAATTGTGAACTACAAGAAACCTTGGTTTCAAAGGGGTGAGATGGACCCATTAACATGATTCAAGTCCCTTCAAAAACTAGGGTTTGTAGGGGTATGTGGTATAATATCATGGAAATCCCAGTAAAGAACATGACCTAAGTTGAAATTGAGAATAATGGTAGATGAAAAATCATGTAAAAAGAAGTTAGAAATTGTAATGTTGTCTGACGACAATTTTCACGGCCTTGCACCTGTGTGACTACCATTTAAAAATGTCTTCAAAAGATGAGAAATTTTGTAGATTCGGGATAAGGTTGACGATGCTTTTGAAGTGCCGTCACACCTGTGACGGCAAATCTGAAAGGCCGTCAAACTTGGGAACTAAAAATAGTGTTGATGTTAAACTGAGGTGATCCTTCTTCTTTTCTTGTTTGATTATGAGTAATAATTGAGGATTTCTATGTTGTACAGAACTTAGCATGGAACCCAAGAGGAAGAATCCAACCACACTAAAGAAAGCAGCTAAAGAGAGTGTACCTTGACAACTTGTTAATGAGGACTCTGATTATGAAGACGAGGAGCCTTTACTCAGATGGAAAAGAAAAAGGACTAGTCCAAAGACTCCGCCTCCACCTAAGCCTATTGAGGTGAATGATACTGATGATACTGAGGTGACAAACTCATCTGAGCAAACTTTGGAGAAACAAGGATCAGAACACACTGATCAGTCTTCTGAGAGCACTGAATAAGAAGTTGAAACTGAAGATTCTGAGAGGCCTGTAGCTGAAGAAACTGAGTCTGAATCACCATCTTCGGAGCAACAAGGTGATAATGATTCTCCAGTATGAGGAACTTTGGTGAAATGTAAAAAAAACCCGAGGTTAGGAACAATGTGAGATGGAAAATCCCTGGGGCTGAAACGATCTATTTGGATGGACTTCGCAGAACAGATCGACGAATTGCCAGGGGGCCTATTCTAGAGGAGAAAAAGATTATCACTACAAGGTTGATAAAATGCCCTCTGATGATGCATAAACTCAAGGAGTATGGTCTGGAGTGGACTACTAGGGGAAACGGTGTTTACTGTCCTTCGTTGGTCTGGGAGTTCTACACGAACTACCAGGCTACGGTGGAAAATATGTGCAAAGAAGGGGATAGAACTTCAGATAAGCCTCTTCTGACCAAAGTTTTAGTACGTAGAGTGAGGGTGGATGTATCAGATGACACCATAAATAGGTTTCTTCATGGTCCAGCCTTCGTCCCATGAGCCACCTCACCTATATTTTTTTCCTGGCTTAAGCATCGGGAGAATCAGCGCAAGTGGCTAGCGACTCTCATAGCAAATGGGGAACCGGAGTGGTTGAATAATCCGGCAGAAAAGATTGCCAAAGCATCTCTAAATTAAGAGGCAAGATTTTGGTGGGGTTTAATACGGATTCATCTGATACCCACTGAGGGAGACAACATATTAGGGGATGATCGAGCAATATTGGTTCCAAGCTTGATAGATAGAATCCTCTTGGACTTCAGAGAAATTATAAAGGAAGAGATCAAGATTCGACTTGCAAAACCCGATGCTGCATATCCATTCCCATAACTGATTACTAGGTTGTGTGAAGCAGCTCATGTACCTGATATTTCAGGTATTGATGATGAGATATATGCCAAGAAGACTCATAACCCCGTCAGCAAAAATGAAATTCAGCCGAGCTTGCGACTTGATCAAGATGCAGTTGGTGCAGCAGATCATTCAGTCACTGAGATTGTTTCAGCACCAGATGTGGGGGTGCAAAGCACAGAAACTGTACCACCACCAGCACATTCAACTCAGGCAAATTCAGTGCCTCAAAGTGAGCCGACTGCTTTAGTTCCTCCAACAGTAACAAGGTCGGCATTTCAGCCAATTGCTATCAGGAAGGTGGCCAGGCAAGCAAATTGGTGCGAGGTGCAACTACAGGCCTTCACCAAGCAATTTGCTGCTGCTGTAGACAAAAGAGTCAAAGATGCACTCGATGCTACATTAGAACCTTTCATGGCCTTGCCTGGGAGGGTGGCATATCTTGAGAACAAATTTGATGCTCGAGTAAAAGAGATGACAGATGTTGATCTCGCTACTTTCAGGGATGCATTGGAAAAGGTGAAGACTTAGGTTGGGATGCTTCAGCAGCACCAAATTATGGTGCCAACAGGATCAACCATGCATGATGTAGAGGAAGACATTCCTATACTTGATCTTACTGCGGATTCCCCAAAGGAAAAGAAGAAAAAGGGGGAAAAGAAACGCAAAAGCAAAAGAGATGAGCCTGATAGTAAAGAAAAGAGAAAGGCTAAAAAGAAAGAAAAGAAGAATGCAGAGAAGGAGAACTTGAAAAGGGAAAGACTGGAATCTCTGGCTTACATAGAGAAATGGGAAGCAGCCATCCGAGCTAGAGCTGCAGGTGCTTCATTGAACCAGGCTCCATCTACTGCAAAGGCAGATGCTACGAGTGAGGAAAAGACAGCTGATGATGCGATGGCAGGGTCGGAAACCCAGGACCCACAGGCCTGACTATTTTCAGGTATATCCTAACCCTTGGTGGGTTTTTTTGCTTGATTTAAAGTTGAGGGTATAGGGAACTATTGTCGTAACACGTTCTGTGGATAATTAAGAGTAGTGCAAATACTTAAGGCAGTTAGTTCATTTTGTGAATTTTGAGTACCTCTCCAGTGGTCTGATATGCTGTGAACTGTGTGAAGTGCATCTAGTGTGACCACTGTGTATCTATTTGTTGCACTAGCGTGGCAAATAAATAACCTGTAGAAAATAAATTCATGAAACAGATGAGTAGGGATGTGCTATATACTTGTGTGCCATGTGCGTGTAAGGTCTTACTCAGTTCCCATTGTGCGTTGAATCTAGAAATTGCCCAGTTAGTCGTGCCATAGTCATAGGATAGGCATTTAGGAAAGGATCATAGGCCTTTTTTTCATGTTAACCCACTTTAGCTTAAATGACCATCCAAGTGTTAACAATATCCCTTGATCCCTTTTTGAGCCTAAATAGCCTAATTCTTTCTAGTACACCTTTCACCTTCCCATTACATCACAATGAACCTGTTTTGGCCCTGGTCCTCTTTGGACACTATGCACATTGACTTAGGCAAATAGCCTAAGTTGAGGGTGGCTACTATAGGGGTGCGTGATGCATTATGAGTATAAAAAGAGGTAAAATAAGGAAAATGAATAACAAGTTGGGTGTAGTGAAAAAGCAAATAGAAAAGAGAAAACTGAAAAAGTTGATCTAATGCTTGGACAGACAACACCCATCTTAAGAATACTTGAAAAATAAAAGAGGGATGAAAAGAAGGTCAAAAGTTGAAACCCCGTAAGTTAATGTAGTGCGAAGGAGGTGTAGTCACTATGAAATACCCTTGAATGTCATACCATCCCCTAGCGTACGTTAGAAGCTTAGAAAGTCCCTATAGTGGTCCTAACTGACTTATCTGATGACTTCAATACTGACTATAAGGGAAAGCCTATGGTATTCGATGCGTAATGTTGGAACTTTATTCTGAGAGTGAGTCGTACATTCATCCCTATGTCTATACATATCAATCTGAGTAAGAAAGGGATTTATTTGTTGTGAGGGTACACCAGGTATGTTGCTATTAACTGCTTTGTTCGAAGAATGTAATTTGGGTATGTGCTAGGTTGTTATTGCTGAGATTTTTTCCATATCTAGATGCTTGTGATTTACATGGTTTTTTTCAAATATTAGACATAGTTGATTTTATTTTTATTGATCATGGCGATGGTGCATGTATTTTGAACTGATAAGAGTAGTTAGCTGTCGAAAAGTACTTTGTTTACTCCTAGTTTGTTTTGGTTGCTTGAGGACAAGCAATTGTTTAAGTTGAGGGTGTTGATGTGTGAGCCGATGCTAACACATTTGAAGCTTTTAACTCTGAATAATTGCGAAGTCTTAAGAAACTTTTGTTGTTTTTGATCGTTTTTGTGTGTTAATGTAGATACAAGTGATCGGGGAGGAAACCAAAGGAAAGAAAAATAAAACAGTTGAAATCTGGTGGAAATAAGCTGAAATATATCTGACGATCATTTTGAAGCACCGTCATACATAGGACAGGCTGTCAAAGTCACTGTCAAGATTAGACAGAACCTGAGAATATTAGATGAGTTATGACAATGATTCGGAAGGGCCGTCAAATATTTGAATTCTCGTCAAAATTGCCGTCAACCAGAGGCCAGAGTATGCTGATTTCCAGTGAAGTGTGACGCCAGTTTTTAAGTGCCGTCGAGAATTTTGTCACACCATCACGTTTTCCGTATGAAGAGTCAGAAGATAACAATTCACTAGAAGCTTTGACGACATCTTGTACACGTCATCAGACATCTGACACGCCATCAAGATCGTCGTCGTCCAATCCGAAGAGAAAACTGAAACTTTAATTTTATTTCCTTATTTAGGGTTGACTATTTAAAGACTTGTTTTAGGGTTTTTAAGGAGAATCGGTGATTATCTATCAGACATTAACCCTGAGAAGAGAGGGATGTACATTGCTCTCTTTCATCAATTATTCTTATTGTTTCTTATCAACTATTTTTGGTTTTCCACCTTATGATTAAATTGAAGGAACTACTTGTTATTTTTTTTATCCATTCGTAAGTTTATCCTTATCATCATGAATTCAACTTGTTATTTTGTTCATCAAATCATGAGCGTCTAATTCCATTAGCCGGAGTTATGGGATCCATGGATTAGGGTTTGATATGATTCTAGGTGTTTAACGGATTCAAAGAGTAGTAGAATATCTTGAAATTCTTTTGTTTTTAACTGTAATCTAGTGGTTGCAAACAATAGATTATGCCTTAGGTTTTATTTTCTTCTAAAGGAGAAATAGACTAGAGGTCGTGAATTATCAACAGGGACTCGGGAGCTACCAACCTTCTGTTTAATGATTGATGCCGTAACTGGATTAATCTACCTTAGATAACATCCTATTGGAAATAGATAAGTTATCTAAGTTCGAGCGAATTAGATAATAAATTGTCTGGTGAGGTCAAAAGATAAGTCAGAATGTATCATAGTCAAGGATATTCTGTTGTTTCTACTTACTCCAAGAATCCCAAGCATTACCTAGTATTTTTTAACTCCCAATACCCATGGTGAACATAACTCTGGTTTCTCATTTATATTGATTACAACACTAAAATATTGAAAGTGACAATTGACTCTCTGTGAAATTTAAACCCCCACCTTCGGAAACAGTAAACTACAAGTAAAGTATTTCATAAACAAATCAAAGTTCACACCCTATTCCCTGTGGGATTCGACCCCAACCTAGTTGGGTTTTATAGTGACAACGATCGCTTACGCCCATTCAACAGTGTAATTTGAGTGTTATCAACAACGTGTCATGAATGTCGTTAGCCACACTTGTCTTCTATTTTGCTTCACTTTTCAGCCTTTTTTCTTCCATTATTTGTGGTTCTCTTACATCTCAACATTTACTACAAAAATCAAAGTAAACTGATCAAAAACAACTAAAGTTGCTCATGACCTTACAATTATTTAGAGTTAAAACCCTCAAATGTGTTAGCATAGGCTCACACATCAACACCCTCAACTTAAACAATTGCTTGTCCTCAAGCAACTATAACATAACTAAGAGAATACAAAGTACAATTTGGCAGCTAACAACTCATTTCAGTTTAGATCACATTCACCATCTCCAAGGTCAGTCAATTTTAAAGCTAACTGTTGATGTTTTGAAGAACAACCATGCAACTCACAAGAATCAAGATACGACAAAAATTCATCAATAGCAATGATGACATACCAAGATCACACTTATCTGAACAAGTCAGTGACTAGCAGCATACCTAGTGTGCCCTCACGACAAGGAAATCCCTTTTTCACTCATATTAGAATTCAACTACTTAAATAGAGAGATAAAACAAGACTCACACTCAGAATGAAGTTCCAAACATTGCATATCAAATTCCATTGGCTTTCCCTTATAGTCAGCACCCAAGTCTTCAGACAGGTCAGTTAGGATCACTATAGGCCTTTTCTTAAGCTTGTAACATAGTCCAGGGGCTGGTATGATATTCATGGATATTTTAGAGTGACTATGCCTCCTTGACACTACACTAAACTCTCGGGGTTTCAGCTCTCAACCTTCTTCTCTTCCTCTTTTTTATTGATCACACATGCTCAAGATGGATGCAGTTTTTTCAATTATCATGTTATCTTTTTATCATCTTTTACACAACTTTATCTTTTCTTTTTCCTTTTTCACCGCACCCAACTTTTTATTCTTTTCTCTTATTCTTCCTCTCTTCATACTCATTTTTGCATCACACACCCCTATGATAGACACCCTCAACTTAGGCTATTTGCCTAAGTCAAGGTGCACAATATCCAAGGAGGACCAGGGCCAAAACAAGTTCATTGTGATGTAAATGGGAAGGTGAGAGGTATCACAGAAAGAAATAGGCTAATTAGGCTCAAAAAGGGATCAAGAGATATTATTCACATTGGGAAGGTCAGTTTATACTAAAAGTGGACTAATCAACAAAAATGGCCTATGATCCTTTCCTAACTCTTATCTTATGACCATGGCAAGACTAACCGGGAAAGTTCTAGATTCAACACACAACGGGAACTGAGTAAGACCTTACACACACATGGAACCCAAGTATCTTGCATATCACTATTTATCTGGTTGATGCACTTGTTTAACAAAGGTTATTTAGTTGCCATACTAATGCCACAAAAAGATGCACAGTTGTCATAAATGGATGCAATTCATCTAGTAAACAATATATCAAACCAATAGAGAGGTACTCAAAAATCACAAAACAAGCTAACTGCCTCAAGTACTTGTATTACTCCTAATTATCTACAAAATATGTTACAACAACAACCTACCCTACACTCTCAACTTAAAATCGAAAATAAACTATACTAAGGGTTAGGGTATACCTAAAGGGAATCAAGCACATGGATCCTGGGTCTCTGACCCTGCTACTGCATCATCTGTTGTCTTCTCTCCATCGGGAGCATCTGGATTTGTAGTGGTCGGGCCCCTGCTAGATGAGGCACCTTCAGCCCTAGCTCGAATGGTTGCTTCCCATTTCTCGTTATTAATTAAGGACTCAATTTCTGCCCTTTTTAGCTCCTCCTTCTCCTTATTCTTTATTTCCCTCTTCTCTGCCTTTTGCTCATCATCACTATCGGTCATCTCTCTCTTCCCCTTTCCTTTCTTCTTTTTTTTCTTTGGTGAGTCTCCAGTGAGGTCAAGCATTAGAATTTCTTCCTCACATTCATTCATGGCCTAACCTGTTGGCATCATAAATTAGTGTTGCTGCAATACCCCGACATCTATCTTTACCTTGTCTAGTGCCGCTCTGCATTTAGCAAGATTAGCCCCTGATATTTATTTTGCCCGTGCATTGAATTGGTTCTCCAAATCTGTAACCCTCTCAGGAAAAGTCACAAAAAGCTCAAGGGAAGCCTTGATTCTCTTGTCCACAGCAGTAGCAAACTATTTGGCAAAAGTATGTAGATGTGCCTCATACCAATTGGCTTGCTTAGACACTTTTCAAATATAAATAGGATGAAATGCAAATCCTATTGCTGCTATAGGAACTGAGGGGTTGGCTTCATTCTCAGGCACTGAACCTGTCTGTGCTGAAGAAGTAGGCTGCATAGCCTCAGAATCTTACACTTCCACATGAGGTACTGCACCGACATCTGTAACTGGAGGGTCTGCTGCTACCTCTATACCTCTATCAAGTCTCAACCCTAGTTGATTTTCATCACACCGTATGGGGTTATGAGTCTTTTGGGTAGGCACATCATCATGAACTCCTGCAATCTTCGACACATTAGTAGCTCGGCATAAATCTGTGATAAGATAAGGAAAAGGATAATCAGTGTCGGTTCTCGACATTCTAATATTCATCTCATCATCAATGATTTCCCCAAATTTGGGGAAAGCTTTTGCACCATGCTCGCCACTAGAATAGATCGGTCATCACCTAGAAAAATTATCTCCATCAGTGGGCATCAGCCTGATATGCACTATACCCCAATAAAACTTTTCCTCTTGAGACAAAGAGGACTTCCAGATTCTCTCATTTGGGTTTTTCACCCATGCTGGTTCTCCTTCAGTTATGATGTTGGCCAACAACGGACATTATTTCTCCCGGTTCTTAATACGAGCATAGAATGATGGTGTAGTGGCCTGAGGAGTGAAGTTGGGGCCAATTAAGAATCTGTTGATGGTTCTAATGGAAATATCAACCCTTACACCCTCACCTGCACTCTATCCAATAGGGGCTGGTTTGCTACTCTTTCACCTGGCCTGCACATATTTTCTAACTAAGCTTAGTAGTTCGCGTAGAACTCCCTAACCAGTGCAGGACAAAATGATCCTCCTTTTTTTGTGGTCCACCCTAAGCCATACTCTTGGAACTTTTATTCCACTTCAGGGTACCTGCTTAACCCTTTTGTAATAATCATTTTTTCTTCCTGAATTGGCCTTTTTGCTTTTCTTTCTGTCAGTTCTGCGCATCCCAGCAGTGAAGATGCCCTCTGCTTTAGGAATTTTCCATCTAGCATTGTCTCGCAGTTCAGGGTTCTTACATTTGATAAAAATTCCCTGAGGTGGAGACTCTTCATCGTTTTATTATTCAGTGGATGGGGACCCAAATGTTGTTCCCTCAGACTCAGACTCCTCAGACCCTTCCTGATCTTCTTCTTAGATTCAGCATGTTCAAACTCATGCTGCTCATGTTCAAAATGTTTGGATGCCTCCTGCTCAGAAGTTGTTGTTGTTTTAGTGTCATCACTATCCTCCACTTTAATGGGTGGAGGTGGTGAAGGTTTCTTCAGACTTTGCTACCTATTTTGCTTCCTGAGAAGGGGTTTCTACTCCTCGTTATCAGATTTCTCGTCGATGAGCTTACGACGTACACTTTCTTTAGTCGCTTTCTTTGGTGCTTTGAGGCTCTTTCTTTTTGGGGCCATTACAAGGTTCCTGTAGTAGTAGAAAAATCATTGGTAAGTCCTCAAGAGCATAAACACAAACACATTAATTATTTAGGCTTATTCATGCTTCAGGTTCCAGGTGTGACGATATTTCTTGATAACTCATCACGACTGTGATAGCTTATCACAGTTGTCATCAACCTCAGATAGAACCCAGCAAATTTTAAAAACTTTTGATGACATTCCTGATAAGCTGTCACAATAGTGATAACCTATCATGAATGTCATCAGCTCTAAATAGAAACCACTTCATTTTTGTCAGCCTTTGATGACATTCCTGATAAGCCATCACAATTTAGATAGCTTGTCATGAATGTCGTCAGCTCTTATCAGACTTCACTTTTGATTTTAACTCAATTTTTGGTCCCCATTATTTCTTAAAATTTATTCGAATTTTGATTTGTGAGTTGTCTTTCAAACCTTGGGCCTGTACGGCAAACCCTAGGTATGATTTTTAGCTCCTTTCCAAGTTGAACTTGGTTCAATAATCTTGGGGAATTGGGTTGTCATCTATCTATCACTTACCATAAGAAAATAAAGAGTTAAAGTTAGAGTATACCTGTTGGGCAACTTAGCTTCTTGCGTAGATTAGAGCAAATGAAAAATAAAAAAGAGAGAACACTTTGTTTATGGCCTTAGCTTCAAACCCACACTCACAAGGAAGGTGCCTTCTTGGAGTGTTTTGAAAAGAGTAGGAAATAACTAACTAGGGAAAGAAATAACTAAAGGAAAAGAAATAAAACTAGCAGAAATTTGAAAAGGTTCCGCAGCTGGGCCGGGTCGGATTTGCTTTAAACTGGGCCCAGAATTTAGCTTTTAAAGCTTTGGGTTGACGACGACTTGTGGCGTATTATCACAAGTGTGATATACTATCACGAACGTCTTCACCCTTAAGCAGAGCCTGCCTCAATTTTGTCCTATCTAACGATATTTTTGACAACTTATCACATTTGTGATGGCCTATCAAAGATGTCATCATGGCCTTTCAGCTGACCTCCTTATTTTTCACTTTCTCAGTACTAACTCCTAACTATTAAAGTATAAACACTTTCTTAAACATAAAACTTTGGGTTGCCTTCCAATAGCGCCTGATTTACTGTCGCGACAAGACTTGGTTATCTTGACTACTCAGACTTCGCCAAGACAACCTATTGATACCCCTTTACCATCATCGTAGAAGATGTCAACGATTGAGAAAACACTCATCTCATATTGTTAAGTCATGGATGAGTGTATTTTGAAGCAATCTTCTTTGTCATTGAACCTGAACTTTAGCTCATTCAGCTCAATGTCTACTAGTACTCTCCCAGTTGTAAGTAGTGGCCTACATAAGATGATGGGATCTTCATAATCCACCTCGCAATCTAAGACCACAAAATCAGCAGGCAGAATAAAATCTGCTACTTTTACCAAGACATCGTGCAGTATGCCTACAGGCCACTTCATAGACCTATCTGTCATTACCAACCACATATTTATTGGGGTAGGATCCCCCAAACCCAATTTATTGTACATAGCCAGTGGCATTAGATTTATACTAACTTCCAGATCGTATAGTGCTTTTGTGAATTTCAAAGAACCAATAGTGCACGGGATGGTAAACGCCCCTGGATCTACCTTTTTCTGCACTAAATACCTTGTAGAGATAGCACCATAATGGAGAAGATTGTCCTCCGGCTCATGGATAACCATCCATTTCTTGGTCATAACGTCTTTCATGAACTTTGAGTATCCTGGTATTTGCTCAAGTGCCTCAACCAAAGGCACATTGATTGTTAACTACTTGAGCATTACCAAGAATCTGCCGAATTTTGCATCATCAACCTTTTTCTTCAATCATTGAGTAAAGGGAGGTTGTGGTATTGGGATAGTTTTCAACACCACTTCTTCTTCCTTCTCTTTTTATTTCTTCAAAGCATCAATAGAACTATACAGTTTCTAAGACTCCACTGGATTGCATTCTTTGGATGTATCAACAACTACCTCATCATCTATAGATTTTCCCACAGAAGGGTCAGGTAACATCTTACCACTCCTAGTGATAATCGCCACATATAATCCATCATTCTGCAGATTCTGAACCATATCACTAGGCAAAGTACCACTTTTTCTCTGGTTCAGTGTTGCAGAAAGTTGGCTCATCTGTTGCTTCAACTGCTTGATAGAAGTGGAGTATGAACTAACCAACTGACTCAGGGTAGAGAATTCACTCTTCATAGTAGTTACCCCCGAGTTGGTAGCCTTAACTCTCTTCAACAACTTTTCCATCATGTCCTCCATGGACATCTTACCAGATCTAATTGGTGCAGCATCCCTACTTCCAGGAGGAACATATAAACCACTCCTAACATTACTACCTCTCTAGTTTCCTTGTTCCCTATCTTTATAATTAGGCTTGTCATAAAAGTTCCGACCTTGATTCCCTTGGCTATTGCCTTAGAAACCCCCCTGATTACTCATATAGTTTTCCTTCTCATCTGCATTAATGGAAAAAGTGCACTGAGATTCCACAGCCTTAATCTTTTCAGTCTTTCCTAACAACAAGTTCTTGGTTAGCAAGTCCATCTGAGTCTTTAGGTGGGACATATGTTGGTATCGCTCCTCATCCCTTCTGCGCTGCTCCACAGTCATGCCAACAGAAATAGTTGATCTAGCTACCACAGAATCCCTTGTATGCCACGCCTGACTCTGTTTGGTCACTCTATTCAGCATGTTTGAAGTATCTTGAAAAGAAAGATCAATGAATGAACCAACCGCAGCATTATCTACAATTGGCTTTTCCACAAAGTTAAATGCTCTGTAAAAAAGTCTCCATCAAGTGTAAGTCCATTATGTTGTTGTTCGGACATTGTGCCATATTCTTCTTGAGTCTCTCCCAAGTTTCGGTGCAATACTTCAATCGGGAGCTGCCTGAAGTTATTGATTTCGTCCCTCAACTTCACCCTTCTGGAGGGTGGTAAGAACCATTCTAGGAAAAATTCTTTCAACTATCTCCAGTTGGTTATAGAATCAATCTCTAGCTCATTTAACCATATTATTGCCTCCCCAGACAGAGACAATGGAAACAATCTCAATCTGATCACATTCTGGTTCACTCCCGGATTATCAAAAGATTTTCAAATAGTGATAAAGTTCACCAAGTGCATTTTTGGATCATCACTGGGCAGGCCTACAAACAACCCCTTCAGATTCAGGAGTTGGATCATGGTAAGTGTTATGCTGAAATTTGCACCGGGTGCCAATGGTGGAGGAATGATAGTACCCATTGCACTTGCTCCATCCATTCCTTTATCATCGTCATCAACCTCATATTGGATAGGTTGTTAACCATACCTTCCTCTGACTGGATAGTTTCTATTAAAATTTTGCTGCACTGGTGCAGTAATTTTCTTAGCTCGCCTTGGGATTTGAGGATTCAATAATTCCTCATCCCCTAAGTCTTCATCATCAGGGTACGAATGACGTACTTTTTGACCCTGGTTTTGTATGTTCACCTAATCCCTAGACAAAGTAGCTAATCTTTCCGCCTCCTGTTGTTCAACTATTCTCCCGATCAGTTGCAGTTCTGGATTAATTGGTAATAACAGTTCTCTGAAACTTCTTGTTTTTCGCATAAACAAAAAGGAACCTGCAATAAACAAAAACAACAAATAAATGTAAATCTAGGAAACCTAACTAACAGTCAATTAGAGCACACAAACTTTTAGTGTACAACCGTATTCCCCGGCAACGGTGCCATTTTTGATAACGCTCAAATTACACTCTTGAATGGGTGTAAGCGATCATTGTCAATATAAAAACCAATTAGTTTAGGCTTGAATCTCACTGGGTAATAGGGTGTGAACACAAGTCGTTTGTGATTCAATTCACTGATAGTTTAATATTTCCTGAAATGGGGGTTTAAGTTTCACAAATAATTGTTTGACACTTCAAATTCAATGTTTGTAACCAAGATTTTATGAAATAACCAGAATTATGTTCACTGGGGCTTATGTTACATGACAGATGCTAAAGGTGACTCAAGATTCTCACGGTGGTTAGGATAACAAACTATCTTTATCGATGATATGCTCAAATATCTCTCGACCTATTTAATCGTCTAATTTCCTAATCCTCTCGAACTTAGGGAGTTGTTATTCACTGCCCAGATTTTACCTCAGGTTAACCAACCTTGTTACAACGTTGATTATTAAACAAAGTATTTCCGAGTCCCTATTGATAATTCACTTCCTACTATATTTGATTTTTTTTTCAAGCAAATCAAAGCAGGTGTGTCTACTGTTTGCAACCACCAGACATTAATTAAAACTTCAGAATTATCAAGAAATGTGGACACCTATTGAATCTTGAGTATTTAGAACCTCATCATGACCTAACCCTAGATCACATAATTCAGGTTAATGGAGTTTAGCTACTTATGATGTAATAAACAAGTACAAAAGTTGAATTCATAATTGAGAAGATTAACTTACAACGATAATGAGAATCATGAAGTGTAACTTGAACTGAATCACAATACAAAACCTCCAAAATATTTTAACTAGAGAGAGAGAAAAATTATGCGCAACATATCTTGCAAAGTATGTTAATTGATTATTTAATTCCTCTAGGAAACCCTAAAACAAAGCTTTAAATAGTTCAACCTAAATAAGGAAACAAAATAAAAGTATTAGCTTTTTCTCGGAATAGACGACGACATCCGTGATAGCTTATCAGGAGTCTGACGGCTTATCACGGATGTCGTCATCTCTTCTGTACTTTTGGCTTTTGCTGTGTAAAGTTGACGACGATGATGATGCCTTATCACTAGCTTGACGACGTGTCATGGATGTCGTCACAAAAATGTCTTCAACTCCCTTTCTCTATTTAAGGATGACGGCATGCTTGACAACTTATCACCAGGCTGACGACGTGTCATGAATGTCGTCAGCCACACTTGTCTTCTATTTTTCTTCACTTTTCAGCCTTTTTGCTTCCATTATTAGTGGTTCTCCTACATCTCAACATTTAATGCAAAATCAAAATAAACTAATCAAAAACAACTATGGTTGCTCAAGACCATACAATTATTTAGAGTTAAAAGCCTCAAATGAGTTAGCATAGGCTCAGACATCAATTGGTCCCAAAATTAATCGAGGCATGCCAAGGAGGCTTGGGAGCGGCCTAGTGTGGATGAGGAAAATTTGGGGTTCAAATAGGCAAAACATGGAAAACTGGAACTTTTCGAGCCAGGTTTGTTTACCGCCGCCTACGAGCCAGAAAGTTGGCCCATGGCTCAGGCATCTTTTGGGCTCAAAATCGACCAAGGCGTTCTAGGGAGTATTAAGAGAGGCCTAGTGTGGGCCGTTTGTATGGATGAGACTAATTTGGGGTTCAAATGTCTGAAACATGGAGAACTGACCCTTTTCAAGCCAGGATCATGTACCGCCACCTACGAGCCTGGGGTGGGCCCATGGCTTGGGCATCTTTTTGGCCCAAAATTGACCGAGGTCTTCCAGAAAGGCTTGGGAGAGGCCTAGTGTAGGTCATTTATGTTGATGAGGACAATTTGGAGTTCAAACAGGCAAAACGGGGAAAACTAGCCCTTGTCAGGCCAGGCTCGTGTACCGCCGCCTACGAGCCCAGAGGTGGGCCCAAGGCTCAGGCATCTTATAGATCCAAAATCGACTGAGGAATACAAGGGAGGCTTGGGAGTGGCCTAATGTGTGTCTTTTGTATGGATAAGGTAATTTTGGGGTTCAACTAGGCAAAAAGGGGAAAACTGGCCCTTTTCAGGCATGGCTCGTGTACGGCGCCTATGAGCCCAGGGGTGGTCCCATGGCTCGGGTGTCTTCTGGTCCCAAAATTAACCGAGGCGTGCCAGGGAGGCTAAGGAGCGTCCTAGTATGGGCCGTTTGTGTGGATGAGGCCAATTTGTGGTTCAAAATAGCAAAATAGGGTGAAGTGGCCCTCTTCGGGATAGGTTCATGTACCGTCTCCTACGATCCCAGGGGTGGGCCCATGGCTTGAGCGTCTTTTGGGCATAAAATAGATCGAGGCATGCCAGGAAGGCTTGAGAGTGGCTTAGTGTGGGATATTTGTGTGGATGAGTCCAATTTGGTATTCAAACGGTCGAAACGGGGTGAACTAGCCCTTTTCGGGCTAGGCTCATGCACTGAGCAGCCTACGAGTCCGTAGTGGGCCCATGGCTCTAGCATATTTTGGGCCCAAAATTGACAGAGGCATTCCATAGAGGCTTGGGAGCGGCCTAGTATGGTCCATTTGTGTGTATGAGGCCAATTTGGTGTTCAAACGGGAGAAATGAGGTTAACTTTGCCTTTTCAGGCCAGGCTCGTGTATCGCCGCCTATGATCCTGGGGGTGCATATGTGGATTGGGCGTCGTTTGGGCCCAAAATTAAGTGAGGCATGTCAGGGAGGTGTGGTATCAGCCTAGTATGGGTCGTTTGTATGGATGAGGCCAATTTGGAGTTCAAACGGGCCAAACTGTATGAACTGGCTCTTTTCGGGCGAGGCTCGTGTATTGCCGCATACGAGCTCGGGGGTGGGCCCATGTCTCAGGTGTCTTTTTTTCCCAAAATAGACTGAGGCATGACAGGGAGTCTTGGGAGTGGAATAGAGTGGGCTGTTTTGTGGATGAGTCCAATTTTGGGTTCAAACGGGAAAAACAAGGCAAACTGGCCCTTTTTGGGCCAGGCTCGTGTACCGTCGCCTACGAGCCTAGTGGTGGGCCCATGGCTCGGGCATCTTTAAGGTCCAAAATCGATTGATGCATGCTAGGAAGTCTTGGTAATGGCTTAGTATGTATCGTTTTTGTGGATGAGGCCAATTTAGGGTTCAAACGGGTGTAACGGGGTAAACTGGCCCCTTTTGGGTCAGTCTTGTGTACCGCCGCCTATGAGCCTGGGGGTGGGACCGTGACTAGGGTATTTTTGTGTGCCCAAATTCAACCGAGGCATGCCAAGGAGGATTGGGAGCGGCCTAGTGTGGATGAGGCCAATTTGGGGTTCAAACGTGCGAAATGGTGCGAATTGGCCTTTTTCTGGCCCGGCTCGTGTACCGGCGCCTTCGAGCTTGGGTGTGGGCCCGTGGCTCGAGTGGAGTTTTGGTCCAAAATGATCAAAACATGGAAGGGATGCTTAGAATCCGCCTAGTATGGCCTGTTTATGTGCATGAGGCCAATTTAAGGTTCAAACGGGCGAAACGTAGAGAATTGGCCCTTTTCGGGCGAGGTTCGTATACTGCCGCCGATGAACCTAGGGGTGGGCCCATGGATCGGGACTCATTTGGGCCCAAAATTGATCGAGGCATGCCAGGGAGACTTGGAGCAGCCTAGAGTGGGTCATTTGTTTGGATGAGGCCTATTTGGGGTTCAAACAGGCAAAACGAGGTGAACTGTCCCTTTTTGGGCTAGGCTCGTGTATCGTCTCCTATGATCCTAGGGGTGGGATCATGGTTCGGGCGTCTTTTGGGCCCAAAATCAACAGAGGCATGCCAAGGAGGCTTGGGAGCAGCCTAGTATGGGTCGTTTGTATGGTTGAGGCCAATTTAGGGTTCAACCAGGCGAAAGGTTGAGAACTGGCCCTTTTCGAGCCAGCCTCGTGCACTGCTACTGCCTACAAGCCCGGGGGAGGGCCTATGGCTCGAGCGTCTTTTGGGCCCAAAATTGATCGACGCATGCCAGGAAGACTTGGGAGCGGCCTAGTGTGGGGCATTTGTGTGGATGAGACCATTTTTGAATTCAAATGAGCAAAATGGGGAGAATTGCCTCTTTGCGGGACAGGATCGTGTACCGCCGCCTATGATCCCGGAGGTGGGCCTATGGATCGACCGTCTTTTGGGTCCAAAATTGACCGAGGTATGCCAGGGAGGCTTGGGAGAGGCCTAGTGTAGGCCGTTTGCGTAGTTAAGGACAATTTAGGGTTCAAACATGCGAAATGGGGGGAGCTGGCCCTTTTTGATCCAGGCTCGTGTACTTCTGCCTATGAGCCTTGGGGAGGGCCCGTGGATCGGGCGTCTTTTGGGCCCAAAATATACCGAGACATGCCAGGAAGGTTTAGGAGCGGCCTAGTATGGGCCGTTTAAGTGGATGAGACCATTTTGGTATTCAATCGAGCAAAACGGGGAGAATTTGACCATTGCGGGCCAGGTTCGTGTACCGCCCATACGACCTCGGGGGTTGGCCCATAACTTAGGAATCCTTTTTGCTCAAAATCAATCGAGGCATGCCAGGGAGTCTTGGGAGCGGGTTATAGTGGGCCGTTTGTATGGATGAGGCCAATTTAGGTTCAAACGAGCGAAATGGGGAAAACTGGAACTTTTCGTGCTAGGCTCGTGTACCGATGCCTATGAGCCCGGGGGTGGGCTCGTGGCTCCACTATTTTTTGGGCTCTAATACGATCGAGCCGCGTCAGGGAGGCTTTGGAGCAGCCTAGTGTGGGTCATTTGTGTGGATGATGCCAATTTGGAATTCAAATTGGAGAAATGTGGTGAACTGGCCCTTTGGTGGCGAGGCGCGTGTACCGCCGTCTACGCTCCTGGCAGTGGACCCATGGTATGGGCGTCTTTTGAGCCCAAAATCGACCGAGGTATGACAGGAAGGCTTGGGAGCGGCCTAATGTAGGTCGTTTGTGTCGATGAGACCAATTTAGGATACAAACAGACGAAATGGGGTGAACTAGCCCTTTTCTGGCCAGGCTTATGTACCCTCCTACGAGCCCAAGGGTGGGCCCGTGGGTCGAGCGTATTTTGTGCCTAAAAGTGACCGAGGCATACCAGGGAGGCTAAGGAGCAGGCTAGTGTAGGACGTTTGTGTGAGTGATGCCAACTTGGGGTTCAAAAGGGAAAAACGGGGCGCACTGGCCCTTTTCGAGCCAGGCTCATGTACCGCCCCGCCAATGAACCCTGGGGTGGGCCCATAGCTCGGACATCTTTTGGCATAGAATCAACCGAGGCATTCCAGTGAGTCTATAAAGAGGCCTAGTGTGGGAGTTTATGTGGATGAGGCCAATTTGGGCTTTAAACGGGCGAAATGGGGCGAACAAGCGGTTTTTAGGCTAGGCTCATGTACCACCGCCAAGGAGCCCGGGGGTGGACCCATGGCTCGGGCATCTTTTGGGCCTAAAATATACCAAGGCATGCCAGGGAGGCTTAGGAGCATCATAGTATGGAATGTTTGTGTGGATGAGGCCAATTTAGGGTTCAAATGGGTGAATCGGGGCGAACTATCCCATTTCGGGCCAGGATCGTGTACCACCACCGCCTACAAGCCTGAGGGTGGGCCCATAGATCGAGCATATTTTGGGTCCAAAATTGACCGAGGTATGCCAAAGAGGTTTGGGAGCATCCTAGTATGGTCCATTTGTGTGGATGAGGCCAATTAATAGTTTAAACGGGCGAAACAGGGCTACGAGCCCAGGTGTGGGCCAGTGGCTCGGGCGGCTTTTGGTCTCAAAATCGACCGAGGCATGTCAGAGAGGCTTGGGATCGGCCTAGTGTGGGTAATTTGTGTGGATGAGGCCAATTTGGGGTTCAATCAAGCAAAATAGGCTAAACAAGCCCTTTTCAGGCCAGGCTCTTGTACGACTACGAGCCCGGGGGTAGGCCTATGGCTCGGTCGTCTTTTGGGACAAAAATCAACTAAGGCATTCCAGGGAGTCCTGGGAGAGGCCTAGTGTGGGCCATTTGTGTGGATGAGGCCAATTTGGGGTCCAACCGGGAAAAATAAGGTGAACTGGCCCTTTTCGAGCCAGGCTCATGTACCGCTGCCTACAAACCCGAGGGTTGGCCGTGGGTCGGTAATTTTTTGGGCCCAAAATCAACCGACCCATGGCAGGGAGGCTTGGGGTCATTCTATTGTTGATGAGGCCTATTTGGGGTTCAAACACACGAAATGAGGCAAATTTGCATTTTTTTAGCTAGGCTCGTGTACGGTGCCTACGAGCCCATGGGTGGGCCTGTGGATCATGTGGAGTTTTCTCCCAAAATCAACCGAGGCATTCCAGGGAGGCTTAGAATATGCCTAGTGTGTCCCGTTTGTGTTTATGAGGCCAATTTAGGGTTTAAACGGGAGAAACGGGGTGAACTGGCCCATTTCGAGCTAGGCTCATATACCGCCGCCTACGAGCCCGGGGGTGGGCTCATCGCTCCGTCGTCATTTGGGCCCAAAATTGACCAAGGCATTCTAGGGAAGCTTATAGCGGCCTAGTGTGGGCTGTTTGTGTGGATGAGGCCTATTTGGGGTTCAAATGGGAAAAATATGGCAAACTGGCCCTTTTTGGGCCAAACACGTGTACAACGGCGTATGATTCTGGGGGTGGGCCTATTGCTTGGGCATATTTTGGGCCCAAAATCGACCGAGGAATGACAGGGAGGCTTGGGAGCATCCTATTATGGGTTGTTTGTGTTGACGAGGGTAATTTAGGGTTCAAACGGGCAAAATAGGGCAAACTAGACCTTTTCGATCCAGGCTCATGAATTGCCGCCTACGAACCCGGAGGAGGGCCCCTGGATTGGGAATCAATTAGGACCAAATTAGACCGAGGCGTGCCAAGAAGGTTTGGTTGCAGTCTAGTGTGGGCCATTTGTATGGATGAGACCATTTTAGGGTTCAAATGGGCGAAACGGGGAGAATTGTCCCTTTTCGGGCCAGGCTCGTGTACCGCCGCCTATGAGCCCGCGGGTAGGACTATGGATCGAGAATCTTTTGGGCCCATAATCAACTGAGGCATGACAAGGAGGCTTGGGAGAGGCATTAGTGTAGGCCTTTTGTGTGGATGAGGCTAATTTGGGGTTCAAACGGGCAAAACAGGGCGAACTGGCCGTTTAGGGCCAGGCTCGTGTACCGCCGCCTACGAGTGTAGGGGTGGGCACATGGGTCGGGCATATTTTAGGCAAAAAATCAAGTGAAGAGTGCCAGGGATCCTTGAAATCATCCTAGTGTGGGCCGTTTATGTGGATGAGGCCAGTTTTGGGTTCAAACGAGCGAAATGGGGCGAATGGCCCTTTTCAGGCCAGGCTCGTGTATCGTCGCTTATAAGCCCGGGGGTGGGCCCGTGGTTCGGTTGTCTTTTGGGCCCAAAATTGACCGAGGCATGCCAAGGAGTCTTAGGAGCAGCCTAATATGGGCCGTTTATGTGGATGAGGCCAATTTGGGGTTCAAACAGGCGAAATGGGGCAAAGTGGTGGGCCCGTGGGTCAGGTATCATTTGGGCCAAAAATTGACTGAGGCTAGCCGGGGATTCTCGGGAGCTACCTAGTGGGGTCCGTTTGTGTCGATGAGGCCAATTTGGGGTTCAAACGGGCGAAACTAGGCGAACTGGCCCTTTTTTGGATATGATCGTGTCGCCTACGAGTTTGGGGGTGGGCCCATGCAGCGGGCATATTTTGGGCCTAAAATTGACCGAGGTGTGCCAGGGAGGATTTGGAGCAGCCTAGTGCAGGCTGTTTGTGTTTATGAGGCCAATTTTGGGTTCAAACGGGCGAAATAGGGTGAACTGGCCCTGTTTGAACCAGGCTCGTATCGCCTACGAGCCCGGGGGAAGGCTTGTGGATCAGGAGTCTTTTGGACCTTAAATCAATAGAGGCAAGCCAGGGAGGCTCGAGGGAAGCCTAGTATGGGCCGTTTGTGTAGATGACGCCAATTTGAATTTCAAACGGGCAAAACAGGGCGAACTGACCCTTTTCGGTCCAGTCTAGTGTACTATCTCCTACGAGCCTGGGGTGGACCCGTGGATCGAGCATTTTTTTAGCCCAAAATTGACCTAGGCATGCCTAGGAGACTTTGTAGTGGCCTAGTGTGGGCTGTTTGTGTAGATGCGGACAATTTGGGGTTCAATTAGGCGAAACAGGGAGAACTGGCCCTATTTGGGCTAGGCTCGTGTACTGTTGCCTACGAGCCAAGGGTGGGCCCATGGATCGAGCATCGTTTGGGCATAAATATAATCGAGGCATGTCAGGGAGGATTGGGAGAGTCCTAGTGTGGTCCATTTGTATGGATGAGGATAATTTTTTGTTCAAACGGGCGAAAGGAGGTGAACTGGCCCTTTACGGGCCAGACTCGTGTACCTCCGCCTATGCGCCTAGAAGTGGGCCAGTGGCTTGTGAGTCTTTTGGGACCAAAATTGATCGAGGTATCACAGGGAGTCTTGGGATTGACCTAGTGTGGGTTGTTTGTGTGGATGAGGCCAATATGGGGTTCAAACGGATGAAACAGGGTGAATTAGCCCTTTTCTGGCCAGACTCATGTACCCGTCTATGAGCCCAGGGGAGGGCCTGTGGCTCGGGCATCTTTTGGACCCAAAATCGATCGAAGTATGCCATTGAGGCTTGGGGGAATCCTAGTGTGTTCCATTTGTGTAGACGAGGCCAATTTGGGGTTCAAATAGGTAAACGGGGCAAACTGGCCCTTTTTAGGCCAGACTAGTGTACTGCCGCCTACGAGCCCAGGGTGGGCCCGTGGATAGAGCATATTTTGGGCCTAAAATAAACCTAGGCATGCCTGGGTGTCTTGGGAGTGTCCTAGTTTTGTCTGTTTATATGGATGAGGTCAATTTTGGGTTCAAATAGGTGAAACGGGGAGAACCAGCCCTTTTTGGGATAGGCTCATGTACCTCCGCCTATGAGTTGGGGGTGGGCCCATGGCTCAAGCACCTTTTGGGACCAAATTCGATTGAGGCATATCAGGGAGGCTTGGGAGCAGCATAGCGTAGGCCTTTTTTGTAGATGAGGCCAATTTTTTGTTCAAACGGGTGAAACGGTGCGAACAGGCCCTTTACGGGCCAGGGTCGTGTACCTTCGCCTACCCACCTAAGGTGGGCCCGTGGCTTGGGCGTATTTTGGGCCCAAAATTAATCAAGGCATGAGAGAAAATCTTAGGAGCGGCCTAGTATGGGCCTTTTGTGTGGATAAGGCCAATTTGTGTTCCAAATGGACGAAACGGGGCGGACTGGCCCTTTTATGGCCAGGCTCATGTACCCGCCTATGAGCCTGGGGGTGGGCCCGTGGATCGGGCATCCTTTGGGTCTAAAATCGACAGAGGTATGAAAGAGAGTCTTAGGTTAATCCTAGTATGGGATATTTGTATGGATGATGCCAATTTGGGGTTTAAATGGGAGAAACAGGGCGAACTAGCCAATTTTTGGCCTAGCTTGTGTACTACCACCTATGAGCCCGGGGGTGGGCCCATGGCTTGGGTATTTTTTGGGCCTAAAATTGACCGAGGCGTAATAGGGAAGTTTAGGAGAGTCCTAGTATGTGTTGTTTTTGTGGATGAGGCCAATTTGGGGTTCAAAAAGGAGAAACGACGCGCATTGGCCCTTTTCGGGCCATGCTCGTGTACCATCGCCAACGAGCCTGGGGGGAGCCCATGGCTCGGGCATCTTTTGGGATAAAAATCTACTGAGGCGTGCCAGGGATGCTACGGAGAGGCCTAGTGTGGTCCATTTGTATGGATGAGGCCTATTTGGGGTTCAAACTAGGCGAACTGGCCCTTTTTGGTCTACGCTCGTGTACCGCCGCCTAGGAGATTGGTGGTGGGCCCATGGATCAGACATATTTTGGCCTCAAAATTGACCAAGGTGTGATAAGAAGGCTTGGGAATGGCTTAGAATGGGTCGTATGTATGCATGAGATCAATTTAGGGTTCAAATAGGTGAATCGAGGCGAACTGGCCCTTTTCATGCCAGGCTCATGTACCACTGCATATGAGCCTGGGGTGGGCCCATGTCTCGTGCGTCGTTTGGGTCCAAAATTTATTAAGGAATGACAAGAAAGCTTGATAGTGGCCTATTTTGGATCGTTTGTGTGGATAAGGACAATTTTGGGTTCAAAAGGCGAAACAGAGCTACCATCCCAGGTGTGGGCCTATGGCTCGGGCGTCTTTTGGGCCCAAAATTGTTCGAGGCATGTCAGGGAGCCTTGGAAGAAGCCTAATATGGGATTTTTGTGTGTATGAGGCTAATTTGGGGTTCAAATGGGCAAAATGGGCTGAACTAGCCCTTTTCAGGCAAGGATCGTGTATGGCTATGTGCCCGGGGATGGGCCCATGGATCGGGCATCTTTTGTGCCCAAAATCAATAAATTCATACCAGGGTGGCTTGGGAGCGGCCTAGTGTGGGACGTTTTTGTAGATGAAGCCAATTTCGAGTTCAAATGGGCAAAATAGGGCAAAGTAGCCATTTTTTAGCTAGGCTCGTGTATCACAACCTACAAGTCCGAGAGTTGGCCCATGGCTCTGGCATCTTTTGGGATTCAAAATCGGTGAAAGAGATATAGGGAGGCTTGGTAGTGGTCTAATGTTGTCTATTTGGGTTGATGAGACCAATTTGGGGTTCAAACGGCCGAAACGGGTTGAACTAGATATTTTCTGGCCAGGCTCGTGTAACGCCGACTACGAGCCCAGGGGTGGGCCCATGTATCGAGAATATTTTAGTCCCAAAACATAACATAGGCATTCCAGTGAGTCTTGAGAGCGGCCTAGTGTGGGCCATTTGTGTGGATGAGGCCAATTTTGACTTCAAACGGGCGAAATGGGGTGAACTGGCCCTTTTTGGGCCAAGTTCGTGTACCACCGCCTATCCTCCTGGGGGTGGGCCTGTGTCTTGGGCATTTTTTGGGTCTAAATTCGACCGCAGCATGTCAGGGAGGCCTGGTAGTGTACTAGTATATGCCGTTTGTGTGGATGAGGCCAAATTGGTTTTCAAAGGGACGAAACGAGGCAAACTGGCCCTTTTCTGGCAAGGCTTATATACCCGCCTCAAGCCTGGGGGTGGGTCCATGGATCGAGAATTTTTTGGGCCCAATATCGATCAAGGCATACAAGGGAGGATTGGGAGAATCCTCGTGTGGGACATTTGTATGGATGAGGCCAATTTGGTGTTCAAACGGGAGAAACGGGGAAAACTGGCCATTTTCTGGATAGGCTTGTATACCGCCACTTACGATCCTGGGAGTGGGCTCATGGAACGGGTATATTTTAGGACAATTTGAGTTCAAATGGGCGAAATAGGGTGAACTGCCTCTTTCGAGCTAGGCTCATGTACGGCTGCCTAGGAGCCCGGGGGTGGGCTCGTGGATCGGGCATCTTTTGGGCTCAAAATCAACTGAGGCATGCCAGGGAGGCTTAGAAGTATCCTAGTGTGTTCCATTTATATGTATAAGACCAATTTCGGGTTCAAACTGGTGAATTGGGACAAACTAGCCCTTTTTGGGCCAGGCTCGTGTACCACCTCCTACGAGACTAGGGGTGGGCCCATTGCTCGGTCATTTTTTGGATCCAAAATCAACTGAGGCATTCCAAGGAGGGTTAGGAGAATCCTAGTGTGGGTTGTTTGTATGGATGAGGCCAATTTGGGGTTCAAAAGGGCGAAACAGGGCTATGAGCCCAGGTGTGGGCCCTTGGCTCGAGCGTCGACCGAGGCGCGTCAGGGAGGATTGGGAGCAACCTAGTATGGGCGGTTTGTGTGGATGAGGCCAATTTGGGGTTCAAACAAGAAAAATGGGGTGAACTGGCCCTTTTCGGGCCAAGCTCGTGTATGGCTACTAGCCCGGGGGTGGGCCCATAGCTCGGGCATCTTTTGGATACCAAAATCGACCGAGGTATACAAGAGAGGATTGGGAGCAGCCTAGTGTGTACCATTTGTGGGGATGAGGCTAATATAGGGTTCAAAATGCAAAATGGGGTGAACTGGCCCTTTTCGAGCTATGCTCATGTACTGCCACCTACGATCCCAGGAGTGCGGCTGTGGCTCGGGCATCTTCTGGGCTTAAATTTGAACATGGGATTCTAGGGAGGCTTGGGAGAGTCCTAGTGTGGGCCATTTGTGTAGATAAGACTACTTTAGGGTTCAAATGGCTAAAACGAGGAAAAATGGCCCTTTTTGAGCTAGGCTTGTGTGCCTCCACCTACGAGCTTGGGGTGGGCCTGTGGCTCGAGCATCTTTTGGGCCCAAAATCATCTGAGGCATGACAAGGAGGCTTGGTAGCAGCCTAGTAAGGTATTTTTGTGTGGATGAGTCCAATTTTGGGTTCAAACAGGTAAAATAGGGCAAACTGGCCCTTTTCGGGCCAAGCTAGTGTACCTCCGCCTACGAACCCAGGGGTGGGCCCATGGAACGAGCGTCTTTTGGGCCCAAAATAGACCGAGGCATGCCAGGGAGGCTTGGGATTGTCCTAGTGTTGTCCGTTAATATGGATGAGGTAAATTTGGGGTTCAAATGAGTGAAACGGGGCGAACTGACCATTTTCATGCCAGGCTTATGTACCACTACCTACGAGACTGGGGGTGGGTCTATGGCTCGGGAGTTTTTTGGGCCCAAAATAGATCGAGGAATTCTACGGAGGCTTGTAAGTAGCCTAGTGTAGATTGTTTGTGTGGATGAGATCAATTTATGGTTTAAATGGGCGAAACGGTGCGAACTGGCCCTTTTCAGGCAAGACTCATTTACCGCCGCCTACGAGCCTATGTTTGGGCCCGTGGCTTGGGAATTTTTTGGGAATAGAATTAACCGAGGAATGACAAGAAGGCTTGAGAGTGGCCTAGTGTGGGCAGTTTGTGTGGATGAGGCCAATTTAGGGTTCAAACGGGCAAAACGAGGCGAACTGACCCTTTTTGGGAAGGGCTCGTGTACCGCCTCCTACGAGCCCAGGGGTGGGCCCATGGCTTGAGCTTTTTTTGGTCCCACTATCAATTGAGGTGTGTCATAGAGTCTTGGGAGTGTCCTAGTGTGGTCTTTTTTTGTGGATGAGGCTAATTTGGTGTTTAAACGGGTAAAAACGGGGCTAAATGACCCTTTTCGGGCTAGGCTCATGAGCCGCCGCCTTTGAACCTAGGGGTGGTCTCGTTCCTTAGGTGCCTTTTGGGACCAAAATAAATTGATGCATGCAAGGTAGGCTTGGGAGCAGCCTAGTCTGGGCTGTTTTTATGGATGAGCCCAATTTGGGGTTCAAATAGGCGAAACAGGGTGAACTAATCTTTTTCGATCTAGGCTCATAAGCTTTTGCCTTTGATCATGGGGGTGGGCTCATGCCTTGGGTGTATTTTGGGTGAAAAATCGATCGAGGCATGCCAGGAAGTCTTAGGAACGGCCTAGTATGGGCCGTTTGAGTTGATGGGTCCAAGTTATGGTTTAAACGGGCAAAACAGGGTGAACTGGCCCTTTTCAAGCCAGGCTCATTTACCTCCACCTATGAAACCTGGAGTGGGCCCGTGGTTCAATTGTCTTTCGGGCTCAAAATCGATCGAGGCATTCTAGGGAGGCTTGGGAGCGGCCTAGTGTGGGCTGTTTGTGTGGATAAGACCAATAGGAGTTCAAACGGCCAAAAAAGGGTGAACTGGCCTTTTTCGGGCTAAGCTCGTATACCAATGCCTATGATCCCGAGGGTGGGCCCATGGCTCGAGAATCTTTTGGGCCAAAAATCAATCGAGGCATGCCAGGGAGTCTTGGAAGTGGCTTTAGTGTGGGCTGTTTGTGTGGATGAGGCCAATTTGGGGTTCAAACGGGCAATACAGGGCGAACTGGCCCTTTTCAAGCCAGACTCATTTAACGCTGCCTATGAGTCCGAGAGTAAGCTCGTGGCTCGGCCTTCTTTTGGGCTTAAAATTGATCGAGGCATTTTCGGGAGGCTTGAGAACATCCTAGTATGGGCCGTTTGTATGGATGAGGCCAATTTTGGGTTCAAACGGTAGAAACAAGATGAACTGTCCCTTTTCACTCCATGTTCATTTAACTCTACCTACGAGCCCGAGGGTGGGCCCATGGATCAGGCATCTTTTGGGCCCAAAATCATCTGAGGCATGCCAGGGAATCTTGGGAGAGGCCTAGTGTGGGCCGTTTATGTGGATGAGGACAATTTGGGGTTCAAACGGGCGAAATGGGGCAAACTGGTCCTTTTAAGGCCAGGCTCGTGTACCACCACCTACGATCCTGGGGGTGGGCCCATGGCTCAGGTGTCTTTTTGGCCCTAAAATGACCAAAGTTTTCTAGGGATGCTTCGAAGTGGCCTAGTGTGGGATTTTTGTGTGGATGAGGCCAATTTGGGGTTCAAACGGGCAAAACGTGGTGAACTGGCCCTTTTTAAGCCAGGATCGTGTACCGTCGCCTACGATCCCGGGGGTGGGCCCGTGGTTTGAGAGTCTTTTTGGGCACAAAATCGATCGAAGAGTGATAGGAAGGCTTGGGAGAGGCCTAGTGTGGGCCATTTGTGTGGATGAGGACAATTTGTGGTTCAAACATATGAAACGGGGTGAATTGGCCAATTTTAGGCCTGGCTCGTGTACCGCTGCCTATGAGCTCAGGGGTGGTCCCATGGCTCGAGCATTTTTTTGTAACCGAATTTGACCGAGGCATGACATAGAGGCTTGGGAGCAGCCTAGTATAGATGAGGCTAATTTTGGGTTCAAATGCGTGAAACGAGGCGAATTGGACTTTTTTGGGCCAGTCTCGTGTACCGCCGCCTAGGAGCCTAGGGGTGGGCTCGTATATCGGCTATTTTTTGGGCCCAAATTTGATCGAGGCATACTAGGGAGGTTTGGGAGAGGCCTAGTGTGGGCCGTTTGTGTGGATAAGGAAATTTGGGGTTCAAAAGGGAAAAATGGGTGAACTAGCCCTTTTCGAGCCAGGGTCATGTACCGACGCCTATGAGTCCGGGAGTGTGCCCGTGGCTCGCACGTCTTTTACGCTCAAAGTCGATTGAGGCATTTTAGGAAGGGTTGGGATCATCTTAGTGTAGGCCATTCGTGTGGATGAGAACAATTTGGGGTTCAGGCAGCCCAAACGGGGTGAACTAGCCTTTTTCGGGCTAGGCTCATTTCCCGCCGCCTATGAGCTCAGGGGTGGTCCCGTGGCTCGGGCATTTTTTGGGCCCAAAATTATCTGAGGCATGACAGAGAGGATTAAAAGCAGCCTAGTATGGGCCGTTTGTGTGGATGAGGCCAATTTAGGGTTCAAACAGGCAAAATAAAGCAAACTGGACCTTTTCGAACCAAGCTCGTGTATGGCGGCCTACAGCCCGGGGGTGGGCCCGTAGCATGGGTATCATTTTGGCCAAAAGTAGACTGAGGCATGCCAGGAAGGATTAGGATCAGCCTAGTGTTTTCCATTTATATGGATGAGAACAATTTGGGGTTTAAACAGGCGAAACAGGGTGAACTGGCCCTTTTCAGGCTAGGCTCGTGTACTGCCCCCTACGAGGCTGGGGGTAGGCCCATGGCTCGAGTGTATTTTGGGCCTAAAATTGACCGAGTCATTTCAGGGGAGGCTTGTGAGTGGCCTATGGGTCGTTTTATGGATAATTCCAATTTGGGGTTCAAACGGGCAAAATGGTGCGAAGTAGACCTTTTCGAGCCAGGCTCGTGTACCGGATGCCTACGAGCCTGGGGTTAGGCCCATTTCTCGGGTGTTTTTTGGGCATAAAATTGACTGAGGAATGCCAGGGAGACTTGGGAGCATCTTTGTATGGGTCTTTTTTATGGATGATGCTAATTTGGGGTTCAAACGGGTGAAACGGGGCAAATTGGCCCTTTTTGAGCCAGGTCCATGAACCGCCGCCTACGAGCCTGGGAAGGCCCATGGCTCGGGCATCTTTTAGGCCCAAAATTGATTGAGGCATGCTATGGAGGATAGGGAGTAGCCTATTCTAGGCAGTTTTTATGGATGAGGTTAATTTAGGGTTCAAAAGGGCAAAACGGGGTGAACTGGCCTTTTCGAGGCAAGCTCATTTACCGCCGCCTATGAGCCCGGGAGTGGGCCCGTGGCTCAGGAGTATTTTGGGCTCAAAATCGATCAAGGCATTCTAGAGAGGCTTTGGAGCAGCCTAGTGTGGACCATTTTTGTGGATGAGACCTATTTGGGGTTCAAATAGCCAAAAACGGTGCGATCTTGCCCTTTATATGCCAGGCTCGTGTACCGCCTTCTACGAGCCCAGGGGGTGGGCCTGTGGCTCGAGCGTCTTTTAGGCCTAAAATTGATCGAGGCACGCCAGGAAAGTTTGGGAGTGGCCTAGTGTGAGCCTTTTGTGTGGATGAGGCTAATTTGGGGGTTCCAACGGGCGAAATGGGGCAAACTGGCCCTTTTCGGGAAAAACTCATGTACCTCCGCCTCTGAAGCCGGGGGTGGGCTCATTTTTCGGGCATTTTTTGTGCCCAAAATTGATCAAGGCATGATAGGGAGTCTTGGAGTGGCTTAGTGTGGATGAGGGTAATTTGAGGTTCAAACGCGTGAAACGAGGTGAAGTAGCCTTTTTCGGGCCAGGCTTGTGTACCCGCCCGCCTACAAGCCTGGGGTGGGACGGTGGCTCAGGCATCCTTTTGGCCAAAAAATCAACCGAGGCATGACATTGAGGCTTAGAAGCCACCTAGTGTGGGCCGTTTGTGTGGATGAGGCGAATTTGGGGTTCAAACGGGCGAAACGGGGAAAACTAACCATTTTCGGGCTTAGCTCGTATACCATCGCCTATAAGCCTAGGGGTGGTCCCAGGCTCGGGCATCTTTTGGGTCCAATATCGACTAAGACGTGCCAGGGAGGCTGGAGTGGCCTAGAAAGGGACGTTTGTGTGAATGAGGCCAATTTGGGGTTCAAACGGGCAAAACGAGGCAAACTGGCCCTCTTTAGGGCAGAGTCATGTACTGCCGTCTATGATCCCATGGGTGGGCCCATGGCTTAGGTATTTTTTAGGCCCAAAATAAATTGAGGCATTCCAGGGAGGATTGGGAGGGGCCTTGTGTGGGCCGTGTGGGCCGTTTGTATGGATGAGGATAATTTAGGGTTCAAAAGGGCAAAATGGGGCTAACAGGACCTTTTTTATTCAGGCTCGTGTACTGCTGCCTACAAGCCCGAGGGAAGGCCTGTGGCTCAGGCATCTTTTGGGCCAAAAATTGACCGAGGTGTGCTAGGAAGGCTTTGAAGCGGCCTATTGATGGTCTTTTTTGTGCATGAGATAATTTTGGGGTTCAAACGGGAGAAACAGGGAGAAATGGACCTTTTTGGGACAAGCTTGTGTACCGCCGCTTACGAGCCTGTGGTGGGCCCATGGATAGAGCATCCTTTGGCCCCAAAATTGATTGAGACGTACCAGTGAGGTTTAGGAGCAGCCTAGTATGGTTCGTTTGTATGGAGGAGGCCAATTTGAAGTTCAAACGGGTAGAATGGGGAAAAGTGGGTCTTTTTGAACAACCATCGTCTACCGCCACCTACGAGCTCGGGGGTGGGCCCATGGCTTAGGCATTTTTTTTCCACAAAACTGACTGAGGCATGACAGGGAGGATTAAGAGCATCCTAGAGTTGTTAGTTTGTATGGATGAGGATAATTTGGGGTTCAAACGGGAGAAATGGGGCGAAATAACCCTTTTCGAGCTAGGCTCGTGTACCACCGCCTATGAGCCCAGGGGTGGTCATGTGTCTCGCGCGTATTTTGGGTCCAAAATCTACCAAGGTGATTCAGGGAGGCTTGGGAGTGGCCTAGTGTGAGCCGTTTATGTGGATGAGGCCAATTTGGTGTTCAAATAGGCGAAATGGGGCGAACTGGCCCTTTTTGGGCCAAGCTCATGTATCGCCGCCTACGAGCCCGCGTGTGGGCCTATGGCTTGGTCGTCTTTTGGGCCCAAATTCAACCAAGGATTGTTAGGGAGACTTGGGAGTAGCCTAGTGTGGGTTTTTTGTGTGGATAAGGCCAATTTATGATTCAAAAGGGGGAAACAGGGCGAACTAGCCCTTTTCGAACCGGGCTCGTGTTCCGTCGCCTACAAGCCTGGGGGTGGGCAAGTGGCTCGGGCGTGTTTTGGACCCAAAATCAACCAAGGCATGCCATATAGGATTAGGGCCAGCATAATGTGGGTCTTTTGTGTGGATGAGGCAAATTTGGGGTTCAAACGGGCAAAACAGGGTAAACTGGCCCTTTTTGGGCCAGGCTCGTGTACCGCCGCCTACAAGCCTGGGGGAGGGCCCATGGCTCGAGCATTTTTTTGACCAAAATTGATCAAGGCATGCCTCGGAGGTTTGGTAGAATCCTAGTGTGGGTTGTTTGTGTGTATAAGGCCAATTAGGGGTTCAAACGGGCGAAACAGTACAAACTGGCCCTTTTCGGTCTTGGCTCGTGTACCTGCCAATTATCCTAGGGGTGGGCCCATAGCTCGGGTATCTTTTGGGTCCAAAATTGATCGAGATATGCCAGGGAGGCTTGGGAGTGACCTAGTATTGGTCCTTTGTGTGGAAGATTCCAATTTAGGGTTCAAATGGTGAAAACAGGGTAAACTCGCTATTTTTTGGCCAGGTTCGTGTACCGCCGCCTACGAGCCCGGGGGTGGGCCCAAGGCTCGAGCGTCTTTTGGGTGCAAAATTATTTGAGGTATGATAAGGAGGCTTGGTATAGGTCTACGATGGTCCGTTTGTATGGATGAGGTCAATTTTGGGCTCAAATAGGTGAAGCATGGTGAACTGGCCCTTTTGGGCCAGGCTGATGTACCGCCGCCTAAGAGCCTAGGGGTGGCCCTATTGCTCGGGCGTATTTTGGGACCAAAATTGACTAAGTCACACTAGAGAGGCTTCGGAGCGGCCTAGTGTTGTCCATTTGTGTGGATGAGGCCAATTTGTGGTTCAAACGGGAGAAATGGGACAAACTGGCCCTTTTTGGGCTAGGCTCATGTACCGCCGTCTACGAACCCAGGGCTGGGTCCATGGCTCGGGAATATTTTGGGCCCAAAATTGAATGAGGTTTTGTTATGGAGGTTAAGAAGAGTCCTGGTATGGTCCGTTTGTGTGGATGAGGCCAATTCGGGGTTCGAACGGGCGAAACCAAGCAAACTGGCCCTTTCGGGCTAGGGTCGTGTACCGCACCTAGGAGTCCGGGGGTGCTCCCAAGGATCGGGCATCTTTTTGGCCTAAAATCAATCAAGTCATACTAGGAAGGCTTAGGAGTGGCCTAGTGTGGGCCGTTTGTGTGGATGAGGCCAATTTAGGGTTCAATCGTGTGAATCGGGGCGAACTGGCCCTTTTCCATCTAGGCTCGGGTATCACCGCTTATGAGCTTGGGGGTGGGCCCGTGGATCGGGCATATTTTGTGTTCAAAATCGACCGAGGAAAGACAAGGAGGCTTGGGAGCGGCCTAGGGTGGGTTTTTTGTGTGGATGATGCCAATTTGGGGCGAAACAGAGCTACAACCGTTGGTGTGGGCCCATGGTTCAGGTGTCTTTTTGGCCCAAAATTGATCGAGACGTGTCAAGGGGAATTGGGAGTGTCCTATAGTGGGACGTTTATGTGGATGAGTCCAATTTGGGGTTCAAACGATCGAAATAGGCTGAACTGGCCCTTTTTGGGCCAGGCTCATGTATGGCTATGAGCCCGAGGGTGTCCCCATTGATCGGGCATCTTTTGTTCCCAAAATCAACCGAGGCATGCCAGCGAGGCTTGGGAGTAGCCTAGTGTGGACCGTTTTTGTGGATGAGGACAATTTGGGCTTCAAATGGCCAAGGGGTGAACTGGCCCTTTTTGTGCCAAGCTCGTGTACCACCGCCTACGAGCCCAAGAGTGGGCCCGTGGCTCAAGCGTCTTCTAGTCGTAAAATTATCCAAGACGTTCTAGGTAGGCTTGGGAGTTGTCTAGGGTGGGCCGTTCATGTGGATGAGACCAATTTGGGGTTCAAAGACCCGAAACGGTGTGAATTGGCCCTTTTTCAGGCCAGGCTCATGTATTGCCGCCAACGAGCCCAGGGATGGGCCCATGGCTCGGGCGTCCTTTGGGCTTAAAATTATTCGAGAAGTTTCAGGGAGTCTTGGGAGCGGCCTAATGTGGGACGTTTTTTTAGATAAGGTTAATTTTGGGTTCAAACAGGCAAAACAGCCCAAATTGGCTCTTTTCGGGGCAGGCTCGTGTACCGCCGCCTACGAGGCCGTAGGTGGACCTGTGGATCGGGTGTCTTTTGTTCCAAAAATCTACCAAGGCATGACAGGGAGTCTTGGTAGCAGCCCAGTGTGGGACGTTTTTGGTGATTAGGAAAATTTAGGGTTCAAATGGGTGAAACGGGGCAACTTGACCCTTTTTATGCCAGGCTCATCTACCGCCCCCTAAGAGCCAAGGGTGGGCTCGTAGATCGGGCATATTTTGGGAGAAAACTTAACCGAGGTGTGCTAGGGAGGCTTGGGAGTGGACTAGTGGTTTCCATTTTTGTGGATGAGGCCAATTTTGGGTTCAAACGAGCAAAACGGGGCGAACTGGCCCTTTGCAGGCCAGGCTCGTGTACACTGCCTACGAGCCTGGGATTTGGCCCGTGGTTCGAGCATTTTTTGGGCTGAAAATCTACTGACGCATGCTAGGGAGGTTTAAGAGAATCCTAGTGTTTGTTTTTTGCATTGATGAGGAAAATTTAGGGTTCTAACAGGCTAAACGGGGCGAATTGGCCTTTTCGGGCAAGGCTCGTGTATCGCCGCCTTTGAACCCAAAGGTGGGCCCTTGGATCGGGAATCTTTTGGTTTAAAAATTATCCGAGGCATGATAGAGAGGCTTGGGAGCGGCCTAGTGTAGTCCGTTAGTGTTGATTAGGCCAATTCGGGGTTCAAACGGGTGAAACAGGGCGAATTTGCCCTTTTTGGGACAGGCTCGTGTACCGCCGCCTACGAGCCCAGGGGTGGGCCCATGGCTTGGGCATATTTTGGGGACCAAAATTGAACAAGGCATGACAGGGAGGCTTTTTAGTTGACTAGTATGGGCTGTATGTATGGATGAGGCTAATTTTGGGCTAAGACGGGCGAAATAGGGTGAACTAGCCCTTTTCGGGCCAGGCTGATGTACCGTCCCCCTACGAGCCTGGGGTGGGCCCGTGGATCAGATGTATTTTGGGCCTAAACCAATCGAGGTATGCCAAGGAGGCTTGATATTAACCTAGAGTGGTCCGTTTGTGTGGATGAGGTCAATTTGGGGCTCAAACTGGTGAAACGGGGTGAACTGGCCCTTCTCGGGCCAGGTTTTTGTACCGCCGCCTAAGATCCTAGGGGTGGGCCTATTTATCGATCATATTTTATGCCTAAAATTGACTGAGACATGCCAAGGAGGATTGGTAGCAGCCTAGTGTAGTCTATTTGTTTGGATGAGGCCAATTTGGGGTTTAAACGGGCGAAACGGGGCGAACTGGCCCTTTTAAAGCCAGGCTCGTGTACCGCTACCAACAAGCATGGGGTGGACCCATGGTTCAACCATATTTTGGGCCCAAAATTGATCGAGGCATTCCAGGGAGGCTTGGAAGTGTCCTAATATGGGCCGTTTGTATGGATAAGGCCAATTTAGGGTTCAAACAGGCGGAACGGGGTGAACTGGCCCTTTTTAGGAAATGCTTGTGTGCTGCTGCCTTTGAGCCTGGTGGTGGGCTCATAGTTCGGGTAGGTTTTGGGACCAAAATCAATTGAGGCATGCTTGGGAAGCTTGGGAGTGCCCTAGTTGGGCTGTTTGTCTGGATAAGGACAATTTGGGGTTCAAACGGGAAAAACGGGATGAGCTGGCGCTTTTCAAGCCAGGCTCGTGTACCACCACCAATGAGCATGGGGTGGGCCCATGGATAGGGCATCTTTTGGGCCCAAAATTGACAGAGGCGTGCCAGAGAGTCTTCGGAGTGGCCTAGAGTGGGCCATTTATGTAGATGAGGACAATTTAGGGTTTAAATAGGTGAGACAGGCTGAACAGGCTCTTTTTGGGCAATGCTCGTGTGTCGTCTCCTTTGAGCGGGGATGGGCCCATGGTTCGGCCGTATTTTATGCCCATAATCGACCGAGGCATGCTAAAGAGGATTGGGAGAGGCATAGTATGAGCCGTTTGTGTGGATGAAGCTAATTAAGTTTTCAAACGGGTGAAACAGTGTGAACTGACCCTTTTTGGGCCAGGCTCGTGTACACGAGCCCAGGGGTTGGCCCATGGCTCGAGCGTCTTTAGGGTCCAAAATCGACTGAGGCGTGCCAGGGAGGTTTGGGAGCGGCCAAGTATGGGCCGTTTGTGTTGATGAAGTCAATTTAGGGTTCAAATGGGAGAAACAGGGAAAATTGGCCCTGCCTACGAGCCCAAGGCTAGACCTATGGCTCGGGCATCATTTGGGTCCAAAATTGACTGAGGTGTGCCAGGGAGGCTTCGGAGCGGCCAAGTATGGTAATTTTTATGGATGAGTCCAACTTAGGGTTCAAATGGGAAAACCAGTGCGAACGGGCCCTTTTCGGGCTCATGTATCGCCGCCTACGAGCCTGGGGTGGGCCCATGGATCAGGCATCTTTTAGACCCAAAATCGTCCGAGGCATGCCAGGAAAGCTTGAGAGATGCCTCGTATGGTATATTTGTGTTTACGAGGCTAATTTGGGGTTCAAATGGGTGAAACAGAGTAAACTGGTCCTTTTCGGGCCAGGCTCGTGTACCGCCGCCTACGAGCCCGGGGGTAGGCCCATGGTTTGGGCATATTTTGGGCCCAAAATAGACCAAGGAGTGCAAGGGAGGCTTGGGAGCATCCTAGTGTAGGATGTTTGTGTGGATCAGACCAATTTGGGGTTCAAATGGGCAAAACTGGGAAAACTGGCTCTTTTTGGGCCAGGATCATGATGACCTACGAGATCGAGGGTGCACCCATGGATCGTGTCCTTTGGGCCTAAAATTGACTAAGGCATTGCAGGGAGGATTGGTAGCGTTATAGTATGGGTTGTTTATGTGGATTTGGCAAATTTGGTGTTCAAACGGGCGAAATGGGGCGAACTGGTCCTTATCAGGCTAGGCTCGTGTATCGACGCCTACGATCTCGGGGGTGGGTCCATGGCTCGGGTATATTTTGGGACCAAAATTGATTGAGGTGTGCAAAGGAGGCTTTTAAGCCAGGCTCGTGTAACGCCGCCTATGAACCCGAGGGTGGCCCATGGATCGGGTGTCTTTTGGGCCCATTATCGATCGAGGCGTTCTAGAGAGGCTTGGAAGCGGGAAAGTGTGGGCCGTTTATATGGATGAGGCCAATTTAGGGTTCAAACGGGCAAAATGGGGTGAAGTGGCCTTTTTCAGGGAAGGCTCATGTACCGCTGCATACAAGTCCGGGGGTGGTCCCGTGGCTCGAGCATCTTTTAGGCCCAAAATCGACCGAGCCATGCTAGGGAGGCTTTGTAGTGTCCTAGTATGGGATGTTTGTGTGGATGAGGCTAATTTTGGGTTCAAATGGGCATATCGGGGCAAACTACCCTCTTCGCGCCAGGCGCGTCTACCACCGCCTACGAGCCCAGGGGTGGGCCCATGGCTTGGGAATATTTGAGGCCCAAAATCAACCGAGGAGTTCCAGGGAGGCTTGGGAGTGGTCTAGTATTGGTAGTTTGTATGGATGAGGACAATTTGGGGTTCAAATTGGCAAAACGGGGAGAACTAGCCCTCTTCGAGCTCGGCTCGTGTACCTACGACTATGAGCCCAGGGTGTGTCCATGGCTCGAGACTTTTTTGGGCCCAAAATTGATCGAGGAATACCAAGGAGGGTTGGGAGCGGCCTAGTGTGGGTCGTTTGTGTGGATGAGGCCAATTTAGGGCTCAAACTGGCGAAATGGGGCAAACTGGCCCTTTTTAGGGCAGTCTCAAGTATTACCGCCTATGAGCCATGGGTCGGACCATGCCTCAAGTGTATTTTGGGCCAACAATTGATCTAGGCATGCCAAGGAGGCTTGTAAGTGTCCTAGTGTGGGTCATTTGTGTGGATGAGGCCAATTTTGGGGATAAAGGGCAAAATATGGCGAACTGGCCCTTTTTAGGGCACACCTTTGTACTTCCGCCTACGAGCTCTAGGGTTGGCCCGTGGCTCGGGTGTCGGTTAGGTAAAAAATCGATGGAGGTACGTCAGGGAGTCTTGGAATCATCCTAGTTTGGCCCATTTATGTGGATGAGGCTAATTTGGGGTTCAAATCGGCAAAACAGGGCGAACTGGCCCTTTTCAAGACAGTCTCGTGTACCACCGCCTATGAGCCCAGGTTTGGGCCCATGGCTTGGGTGTCTTTTGGGCCCAAAATTGATTGAAGCATGCCAGGGAGGCTTGGGAGCGTCCTAGTACTGGATGTTTGTTTGGATGAGGCTAATTTGGGGTTCAAACTGGCGAAATAAGGCGAACAGGACCTTTTTGAGCCAGGCTTGTGTACCACCCGTCTATGAGCTCAGGGGTGGTCCCATGGATCGGGCATCTTTTGGCACAAAAATTGACCAAGGCATGAAAGGGAGGCTTGGGAGAGGCCTAGTGTGGGCCATTTGTGTGGATGAGGCCAATTTTGGGTTCAAACTGGCGAAATAGGGCGAACTGGCCATTTTTGAGCTAGGCTCGTGTACCTCCGCCTACGAGCTTGGGGGTGGGCCCATGGCTCGAGTACCATTTGTCCCGAAAATTGACCAAGGCAATGCATAGAGGCTTGGGAGTGGCCTAGTGTGGGCCGTTTATGTGGATGAGTCTAATTTTGGGTTAAAATGGGCAAAATGTGGTGAACTAGCCCTTTTTGGGCTAGGCTCGTGTACTTTCACCTACGAGCCTAGTGGTAGGCCCATTGCTCGGGCGTCTTTTGGGCCCAAAATTGACTCAGACATGCCAGGGAGGCTTGGGAGAGTCCTAGTGTGGGCCGTTTATGTGGATGAGGCCAATTTGGGGTTCAAACGGGTGAAACAAGGTGAACTGGCCCTTTCAGAGCTAGGCTCGTGTACCGTCGCCTATGGTCCTTGGGATGGGCCGTGTATCGAGACTCTTTTGATAACAAATTCGACCGAGGCATGACAGGGAGGCTTCAAAGTGGGTTAGTGTGGGCCATTCATATGGATGAGGCCAATTTGGGGTTCAAACAGGTGAAACGGGGTAAACTGGCCATTTTCGGGACAGGTTCATGTATTACCGCCTAGAGCACGGGGGTGGGCCAGTGGATCGCACATATTTTGTTCCCAAAATAGACTGAGGCATACCAGGGTGGCTTAGGAGCTTTCTAGTATAGGTCGTTTTTGTGGATGAGGCTAATTTGGGGTTTAAATTGGGGAAATAGAGCGAACGGGCCTTTTCGGGCCAGGCTCATTATCACTACCTACTAGCCCTGGGATGGGCCAGTGGCTCGAGAGTCTTTTGGTCCCAAAGTAGACCGAGGCATGACAGGGAGACTTTGGAGTGGCCTAGTGTGGGCCGTTTGTATCGATGAGCCCAATTTGGGGTTCAAACGGGTGAAACGGGGGGAATTGGACCTTTTTGGGATAGGATCGTGTACCGTCGCCTACGAGCTTGGGGGTGGGCCCGTGGCTCGAGTCTTTTAGGGCTAAAATTGATCGTGACGTGCCAGGGTATCTTGGGAGCAGCCTAATATGGATTGTTTGTGTAGATGAGGCCAATTTGGGATTTAAACAAGCGAAACAGGGTGAACTGACCCTTTTTGAGCCAGGCTCGTGCACCGCCGCCTACGAACCCGATGGTGGGCCCATGGATCGGGTGTATTTTGGGCCTAAAGTTGACTGAGGCATGCCAGGGAGTCTTAGGAGTATCCTAGTGTAGTCCGTTTGTGTGGATGAGTCCAATTTAGGGTTCAAACGGGCAAAACAGGGTGAACTGGCCTTTTTCAGGCAAGGCTTGTGTTCCGCCGCCTACGAGCCCGGGGGTGGGACCATGACTCGAGAATCTTTAGGGCCCAAAATTGACCGAGGCATGCCAGAGAGGATTGGCAGTGCCCTAGTATGGGACATTTGTGTGGATGAGGCCAATTTAGGGTTCAAATGGGCGAAACAGGGCAAACTTGCCCTTTTCGAGCCAGGCTCGTGTACCGTCGCCTACGAGCTAAGAGGTGGGCTCATCTCTTGGGAATCTTTTGGTCCCAAAATCGATTGAAGACTGATAGGGAGGCCTAAAATTGGCCTAGTGTGGGCCGTTTGTGTGGATGAGACCAATTTGGGGTTCAAACAGGCGAAACGAGGCGAACTAGACTTTTTTGGGATAGGCTCATGTGTCGTCGCCTACGAGCCCGGGGGGCCCATGGCTCAGGCGTATTTTGGGCCCAAAATCGACCGAGGCGTGCTAGGGAGGATTTGGAGCAACCTAGTATGGGCCGTTTTTATGGATAAGGACAATTTGGGGCACACACGGGTGAAACAAGGAGAACACTTCCATTTTTGGGCCAGGCTAGTGTACCGCTGACTACGACCTCGAGGGTTGGCCCGTGACTCGAGCATATTTTGGGCCCAAAATTAACTAAGGCATGCCAGAGAGGATTGGGATGGTCCTAGCGTGGGCCGTTTGAGTAGATGAGGCCAATTTGGGGATCAAATGGGAAAAACAAGGAGAACTAGCCCGTTTCGGGCCAGGGTCACTGCCTACAAGCTCTGGGTGAGCCCGTGCTCAGGCGTATTTTGTGCCCAAAATTGAATGAGGCATGACAGGGAGGCTTGGGAGTGGCCTAGTATGGGCCATTGGTGTTGATGAGGCAAATTTGGTATTGAAACAGGAAAAATGGGGTGAACTGGCACTTTTTGGGCCAGGCTCGTGTATCGCCGCTTATGAGCTCAGGGTGGGCCCTTCGCTCGGGCGTATTTTGAAACTAAAATCAACTGAGGCATGACAGGTAAGCTTGGAAATGGCCTAGAATAGGACATTTGTTTAGATGAGGCCAACTAGGGGTTGAAATAGGCGAAACGGGGTGAACTGGCCCTTTTCAAGCCAGACTCGTTTACCGCCGCCTACTATCCTACGGGTGTGACCGTGGCTCCAGCATATTTTGGGCTAAAAATCTACTGAGGTTTGACAGGGAGGCTTGGGAGCGGCTTAGTGTAGGATGTTTGTGTAGATGTGACCAATTTGGGGTTAAACGGGCAAAACGGGGCAAACTGGCCCTTTTCTGGACAGGCTCGTGTACTTCCGCCTAAAGCATGGGGGTGGGCCTGTGGCTCGACCATTGTTTGGTCCCAAAATAAACTGACGAATACCAGGGTGGATTGGGAGTGTCCTAGTGTGGGCATTTTCTATAGATGAGGCCAATTTGGGGTTTAAACTGGGGAAACGGGGCGAACAACCCTTATCGATCCAGGCTCATGTACCGCCACCTACGAGTCCAGGGATAGGCCTGTGGCTCAGGCGTATTTTGGTCCCAAATAGATCGAGGCATGCCATGGATGCTTTGGAGCATCTTATTGTGGGTCATTTGTGATGATGAGGCTGATTAAGGGTTCAAACGGGAAAAATTAGGCGAAATGGCCCTTTTCAGGCCAGGCTCGTGTACGCGGCCTACGATCCCGGGAGTGGGCTCGTGGCTTGAGAGTCTTTTGGCCCCAAAATAGAATGAGGCATGACAGGGTGGCTTAGGAATGACCTAGTGTGGGTTGTTTGTGTAGATGAGGCCAATTTGGGCTTTAAACGAATAAAACGGGGAGAACTGGCCCTTTTCGGGCAAGGCTCGTGCACTGCCGCCTATGAACTCGGAGGTGGGCCCATGGATCGGGCATTTTTCGGGCCTAAAATTGATCGAGGCATGACAGAGAGGCTTAGGAGAGGCCTAGTGTAGGCCGTTTGTATGCATGAGGCCAATTTGAGATTTAAACGGGCGAAAAAGGGTGAACTGGCCCTTTTCAGGAAAGGCTCTTGTACTGTCGCCTACGAGCCTGGGTGTGGGCCCATGGGTCAGGAATTTTTTAGGCCCAAAATTGACCGAGGAATAAAAGAGAGGCTTGGGAGCAACCTAGTGTGGGCCGTTTGTGTTAATGAGGCCAATTTATGGTTCAAATGGGAGAAACGGGGCGAATTGGCCCTTTTCAGGCCAAGCTTATGTACCGTCCCCTACGACCTCGGGGGTGGGCCTATGGTTTGGGCATATTTTGGGTCCAAAATTGACTGAGGTTCCAGGGAGTCATGGGAGAACCTAGTGTGGGCCGTTTGTGTGGATGAGGACAATTTGGGGTTCAAATAGGAAAAACGGGGTGAAATGTCCCTTTTCGGGCCAGACTTATGTATTGCCGCCTACGAGCTCGTGGGTGCGCCCGTGGATCGGACATTTTTTGGGTCCAAAATCAATTGAGGTATGCTAGGGAGGCTTAGAAGCATCTAGTGTGGGCAATTTGTGTGGATGAGGCTAATTTTGGGTTTAAACAGGCGTAACGGGGCGAACACTTCCCTTTTTAGGATAGGGTATGTACCGCAGCCTATGAGCTCGAGGGTTGGCTCATGGATCGGGGTAGTTTGGTCCCAAAATTGACCGAGGCATGACAGGGAGGCTTGGGAGTAGCCTAGTGTGGGATGTTTGTGTGGATGATGCCAATTTTTGGTTCAAATGGGCGAAATAGGGCGAACTTTCCATTTTCAAGCTAGACTCGTACACCACTACCTATGAGCTCAGGGTGGGCTCATGCATCAGGCGTTTTTTGAGCCAAAAATTGAGTGAGACATGCCAGGGAGTCTTAGTAGTGGACTATTGTGGGCCGTTTAAGTAGATGAAGCTAATTTCAGGTTGAAACGGGAAAAATGGTGAGTACTAGCCCTTTTCAGGTAGGCTCGTGTACTGCCGCCTACGAGCCAGGGGGTGGGCCCGTGGCTCGAGCATCTTTTGGGACCAAAATCGACCGAGGGGTGCTAGGGAGGCTTAAGAGTGGCCTAGTAGGGCCCCTTTTTGTGAATGAGGCCAATTTGGGGTTGAAATGGGTGAAACAAGGTGCACTGGCCCTTTTCAAGCCAGGCGCGTGTACCACTGCCTAGAGCTTGGGGTGGGACCATGGGTCGAGCATCTTTTGGGCCCAAAATATATCGAGGTGTGATAGGGAGGCTTGGGATCATCCTACTATGGTCCGTTGGTGTGTATGATTCCAATTTGGGGTTCAAACGGGCTAAGCGGGGCAAACTGGCCCTTTATAGGCTAGGTGTGCCCATGGCTCTGGCATCTTTTGTGCCAAAAATCAACTGAGGCATGCCAGGGAGGCATGGAAGTGGCTTAGTATGGGAATTTTATGTGGATGAGGCCAATTTAGGGTTCAAACTAGTGAAACGGGGCGAACTAACCCTTTTTGGGACAGGCTCGTGTACCGCCACCTACGAGACTAGAGGTGGGCCCATTGCTCGGGCATTTTTTCGGCCCAAAATTGACCAAGTAGTGCCATGGAGGCTTAGGAGTGGCCTAGTATGGGTATCTTGTGTGTATTAGGCTAATTTAGGGTTCAAATGGGTGAAACGGGATGAACTTCCCCTTTTTGAGCCAGCCTCGTGTACCACCGCCTAGAACTTAGGGGAGGGCCGGTGGGTAGGGCATTCTTTGGGCCTAAAATCTATCGAGAAGTGCTAGGGTGGATTGGGAGCGGCCTAGTGTGGGATTTTTGTGTGGATGAAACCAATATGGAGTTCAAACTGGAAAAACGGGGAGAACTACCCATTTTTGGGACAGGCTAGTGTACCGCCAACTTTGAGCCTAGAGGTGGGCCTGTCGATCGGGTATTTTTTGGGCCCAAATTCAACTGAGGAGTACCAGGGGGGCTTGGGAATGTCCTAGTGTGGGATGATTGTGTGGATGAGGCTAATTTGGGGTTCAAACAGACAAAATCGGGCGAACTGCCCCTTTTTAGGCCAGGCTTGTGTACCATCGCCTAAAACTTGGGGGTGGGCCTATGGGTCGGCCATATTTTGGGCCCAAAATCTATGGAGAAGTGCCAGGGTGTCTTGGAAGTGTCGTAGTGTGGGCCTTTTCTATGGATGAGGCCAATTTGGGGTTCAAATGGGAGAAACAGGGCAAATTGGCACTTTTCAGGATAGGCTCGTGTATCGCCGCCTACGAGCCCAGGGGTGTACCCCTGGCTCCATCATCTTTTCAGCCAAAAATCTACTGAGGCATGCTAGGAAATCTTGGGAGTGTCTTAGTGTGGTTCGTTTGTGTGGATGATGCCGATTTGGGGTTCAAATGGGAGAAACTGGGCGAACTACTACTTTTCGGGATAGGCTCGTGTACCGCCACCTATAAGCCCAGAGGTGGGCCCATGGATCATGCATTTTTTGGGACCAAAATCAATCGAGGAGTGACATGGAGGCTTGGGAGTGGCCTCGTGTGGGACGTTTGTGTGGATGAGGCTAATTTTTTGTTCAAACAAGTAAAATGGGGCGACCTTCCCCTTTTCTGGCCAGGTTCTGTACCACCGCCCAGTGCCTGGGGATGGGCCCATGGGTCGGGCATCTTTTGGGACCAAAATCTATTGAGATGTACTAGGGAGGCTTCGGAGAGGCCTAATGTGGTCCGTTTGTGTTTGTGAGACAAATTTGGGGTTTAAACGGGCAAAATGGGGCAAAATGACCCTTTTCGGGCCAGGCTCATGTATCGCCCGTCTACGAGCCCGGAGGTGGGACCGTGGCTCAGGAGTTTTTTGGAAAAAAATTGACCGAGGTGTGATAAGGAGGATAGGGATTTTCCTAGTGTAGGCCGTTTGTGTGGATGAGTACAATTTGGCATTCAAACGGGCTTAATGGGGAGAACTGGCCCTTTTCAGGTAAGCCTCCTGTACCGCCGCATATGACCCCGGTGGTGGGCCTGTTTCTCGGGCATCCTTTAGGCCCAAAATTAATTGAGGTGTGCCAGATAGGTTTGGGAGTGGCCTAGTGTTTTCCGTTTGTATGGATGAGGTCATTTTGGGGTTCAAACATAAGAAACGTGGAAAACTGGCCCTTTTTGGTCCAGGATCATTATCGCCACCTATGATCTTGAGGGTGGGCTCTTGGCTCAGGCATCTTTTGGACCTAAAATCAATCGAGGCATGCCAGGGAGGCTTGGGAGCATCCTAGTGTGGGCCGTTTGTATTGATGAGGCTAATTTGGGTTTCAAATAGGCGAAACGGGGTGAACTGGCCCTTTACAGGCCAGGCTGGTGTATTGCCGCCTACGAGCCCGTGGGTGGCCTTATGGCTCGGGCGTTTTTTGGGTAGAAAATTGATTGAGGCATGCCAGGAAGGCTTGGGAGTTTCCTAGTCTGGGCTATTTATGTGGATGAGGTGAATTAAGAGTTCAAATGGAAAAAATGAGGAGAACTGGCCCTTTTCGGTCAAGGCTCGAGTACTGCTGCCTACGAGCCTGGGGGTGGGCCCATGGATCGGGTATCTTTTGGGCTAAATATTGATTGAGGCATTCTAGGGAGGCTTCAGAGCATCCTAGTATGGGTCGTATGTTTGGATTAGGCCAATTTGGGGTTCAAACAGGCTAAACGGGGTGCACTGGACCTTTTCGGGCCAGGCTCGTGTATCGGTGGCCTACGATCTCGGGGGTTGGCCCATGGTTCGGGCGTATTTTTGGCCCAAAATTGATCGAGATGTTCCTGGGAAGCTTGGGAGTGGCCTTGTGTGGGCCGTTTATATGGATGAGGCCAATTTGGCATTCAACTGGGCGAAACACGGTGAACTTGCCCTTTACGGGCCAGGCTCGAGTATCGCCGCCTACGAACCCAGGGGTTGGCACATGGCTCGGAAGTGTTTTTGGCCTAAAATTGACTGAGGCATGCCAGGGAGGCTTGGGAGCGGCCTAGTGTGGGCCGTTTGTGTGGATGAGGACAATTTAAGTTACAAGTAGGCAAAACGGATCAAATTGTCCCTTTTCGAGCAAGACTCGTGTACCGCGCCTACGAGCCCAAGGGTGGGCCTGTGGATCGAGCATCTTTTCGGTCCAAAATTGATTGAGGAATTCCAGGAAGGCTTGGGAGAGTCCTAGTGTGGACTGTTTGTGTGGATGAGTCAAATTTGAGGTTCAATCGGGCGAAATGGGGCGAACTGGCCCTTTTTGGACCAGGCTAGTGTACCACCGCCTACGAGTCTGGGGTGAGTCCATGGATCGGGTATCTTTTTGGACTAAAATTGACCGAGGCATACCATGGAGGCTTGGGAGCGTCCTAGTGTGGGACGTTTGTGTGGATGAGGCCAATTTAGGGTTCAAATAGGCGAAACGGGGCGAACAGGCCCTTTCTAGGCCAGGCTCATGTATCGACGCTTACGAGCCTGGGGGTGGTCCTATGTATCGGGAATTGTTTGTCCCTAAAATTGACCGAGGAGAGCCACGGAGGCTTGGAAGTGGCCTAGTGTGGACCGATTGTATGCATGAGGCCAATTTGGGGTTCAAACGGGCGTAATGGGGTGAACTGGACCTTTTTGAACCAGCCTTGTGTACCACTGCCTACGAGCCCGAGGTATGGATGAGGAGAATTTGTGGGTTCAAATGGGTGAAACGGGGAAAGCTAGCCCTTTTTAGGACAGGCTCATGTACCGCCGCCTACGAGGCTGGGGCTGAGCCCGTGGCTCGGGCATCTTTTATGCCAAAAATCGACCTAGGTATGCTAGAGAGGCTTTGCAATGGCTAGTATGGGTTGTTTGTGTTGATAAGGACAATTTGGGGTTCAAACAGATGAAACAGGGTAAACTGGAACTTTTTGGGCGAGGCTCAAGTATCGCCGCCTACGAGCCCGGGGGTGGGCCCATCGCTCGCGCATCTTTTGGGCCCAAAATTGACCAAGGCATGCAAGGGAGGCTTGGGAGAGGCGTTGTGTGGGCCTTTTGTGTAGATGAGGCTAATTTGAGGTTTAATTAGGCAAATTGAGGTGAACTGGCCCTTTTCTATCCAGGCTTGTGTAATGCTACCTACGAGCCCGAGGGTGGGCCCGTGGCTTGGGCATCTTTTGGGCGCAAAATCGATCAAGGCATGCTAGGGAGGTTTGGGAGTGTCCTAGTGTGGGTTGTTTGTATGGATGAGTCTAATTAGGGGTTTAAACGGGCAAAACGGGGTGAACTAGCCCATTTCGGGCCAGTCTCATGTATGACCACCTACGAGACTGGGGTGGGTCCATATTTCGGGCGTATTTTAGGCCCAAATTGATCGAGGCATGCTAGGAAGGCTTGGGAGCAGCCTAATGTGGGCTTTTTGTGTGGATGTGGAAAATTTGGGGTTCAAACGAGAGAAATAAGGAAAACTGGCTCATTTCGAGCCAGGCTCGTTTACCGCCGCGTACGAGTTTGGGGGTGGGCCTGTGGCTTAAGCATATTTTAGGACCAAAATCGACCGAGGGATGGCAGGGAGGATTGGCAGTGGCCTTGTATTGGTTGTTTGTGTGGATGAGGCTAATTTAGGGTTAAAACGGGTGAAATATGGCGAACTGGCCCTTTTCGAGCCAAGTTCGTGTACCACCGCCTATAAACCCAGGGGTGGGTCCATGGCTCGGGTGGCTTTTTAATCCAAAATTGAATGAGGTGTGAAAGGGAGGCTTGGGAGCAACCTATTATGGGATGTTTGTATGGATGAGGTTAATTTAGGGTTAAAATGGGCAATATGGGGAGAACTAGCCCTTTTTGAGCCAGGATCATATACCGCTGCCTACGAGCCCGAGGGTGGGCCATGATTCGGGTATCTTTTGGGCCAAAAATTGACCAAGTCATGCCAGGGAGGCTTGGGAGCGGCCTAGTGTGGGCCATTTGTATGGATGAGGCCAATTTGGGGTTCAAACGGGAGAAACGGGGTGAACTAGCCCTTTTCGGGCTAAGCTCGTGTATCGCTGCCTACGAGCTCGGGGGTGGGCTCGTGGATCAAGCATATTATGGGTCCAAAATTGAATGAGGCATGCCAGGGAGGCTTTATAATGGCCTAGTGTAGGACGTTTGTGCGTATGAGTCCAATTTGGGATTCATATGGTCAAAACAGGGCAAACTGACCCTTTTTGGGCTAGGCTCGTGTACTGCCCGCCTGCGAGCCCGGGGGTAGGCCCGTGCATTGGGAATTTCTTGGGCCTAAAATCAACCAAGGCATGCTAGGGAGTCTCGGGAGAGGCCTAGTATGGGTCGTTTGTGTGGATGAGGCCAATTTGGTGTTCAAACGGCGAAACGGGGCGAACTAGCCCTTTTTGGGCCAAGCTCGTGTATCGCCACCTATGAACCCAGGGGTGGGCCTGTAGCTCAGGCATCTTTTGGGGCCACAATCAATCGAGGCGTGCTAGGGAGGTTTGAGAGCAGCCTTGTGTGGGCCGTTTGTGTGGATGAGGCCAATTTAGGGTTCAAACAGGAAAAACGGGTTGAACTTGCCCATTTTGAGCCAGGCTTGGGTACCGACGCTCAAAATCCTGGAGGTGGGCCCACTACTCGAGTGTTTTTGGGGCCCTTAACTGATCGAGGAATGCCAGCAAGGCTTTGGAGCGGCATAGTGTAGGCCCTTTGAGTGGATGATGCCAATTTTTGGTTTAAACAGACAAAACTAGGTGAACTGGCCCTTTTCGGGTAAGTCTCGTGTACCGATGCCTACAAGCCTGGAGTGGAACCCTAGATCAGGCATCTTTTGGGCCCCAAATTGTCCGAGGCGTGCCAGGAAAGCTTGGGAGTGGCCTAGTGTGGGCCGTTTGTATGGATGAGGCCAATTTGGGATTCAAATGGGAAAAATGAGGTAAACTAGGCTTTTTCGTGCCAGGATCGTGTACCACCACCTAAGATCCCAGGGATGGGCCCATGGTTCGGGCATCTTTAGGGCCCAAAATCGACCGAGGCATACTAGGGAGGCGTGCGAGCTACCTAGTATGGGCCATTTGTGCGGATAAGGCCAATTTAGGGTTCAAACAGGCAAAACGGGCTGAACTGGCCCTTTTCGGGCTAGGCTCGTGTACCTCCACCTATGAGCTCGAGTGTGGGACCATGGATCGGGTATCTTTTGGGCCCAAAATAAATCGAGGAGTGCCAAGGATGCTTGGGAGCGGCCTAGTGTGGGAAGTTTGTATGGATGATGCCAATTTGGGCTTCAAACCGGCAAAACAGGGTTAACTAGCTCTTTTCTGGCCAGGCTCATTGACTGCGGCCTATGAGCTCAGGTGTGGGACCATTGCTCGGGTATGATTTGGGGCTAAAATTGACCAAGGTATTCCAGGGAGGCATGGTAGCATCCTAGTGTGGGCCATTTGTGTTGATGAGGCATATTTGGGGTTCAACCAGGCAAAACGGGGTGAACTAGCCCTTTTCTGGCCAGGCTCATGTAACGCCACCTATGAGGCCATTGGTGGGACCGTGGCTCAGGCATTTTTTTGGCCCAAAATTAGCTGAGGTGTTCCAGGGAGGCTTGGGAGTGGCCTAGTGTGCCTTGTTTGTGTTGATGAGTCCAATTTGGGGTTCAAACGGGCGAAATGAGGCGAACTGGCCCTTTTCAGGCCAGGCTCGTGTACCGACGCCTATGAGCCTGGGGGTGGGCCCATTTCTCGGGTGTCTTTTGGGTCCAAAATCAACGAAGGTGTGATAGGGAGGCTTGGGAGATGCCTAGTATTGGCCGTATGTGTGGATGAGGCCAATTTGGGGTTCAAATCGGAGAAATGGGGCAAACTGGCCCTTTTAGGGCCTTGCTCGTGTAGCACCCACCGCTACGAGCCTGAGGGTGGGCCAGTGGGTCGGGCATATTTTAGGCCTAAAATCGATCGAGGCATTCTAGTTATGCTTGAGAGCACCTAAATGTGGTCCGTTTGTGTGGATGAGGATAATTTACGATTCGAACGGGCGATAAAGGGCAATCTAGCCCTTTTTGGGCCAGTCTCGTGTACCGCCGCCTATGAACCCAGGGTTGAGCCTGTGGTTCGGGCGTTATTACGGCCCAAAATTGATTAAGGCATGCCGAGGAGGCTTGGTAGTGTCCTGGTGAGGGCCGTTTGTATGGAAGAAGCCAATTTGGAGTTCAAACAGGCGAAACAGGGCAAGCTGACCAGTTTCAGGCTAGGCCCGTGTACCGCCACCTAAGAGCCTGGGGGTGGGCCCATGGCTCGGGCGTCTTTTAGGCCTAAAATCAATTAATACGTGATACGGAGGCTTGGGAGTAGCCTAGTGTGGGCAATTTCTATGTATGAGGCCAATTTAGGGTTCAAACGGGTGAAACGGGGCGAACTGTCCCTTTTCAGGCTAGACTAGTATACCGCCTACGAACTCAGAGGTGGGCCCATAGATCAGGATTTTTTTGGGCCAAAAATTGACCGAGGTATGCCAGGGAGGCTTGGGAGTGTCCTAGTATGGGCCGTTTGTATGGATAAGGCAAATTTAGGGTTCAAACGGGTTAAATAGGGAGAACTGGCCCTATTGGGGCTAGTCTCGTGTACCTACGCCTACGAGTCCGGGGGTGGACTCGTGTCTCAGGCCTTTTTTGGCCCAAAATCAATTGAAGCATGCCATGGAGTTTTGGGTGCGGCCTAGTTTGGGCCATTTGTGTGGATGGGGCCAATTTGGGGTTCAAACGGGCAAAACGGGGCGAGTTGGCCCTTTTCGGTCCAGGCTCGTGCACCGCCACCTACGTGTCCAGGGGTTGGCCCATATCTTGGCCGTCTTTTGGGCCCAAAATTGACCAAGGCGTTCCAAGGAGGCTTAGGTGTGGCCTAATATGGGCCGTTTGAGTGGATGAGGAAAATTTAGTGTTCAAACGGGCAAAATGGGGTGAACTAGCCCTTTTCTGGCTAGGCTAATATACTGTCACCTACGACCCCAGGTGTGGGCCTGTGGGTCAGGCATCTTTTGGGCCTAAAATCGACCAAGGTGTGGCAAGGAGGCTGGGTAGCTACTGAGTATGGGTCGTTTGTGTAGATGAGGCCAATTTGGGGTTCAAACGGGCGAAATGGGGTGAACTGGCCCTTTTTGGTCTAGGCTAGTGTACCGCCGCCTACTAGCTCGAGGGTGGGCCCGTGTCTTGGGCGTCTTTTGGGAAAAAAATTAACCGAGGTATGTGAGGGAATATTCAGAGTGGCCTAGTGTGGGCTGTTTGTATGGATGAGGCCAATATAGGGTTCAAACAGGTTAATTGGGGAGAACTGGCCCTTTTGGGGCTTGGCTCGTGTACCGTCTATGATCCCGGGGGTGGACTCGTGGATCGGGCGTATTTTCCCCCCAAAACTGACCAAGGCATGCCAAGGAGTCTTAGAAGCGTCTTAGTATGGGCTGTTTGTGTGGATGAGTCTAATTTAGGGTTCAAACGGGCAAAACGGGGTAAACTTACCCTTTTCAGGCTAGGCTCTCGTACCTTAGCCTATAAGCTAGGGGGTGGGCCCGTTGCTTGGGCATATTTTGGGCCCAAAATTAACCAACGCATGCTGGGGAGGTATCAAAGCGGCCTAGTGTCCGCCGTTTATGTGTATGAGTCCAATTTGGTGTTCAAATGGATGAAACGGGGCAAACTGGCCCTTTTTAGGCTAGGATCGTTTACTGCCGCTTATGAGCCTAATGGTGGGCCCATGGATCGGGCGTCTTTTAAGCACAAAATCGATTGAGGTGTGACAGGGAGACTTGGAAGTGTCCTAGTGTGTTCATTTTGTATGGATAAGGCTAATTTTGGGTTCAAACAGGTGAAACGGGGCGAACTTGCCCTTTTCAGGGCAGGCTAGTGTAACGACGCCTACGAGCTCGGGGGTGGGCCTATATCTCGAGCGTGTTTTGGGTTAAAAATCAATGAAGGTGTACTAGGGAGGTATGGAAGTAGCCTAGTATGGGAAGTTTATGTAGATGAGGCTAATTTGGGGTTCAAACGGGCGAAATGGGAAAACTAGCCCTTATTGGGCCATGCTCGTGTAGCGCCGCCTATGAGACTGAGGGTGGGCCCGTGGCTCGGGCATATTTTGTTCCCAAAATAGACCGAGGTTTTCTAGGGAGGTTTGCGAGCGGCCTAGTATGGGCCGTTTTTGTGGATGAAGCAAATTTAAGGTTTAAACGAGCAAAACGAGGCGAACTGTCCCTTTACGAGCCAGGCTCGTGTACCGCCGCCTACGAACTTGGGAGAGAGCCCGTGGCTCGGGTGTCTTTTGGGCCTAAAATTGACCAAGTCATGCCAGATAGGCTTGGGAGCAGCCTAGAATGGGTTGTTTGTATGGATGAGGCCAATTTTGGGTTAAAATAGGTGAAACGGGGGCGAACTGGCCTATTTCATACCAGGGTCGTGTACCGGGGGTAGGCCAGTGGCTCGGGCATATTTTGTGCCCAAAATTAACCGAGGCATCCCAGGAAGGCTTAGAAGCAGCCTAGTGTGGGTCGTTTGTGTGGATTAAGCCAATTTGGGGTTCAAACAGGCAAAATAAGGTGAACTGGCCCTCTTTGGGCCAGGCTCGTATACCGGGGGTGGTCCTGTGGATTGGTCATTTTTTTGGCCTAAACTTGCCCGAGGCGTGACAAGGAGGCTTGAAAGGGGCCTAGTGTGGGCCGTTTGTGTTGATAATGCTAATTAGGGGTTCAAACGGGCAAAATGAGGCTGAACTGGCCCTTTTCGAGTGAGGCTCGTGTACCGCCGCCGTACACGAGCCTGGAGGTGGGCCCATGGCTCGAGCGTCCTTTCAGCCCAAAATTGACCGAGGCATGCCAGGGAGGCTTAGGAGTAGCCTAGTGTGGGCCGTTTGTGTGGATGAGTCCAATTTGGGGTTAAAATGGGTGAAACAGGGTGAACTAGCCCTTTTCAGGACAGGCTCGTGTACCGCTGCCTACGATCCTGGGGGTGGGCCCGTGGCTCGGGAATTTTTTGGGACAAGATTATCTTAGGTGTGTCAGGTAGGATTGGAGTAGCTAGTGTTGTCCGTTTGTGTAGATGAGTCCAATTTGGGGTTCAAACGGGCAAAACGGGGCAAACTGGACCTTTTCAGGCTATGCTCATGTACCGCCGCCTACGTGCCCGGGCATGGGCCCGTGGCTCTGGCATCTTTTGGACCCAAAATCGACCAAGGCATGCCAGTAATGCTCGGGAGAGGTCTAGTATGGGACTTTTGTATGGATGAGGCCAAGTTGGGGTTCAAACGGGCAAAAAGGGGTGAAATTGACTTTTTAGGGCTAGGCTCATGTACCGCCCACCTACGAGCCCGGGGGTGGGTACATAGCTCAGGCTTTTTGGGTCCAAAATTGACAAAGGCGTGCCAGAGAGGCTTAGAAGTAGTTTAGTATGGGCAGTTTGTGTGGATGAGGCCAATTTAGAGTTCTAACGGGCGAAACGGGGCGAACTGGCCCTTTTTAAGCCGGGCTCATGTTCTACCGCCTACAATCCTGGGATCCGTGGATCAGGTATCTTTTGCTCCTAAAATCGACCGAGGCATGCTAGGGAGCTTGGGAGAAGACTATTATGGGCCATTTGTGTGGATGAGTCCAATTTTGGGTTCAAACTGGCGAAACGTGGCGAACTGGCCTTTTTTGGGCTAGGCTAGTGTACTGCTGCCTATGATCCCAGGGGTGGGCCCATGGCTCGGGAATGTTTTAGGTGTAAAATCGACCGAGGTGTGCCAGAGAGGCTTGGAACTAGTTTATTATGGGCAGTTTGTGTGGATTAAGCCAATTTGGGTTTCTACTAAGCAAAACGAGGTGAACTAGCCATTTTTGGGCCAGGCTTGTGTACCACCGTATACGAGCCCGGGGGTGGGCCCGTGGCTCGGGTATTTTTTGGGCCCAAAATTGACCGAGGCGTGCCAGGTAGGCATGGGAGTGTCCTAGTCTGTACTGTTAGTGAGGATCAGGACAATTAGTAGTTCTAACAGGCTAAACGGGGGCGAACTAGCCCTTTTTTGGCTAGGTTCGTGTACCACCGTATACGAGCTCTGGGGTGGGCCGATAGCTCGGGCATCTTTTGGTCCCAAAATTAACTGAGGTATGTTGGGGAGACTTGGGAGAATCCTAGTGTTGGATATTTATGTAGATGAGGACAATTTGGGGTTCAAACACGCAAAATAAGGCAAACAGGCCCTTTATGGGCCAGGCTCGTGTACCGCCACCTACGAGCCCAGGGGTGGGCCAGTGGCTCGGGCATATTTTGAGCCCAAAATCAATTGAGACGTGCCAAGGATGCATGGGAGCGGAATAGTATGGTTCTTTTTTGTGGATGAGGCCAATTTGGGGTCGAAATGAGCGAAATAGGGTGAACTAGCCCTTTTCGGGCCAGGCTCGTGTACCGACACCTATGAGCCCAGGGGTGGACCCATGTATCGGGCATCTTATGGGCCCAAAATCGAACAAGGAGTGCTAGAGAGGCTTGGGAGTAGCCTAGTATAGGCCGTTTCTGTGTGATGAGTCAAATTTGGGATTAAAACGGGCAAAACGGGGCAAATTGGCCCTTTTCAGGACAGGCTCGTGTACCACCCGCCTACGAGCTTGAGGGTGGGCCCATGGTTCGGGTGTCTTTTAGGCCCAAAATTGACCTAGTCATGCCATGAAGGCTTAGGAGAGACCTAGTGTAGGCCATTTTTGTGGATAAGGCAAATTTGGGATGAAACAGGCAAAAAGGGGCAAACTAGCCCTTTTCAAGCCAAGTTCATGTACGACGCCTACGAGCTCGGTGTTGGGCCAATGGCTCGGTAATTTTTTGGGCCTAAAATAGACTGAGGTATGACAGTGAGTCTTGGGGGCTTTCTAGTGAGGGCCATTTGTGTGGATGAGTCCAATATGGGGTTCAAACGGGCGAAATAGAATGAACTAGCCCTTTTTGGGCCAGGCTCTTGTACCGCCACCTACGACCTCGGGGGTGGGACTGTGTATCGGGCATCTTTTGTTCCCAAAATTGACTGAGGTTTTTTAGGGAAAATTAGCAGCTGCCTAGCGTCATCCATTTGTGTGAATAAGGCCAATTTGGGGTTCAAACAAGCAAAACGGGGTAAACTGGCCTTTTTCAGGCCATGCTTGTGTACCGCTGCCTATGAGCTCAGGGTTGGGCCCATGTATTGAATGTCTTTTAGGCCCATAATTGACCGAGGTATGCCACGGAGGCTTGGGAGCGGTGTACAGTGGTCTGTTTGTGTGGTTGAGGCTAGGCTCGTGTACCACCAACGAACCCAAGGGTGGGCCCATGGATCAGGAATTTTTTGGGCCCAAAATTAACCAAGGCGTACTAGGGAGGCTTGGGAGCAGCCTAGTGTGGGCCAATTTTGTAGATGAGGCCAATTTAGGGTTCAAATGAGTGAAGCGGGGCGAACTAGACCTTTTTGGGCCGGGCTCATGTACCGCCGCCTATGATCCCAGGAGTGGGACCATGGATCGAGCATCTTTTGGGCCCAAAATTGACCAAGGATTGCCATGGAGGCTTGGGAAAAACCTAGTATGGGTCGTTTATTTGGATGAGGTGATGTGTGAGCAGATGATAACTTTAACGCTTTTAACTGAGAATAATTGAAAAGTCTTAAGCAACATTTGTCATTTTTGATTGTTTTATCTTTGATTTTGCAGTATAAGCCAAGATGCAGGACAACCAACAAGGATGGAAGAAAAAGAGTTGAAATCTAAAGCAAATAGAAGAGAAGTGTTGCTGACGACATTTCTAATAAGTCATCAGCCCTGTGATAAGTTATCAGCTTCATCGTCAGCCTTAGGTAGAGAATGGACCTCAGCTAAAAGTTGTGACGACATTTCCTGATAAGCCGTTAAAGAGTTGATAGGTCATTAAAATTGTCGTCAGCCTAAGGCAGAACATGGGAGTTGAGGTAGAGAAGTGGCGACATCTATGATAAGTCATCAAAGATCTAATAGGACATCATATTTCATTGTCAGCCTAAAGTAGCGAATGTCAAAAGCGAAGAGAAGCAGACGACATCTGTGAAAAGTCGTCAGACTCCTGATAAGGCATCACAAAATGTCATCATCTATCCGAGCAATAGCTGAACTCTGGGATTTTGTTTCCATAATTAGGGTGAACTATTTAAAGCATTTTTAGGGTTTTCTAAAAAGCTCCGAACAGAATTTGAGACACGTATTTTTGTTACTTTTGTCTCTAGTTTCTTGGATTGAAAAGCAATTAACTTTGAAAGATTTTCATCAATATTTTGGGATTTCTATTGTGATCCAATCGGAGAATCACTAGTTACTATTCATCTTGTGGTAAGTTCATCTTTCAAAGTATAAGTACAACTAGTTGTTTCGATTTTCACATTATGAGTGGCTAAATCCCTTTAACCCGAATTATGGGATCTAGGGTTAAGTATTAATAAGATGCTAAGTGTTCAAGATTCGAAAGGTAATAGGAATCCTTGATAATTACGAGGTTTTAATTATCGTCTATTGGTTACAAATAATAGATAACACCTTCTTTGATTTTCTTGAGATACGAAACCAATTATAGTAGGAAGTGAACTATCAACAGGGACTTGGAAGCTACCAACCTTCCGTTTAATAATTGACGCTGTAACAAGGTTAATTAACATAAGGTAAAGTCTGGTCAGTGAATATAAATTCCCTAAGTCCGAGAGGATTAGGTAATTAAATTCTTAAGTAGGTCAAGAGATATTTAGGAATAACTTTGATAAAGACAATCTGTTGTTCCTACCTATCATGAGAATCTTGAATCACAATTAGCATCTGTCAAATACCAAAACCCCTAGTCAACATAATTCTGGTTTTTCCATAAACTCTTGATTACAAACATTGAAAATAAAGTGACCAACAATTATTTGTTAAACCCAAAACCCCTATTTCAGGAAATATCCAATTATCAGTTAATTAAATTGCAAACAACTTAAGTTCACACCATATTCCCTATGGGATTTGACCTCAACCTAGTTGGGTTATATATTGACAACGACCGTTTACATTATCATTACAGAGATGTAGTTTGAGCGTTATCAAAAATAGCGCCATTGCCGGGGAATACGGTTGTAAATTAAAGTTTATGTGCGCTAATTGACTGTTAGTCAGGTTTCCTAGTTTTACGTTTATTTTTTGTTTTTATTTTCTACAGGACTTTTTTAGTGTATGCTAAGAACCAGAAGTTTTGGAGAACCATTATTACCATTTTAGCCAAAATCGCAACGAATTGGAAGAATGGCAGACCAGCAAAAGGCTGACAGATTAGCAGCCTTAGCTAGAGGTCAGGTGAATGTGTAGAATGTTGGTCAACAAGTACAACATCCAAATCTTAAGGATGAAGATTTGTGAGACGAGGAGTTGCTAAATCTTGGTAACCCAAGGCGTGAAGATAAAGTAGCTGCACCAGTACAACGTAATGCTAACAGGAACTGTCCGTTTCGAGGAAGGAAAGATTACCACCAGGTCCAGTATGAACTCAATGAAGATGATGATGTAATGGATGAAGCAGGTGAAATGGGTGAAATTATTCCTCCACCGTTGGCACCTGGGGCAAAATTCAACATTACAAGTACTATGATTCAACTCCTCAATCTGAAGAGGTTATTTTGTGGCCTTCCTGGGGATTACCCGCACTTGCATTTGGTGAAATTTTTCACTATCTGTAAATCTTTTGATAACCCAGGAGTGGGTTAGAATTCTATCCATTTGAGATTGTTTTCGTTGTCTATGTCTGGGGAGGCAATATTTTGGCCTAATAAGCTGACACTTGATTCTATAACCAACTGGAGACAGTTGAAAGAAGATTTCCATGAAAGGTTTTTTCCGCCTTCCAGGGGGGTATAGTTGAGGGATGAGATCAACAACTTTAGGCAGCTCCCAACTGAAGCCTTGCATGAAACCTGGGAGAGATTTAAGAAGAAGCTAACACTGTGTACAAACCACAATATGACAGACATACACTTGATGGAGACTTTGTACAGGGCTTTTAACTCTATAACAAAACCAATTGTAGATAATGCTGCTGGTGGTTCATTTGTTGATCTTACATTCCCAGAGGCTTCAAAAATGCTAGAGAGAATGACCAAATAGAGTCGGACATGGCATACCAGAGACTCTGTGATAGAAAGCCCCAATATTTCTGTGGGTATTACTACAAAACAACATAGAAGAGAAGAGGAGCGTGACCAAGACATGGCTCACCTAAAAAGGCAGATGGACTTGATAACCAAGAACTTGCTATAAGGAAAGATTAAGAAGGTAAAAGTTGTGGGATCTCTAGATAGAGTTGATATTGATGCATAAGAAGATCCTAACTATGTTAATAATTAGGGGGTTTTCTAGGTAATATCCAAAGGAATCAAGGTCAGAATTATTATGATAAGCCTGGTTATAAAGATTGAGAGCAGGGAAATTACTGGAATAATAATGATAGGAGCAGGCTCTATGTCCCTCCTGGAAATCGTGAGGCTGCTACAACAAGTTTAGAAAAGATGTCCATGGAGGACATGATGGCTAAATTGTTAAAAAGAGTGGAGGCTACCAATTCAGGTGTGACTACCATGAAGACAGATCTGTCATCTATTAGTCAGTTGGTAAAATCACACTATACTGCTTTCAAATAGTTGGAGCAGCAGATGAGCCAACTCCCTGTAGCATTGAACCGAAGGAAGAGTGGAGTTTTACCAAGTAATATAAACCAAAATCTACAAAATGATGGCTCAAGTATGGAGATTACCACTAAAAGTGGTAAGATATTACCTGGCCCTTCTGTGGGCAAAAATATAGTTGATGAGGTAGTTGATGATGAACCGAAAGAAGAATGTCCAGTGGAGTCTGGGAAGTTGGATGGTTCTGATAATGCTCCAAAAAAAGGGAAAGAGAAGAAAAAGGAGGTAGTGTTGAAAACTCTCCCAAGACCACCACCTCCCTTTTCTCAATGATTGAAGAAAAGAACTGATAATGAAAAATTCAACAAGTTCATGGCAATGCTCAAACAATTGACTGTGAATGTGCCATTGGTTGAGGCACTTGAGCAAATGCAGGATACACGAAGTTTATGTAAGACCTTGTCATGAAGAAACGAAAGGTTAGCCATGAGCCGGAGGACAATATCTATCATTGTGGTTCTATCTTCACAAGGTGTTTAGTGTAGAAGAAGCCATACCCAGGAGCATTCACTATTCCTTGTACGATTGGGTCTCTGGAATTCACTAAGGCATTATGTGATCTAGGAGCGAGCATTAGTCTGATGCAGCTGGCTGTATATAGAAAGATAGGTTTGGGAAATCCCACACCCATGAATATGCGACTCGTGATGATAGATAGGTCAGTAAAATGACCTGTTGGTGTTTTGTATGATGAGTTGGTGAAAGTGGCTAGCTTCATATTCCCTACAGATTTTTATATTCTGGATTGTGAGGTGGACTTTGAGGTGACCATAATCTTGGGTCAACCTTTTCTCACAACCGAAAGTGTGTTGATTGATTTGAGAGCTAATGAGCTCTTATTTAGGATGAATGATGAGGTGGTACGATTTGATGTGTGCCAGTCAATGAAGCAGCATGAAGAAATAAGTGTGTCCTTAGTTGTTGATGTGTATTATGAGGACGAACATGAGGTTTTAATAGAGGAGCAACCTATTGTCAAGCCTTTAGCCGCAGTCCTAATAAATTTTGACCGTGAAGGCTTTGAGGAGTACAAAAAGATTGTTTATGCTTTGTTAGGAATGGGTTCATACTTTTATGCTCCTAGAAATATAGACCTTGATCTTGCTAATCAACTGACACCACCGGCTAAGCCATCCATTGAAGAGCCACCGGTGTTGGAATTAAAAGAACTGCCTGGGCATTTAAGGTACGTGTTTTTGGGAAATAAAAACACGCTACCTGTTATTATCGCGGCTAATTTGGATGATAAGCAGGTAGAAGCACTTATTTCAGTACTTCAGAGGTACAAGAGATCAATTAGATGGACTATCACAGATATTATTGGCATTCCCCCTAGCATCTGAACACATAAAATACAACTTGAGGAAGATTGTATTCCGAACATCGAGCACCAACGCCGTCTTAACCCACCAATACAATAGGTGGTTATGAAGGAAATTATTAAGTGGTTGGATACAAGAGTGGTTTACCCTATTTTAGACAGCAAATGGGTGAGCCCAGTTTAATGAATGCCCAAAAAAGGAGGCATGATTATGGATGCAAATGACAGGAATGAGCTGATTCCACTTAGGCCTGTGAATGGGTGGAGAGTTTTCATGGACTACCGCAAACTAAACTCATGGAATTTGAAATATCACTTCCCGATGCCCTTTATGGACCAAATGATTGATCGATTGGTCGGAAGGGGATGGTACTACTTCTTAAATGGTTATTCTTAATATAATCAACTTTGTATTACTTTTTAAGATTAGGAGAAGACGATATTCACATGCCCATATGACACCTTTGTATTTAAGAGGATTTCGTTTGGGCTGTGCAATGCACCTGCTTCCTTTCAATGGTGCATGATATCTATCTTCTCGGATATGGTGGAGGAAACCATAGAGGTATTCATGGATGATTTCTCTATGGTGGGAGAATCTTTTGAGTTGTGTTTGGAAAATCTGAGTATGGCCTTGCAATGATGTGTTGAATTCAATCTAGTGCTTAATTGGGAGAAATGCCACTTTATGGTAAAGGAGGGCATCGTTCTCGAGCACAAAATTTCAGCAAAATGGATAGAAGTTGATCGAGCCAAGGTTGAATTTATTGAGAAACTACCACCTCCTATTTCAGTGAAGAGAGTGCGTAGTTTTCTTGGACATGCTGGCTTTTACCGTAGGTTTATAAGAGACTTCTCGAAGGTTGAAAATCCAGTGTGCAAACTTTTGGAGAAAGAAGTGAAGTTTTTTTTTGATGATGATTACTTGAAGGAATTTGAATGGCTTAAAAAAGCTGGTTGAGGCCCCTATCATTGTTGCACCGAAATGGTCAAAACCGTTTGAGATCATGTGTGATGCAAGCAGTATACCCTTGGAGATGTATTGGGAAAAAAGAAGGGCAAACTATTTCATCCTATATATTATGCTAGCAGAGCACTGAATGGAGCGCAAAAGAACTATACCATCATCGAGCAGGAACTCCTGGCTGCGGTGTATGATTTTGAGAAATTTAGGGCTTATTTACTTGTGACCAAGTTGGTGGTCCACACTAACCATGCAGTCTTGAGGTATTTGATGGCTAAGAAGGATGCAAAACCAAGGCTATTTAGATGGGTGTTTCTTCTATAAGAATTTGACTTTGAAGTCAAAGATAGGAAAGGTTGTGAAAACCAGGTTGTGGATCATCTGTCCAGAATAGAAGGTGAGCAGGCACATTGTGATGAAATGAAGATAAATGATGTATTTCCTGATGTAGAGATTTTGGTTGCTGCTGTAGAGATATTTCCTTGGTAAGCTGATTTTGCAAATTATGTTGTGAGTGATGTCATTCCAGAAAATCTTTCTCCCCATTAGAGAAAGAAATTCCTTCATGATGTGACACATTACTTCAGGGATGAGCCATATCTTTTTTTATGATGTGCTGACAATATTATAAGGAGATGTGTACCAGAAGTGGATGTAGTGTGTATATTGGAAGTATGCCATGCTTCTCCAGTTCTAGGTCACTATGCAGGTGACCGAACGGCTAGGAAGGTATTGTAGAGCGGTTACTATTGGCCAACATTGTTCAAGGAGGCTCAAGAGTCTGTTCTAAAATGTGACCAATGTCAGAGGTAGGGGTCAATCTCCAAAAGACATGAGATGCCTTTGACTAAGATGCTTGAAGTGGAATTGTTTGACGTCTGGGGCATTGATTTCATGGGTCCTTTTGTAAGCTCGTATGGGATAAAGTATTTTTAGTTGCTATTGACTATGTCTCGAAATAGGTTGAAGATGTTGCCTTGTCTGATAATGAAGGAAAGAGGGTTGTTTCTTTTCTCAAGAAGAATATCTTCTCTCGCTTTGGAGTACCACTTACTATTATAAGCGATGGAGGATCTCATTTTTGCAACAAAGTGTTTCTAGCATCTTTAGAAAAATATGGGGGGAAACAGCATAGATTAGCCACTCCATATCACCCACAAACTAATGGGCAAGTAGAGGTGTCGAATCGAGAGATTAAATCCATCCTAGCCAAAACGACGAATGCTAGCCGGAAAGACTGGTTTTGAAAACTCGATGATGCCTTGTGGGTATACCGAACTGCTTTCAAGACACCCATTGGCATGTCACCATTTTAGCTGGTCTATGGAAAATCATGCCATTTACCAATAGAGCTGGAGCACAAGGCCTTATGGGCACTCAAAATGTTAAATTTAAGTGGAAAAGAGGCAGCAGAGCTAAGACTGGGACAACTGAATGAGATGGATGAATTTCATCTCAGGGAATATGAAAGAGAAGACCTATATAAAAAAAAGATGAAGAAGTATCATGATTGGAGGATCAAAAAGCGAGATTTCTAAAAAGGTTACTCGGTGCTTTTGTTTAATTCCAAACTCAAATTGTTCCACAGTAAGCTTAAATCCAAGTGTTCAGGCCCATTTAGAGTTAGTCAAGTCTACTCATATGGAGTAGTAGAACTTGAAAATGAAGACAGTGGAACCTTTAAGGTAAATAGACAACGAGTCAAACTCTTTATCGGTCCAAAAGAATTGAAGAAAAGTATTACTACTATCTGTCTCGATGAAGTCTGAAGTAATCAAGATACCTGAGTCATGCCACAATGTTAAATCAGGCGCTACGTGGGAGGCAACCCATGAACCCTGTGCTTGGTCTACTCCAGGTATACCTTAACCCTTAGTTTAATTTTTCTTTGATTTTAAGTTGAGGGTGTAGGGTAAAATATTGTTGTAAAATTTTGTAGTCGACTAGGAGAAATACAAGTACTTGAGGCAGTTAAATTGTTTTTGTGATTTTTTAGTACCTCTCCAATGGACTGAGTATTTAAATGTATGATTTGCATCTAAGTGTGACCACTGTGCATCTTTGTATGGCATTAGTTCTAGTGATGAAATAATCAGTACTAAACAGCTGCATGAACTGAGTGAGTAGTAGCTTGTGATATACATGTGTGCCATGTGCATGTGAGATCTTACTTAGTTCCCATTGTATGTTGAATCCAGAACTTGCTTGGTTAGTCTTACCTAGGTTGAAGGATAGGGGTTAGGAATGTATTATAGGGAATTTTGATAATAGCCCACTTTTAGCCATAATGACCTTCCCTATATGTAGAATATGCCTTGATCCCTACTTTGAGCCTGATTAGACGGTTTCTTTTTATAACACCTATCACCTTCCCATTGATATCATAATGAACCTATTTTGGCCCTGGTCCTCCTTGGACACTGTGCACCTTGACTTAGGCAAATGGCCTTAGTTGAGGGAGGTTATCATAGGGGTGCGTGATGTAAAGTGAGTAGGAAGAAAGGTAGAGTAAAAGAAAATAATCAAAAGTTGGGTGCGATGGAAAAAAGCAAGAAAAAGAAAAGTTGTGAAAAAAAAGTGATTGTAGAAAAGACCGCACCCATCCTGAATAAGTGTGATCAAGAAAAGAGAAGAATAAAAAAAGGCTAATGAGTGAAACCCCAAAACACTAGTTTAGTGTCAAGGAGGCTTAGTCACTTTAAATATCATCGAGTATCATGCAAGACCCTAGCCTACATTACAAGTCAAAGAGAAGACCTATAGTGATCCTAGCTGACCTTTCTGAATATCTAGATAATGAAAATAAGGGCAAGCCTATGGTATTAGGCATACATTGATTGGAACTTCATTCTGAGAGTGAGTGTTTTGTGATTGTCCCCATGGTTATATATGTGATGTCTAATATGAGAAAAGGGGGATTTATTTGTAGTGATGGCACACTGGTTACATTGTTAGTTATTGACTTATTTGGATAGTGTAAACTTGATACATGTATGGTTGTGTTGCTGAGTTGGTGCCATGTCTTGATTCCTGTGTGTTGCATTGTTGTTCTTCAATAAAATACACAGTCATTTTTAAATTGATTGACCTTAGAGATGGTGAAGATGTTTTGAGATGATATCGATGATTTACTGCTGAAAGTACTTTGTATTCTCTTGGTTGTGTTTTGGTTGCTTGAGGAAAACCAATTGTTTTAAGTTGAGGGTTTTGATGTGTGAGCAAATGCTAACAAATTTGAGGCTTTTAACTGAGAATAATTGCAAATTCTTAACCAACTTTTGTTGTTTTTGATTATTTTATCTTTGATTTTGCAGTAGAAGCCAAGATGCATGAGAACCAACAAGGATGAAAGCAAAAAAGTTGAAATCTAAAGCAAATAGAAGAGAAGTATGGATGACGACATTACTGATAAGTCGTTATCCCTTTGATAAGTTATCATCTTCATCGCCATCCTTAGATAGAGAATGGACCTCAGCTGAAAGTTGTGACGACATTTCCTGATAAGCCATCAAAGAGTTGATAGATCGTCAAAGTTGCCATCAGCCTAAGGCAGAACATGGGAGCTGAGGTAGATAAGTGACGATATCCATGATAAGTGGTCAAAGATATGATAGGCCGTCACATTTCATCGTCAGCCTAAGGCAGCGAATTTCAAAAGCAAAGAGGAGATGACGACATCTGTGATAAGTCATCAGACTCCTGATAAGGCATCACAAAATGTCGTCATCTGTTCGACCAATTGCTGAACTTTGGGATTTTGTTTCCATAATTAGGGTGAACTATTTAAGTTATTTTTTAGGGTTTTCTAAAAAAGTTCCAAACAGAATTCGAGGCACATATTTTGTTACTTTTGTCTCTAGTTTCATGGCTTGAAAAGCAATTAATTTTGAAGAGATTTTCATCAATATTTTGGTATTTCTATTGTGATTTAATCAGAGAATCACTAGTTACTATTCATCTTATGGTAAGTTCAGCTTTCAAAGTATGAGTAGAACTAGTTGTTTGGATTTTTGTATTATGAGCGGCTAAATCCCTTTAACCCGAATTATGGGATCTAGGGTTAAGTATTGATAAGATGCTAAGTGTTCAAGATTCGAAAGGTAATATGACTCCTTGATAATTCTGAAGTTTTAATTATCGTCTATTGGTTGTAAACAATAGATAACACTTGCTTTGATTTTCTTGAGATAAGAAATCAATTATAATAGGAAGTGAACTATCAACAAGGACTTGGAAGCTACCAACCTTCCATTTAATAATTGACACTGTAACAAGGTTAATTAACCTGAGGTAAAGTCTGGTAAGTGAATATAAATTCCCTATCTCCGAGAGGATTAGGTAATTAAATTCTTAAATAGGTCGAGAGATATTTAGGCATAACTTCGATAAAGACAATCTATTGTTCCTACCTATGGTGAGAATCTTGAATCACTATTAGCATCTGTTAAGTACCAAAACCCCTAGCGAACATAATTCTGGTCTTTCCATAAACTCTTGATTACAAACACTGAAAATAAAGTGACCAACAATTATTTGTTAAACTCAAAACCCCCATTTCAGGAAACATCCAACTATCAGTTAATTAAATCGCAAATGACTTAAGTTCACACCATATTCCTTGTGGGATTCTACCCCAACCTAGTCGAGTTATAAATTGACAACGACCACTTACATTCTCCTTAGAGAGGTGTAGTTTGAGCATTTTCATGAGGCCAATTTAGGGTTCAAATGGGTGAAACGGGGTGAACTGGCCCTTTTTGGGCTAGGCTCATGTACTGCCACCTATGAGGTCGGGGGTGGGCCCATAGCTCGGGCGTCTTTTGGGCCCAAAATTGACCAAGGCATGTAGGGAGGCTTAGGAGTGGCCTAATGTGGGCCGTTTGTGTAGATGAGGACAATTTATAATTCAAATAGGATAAACGGGGAAAACTGGCCCTTTTTCGGGCCAGGCTCGTGTACCGCTGCCAACGATCTCGGGGGTAGGACCATGGCTCTGGTATTTTTTGGGCCCAAAATTGACTTAGTCATGCTGGGGAGTCTTGGGAGCGACCTAGTGTTGGAGGTTTGTGTGGATGAGGAAAATTTGGGGTTCAAACAGGCAAAACGGGGTAAACAAGCCCTTTTCGAGCCAGGCTCGTGTACGGCACCTACGAGCCCAGAAGGGCCCGTAGCTCGGGCATTTTTTGGGCCCAAAATTGACAAAGGTGTGACAAAAAGGTTTTGGGAGCGGCCTAGTGTGGGCCGTTTGGGTGGATGAGGCCTATTTAGGGTCCAAATGGGCAAAATAGGGAAAATTGACCATTTTTGGGCCAGACTCGTGCACCGACACCTACAAGACCGAGGGTAGGCCCATGTCTCGAGCGTATTTTGCGCCTAAATTAACTGAGGCATGCTAGGGATGCTTTGGAGTGGCCTAGTGTGGGCCGTCTGTGTGGATGAGGCCAATTTAGGGTTCAAATGGGAGAAACAGAGAGAACTGGCCCTTTTCGGGCAAGGCTCGTGTATCGCCGCCTATGAACCTGAGGGTGGGCCCATGGATCGGGCATCTTTTTGGTCCAAAATTTCCCGAGGAATGTAAGAGAGGCTTGGGAGAGGCATAGTGTGGGCAGTTTGTGTGGATGAGTCCAATTTGGGGTTCAAACGGGTGAAATAAGATGAACTGGCCCTTTTCAAGACAGGCTCGTGTACCGACACCTATGAGCCCAGGGATGGGCCCATGTCTCGGGTGTCTTTTGGGCCCAAAATCAATCGAGGCATGCTAGGGAGGCTTGGGAGCGGCCTAGTGTGAGCCGTTTGTGTGGATGAGGATAATTTTAGGTTCAAATTGGCGAAACGGGATGCACTGCCATTTTCGGGCCAGGCGAGTTTACCGCCGCCTAAGAGCCCGAGGGTGGGCCCGTGGATCGGGCATTTTTTGGGCCCAAAATCAATCGAGGAGTTCCAGGGTGGCATGGGGGCAGCCTAGTATGGGCCATTTTTTTTTGGATGAGGCCAATTTGGGGTTTAAAATGGGTGAAACGGGGAGAACTGGCCCTTTTCAGGCCAGGCTCGTGTACCGCCGCCTACGAGCTTGGGGGTGGGCCAATGTATAGGACATATTTTCGGCCCAAAATCAACCAAGGCGTGTCAGGGAGGCTTGGGAGCAACACAGTGTGGGCTATTTGAGTGGATGAGGCCAATTTAGAGTTCAAACGAGCAAACCGAGGCAAACTAGCCCTTTTCGAGCCAGGTTCGTGTACCGCCACCTATGTGCCTAGGGGTGGGCCCATGGCTCAACAATGTTTTGGGCCCAAAACTGACAAAGTCATACCAGAGAGGCTTGGGAGTGGCCTAGTGTGGGCTGTTTGTTTGTATGAGGCTAATTTAGGGTTCAAACGGGCGAAACGGGTTGAACTGGCTCTTTTCGGGCCAGGCCCATGTACCGCCACCTACTATCCCAGGTGTCGGCCCATTGCTAGGGTGTTTTTTAGACTCAAAATCGACCGAGGCATGCCAAGGAGGCTTGAGAGCGGCCTAGTGTAGGCCATTTTTATGGATGTGGAAAATTTGGGGTTTCAATGAGCAAAACGGGGAGAAATGGCCCTTTTCGAGCCAGGCTCATATATCGTCGCCTACAATCCCAAGGACGGGCACTGGCTCGAGCGTATTTAGGGCCCAAAAACAGCTGAGGCATGATAGGGAGGCTTGGGAGTGGCCGAGTTTGGGTTGTTTATGTGGATGAGGATAATTTAGTGTTCAAACGGGAAAAACAAGGCGAACTGGCCCTTTTTGGTTCGGGCTCGTGTACCGCCGCCTATGAGCCCATGGGTGGGCCTATGGATCGGGCATTTTTTGGGCCCAAAATTGACCGAGGATTGCTAAGGAGGCTTGGGAGCGGCCTATTGTGGGTCGTTTGTGTGAATAAGGCCAATTTGGGGTATAAACAAGCAAAATAAGGCAAATTGGCCCTTTTCAATCCAGGCTCATATACTGCTGCCTACGAGCCCAAGGGTGGGCCCGATGCTTTAGCGGTGTCTTTTGTGACCAAAATGACCGAGGCATGCCAGAGAGGCTTGGGAGCAGCCTAGTGTGGGCCGTTTGTATGGATGAGGCCAATTTGGGATTCAAATGGGTGAAACGGGGCAAACTGGCCCTTTTTGGGCCAGGCTCGAGTATTGCTGCCTACGAACCTAGGGGTGGGCCCATGGCTCGAACATCTTTTGGGCCCAAAATCGACCGAGGCATCCCAGGGAGGCTTGGGAGCGGCCTAGTGAGGGTCGTTTATCTAGATGAGGCCAATTTGGGGTTCAAATGGGCGAAATGGGGTGAACTAGCCATTTTTGGGACAGGGTGGCGTACCTCCACCTACGAACTCGAGGGTGTGCCCGTGGCTCGGGCATCGTTTGGGCCAAAAATTAATCGAGGCATTCCAGAGAGGCTTGGGGGCAGCCTAGTGTGGTCTATTTGTGTGGATGAGGCCAATTAGGGGTTTAAAAAGGGCAAAACGGGGAGAACTGGGCCTTTTTGGGCCAGGCTTATGTACCTCCGCCTATGAGCTCGTGGGTGGGCCCTGGACTGGAACATCTTTTGGGCCTAAAATTTCCCGAGGCGTGATAGGGATGCTTTGGAGAAGCGTAGTGTGGGCCATTTGTATGGATGTGGCAAATTTGGGGTTCAAACGGGCGAAATGGGGCGAACTGGCCCTTTTCGAGCCAGTCTCGTGTACTGCCGCCAACGTGCCCGGGGGTGGGCCCGTGGCTTGGGCATCATTTGGGTCCAAAATTGACCAAGGCTGTCCAGGGAGGCTTGGTAGCATCCTAGTGTAGGCCATTTGTATGGATGAGGCCAATTTAGGGCTCAAGCGGCCGAAATGGGGTGAACTGGCCCTTTTCGGGCTAAGCTCATGAACGGTCCACCTATGATCCCAGGCGTCGGGCCGTGGCTCGGGAATTGTTTCGGCCTAAAATCAACCAAGGCATGCCAAGGAGTCTTGGGAGCAGCCTAGTATGGGACGCTTGTATGGAAGGGCCAATTTGGGGCTCAAACGAGCTAAACAACACGAACTAGCCCTTTTTGGGCAAGGATTGTGTACCGCCGCCTATGATCCCGAGGGTAGGCCCGTAACTCAGGCATCTTTTGGGCCCAAATTGACCAATGCATGCTAGGAAGGCTTGGGAGCGGCTTAGTATGAGCCGTTTGGGTGGATGAGGAAAATTTATAGTTCAAACAAGCGAAATAAGGCAAACTGGCCCTTTTTGGCCAGGCTCATGTACCGCCCGCCTATGAGTCTAGGGGTTGGCTCGTGGATCAAGAATTTTTTTATCCTAAAATCGACCGAGGCATGCCAGGGATGCTAGGGAGTGGCCGAGTGTGGGCCATTTGTGTGGATGAGGACAATTTGATATTAAAACAGGAGAAACGGGGCAAACTAGCCATATTCTAGCCAAGCTCATGTACCGCCGCCAACGATCCCGGGGTTGGACCCATTGCTTGGGCATTTTTTGGGCCCAAAATTGCCCGAGGCGTGCCAGGAAGGCTTGGTAGCGTCCTCGCCTGAGCCGTTTGTATGGATGAGGCTAATTTGGGGTTCAAACAGGATAAACTTTCCCTTTTAGGGCCAGGCTCGTGTACCACCGCCTACGAGCTCGGGGATGGGCCCGTGGCTTGGGCATTTTTTGGTCCCAAAATCGATAGAGGCATGCCAAGGAGTCTTGGTAGAGGTCCAGTGTGGTCCATTTGTGTGGATGAGGATAATTTGGGGTTCAAACGGGCAAAACAGTGCGCCATTTTTGAGCCAGGCTCGTGACCTACGAGCCCGAGGGTGGGCCAGTGGCTCGGGCATCTTTTGTGCCCAAAATTGATCGAGGCAAGCCAGGGAGTCTTGCAAGCGGACTAATATGGGTTTTTTGTGTGGATTAAGTCAATTTGGGATTAAAATGGGTGAAACGAGGTGAACTGTCCTTTTTCTGGCCAGGCTCGTGTACTGCTGCCCACGAGCTCGAGAGTGGGCCCATGGCTCGGGCGTATTTTTGGCCTAAAATCAACAAAGGTGTGCTAGGTAGGCTTGGAATCTTCCTAGTGTGGATGAGGCCAATTTGGGGTTCAAACGGGCGAAACGAGGGTGAACTGGCCCATTTCGGGCCAGGCCCGCTGCCTACGAGCCCGGGGGTGGACCCATGGCTCGGGTATCTTTTAGGCCCAAAATCAACCGAGGCTTTCCAGGGAGGCTTGAAAGAGGCCTAGTATGGTTCGTTTGTATGGATTAAGATAATTTGGGGTTCAAACAGGCAAAACGAGGAGAACTGGCCCTTTTTAGGCCAGGCTCATGTACCGCCTCCTCTGAGCCCGGGTGTGGTCCTGTGGATCTATCATTTTTAGGACTAAAATCAATCGAGGCATTCCAAGGAGGATTGAGAGCGTCCTAGTGTGGGCCATTTGTGTGGATGAGGACAATTAGGGGTTAAAATGGGAAAAACGGGGGAGAACTGGCCCTTTTAGAGCCAGGCTCGTGTACCGCTGCATACGAGCCTGGGGGTGGGATCGTGGCTCGAGCGTCCCTTTACCCCAAAATTGACCGAGGTATGATAGGAAGGGTTGGAAGTGTCCTAGTGTGGGCCATTTGTTTGGATGAGACAAATTTAGGGTTCAAACGGGTGAAACGTGGCAAACTGGCCCTTTTTGAGCCAGGCTCATGTACCGCGCGGCCTACGAGCCCTGGGATGGTCCTGTGGCTCGAGTTTCTTTGGGGATAAAAAATTTTCGAGGCGTGACAGGGAGGATTGGGAGTAGCCTAGTATGGTCCGTTTGTGTGGATTAGGCCAATATGGGGTTCAAAGGGGTGAAACGGGCCAAACTGACCCTTTTCGGGCTAGGCTCGTGTACCGTCACCTATGCGCCCATAAATGGGCCCGTGGCTCGTGTATCTTTGGGGCCCAAAATTGATTGAGGCATGTAAGAGAGGCTTAGGAGCGGCCTAGTGTGGTCCATTTATTTAGATGAGGCTAATTTAGGGTTCAAATGGGAAAAAAGGGTGAACTGGCCCTTTTCAGGCTGGGCTCATGTACCGCCGCATACGAGCCCAAGGTGCGTCCGTTGCTCGGGCATCGTTTAGGCCCGAAATTGATCGAGGCTTGGTAGGGTGTCTTAGGAGTGGCCTAGTGTGGGTTTTTTGTGTGAATGAGGCCAATTTGGGGTTCCAATGGGCAAAACGGGGTGAACTGGCCTTTTTTGCTCCAGGCTCATGTACCGTCGCCTACGAGGCCAGGGGTAGGCCTGTGGATCAGGCGTCTTTTGCACCCAAAATTGACCGAGGCATGCTAGGGAGGTTTGGGAGTGGTGTAGTATGGGTCATTTGTCTGGATGAGGCCAATTTGGGTTTCAAACGAGAAAAATGTGGTGAACTGGCCCTTTTCGAGGTAGGATCATGTACCGTCGCCTATGAGCCCGGGGGTGGGCCCATGGCTCGGGCTTCTTTTAGGCCCAAAATTGACTAATCCATGCCAGGGAGAATTGGGAGCAGCTTAGAGTAGGCCATTTATGTGGATGAGGCCAATTTGTCAATCCAATGGCCCAAACGGGGTAACCTGGACCTTTTCAAGACAGACGCATGTACCGCCGCATACGAGCTTGGGGGTAGGCCCATGGCTCGGGCATCCTTTGGGATCAAAATTTATAGAGGCATGCTGGAGAGACTTAGGAGAGGCCTAGTGTTGGCCGTTTGTGTGGATGAGGCCAATTTGGGGTTCAAATAGGCAAAACGGGGCAAACTAGTCCTTTTTCGGGCTAGGCTCATGTACCGCTGCCTACGAGCCTAGGGGTGGGCTCGTGGCTCGGGCATTTTTTGGACCCAAAATCAATTGAGGCATGCCAGGGTATCTTGGGAGTTGCATAGTATGGGCTGTTTTTATGGATGAGGCCAATTTGAGGTTCAAACAGGTGAAACGAGGAAAACAGGCCCTTTTCAGGCTAGGCTTGTGTACCAAAGCCTATGAGCCTAGGTGTGGGCATTTGTATCGGGTGTCTTTTGGACCCAAAATCGACCAAGGGATGCCACGGAGGCTTGGGAGCAGCCTAGTGTCGGTGATTTGTGTGGATGAGGTCAATTTGGGTTCAAACAGGCAAAACGGAGCAAACTGGCCCTTTACAGGCCAGGTGGCCTACGAGCCCGAGGGTGGGCCCGTGGCTTGGGCGTATTTTGGGCCCAAAATAGATTGAGGCATACCAGGGAGGCTTGGGAGCGACCTATCATGGGTCATTTGTGTGGATGAGGCCAATTTATAGTTCAAACAGGAGAAAAAGGGCAAACTAGCCCTTTTCAGGCAAGGCTCGTGTACCGCCCACGAGCTCGAGAGTGGCCCTGTGGCTCGGGCATCGTTTGGGGCAAAAATCAACCGAGGCATGCTAGGGACGCTTGGGAACGTCTTAGTGAGGGCTGTTTTTGTCGATGAGTCCAATTAGGGGTTTAAACGGATGAAACAGGGCAAACTAGCCCTTTTCTAGCTAGGCTCGTGTACCGCCACCTTCGAGACCGGGGTGGGCCCGTGGCTCGGGTATCTATTGTGACCAAAATTTACCGAGGCATGCCTGGGAGGCTTGGGATCATCCTATTATGGTCCATCTATATGTATGAGGCCAATTTAGGGATCAAAAGGGCGGAACGGGGTTACCTGGCCCTTTTCGGGCTAGGCTCGTGCACCGCCGCCTACGAGCTCGGGGGTGGGCCTATGGATCAGACGTCTTTTGGTCTCAAAATTGACTGATGCGCGCCAGGGAGGCTTGGTTATAGTGTAGTGTAGTTCATTTATGTGTATAAGGACAATTTGCGGTTAAAACAGGCGAAACGGGGCGAACTGGCCCTTCTTGAGCCTGGCTCGTGTACTTCCACCTACGAGCCCGGGAGTGGGCCCGTGGCTTGGGCATATTTTGGTCCCAAAATTGACCAAGGCATGCCAGGGAGTCTTGGGAGTGGCCTAGTATGGGCCGTTTGTGTGGATAAATACAATTTGGGGTTCAAACGGGCAAAACACGACGAACTTGCCCTTTTCAGGCGGGGCTCGTGTACCGCCTCCTATGAGCCCGGGGGAGGGTCCGTGGCTCGGGTATATTTTTGGCCCAAAATTGACCGAGCCATTCTAGGGAGGATTGGGAGTGGTATACTGTATGTCGTTTGTGTGGATGAGGTCAATTTATGGTTCAAACAGGCCAAACGGGGCGAACTGCCCTTTTTCGGGCCAGGCTTGTGTACAGTCTCCTACGTGCCCAGGGGTGGGACCATGGATCGAGCATATTTTGGGCCCAAAATTTACCGAGGCATCCCAGGGAGGCTTGGTAGCAGCCTAGTATGGGCTGTTTGTGTATGAGGCCAATTTAGGGTTTAAATGGGCGAAACGGGGCGAACTGGCCCTATTCGGGCTAGGCTCATGTACCGTCGTCTATGAGCCCGGGGGTGGGCCCATGGAAAGGGCATCTTTTAGGCCCAAAATTGTCCAAGGCATGCTAGGGAGGCTTGGGAGTGGCTTAGTATGGGTCATTTGTGTGGATGAGGCCAATTTATCGTTCAAACATGAAAAATAGTGCGAACTGGCCCTTTTTGAGGTAGGCTCCGGTACCGCCACCTACGATCTCGTAGGTGGTCCCATGGATCGGGTGTCTTTTGGTTCCAAAATCTACCGAGGCATGCTAAGGAGACTTGGGAAATGCCTGGTGTTGGACGTTTGTGTGGATAAAGCCAATTTGGGGTTCAAACGGGCAATACTAGGAAAACTGGCCCTTTTCGTGCTAGGCTGGTGTACCGCCTCCTACGAGCCCAGGGGTGGTGATAATGATCAAATTACACTCTTGAATGGGTGTAAGCGATCGTTGTTAATATAAAACTCAACTAGGTTCGGGTCGAATCCCATAGGGAATAAGGTGTAAACTCAAGTCGTTTGCGATTTAATTCACTGATAGTTTAACGTTTCCTGAAATGGGGCGGGTTTAAGTCTCACAAATAATTTTTTAAGACTTTAATGTTCTATGTTTGTAACTAAGATTTTATGAAATAATCCGAATTATGTTCACTAGGGCTTATGGTACATGACAGATGCTACAAGTGACTCAAGATTCTCACGGTTGTTAGGATGACCTATTTAAGCGTCTAATCTCCTAATCCTCTCGGATTTAGGGAATTTATGTTCATTGCCCAGATTTTACGTCGGGTTAACCAACCTTGTTATAGCGCTGATTATTAAATGAAGTATTTTTTAGTCCCTGTTGATAATTCACTTCCTACTATATATGATTTCCTTCTCAAGAAAATCAAAGAAGGTGTGTCTACTGTTTGCAACCAACAAATGTTAATTAAGACTTCAGAATTATCTAGAAATCCTTACACCTATTGAATCTTGAGTATTTAGCACCTCATCACGACCTAACCCTGGATCCTATAATTCAGGTTAATAGAGTTTAGCTACTCATGATGCAATAAACAAGTACACAAGTTGAATTCATAATTCAGAAGATTAACTTACAACGATAATGAATATTAAGAAGTTTAACTTGAACTGAATCACAATACAAAACCTCCAAAATATTTTAACTAGAGAGAGAGGAAAATCGTGTCCAATGTATCTTGGAAAATATGTTAATTGATAATTAGCAAAACGTAAAACAAAGCTTTAAATAGTTCACCCTAAATAAGAAAACAAAATAAAAGTTTTAGCTTTTTCTCGAAATAGACGATGACATCCTTGATAGCTTATCAGGAGTCTGACGACTTATCACAGATATCGTAAGCTCCTCTGAACTTTTGGCTTCTGCTGTCTAAGACTGACAACGACGATGACGCATTATCACCATCCTGACGACGTGTCATGGATGTCGTCAAAAAAATGTCTTCAACTCCCATTCTCTATTTAAGGCCGACGACGGCCTTGATAGCTTACCACAAGGTTGATGACTTATCATGAATGTCGTCAGCCACATTTGTTCTTTATTTTGCTTCACTTTTCAGCCTTTTTTCTTCCATTATTTTTGGTTTTCCTACATCTCAACATTTACTGCAAAAGTCAAAGTAAACTAATCAAAAACAACTAAAGTTGCTCAAGACCTTGCAAATATTTAGAGTTAAAAGCCTCAAATGTGTTACAATAGGCTCACACATCAGGTGGGCCCGTGGCTCGTGCATCTTTTGGGCCCAAAATTGACTGAGGCTTACCAGGGAGGATTGGGAGTAGCCTATTATGGGTTGTTTGTGTGGATGAGGCCAATTTACGGTTCAAACGAGCGAAAAGAGGTGAACCAGCCCTTTTCAGCCCAGGCTTATATACCGACGACTACGAGCCCAAGGGTGGCCAATGTATCAGGCGTGTTTTGGGCCTAAAATTGACCAAGGCATGCCAGGAAGGATTGGGAGTGGCCTAGTTGGGCCGTTTGTATGGATGAGGACAATTTGGGGTTCAAACAGGAGAAACGAGTCAAATTTTCCCTTTTCGGGCCAGGCTCGAGTACCACCACCTATAGCCCAAGGGTGGGCACATGTCTCGGGCATATTTTGGGCCCAAAATTGATCGAGGCATGACAGAGAGGCTTGAGAGAGACCTAGTGAGGTCCGTTAGTATGGATAAGTCCAATTTGGGGTCCAAACTGGTGAAAAGGGGAGAACTAGCCATTATTGGGCCAGGCTTGTGAACTGCCGCCTACGAGCCTAGGGGTGGGCCCATTGCTCGGGTGTATTTTGGGCAAAAAATCTACCGAGGAAAGACAAAAAGTATTGGGAGAGTCCTAGTGAGGGTTGTTTGTGTGGATGAGTCTAATTTGAGGTTCAAACGGGTGAAATGGATCAAATTGGACCTTTTTGGGCCAGCCTCGGGTACCGCCACCTACGAGCCAGGTGGTGGGTGATGATAGGCGAATTTACATGCCTATAGCACTATATTTTGCCCATATTTTAGCCTAGTTTTGAGAACAAATTATATATTTCATGCACTTTTAGTCCCTTTTCCTGTAAGTGAGCTAACGAACATGATTAGTAAAGTTTCAGGTATAAATGATGCAGAATTCAGAATTTTATGGCTTACTTGACGCAAAAGAAAGCTCACGAAGGAAGGGAAGGGAGTTTACACGCCTAAGGACCAAAACTGCTGCATGGAAATTCTGTCCCGGGCTAAAACAACATTTCTGAAGACTTTGGGGATTTGCAGTAACTTAGTTGGATTTGGACAATGATACATTAACCTAGTACAATTGGGTTATGTATTTCATTAGTTTATTTGGATTATGATAATGTTACATTAACCTAGTATAATTGGGTTAAGTATTACATTAGCCTAGTAGAATTTGGTTAGATATTTTATTTATCTAGTAGGATTAGGATATGGGTATTATAAATACCCTATCATGCTAGAGATTTACAAGGAATTTTGAGAGGGGGAAGCCCACAATACTTTCTTCCATCCCTCTCATCTTCCACTACAAACAATTCTACAACTCTTCTAATCTTTCCATTAACTCTATTTTTCTTCTTCTACTCTTCTATTCTTAAATTCCACAACAAGAGAATCGTTACTTTGCCTAGGAATTCATGCCTCACGCCTACCACCTAAGCTACACAAAATTACTCAATCTTGTGGTATAACAACAATGTCAATCGTGATCTCCTTCGCATTCATGGGTAACTAAACTTCTCTGTTGGGGTTATGGAAGCCGTATGAGATACTATCTATTGCTGTGAGTTTATGAGTTCGCGACACGTATACTGCTTATATCATTATTCTCTTCATCTTAGTCTACATTCTTTGTGGTTGCAAACGCAAGAATACGCCAGTATAACATTTAACTTGTTCGAAAGAAAGGTTATTTGTCTGGAAAAGAGATAATGTCAAGGTAGTAGGGTCACCCCCTAAAATTCCCTACTAAAAAGCTAGTGCCGTAACTGGACTAACCTCTTGGAGAATTCATACTGTTAGACACACTTTAAGCTCGAAAGAGTTAAAGTGAAATAATCCTCGAATAGGTCGAAAGACGCCTGGATTTACCATCGAATACAATTCTCTATAAGCAGTTGCATGTCAGAATTCTACACACTCATAGCCAAAATAGACGTATACCTCAGAAGGTGGACATAACCCCAACGCCTCAATTCTCATTGTTTACAACTTACGTAACAATCTTTCTCTTTTACTTTGCTATTTTTAGCTTTTATTTAATTATTTTGGTGACACATTACAAATCCCCCCTTTTTACGAGACTTGCACCAAAAGTTTAGTAATTTTGTTTACTTGTTGGCCAAGCTATTCCCTGTGGGATCGACACCCAACCCAGGTTGGGTTCTATATTTGCTAACGACCGCTTTACACTCCTACGAGAGCTGTAGATTGAGCGTTATCAAAAATTAGCGCCGTTGCCGGGGAATACAAGTGTCAATCAAGTTCGTGATAATTACTAGACCCTTTGGTCAAAGATTCTCGTACTTTTACTTTTAGTTTTTGTTTTTGTTTACTGTAGGTTTTTATTCAGTGCATGCCCCATACTCGAAGTTCTGGTCAACCGTTATTACCAATCAATCCTGAACCACAACGCATTGGTAGAATGGAAGCACAAGCTGAAATCGCAAGGATGGCTGCTCAACAGGAACAAGCAAGATTGGCTTCCCTTGCCACAGCCCAGGTTCAACAGCAGAACATTGATAACCCTGCACGAGCAACAAATCCTAACGATGAGGATTTAGGTGATGACGAGTTACTAAACCCAAGGCATGATGCTGAAATCACAACACCTGCCAACAGAAGAGGTCGACAAGCTCGGTGTAGACATGATCGCCAACCTATGCAGCCAACTTTCGACGATGATGATGATGATCTTGATGGTGCCGGAGCCACTGGAGCTATAATTCCACCACCATTAGCGCCCGGAGCCAAGTTCAACATCACAAGCACCATGATTCAGTTATTGCAACTCAAGGGATTGTTTGGTGGACTAGCAGGCGATGATCCGAATATGCATCTCATTAACTTTATTTCTACATGCAAGTCTTTTGACAATCCTGGTGTTGGTCAGAATGCAATTCGATTACGTCTATTTCCATTGTCTCTGTCTGGGGAGGCAACACTATGGTTGAATGGGCTGACTCCTGATTCAATTACAAATTGGATGCAATTGAGAGACGCTTTCCTAGAAAGATTCTTTCTGCCTTCCAAAAGGGCACAATTGAGAGATGAAATCAGCAACTTTCGTTAGCTTCCCACTGAAGCTCTTCATGAAACATGGGAGAGGTTCAAGACAAAGATAGCGAGATGCCCAAACCATCACTTGACTAATGTTCACCTCATGGAGATATTGTATAGAGCCTTGAATTCAATAACTAAGCCAGTGGTGGACAACGTAGCTGGAGGATATTTTATGGACCTCACCTTTGGTCAAGCAAGCAATATGCTAGATCGCATGACGAAACAAAGTAGAGCTTGGCATACCAGGGATTCCGAGGTAGCAAGCCCCACTTTATCTATAGGCATGACTGCAGACAAAAGAAGAAGACAAGAAGAACGTGATCAAGATTTAGCGCACATGAAAACGCAAGTGGATCTTCTGACAAAGCATTTATTATCAGGGAAGACCGAAAAAGTGAAAGTTGTGGTGCTAAAAGGAAGAGACGAATCTGATTCGGAAGAGGAGGCCAACTACTTGAACAATCAGGGGGGTTTCCGAGGTAATACCCAAGGAAACCAAGGTCGGAACTATTATGATAATTCTGGAAACAAGGAACGAGGTAGTTGGAGAAAAAATAATGAAAAGAGTGGTGTATATGTTCCCCCTGGAAGACGTGACACCACCACATCTAATTCGGGAAGTATGGAAGACATGATGTCTAAACTACTGAAAGGAGTGGAAGAAACTAGCGCGGGAGTAACGGAGGTAATAAATGATTTGTCCTCTATGAAGAAATTAGTTGATTCTCATTCCACTTCAATAAAGCAAATAGAGCAGCAACTGAGCCAACTTTCAGCAGCACTCAATCAAAGAAAGGCTGGCACTTTACCTAGTGACACCGTGAAAAACCCAAGGAATGATGGGTCATGCATGGCCATTACTATCAGAAGTGGTAAGGTGCTGGAAACTTCAGAAAAAGGCAAGCAAGTGGCTGACGAAGAGGCAGAAATTGATAATAAGGCGAAAGGGGAAAATGCCACAGCAGCCGATCCTAATGTCCTTAACGTCACGCCCAGTGACGTACAGCCTGAAAAAATGGAAAAATGGAAGGAAGAGGAGAAGAAAATCGTGGAGAGAACACTTCCATACCCACCACCACCTTTTCCCCAAAGACTAAAGAAGGTGGCGGATGACACTAAGTTCAGCAAATTTATGACTATGTTAAAACAGCTGACCATTAATGTTCCATTGGTGGAGGCACTTGAACAAATGCCTGGGTATGCGAAGTTTATGAAGGATCTTTTGACAAAGAAGAGGGCAGCAAGTTATGAGCTGAAAGACGATGTGCATCATTGTAGCGCAATTGCTACCCGATCGATAGTTCAGAAGAAGGCTGACCCCGAAGCTTTCACTATTCCTTGCACCGTCGGATCTTTGAACTTTGCCAAAGCATTATGTGACTTAGGATCCAGCATCAATTTGATGCCATTATCGATCTACAAGAAGTTGGGGTTAGGAGATCCTACTCCAACCAATATGAGGCTCGTCATGGCAGATAGGTCGGTAAAACGACCTGTTGGTATTCTATGCGATGTCTTGGTAAAAGTTTCTTCATTTATCTTTCCAGCAGACTTTTTCATCTTGGATTGTGAAGCAGATGCTGAGGTTCCCATAATCTTGGGGCGCCCTTTCCTTGCTACAGGAAGTGTGCTCATTGATTTGAGAGCTAATGAACTTTCATTCTGAATAAATGACAAAGTGGTTCGTTTTGATGTTTGCAAATCAATGAAGCAACCCAAAGATCCGAGTGTATTTTTGGTGGCTGATGTTTTCTTTGATGATCCGGAAGAATTACTTAAAGAAGAGCAAATTATTGTTGACCCTTTGGCAGTTGAGCTCATGAATGAAGAAAGTAAGGATGCTGAAAATTGCAAAGAAGCTATTTGTGCTCTATCAGGATTAGGGACATATCGCTATGCTCCCAAGAAGCTGGACCATGATCTCAATAATCGACCCACACCACCAGCGAAGACTTCCCTTGAAGAGCCACCAATGCTAGAATCGAAAGAGCTCCCCGATTATCTAAGGTATGTGTTCTTGGAAAGTATAAAGATACTTCCGGTGAGTGCGGATGATTTAAGTAAACAGCACGTAGAGGCTCTCATCTCTGCTCTGAAGAGATACATGAGAGCTATGGGTTGGACTATTGATGATATAATTGGTATCCCTCCTACAAGTAAGCCTCATTGTCGTCTGAATCCATTCAGAAAACGATCCACCATCTATCTCGAAGAAGTCTAAGTACTCGAGGTAACTATGTCGTGCCGCGACAATAAATCAAGCGCTAGATGGGAGGCAACCCATCGTTTATCATTTATCGTTTATCGTTTTTTCATTTTTCATTTCGTTCTAGTATGTGTTTTGCTTTTGATAATGAAAATCCAAAAATAAGAGTCGTGCCACTACCAAAACTAAGGCGCTTGGTGGGAGGCAACCCATCGTACTAATCGTTTTCATTTGGTTTTAAGCAAAAATAGGTGCAAGAGGTATTCAACGAGGAGATTGATTTCAATTGACGATTTGGACGCATTGTATGGTAAAGTTGGTAAGTTAGGAATAGTGATGCATAAGGCTATGGATTGAGCATTGCTCATGCCAAACTAGGCATCGAGGAAGGCTAGGCCTAGGTAAAACTAGGCCACGAATGATGCACAACCTATCCTATAGCCTAAGATCTCGGAATCTAGTGTGCTATACACTATGCGCCGCCCAGTCCTAAGTATGCTTTTGACTATGCGCCGCCTATGCTATGGCATTAGGTCTCAGGATCTCATATGCCATAGACTATGCGGCGCATATGTCCCTAAATGCCATAGACTATGCGGCGCATATGTCCCTAAATTCCATAGACTATGCGCCGCATATACCATGACTATGCCGAGCATTATGCGCCGCATATGTAGTATTTTTGTCTCCAAAACTGATTGTAAATGGGTCAAAACCCAACCCATTCTTTTCCTATATAAAGGAGACTTAGTCTTGAAACATAAACACATTGAAAACTTGACCTAGGCGCCGCACATATTCTCCAAATCATCTCAAAACTTTTCTTTTTGCTCTCCCACTTCACAAGAACATCTCCAAAGGCTTCAATCACGTAAGTACTCTTGTGTTCTTCATCTATTTTTCGTAAGTACTAAGTTACTATGTCTATTATGAATTGCTAAATCTTGAAGAAGTATTGGAGATGTGAATGTGTTTGAATTGTTGATACACAACCAAGTGAGTGAACATATACGTTAGGATGATCTTGACTTGTTTCCGACTTCAATTCAATTTTGATGCATTGTCATACTACTTGCGGAATTTCTATAGTCATGAACATTGCATACTCTTGTCACTTGAATACTTACATGTTGGGATGTCTCGCTCATCAGAATAAGACTTATAGTTGCCTACCGACATAGGAGATTATGATTATTGATAGAAACTATACCATGATGTAATCCCTATGTAGAAGTCTTGATATACCTAACATGAAAGTATTGCAAAGATTGCAAGAAGTGTTACATATCTGAATTTCTTGTTGGAATATAGCCCCTAAAACGTATGTCGATGAAGTCTGAGTAATCGACCACTTTCACTTCACTAGTCTGTACCAATAAACTAAGTGTGGGGTGGTTCCACTACTGCTTGTTTATAGATTGTATCCATCGAGATGATGCTAACATGAACACTATTTTAAGTCTCAGGTTCAATGGCACCCAAAGCAAGACAAGGCAAAGATAAGGCTACCACTTCACAAAAAGGCAAGAAAAGAGGCTGAAAAGAGCAAGGAGAACCCTCCTCGCTGCAAATACCTCGACTCACTCTTGGAATTAAGTGGGATACTTATGAGGAACTTCTGAGGATGAAGACTCTGATGATGATTCCGATGCAAGGGGTACGACCCCAGACATTGAGGAGGAGTCCGACTGACCAGGTTCTTCGTATTTATTTTCCACTGAGGACAGTGTCCTGACTAAGTGTGGGGTGGTGGTATTGCATGCTATACTTCTCTACTCGCATCTATGTTTGTTTGCTTTGTTTTTGTTTCATTTTTTTTTTCATTTTTTAAAGTTTTTTTAGTAGTAAATTTTTTTTAGCTTCACATGAAATTATTTTGATAGGCAGCATGAGATTATGACAAGAGTTTGTGCTAAAATCATGACTATGGAGACATTTAGGCTCTAATTATGACTCACTATGTGATATTGTGTGGTTCAATTCCTTCACCTGTTGGGAAAAGAGTCTATACTACTCTCAATAAAGTCGACCATGTGCCTTGTGTGTGTGAGCTAATAGTATACTCTATGCTTGTGGCTGATGCTACAACTTGCCTGGTATGTATGTAAAGCGAAAATAAGGAGTGTAAGTCTAGGAGATGATTTAGGCATTTCTTTGACAACCTATGATTATTTACCTTCTTTTTACCTACCCATGGACATCATCCTAGTTAAACCCTTTTGAGCCTTTAGCCTATTTTCTTTAACAAACCTCGTATGTAAGCCTAATCCATATTTTTCAAGACCATAATTTGATCCAAATTCCTAAGTGCTTTAAAGTGTAAAGTCATGTGACAAAATAAGAGGAAATTGGGTGAGTATGATGCTTTAGAATGCATTGGTGCTTGAATGAGTTATGAAAAAGAAAGTGCTATCATAAGAGGTATGTCATCAAAAGAAAAAGGAAAGAAAAACTGAAAAGTTAGTTATGTTTAAAATTGAAAAACAAAAGAGGAGAAAAAAAGTGGTAGAATAAAAGAAAGTAGAAAGGTTGCTTGAAAGAAAAAGTGTTAATGATAGAATGTGATGTATTAAAGCGCTTAGGAACATAGTCACTATTTCTGGCCAAAATAGTCCTACCCGTCCCTTAGCCTACATTACAACCATCAAAAGACCTATTTGATCCTAAGCTTAGCACTCTGACATTTAGTGGAGCATTACACTAAGGGAAAGCCTATGGTCATCAGTTGCTTCATATGAATTCTTTGTGAGAGCAAGAGCAAGGATATTTTGATACCCATGTTTGAAAAATATGCTATACTTGTGAGTGATTATGGGTAATATATTGTGAGACACACATGGTTGATGAGTTTTGGGTAGTCGTGTATGATTATTTGTGCGTTAACCTTTGAATATGAGTTGACCACCATCACGAGTCTATGCTAGAGGTTAAACTGTTTCTACTAATGATCGAAAAACTACTCTTTGTCGATAATTGTTGTGCTTGTCTTGACGAATATTTTGTGTTGTTGCTGTGAAACCCTAAGTTGATGTTTAGAGGGACATGATATTTTGTTCGAGGACGAACAAAGCTTCAAGTGTGGGGTGTTGATGATAGGCTAATTTACACGCCTATAGCACTATATTTTGCCCATATTTTAGCCTAGTTTTGAGAACAAATTATATATTTCATGCACTTTTAGTCCTTTTTCCTGTAAGTGAGCTAACGAACATGATTAGTAAAGTATCAGGTATAAATGATGCAGAATTCAGCATTTTATGGCTTACTTGACGCAAAAGAAAGCTCACGAAGGAAGGGAAGGGAGTTTACACGCCTAAGGACCAAAACTGCTGCATGGAAAATCTATCCCGGGCTAAAACACCATTTCTGAAGACTTTGGGGATTTGTAGTAACTTAGTTGGATTTGGACAATGATACATTAACCTAGTACAATTGGGTTATGTATTTCATTAGTTTATTTGGATTATGATAATGTTACATTAACCTAGTATAATTGGGTTAAGTATTACATTAGCCTAGTAGAATTTGGTTAGATATTTTATTTATCTAGTAGGATTAGGATATGGGTATTATAAATACCCTATCATGCTAGAGATTTACAAGGAATTTTGAGAGGGGGAAGCCCACAATACTTTCTTCCATCCCTCTCATCTTCCACTACAAACAATTCTACAACTTTCTAATCTTTCCATTAATTCTATTTTTCTTCTTCTACTCTTCTATTCTTAAATTCCACAACAAGAGAATCGTTACTTTGCCTAGGAATTCACGCCTCACGCCTACCACCTAAGCTACACGAAATTACTCAATCTTGTGGTATAACAACAATGTCAATCGTGATCTCCTTCGCATTCATGGGTAACTAAACTTCTCTGTTGGGGTTATGGAAGCCGTATGAGATACTATCTATTGCTACGAGTTTGTGAGTTCGCGACACGTATACTGCTTATATTATTATTCTCTTCATCTTAGTCTACATTCTTTGTGGTTGTAAACGCAAGAATACGCCAGTATAACATTTAACTTGTTCGAAAGAAAGGTTATTTGTCTGGAAAAGAGATAATGTCAAGGTAGTAGGGTAACCCCCTAAAATTCCCTACTAAAAAGCTAGTGCCGTAACTGGACTAACCTCTTGGAGAATTTGTACCGTTAGACACGCTTTAAGCTCGAAAGAGTTAAAGTGAAATAATACTCGAATATGTCGAAAGACGCCTGGATTTACCATCGAATACAATTCTCTATAAGCAGTTGCATGTCAGAATTCTACACACTCATAGCCAATAGAGACGTATACCTCAGAAGGTGGACATAACCCCAACGCCTCAATTCTCATTGTTTACAACTTACGTAACAATCTTTCTCTTTTACTTTGCTATTTTCAGCTTTTATTTAATTATTTTGGTGACACATTACAAATCCCCCCTTTTTACGAGACTTGCACCAAAAGTTTAGTAATTTTGCTTACTTGTTGGCCAAGCTATTCCCTGTGGGATCGACACCCAACCCAGGTTGGGTTCTATATTTGCTAACGACCGCTTTACACTCCTACGAGAGCTGTAGATTGAGCGTTATCAGTGGGCCCATGGCTCCGGTATCCTTTATACCTAAAATCTACCGAGGCATACCATGTAGGATTAGGAGCAGCCTATTGTGGTCCATTAGTGTGGATGAGGCCAATTTGGGGTTCAAACAAGCGAAACGAGGCGAACTGGCCCTTTTCGGGCCAGGCTAGAGTACAATAGACTACGAGCTCAGAGGTAGGCCCATGGCTCAGATGTTTTTTGGCCCCAAAATTGATAGAGGCTTGAGAGTGGTGTAGTATAGTCTATTTGTGTGGATGAGGTTAATTTGCAGTTCAAATGAGCAAAATGGGGTGAACTGAACCTTTTTGAGCTAGGCTCATGTACCACCGCCTACGAGACCGGAGGTGGGCCCATGGCTCGAGCATCTTTTGGGCCTAAAATTGACCAAGGCATGCTAGGGAGGCTTGGGAGCGGCCTAGTATGGGCCGTTTGTATCGATGAGGCCAATATGGGGTTCAAATGGGCAAAACGGGATGAACCAGCTTTTTAGGCCGGGCTCATGTACCACTGCCTACGAGCCTAGGGAAGGATGCGTGGCTCAGGCATCTTTTGGGCCCAAAATCAACCAAGGTATGCCTGGGAGGCTTGGGAGGAGCCTAGTGTGGGCCGTTTATATGGATGAGGACAATTTGGGGTACAAACGGGAGAAACGGGGTAAACTGGCCCTTTACGAGCAAAGTTCGTGTACCGCCACCTATGAGCCCAGGGGTGGGCCCATGGATAGAGTATTTTTTAGGCCCAAAATCAACCGAGGCATGCCAGCGAGTCTTGGGAGAGGTCTAGTATGGTCCGCTTGTGTGCAAGAGGCTAATTTAGGGTTCAAACAAGCAAAATGGGGCAAACTGGGCCTTTTCAGGCTAGGATCGTGTAACGGTACCTATGATCCCGGGGATGGGCCCATGGATCGGGCATATTTTGGGCCTAAAATTGACCAAGTCATGATAGGGAGTCTTCAGAGCGGCCTAGTATGGGCCATTTTTGTGGATGAGGCAAATTTGTTATTCAAACAGGAAAAACGGGGCGAACTGGCCCTTCTTGGGCCAGAATCGTATACCTCCCCCTACGAACTCGGGAGTGAGCCCATCGTTTGGGCATATTTTGGGCCCAATATTGATCGAGGAATGATGGGGAGGATTGAGAACGTCCTAGTGTTGGCCATTTCTGTGGATGAGTCCAATTTGGTGTTCATATGGGTGAAACTGGGCAAACTAGCCCTTTTCAGGCCAGGCTCGTGTACCGCTACCTATGAGCTTAGGAGGCCCATGGCTTAGACGTATTTTGGGCCAAAACTCATCTGAGTCGTGCCAAGGAGGCTTGTGAGTTTCCTAGTGTGGGCCGTTTGTATGGATGAGGCCAATTTGGGCTTCAAATGGGCAAAATGGTGTGAACTTGTCCTTTTTGGGCCAGTCTCATGTACCGACACCTACGATCCTAAGGGTGGCTCCATGTCTCAGGCAACTTTCGGGCCCAAAATCAACCAAGGCATACCAGGGATTCTTGGGAGCGGCATAGTATGGGCCTTTTATGGGGATGAGACCAATTTGGGGTTCAAACTGGCGAAATTGGAAGAAATGGCCCTTTTCAGGACAGGCTTGTGTATCATCGCTTATGAGACCGAGAGTGGGCCCATGGCTCGGATATTTTTTGGGCCCAAAATTGCCCAATCCATGCCAGGGAGGTTTGGGAGAGGCCTAGTGGGGGCCGTTTATGTGGATGTGGCCAATTTTGGATTCAAATGGGTGAAAAGAGGTGAACTGGCTCTTTACGGGCCAGGATCATGTATCGTCGCCTACGAGCCTTGGGATGGGCCTGTGGCTCTGGTGTCTTATTAGCCCAAAATCGACCGAGGATTTCCAGGGAGGCTTGGGAGCGGCCTAGTGTGGGATGTTTGTGTGGATGTGGCCAATTTGGGGTTCAAACGGGCGAAAAAGGATGAACTAGACCTTTTCAGGCAAGGCTCGTGTACTGCCACCTATGATCCCGGGGGTAGGCCCGTGGTTCAGGTTTTATTGGGCCCAAAATCAACCGAGGCGTGCTAGGGAGACTTGGGAGCAGCCTAGTGGGCCATTTGTGTGGATGAGCCCAATTTGGGTTTTAAAATTTGCAAAACGGGGAGAACTGGCCCTTTTTAGGCCAGTCTCATGTACCGCCACCTACGAGCTCAAGGGTGGGCCCATGGATCGGACGTCTTTTGGGCCTAATATCAATCGAGGTGTGCCTGGGAGGCTTGGGAGCAGTGTATTGTGGGACGTTTGTGTGGATGAGGCCAATTTTGGGTTCAAATAGGTGAAACAGCATATACTGGGCCTTTTTGATCCCGGCTCTTGTACCGCCACCTATGAGCTCGGGGGTGGGCCCATGGATCGAGCATCTTTTGGGACCAAAATTTTTAAAGGCATACCAGGGAGGCTTGGGAGCTTCCTAGTATGGGCTGTTTATATGGATGAGGCCAATTTAGAGTTCCAACGATTAAAAAAATATGAACTGGCCCTTTTTGGGCCAGGCTCCTGTACCGCCGTCTACGATATCGGGGGTCGTCCTGGGGCTCGGGCATTGTTCAGGCCCAAAATTGATCAAGGCATGGCAAGGAGGTTTGGGGGAGGTCTAGTGTGGGCCGTTTGTGTGGATAGGGAAAATTTGGGGTTCAAATATGCAAAACGGGGTGAACTAGCCCTTTTTGGGCTAGGCTCGTGTAACGTTGCCTACGATCCTAGGGGTGGGCATGTACCTCGGGCATCTTTTGGGCCTAAAATCGACCAAGTCATGCCAGGGAGGCTTAGGAGAGACCAAGTGTAGGCCGTTTGTGTGGATGAGGCAAATTTGGGGTTCAAATAGGCGAAATGGGGCGAACTGGCCCTCATGGGGCCTGTCTCATGTACCGCCGCCTACTATCCCAAGAATAGGCCCTGGCTTGGGTGTCTTTTAGGCCCAAAATTGACTGAGGCATGCCAGGGAGGCTAGGACGCAGCCATGTATAGGCTAGTTGAGTGGATGAGGCCAATTTGGGGTTCAAACGGGCGAAACAAAGAGAACTGGCCCTTTTGGGTCCAGGCTCGTGTACCACCTCCTATTAAACCATTGGTGGGGCCGTGTATCGGGCATCTTTTGGGCCCAAAATTGACCGAGGAGTGCCAGGAAGTCTTGGGAGCGGCCAAGTATGGGAGGTTTGTGTGGATATGGCTAATTTGGGGTTCAAATGGGTGCAACGGGACGAACTGAGGCCTGACAGGAAGGCTTGAGAGTAGCCTAGTGTGGGAAATATTTGTGGATAAGGCCAATTTGGGGTTTATAATGGGTGAAATAGGGAGAATTGACCCTTTTCAGGACATGCTCGTGTGTCGCCGCCTACGAGCTCGGTGGTGGGCCCATGGCTCGAATATCTTTTGGGCCCAAAATTGACCCAGGCATGCCAAGGAGGCTTGATAGCGGTGTAATGTGGGTTGTTTGTGTGTATGAGGCCAACTTGGGGTTCAAACGGGCAAAATGGGGGGAATTGGCCCTTTTCAAGTCTGGCTCGTGTACCACCACGTACGAGCCCGGCGGTGGGCCCATGGCTCGGGCATCTTTTGGACCCAAAATTAACCAAGGCATGCTAGGGAGTCTTGGGAGTGGACTAGTGTTGGCCGTTTGTATGGATAAGGACAATTTAGGGTTCAAACGGGCGAAACAGTGTGAACTAGCCCTTTTTGGTTCAGGCTCGTGGACCGCCGCCTATGATCCCGGTGGTCGGCCCATTGCTTGGGTATTTTTTAGGCCCAAAATCAACTGAGGTGTGCCAAGGAGGCATGAGAGTATCCTAGTTTGGGCCATTTGTGTGGATGGGGAAAATTTGTGGTTCAAACGGGTGAAACGGGGCAAACAGGCCCTTTTTGGGCCATCGTCGTGTACCGCCACCTATGATCCCAGGAGTAGGCATGTAGCTCAGGCCTCTTTTTGGACCAAAATTGATCGAAGCGTGCTAGGTAGGCTTGGCAGCAGACTAGTGTGGGCCGTTTATGTGTATGAGGTAAATTTGGGGTTCAAATAGGCAAAACGGGGCAAACTGGCCCTCTTCGGGCTAGGCTCATGTACCGCCGCCTACGATCCCAGGGATGGGCCCTGGCTTGGGCATCTTTTGGGGCCAAAATTGATTGAGGCGTGCCAGGGAGGCTGGGGAGTGGATGAGTGTGGGCTATTTTTATTGATGAGGCCAATTTGGGGTTCAAACGGGCCAAATGAGGTAAACTGGCCCTTTTTGGTCCACGCTCTTGTACCACTGCCTATGAGTCCGGGGGTGGGCACGTATCTTAGGCATCTTTTGGGCTCAAAATCGACCGAGGAGTGCCAGGGAGGCTTGGGAGCAGATTAATGTGGCCCATTTTTGTGGATGAGGCCAATTTGGGGTTCAAACGGGCAAAATAGGGCGAATTGGCCCTTTTCAATCGAGGCTCGTGTACCGCCGCCTATGATCCTAAAGATGGGCCCACAACTTGGGCATCTTTTGGTCCAAAATCGACCGAGGAATGCCAGGGAGGCTTGGGAGAATCTTAGTGTTGTCCATTTGAGTGGATGAGGCCAATTTGGGGTTCAAATGGGCGTAACGGGGTGAACTGGCCCTTTTTGGGCCAGGCTCGTGTACCGCCGCATACGAGCCCTGGGGTGGGCTCGTGGCTCGGTTGCCTTTTGGGCCTAAAATTGATGGAGGCGTGCTAGGGAGGCTTGGGAACATCCTAATGTGAGCCATTAGTGAGGATGAGGCTAATTTGCAGTTTAAAAAGGGTGAAATGGGGAGAACTAGACCTTTTCAGGCCAGGCTGGTGTACCACCTCCTACGAGATCGAGGATGGGCCCATGGTTCGGATGATTTTTGGCCCCAAAATCGCTTGAGGAGTGCTAGGAAGGCTCGGTAGCAGTGTAGTGTGGGACATTTGTGTGGATGAGGCCAATTTAGGGTTAAAATTGAAGAAACCGAGCGAACTGGCCCTTTTCGATCCAGTCTCGTGTACCTCCGCTTACGAGCCCAGGGGTGGGCCCATGGATCGGGCATCCTTTGGGCCCAAAATTGACCAAGGCATTTTAGGGAGGCTTGGGAGCATCCTAGTTTGTGTCTTTTATGTGGATGAGGCCAATTTATGGTTCAAACAAACAAAACGATGTGAACTAGCCCTTTTCGGGCTGCCTACTATCCCGGGGGTCGGCCCGTGGCTCGGATGTTTTTTTGGCCCAAAATAGACCGAGTCATGCCAAGGAGGCTTGGGAGCAGCCAAGTATGGTCCGTTTGTGTGGATGGTCCAATTCGGGGTTCAAATAGGCAAAACGAGGGGAACTAGCACTTTTTGGGCCAGGCTCGTGTACCGCCACTAATGAGCCCGGGGGTGGGCCCGTGGCTCGGGCGGATTTTTGCCCCAAAATAAATCGAGGCGTGCCAGGAATGCGTAGGATTTTCCTAGTATGGGCTTCTTGTACGGATGAGGCCTATTTGGAGTTCAAAAGGGAGAAACAGGGCGAACTGGCCCTTTTTGGGCTAGGTTCGTGTACCGCCGCCTACGAGCGCGAGGGTGTGCCCGTGGCTCGAGAATATATTGGGCTAAAAATCTATCGAGGCATGTCAGGGAGGCTTGGGAGTGTCCTAGTGTGGGCTGTTTGTGTGGATGAGGCCAATTTGGGGTTCAAACGGGCGAAACGGGGAGAACTGGCCCTTTTTGGGGCAGGCTCGTGTACCACTGCCCATGAGCCCATGGGTGGGCCCTGATAACGCTCAAACTACACCTCTCTAATGAGAATGTAAGCGATCATTGCCAATATATAACCCAACTAGGTTGGGGTCGAATCCCACAGGGAACAATGTGAGGGCAATTAAACTAGTTTGAAACTTTTGCTACAAGTTGAATTCAAACAACTGACACAAAAAGACCAAATGGGGTTTTTTTTTAGTTTAACAAGTAATAGTCAGTTACTTTGGTTTCAGTATTTGTAATCAAGAGTTTATGAAAAAACAGAATTATGTTCACTACAGATTTCGGTACCTGACAGATGCTACTAGTGGTTCAAGATTCTCACGGTAGGTAGGACAACAAGGTATCTTTATCGACGTTATGCCTAAATATCTCTCGACCTACTTAAGCATTTAATTATATAATCCTCTCGAATTTAGGGAATTTATATTCATGACCAGATTTTACCTCAGGTTAACCAACCTTGTTACAACACTGATTATTAAACGGAGTATTTCCAAGTCCCAGTTGATAATTCACTTCCCACTATATTTGATTTCTTTCTCAAGAAAATCAAAGCAGGTGTTATCTATTGTTTGAAAAAAACAGATGTTAATTAAAACCTCAGAATTATCAAGAAATCCTACCACCTCTTTAATCTTGAATACTTAGCGTCTTATCAAGACCTAACCCTAGATCCCATAATTCAGGTTAAAGAAATTTAGTCACCCATAATGTAACGAACGAAACACATAATTGAACTCATGATTTGAAAGATAAACTTACTGAGATGAATAATAACAAGTGAATCGCAGATTAGATCACAAAAAAAATCCCAAAATACTAATAATAATCTCTTCAAAGTATTTGTTTTTCCAAGCCCAGAAAATTAGAGAGATAAAATATCAAAGTATATGCCCAAGAAATCAACATGCGGCTCCCTCCCCAGAAAAACCTTAAAAAATACTTTAAATAGTTAATCCTAAATAAGGAAATAAAATCACAATTTTTAGAAAATCCTTCGGAATAGGTGACGGCATTTGTGATGGTGTGTCAGGGTCCTGACGACTTATCAGGAATGTCGTCAGGACCTCTAGCATTTTTGTCATCTTCTTCTTCAACTGATGACAAAGCTTGATAACTTATCATATACATGATGACATATCAGTCGAGGCAACCCATGATTTTATTTTCATTTTATTATGTTAAGCAAAACTACAAAAATAAGAGTCGAGCCATGATCAAAACTACGGAACTTGGTGGGAGGCTGATGTGTGAGCCAATTCTAACATGTTTTATGCTTTTAGACATGAATAATTGTGAAGTCTTAAGCAACTTTTGTCATATTTGATTAGTTTTACTTTAATTTTGAAGTCAAAGATGAGATGCAGGGGAATCAACAATAATGGAAGCAAAAAGGTCAAATTCTGAAGCAAATAAAGAACAAGTGTGGCTGACGACATTCATGACAAGTCGTTAGCCTGTAAGCTATCAAGGAAATTGTTAGCCTTAATCAGAGAATGGGAGTTGAAGAAAAGTTATGATGAAATTTTGTGATAAGGTGTCAGGATGGTGATAAGGCATCAAGGATACCGTCAGACTTAGGCAGAACATGGAAGCTGAGAAAAAGTCTTGATGACATTGATGATAAACCGTCAAAATCCTGATAAGCCGCCATTGTCGTCAGCCTTAGACAGCAAGAGCCAAAGTGAAGAGGAGCTGACGACATCCATGCTAAGTCATCAGACTCCTGATAAGCTATCACGGATGTTGTCGTCTATTCCGAGAAAAAGCTGTAATTATGATTTTGTTTCCATAATTAGGTTAAACTATTTAAAGCATTGTTTTAGGGTTTTCTATTATCATTATTTCACACAACATTTGACACTTTGTTTTTTGGAACATACTTTGATATTTTCTCTCTCTACTTCTAGACTTAACAACACAACTATTTTGAGAGATTATTATCAGTATTGTGGGATTTTTTCTATGTGATCTAATCTATCATACACTGGTTATTATTCATCACTATAAGTTTATCTTTTAAATCATGAATTCAATTATGTGTCTCATTCATTGCATAATGAGTGGCTAAACTCCATTAACCTGAATTATGGGATCTAGGATTAGGTCTTGATGACATGCTAAGTATTCATGATTTAATAGGTGGTAGGATCTCTTGATAATTCTAATTTTTTTAATTATTGTCTGTTTGTTGCAAATATTAGACATACCTGCTTTGATTTTCTTGAGAAAGAAATGAAATATAGTAGGAAGTAAATTATCAATAGGGACTCGAAAATACTTTGTTTAATAATCAGCGTTGTAACAAGGTGGGTTAACTTGAGGTAAAATATGGGCAGTGAAAAGAAATTCCCTAAGTCTGAGTGGATTATGGAATTGAACGCTTAAGTAGGTCGAGAGATATTTAAGCATAACATCGATAAAGATAGATTGTTATCCAACATACCGTGAGAATCTTGAATCACCTTTAGCATCTGTCATGTACCGTAATCCCTAGTGAACATAATTCTTGTTATTTCATAAACTCTTGGTTACAAACATCAAAATTAAAGTTACAAGCAATTATTTGTGAAACTTAAACCCCCTATTTCAGGAAATATTAAATTATCAGTGAATTAAATCGTAAACGACTTGAGTTCACACCATATTCCCTGTGGGATTCGGCCCCATCCTAGTTGGGTTTTATATTTACAACGATCGCTTACACCCATTCCAGAGTGTAATTTGAGTGTTATCAAAATGGCGTTGTTGCCGAGGAATACGATTGTAAACTGAAAGTTTGTGTGTGCTAATCGACTGTTAGTTAAGTTCATTGATTTATGTTTATTTGTTTTTTTTCTTTAATTGCAGTATCCCTGTTGTTTATGCCAAAAACAAGAAGTTCCGAAGAACCATTATTACCAATTAATCCGGAACCACAACTGATCAGGTGAATGGCTGAACAATAGGAGGCGGAAAGATTAGCATTTTTGGCCAGGGCTCAGGTGAACGTACAGAATGAGGGTCAACAAGTACATCATCCGAACCCTGATGATGAAGACTTGGGTGATGAGGAATTGCTGAATCCTCAAAACCCAAGGTGAGCAAAGAAAATTGCTGCACTAGTGCAGTAAAATTTCAATAGAAATCGTCCAGTTGGAGGAAGGTATGGTCAACATCCTATTCAATACGTGGTTGATGATGATGATGAAGGAATGGATAGAGAAGGTTCAATGGGTTCTATCATTCCTCCACCGTTGGCACCTGGCACAAAATTCAGCATAACAAGTACCATGATTCAACTCCTGAATCTGAAGGGACAGTTTGGTGGCCTTCCTGGTGATGATCTGAACATGAACTTGGTGAACTTTATCACCATTTACAAATATTTTGATAATCTGGGAGTGAGCCAGAATGCAATTCGATTGGGATTGTTTCCATTGTCTCTATCTAGAGAGGCAACAATGTGGTTAAATAAGCTAGCACCTGATTCTATAACCAAATAGAGGCAATTGAAAGAGGCGTTCCTAGAATGGTTCTTTCTACCTTCCAGGAGGATATAGTTGAGGGACGAAATCAGAAACTTCAGGCAGCTCCCACTGAAGCATTGCATGAAACCTGGGAGAGATTCAAGAAGAAGATGGCACAATGTCCGATCCACAACATGACGGAATTACACTTGATAGAGACTTTGTACAGATCTTTTAACTCTGTGACAAAGCCAATTGTATATAATACTGTGGGTGGTTCGTTCGTTGACCTTTTTTTTCAAGATTCTTCAGATATGCTAAATAGAATAATCAAACAGAGCCTATCTTGGCTTACCAAGGATTCTGTTATAGCTAGCACGACTATTTCTGTGGGTATGACTATGGAGCAGCGAAGAAGAGATAAGGAGCGGGATCAAGACATGGCCCATCTAAAGACACGGATGGACTTGCTGACAGAGCACTTGCTGTTAGGCAAGACTGAAAAGGTTAAAGCTGTAGAATCCCAGTGCACTGTGGCTACTAATGCAGATGAGGAGGCAAACTATGTGATTAATCAGGGGGATTTTCGAGGAAGTAGCCAAGGGAATAGAGGTCAGAACTTTTATGACAAGCCTAGTTACAAAAACAGGGAACAAGGAAACTGGAGAAGCATTAATGACAGGAGTGGTTTATATATTTCTCCTGGAAGTAGTGATATTACACCAACTAGATCTGGAAAGATGTCTACGGAGGACATGATGGAAAAATTATTGAAGGGAGTTGAGGCTACCAACTCAGGGGTAACTACTATGAAGAGTGAATTCTCTACCCTGAGTCAGTTGGTTAGTTCACCCTCCACTTCTATCAAGTAGTTGGAGCAGCAGATGAGCCAACTTTCTACAACCCTATACCAGAGAAAAAGTGGTACTTTACCTAGTGATATAGTTCAGAATCCACAGAATGATGGCTCATGTATGGAGATTACCACTAGGAGTGGTAAGATGTTACTTGGCCCATCTGTGGTTAAATCTATAGTTAGTGAATTAGTTGTTGATGAATCCGATGAAAGCAATCTAGTGGAGTTTAAGAATTTGGATAGTTCTATTGAAGATTCGGATAAGGAGAAAGAGAAGGAAGAGGAAGTAGTGTTGAAAAATATTCCAAGACCACCACCTCTCTTTTCTCAACAATTTAAGGAAAAGGTTGATGATGCAAAATCCAGCAATTTAATGGCAATGCTCAAGCAATTGACAATAAATGTGCCTTTGGTTGAGGCAGTTGAGAAAATGCCAGGATACGCGAAGTTCATGAAAGACCTTATAACCAAGAAATGGAAGGTTATCCAGGAGACAGAGAACAATCTTCTCTATTATGGTGCTATCTCTTTAAGGTATTTAGTGTAGAAAAAGGAAGATCCAGGAGCATTTACCATCCCGTTTACTATTGGTTCCCTGAAATTCACAAAAGCACTATGCGATCTGGGAGCCAGTATAAATCTAATGCCACTGGCTGTGTAAAAGAAATTGGGTTTAGGGGATCCTACCCCAACAAATATGCGGTTGGTAATGACAGATAGGTCTGTGAAGCGGCTTGTGGGCATACTACACGATGTTTTGGTAAAGGTAGCCAATTTTATTTTGCCTATTGATTTTGTGGTCCTAGATTGTGAGGAGGATTTTGAAGTACCCATCATCTTGGGTAGGCCATTACTTGCAACTGGGAGAGTGCTAGTAGATATGGAGTTGAACGATATAAAGTTCAGGTTCAATGACAAAGAAGCACGCTTCAAAATACACTCATCCATGATTCAACAAAAAGAGATGAGTGTTTTCGCAATCGTTGACGTCTTCTATGATGATGGTAAAGGGGTATCAATAGGTTGTCTTGGCGAAGTCTGAGTAGTCAAGATAACCAAGTCATGCCGCGACAATAAATCAAGCGCTATTGGGAGGCAACCCAAAGTTTTTATGTTTAAGCAAGTGTTTTTACTTTTATAATTAGGATTTAGTATAGAGAAGGTGAAAAATGAGGAGGTCAACTAAAAGGTCATAATGGTATCTCTGATAAGCCGTCACAACTGTGATAAGCTATAAAAAAATATCGTCAGATAGGCCAAACTTGAGGTAGCCTCTGTTAAGGGTGACGATGTTTGCGATAGGCTATCACACTTGTGATAAGCTATCACAAGTCGTCGTCATCCCAAAGTCATAAAAGTAAATTTTGGGCCCATTTTAAAGAAAATCTGACTCGGCCCGGCAGTAGAACCTCTTCAGATTTCTGCTAGTTTTATTTTTTTTAATAGTTTATTTCTTTCCTTAGTTAGTTTATTTCCTACTCTTTTCAAAAAACTTCAAGAAATCATCTTCCTTGGGAGTGTGGGCTTGAAGATAAGGCCAAAATCTAAGTGTTCTCTCTTCTCCATTCTCATCTGCTCTAGTCTACTCAAGAAGCTAAGTCGCCTACGAGGTATGATCGAAGTTTAGCTCTTCACTTTTTTTGGGTTAAGTGGTAAGCTTGTGAAAACATTGGGTCTTCAGAAAAGATGAATCATGTTGGTGTTACAATTGTTATTAAAAAAATTGAAACCTAGGGTTTACAATTGTGCACGACATGCAAAAATCTAAAACCCTAGTTCAAGAATTGAAAACTCCCTGTGATTCTAAGAAGAAATTAGTTTGCTAATCAAGAATGAAAGTCAAAAGTGGGGTTCTGATAAGAGCTAATGACATTCATGATAATCTATCACAATTATGATGGCTCATTAGGAATGTCGTCAAAAGTTGCTGAGAATAAAGTTGATTCTGTTTAGAGCTGACGACATTCGTGATAGGCTATCACAATTGTTTTGGCTTATCAGAAAAATGTCGTCAAAATTTGATAAATTTTTGTAGGTTCTATCTAAGGTTGACGACAACTATGATAAGCTATCACAGTTGTGATTCTTATCAAGAAATGTTGTCACAACTGGAACCTAAAGCATGAATGATCCTTCTCAAAGGATGTGAAGCTTAAATGATTAATGTGTTTGTTTTATGCTCTTGAGGATTGACTAATGTTTTTCTATTGCTACAGGAACCTTATAATGGCACCCAAAGGAAAGATTCCTCAGCTTACCAAAAAGGAATAATAGAAAAGTGTACGCCAGAAACTCATCGATTAGGAGTCTAATTATTAAGAGGAAGAACCTTTGCTCAGGAAGTGAAAGAAGAAGCAAATCCCTAACAATCCTCCACCACCACCACCAGTTGAGGTGGAGGACAGTGATGACACTGAAACAACAACATCTTATGAGCAGGAGGGATCTGAATATTCTGAACAAGAGCAGCATGAGTCTGAACATGTTGAATCTGAAGAAGAAGACCAGGAGGGGTTTGAGGAGTCTGAGTCTGAGGGAACAACATCTGAATCCCCTTCCACTAAACAAAAAGATGAGGAGGAGTCTCCAGCTCAAGTAACACTTATTAAATATAAGAACCCTAAAGTTCGAGACAATGCTAGGTGGCAAATTCCCAAGGCAGAGCACATCTTTACTGTTGGGCTCCGCAGAACTGATATAAGAAGTGCTAAGAGGCCGATTCAGGAGGAAAAGATGATTATTAAAAAGGGTTGAGCAGGTACACTAAAGTGGAAAAAAATTTCAAAGAGTATGTCTTGGGATGGACCACAAAATGGGGAGGTTTATTTTTCCCCGCACTGGTACGGGAGTTCTACGCGAACTACCAAGCTTAGTTGGAAAACATGTGCAGGACAGGTGAAAGAGTAGCAGACCATCCCCTATTGTATAGAGTGCAGGTGAGAGGCATAAGGGTTGATGTCTCAATCAGAACCATCAACAGATTCTTACATGGCCCTAACTTCACTCCTCAGGCCACTTCACCATCAGTCTATGCTAGGATTAAGAATCGGGAAAAACAACGTCCATGGTTGGCCAACATCATAGCCGAAGGAGAACCAACATGGGTGACCAACCCAAATAAGAGAATATATAAGTCCTCTTTGACTTAAGAGAAAAAGTTTTGGTGGGGTGTAGTGCGTATCTGGCTGATACCCACTGATGGAGACAATATTTTGGGTGACGACCGAGCCATTCTAGTAGAAAGCATGGTGCAGAAGCTCCCCCTAAATCTTAAGGAAATCATTGTTGATGAGATGCAGATTAGAATGTTGAGAACCGATACTACTTACCCTTTCCCTTGTCTTATCACAGAGTTGTGCCGAGCTGCTAATGTGTCAAAGATTGCAGGGGTTGATGATGACATTCCTACCCAAAAGACTTAAAACCCCATATGGTGTGACGAAAATTAGCCAGGATTGAGACTTGATAGAGGTGCAAAGGTAGAAGAAGACCCTCCAGTGACAGATGCTGGTGCAGTACCTCATGTGGAAGTGCAAGATTCTGAGGCTGTGCCACCAACATCTTTAGCGAAGGCTGGTTCAGTGCCTGAGAATGAATCCAACCCCTCAAAGCCAACAACATTAGTAGGATTCCTATTTCATCCGATTGATATCAGAATAGTGGCTAAACAAGCCAAGTGGTGTGAGGCACAGTTACATGCTTATGACAAACAGTTTTATACTACAGTGGACAAGAAAATCAAGGGTTTCCTTGAGACTTTTGTGACTTTTCTGAGGGGGTTGCAGATTTGGAGAACTGATTCAATGCACGAGCAAAAGAAATGTTAGGGGATGATCTTGCTAAATTTAGAGTGGCATTGGACAAAGTAAAGACAGATGTTGGGGTATTTTAGTAGCACCCACTTATGATGCCAACAGGTTCGGCCGTGGATGTATCTGAGGGAAAAATTCCAATACTTGACCTCAATAAAGATTTAACAAAGAAAAAGAAGAAAAAAAGGGGGGAAGAAGGGCAAAGATAAGAGAGAATAACTAGACAGTATGGAAGAAAGAAGAGCAAAAAAGAAAGAAAAAAATAAGGCCAAAATAGAGGAGTTGAAGAAATCAAGAATAGAGTCCCAAGATGATAATGAGAGATAGGAGACAGACATCCAAGCGAGAGAAGTTGGTGCCTCTACTAGTAGGCCATCAATGTTAGAACTAAAGGAGGCTCCAGAGGTAGAGAAGGCAGGTGAAGATGTAACAGCAGGGTCAGAGACCCAGGATCCATATGCTTGATTGTCTCCAGGTATACCCTAACCCTTAGTACAGTTTATTTTTTATTTTAAGTTGAGGGTGTAGGGTAGGTTGTTGTTTTAGCATATTTTGTAGATAATTAGGAGTAATACAAGTACTTGAGGCAGCTATCTTGTTTTGTGATTTTTGAGTACCTCTGTATTGGTCAGATATATTGTTTACTGTGTGAATTGCATCTATTTATGACCACGATGTATCTTTTTGTGGTATTGGTTTGGAAACTGAATAACCTTTGTTAAACAAGTGCATGAACCAGATAAGTAGTGATATGTGAGATACTTGTGTGCCATGTGTATGTAAGGTCTTACTCAGTTCCCGTTGTGTGTTAAATCTAGAACTTACCCTGTTAGTCTTGCCAAGGTCATAGGATAGGAGTTAGGAAAAGATCATAGACTATTTTTTATTTTAGCCCACTTTAGCCAAAATGACCTTCACTATATGCATACTATCCCTTGATCCCTGTTTTGAGCCTAATTAGCCTATTTCTTTCTACAACACCTCTTACCTTCCTGTTTACATAACAATGAACCTGTTTTGGCCCTGGTCCTCCTTGGACATTGTGCACCTTAACTTAGGCAAACAACCTAAGTTGAGAGTGGCTATCATAGGGGTGCATGATGCAAAATAAGTATGAAGAGAGAAAGAATAATAAAAAAGAATAAAAAGTTGGGTGTGGTAAAAAAGGAATAAGAAAAGAAAAATATATTTAAAAGATGATAAAAATATAATATGAAAATTTAAAAGACCGCATCTATCTTGAGCATGTGTGATCAATAAAAGAGAGCAAGAAAAGAAGATTGAGAGTTGAAACCCCAAGAGATTAGTGTAGTGTCAAGGAGGAATAGTCAGTCTAAAATATCCATGAATATCATACCATCCCCTGGCCTACGTTACAAGCTTAAGAAAATCCCTATAGTGATCCTAACTGACCTGTCTTAAGATTTGGGTACTGACTATAAGGGCAAGCCTATGGCATTTCACATGCAATGTTTGGAACTTCATTCTGATAGTGAGTCTTATGATTCTCCCTATGTTTATGGATGTGAATTCCGATATGAGTGCAAAGGGGATTTCTTTGTTGTGAGGGCACACTGGGTATGCTGCTAATCACTGACTTATTCGGATAGTGTGATCTGGGTATATGCTTGGTTGCTATTGCTGAATTTTTGCCATATCTCAATCCTTGTAAGTTGCATGGTTGTTTCAATAATAGACACGGTTGCTCTTAATTTGACTGACCTTGGAGATGGTAAATATGTTTTTAGCTTAAGTGAATAACTGACTGCTGAAAGTACCCTGTATCTTCTTGGTTTTGTTTAGTTCCTTGAGGACAAGAAATTGTTCTAAGTTAAGGGTGTTGATATGTGAGCCAATGCTAACACATTTTATGCTTTTAGCCATGAATACTTGTGAAGTATTAAGAAACTTTTGTCGTATTTGATTAGTTTTACTTTAATTTTGCAGTAAAAGATGAGATTCAGGAGAACCAACAATAATGGAAGAAAAAAGGTTGAATTCTGAAGCAAATAAAGGACAAGTGTGGCTGACGACATTCATGATAAGTCGTCAACCTGGTGATAAGCTATCAAGCCCATCGTCATCCTTAACCAGAGAATGGGAGTTGAAGAAAAGTTGTGACAATATTTTGTGATAAGGAGTTGGGATGGTGATAAGGCATCAAAGATACCGTCAAACTTAGGCAGAATATGGAAGCTGAGAAGAATTCTTGACGACATTGGTGATAAGCTGTCAAAATCCTGATAAGCCATCATCGTCGTCGTCAGCCTTAGACAGCAAGAGCCAAAAGTGAAGAGGAGCTGACGACATCCGTTAAAAGTCTTCAGACTCCTGATAAGCTATCACGAATGTCGTCATCTATTCCGAGGAAAAGCTGTAACTTTGATTTTGTTTCCATAATTAGGTTAACCTATTTAAAGATTTGGTTTAGGGTTTTCTATTATCATTATTCCACACAATATTCGACACTTTGAGTTTTGGAACATACTTTGATTTTTTCTCTCTTTACTTCTAGACTTAACAACACAACTATTTTGAGATATTATTATCCGTATTGTGGGATTTTTCCTTTTTGATCTAATCTACGATTCACTGGTTATTATTCATCACTATAAGTTTATCTTTCAAATTGTGAATTCAATTATGTGTCTCGTTCATTGCATCATAAGTGGCTAAACTCCATTAACTTGAATTATGGGAACTAGGGTTAGGTCTTGATGAGGTGCTAAGTATTCAAAATTCAATAGGTGGTAGGATCTCTTGATAATTCTAAAGTTTTAATTAATGTCTGTTTGTTGCAAACAGTATACACACCTACATTGATTTGCTTGAGAAATAAATCAAATATAGTAGGAAGTGAATTATCAACAGGGACTCGAAAATACTTCGTTTCATAATCAGCGTTGTAACAAGGTTAGTTAACCTGAGGTAAAATCTTAGCAGTGAATAGAAATTCCCTAAGTCCGAGAGAATTAGGGAATTAAATGCTTAAGTAGGTTGAGATATATTTAAGCATAACATCGATAAAGATATCTTGTTATCCAACCTACCGTGAGAATCTTGAATCACCTTTAGCATCTATCATGTACCGTAAGCCCTAGTGAACATAATTCTGGTTATTTCCTAAACTCTTGGTTACAAATATTAAAATTAAAGTGACAAACAATTATTTGTTAAATTAAACCCCCTATTTCAAGAAACATTAAACTATCTATGAATTAAATCGCAAATGACTTGAGTTCACACCATATTCCCTATAGGATTCGACCCCAACCTAGTTGGGTTTTATATTGACAACGATCGCTTACACCCATTCCAGAGTGTAATTTGAGCATTATCAGGCAACCCATTCTTCTAATCATTTTTGTTTTTTTGGATTACGTGAAAATACATGAAGTACTAAAGAGGAGACTAGTACCAAATTTGGTGGAATTGAGTCATGTCAATGATGGTATGTTTAGGAGTGATGGGAACATTACAGGTAAGTTGGACTATTGGAGTGGTCAAATATGCAAGGGTCAAGTATGATTCGTGTTAGAATCGTGCCCCGAATTATGTTAATCCGACACAAAAAGTTTTGCGGTGCGACTTTATTTTGTGACTTTCAATGAGGTTTGTGGTGGACCTTTCTCAATGCATCATATGGAAAATGGTGCTCATGGAGTCCGATTTTAAATGTTCTATAGGGTGTGAGGCGCCTAAGTTACATAGGCCATGGCTAGGGCATCGCCAAGACATAGCCTATTCCTACTGCATAAGGTATGATTTACCTTGTGCGATGCCTACCTCAAGCTAGGAGATCACCTGTGCGGAGCATATATACCTTTAGGCGATCAGGTATGCGGCGCCTACCCTATAACCAACACCTACTGCCTCACTTATGTGATAACAAGTGCGGCGCCTAACTCACCTTGTGCGGCAGGTTGTGCGATGCACGCTTGAGGTTGTGCGATTACTTATGCGCCACCTATACCAACGCACATTCTCATTATTTTGGTTGAGCGATGGCATGTGCGACACACACTTAATGATGTGTGATCACATATGCGTCACATACCCTTCCAATTTCAACATGAATCTAACTTTAACTTGGGTCAACCCGACCCAGATTTCATTCTTCAGGTAGACTTCACACCCTAAATTCCCAAATTCATCCTTATTTTACCCTTAAGTCGTACAATATTGATCTCTCTCCATTCTTTTTTTCCTTTACTAATATTCCATCTTCAAGGAAAAATAGCTCCAATGATGATCTCCATGCAGGTGGCATGACTCCTAATGTGGATGAGAAGTACTACTATCCAGGTTCTTTATCTTGTTATTTACACTGGGGACAGTGCTGAGCTTAAGTATGGGGTGGCTGGTTACTTTGCTACTTGTTTTGTAAGAAAATAGGACCTTCTCCTTAGTATACTTCTGGATAGGATTAGTTATTTTGTTTATTTTGTTAGTTATTTAGTCATAATTAGGTGCCTTTCTCGATGATGGATAGATGACGACCATCTTAAGAGAAAATTAGTCATTTAATTGCATGTAACTGTTCTTGTGGATCACATGAAATTATAACATAAGTATGTCATGGATCATTATGTTTGAAATACCTAGGCTCTAGTTGTGACTCTTGTTGTGATTGTTGGTTATTTGAATTTATGTAATTGTTGGGTTGAGAATCTATAATGCTCCTAATTGAGTTAACCATGTGCCATGAGTGTGTAGTACTGTTGTATACTACTTATTGTAACTGATGCTAGAACTTTCCTGGTGTGTATGCAAAGCAAAATAAAGATTGTGAGTTTAGGAGATGATTTAGGCATTTCTTTGATAGCCATTGTTCATACCTTCTTTTGACCTACCTTTGTAAATTATCTTAGCTAACCCCGTTGAGCCTTTATCTTGTTCTTTTGTTAGCCTCATATGTAGCCTAACCCGTTCTTTAATAAACCGTAATTTGATCCAAAAGCTCCTAAGCTCTTTAATGTAAAATCAATGTGAGTTAGGAGTTTGACAATAAGAGGAAAAAGGTGAAATTGATTCCCCATAGTCTAGTTATTGGCATGAGCAATTTATGTGGTTAGGAGTAGGAAATATTGTTGAAAAAGTTCCAAATTTTATCCCGGACATGTTACAATGAACCTGTTTTGGCCCTGTTCCTTCTTGGACATTGTGCATCTCAACCAAGGCAAATCGCTTAAGTTGAGGGTGGCTATTATAGGGGTGCGTAACGTGAAAAGGGTGCAAAAAAGTATTTGAAAGGGTTGCATACTCCCACCATAGTGTTATTAATTGAGCTTAACGAGTTGGGATGAAAAGCAAATTTGTGAAGATAACAGAAGTGGAAATTGGTTGTTAGAAATTGGTCTTAATTGCATAATGTAGTGTCTTAAAGCTCTTAGGGAAGATAGTCACTATTTTTGGCCAAAATAGTTCCCACTCATTCTTTAGCCTACATTACAACCCGTAAAAAACCTATTTGATCCTAATCTTAGCATTATGATATTAGTGGAGTACTACGCTAAGGGAAAACATATGGTCATCAGTTGTAATTTGAGAATTCATTGTTATATTGAGAACAACTTGATTCTTGTACCCATTTTGTTAGAAATTGCATGATTGTAAGAGATTATGGGTAACTTTCTTATTTTAAGGGCACATAGTTGATGAATGATGGGTAATTTATATGATTCCTTTGCTTAAACGATATGGATGAATTTCCCAACTTAATGAGTCTATGCTTGAGGGTAGGTTGTCTCTAGTAATGATTCATGAATTTACTTCTTGTTCATAATTGTTGTGTGAGCCTATTTGAGCATCTTGTTTTCCTTTGTGGGTGCTAATACTTGGATAGTATGCATAAATGGATATGTTGTTCGAGGAAGAAGAAAGCTTTAAATATGGGGTGGTGATCTTGGGTGTATTGATATGCCTAATCACCATAACTTATCCATGTTTTAGCAAAGTTTAGAGAACAAAATGCCTAGTTTCTTATGTTTTAACTCTACTTCTATGTAATTGTGCTAACCAAAGTGATTAGTATGATTTCAAGTATTAATGAGGTATATGAAGACATAATGGGATTATTGAATGCAGGTGGCATATGACACAAGAGACAGTAGCAGTCTGGACCAAATGTGGTGCCTAAAAACTATCGCCAAGACTAATTTATCTTTTATAATTAGTTCAGGGACTTGGAAGAAAATTATGAGAGAAGATATTATTAAAAGACTTAATGCTAAATTTTTATTCATTATTATTATTCTGCATTATTTTTGGGAGAGGAGAAAGGTGGCTTAGCTTGAGGAGAGAGAGAAACATATTTTTCTCTTGTTTTCACTATTTGCACACCAAGATCTTCTTCTAGTTTTTGGTATGATGAATATACTTTTGATGATTTCATTTATTCATGAGTAGCTAAGTTTATTAGTTAGGGTTATGGAAACCTTGTAGCATACAATCTATTACTTTGGGTTTTGAATTCATTATGCATTAATTTCTTTAAATCATACTCTCTTGGCTTATCTTGAATTCTGATGGTTGCAAACATAAAGGATATGCCTTAAAACACAACTTGTTTGAAAGAAAGGTTGTTGTTCGAAAAAGAGAGTAGTGACAAGAAAATAGGATTTCCAACTCCTATTTGATATGTTAATGCCTTAACAGGATTAACTACTTGGAGATTTCGTATTATTTTTGGTAAACGCTTTTGATTCGAGAGAACTAAAGTGAATTATTCCTTGACGGATGAGAAACACTAGGATTATGTTATTAAATACAATATGTTTCTCTGTAACCACGATGCACGTATGAATTTGTAAATCCCATAGTTAAAAAGTATTAAAAACTACAAGGTGGACATAACCCTAGCTTTCTATTTCTCCGAATTTGAATACTACTACACATATTTCATCTTGTTAAGCTGAAACCATTAATTTGTGAACTGAATCAAATCCCCCTATTTATTTTACGGAAACGGATGATTAAAAGTCAACTAATCTGCATACAACTTAATTAGCACCATATTCCCTATGGGATTCGACCCCAACCTAGTTGGGTTATATATTTGACAACGACCGCTTACTCTTTCATGAGAGAGGTGTAATTTGGGCGTATCAAGAAGTCGTTACATTGATCGGCAAGCACTTCCCTCTTGGACAAGTGATTGCTTCATCAAATTAACCCAACAACACCTTCCTCTCGGACAAGTGATGTTGTAGTTCTGACTCTACTAAATCGCAGTCAATAAAGATTATTAAAGTACAGAAAGGTTTATACAATATCAAGTACTCATGGAAATCAAATAGATTCACAACCCAAATTAGTATTCACATCAAGGTTCCCATAACTCAAGTAAATAAAATTATCTACTCATGATATACAAATCAACAACATATATTGAATCCATAATCAAGAGTAAGTAAAAAATCATGCCCAAAATAAATCTTCAAATGAAAGATGTTTACAAAAGTGTTAAGAACCCTAAATGAGAGGTTTCTATCATTTTCCGCCGCTCCAAAGCTTCCCCAAGTTGTATATGATATATCCCAAATGAGCTAAAATGTTCTTTTTATAGTTGGGGTGATTTTCTCAGCAAATATTTAGGGTCGCATCGCGATACATGTTTAACTTGATTATGGGTCGTGTCGCAAAGGAAATTTGACTTAATTAGGGGTCGCGAAGCAATCCCATCACAAGGATACACTGTTTTGGGTGCCTTATGAGAATTTTGGAACCAAGAACGCGCCTATATAACTTGTCACACTCCCTCACTCGCCCAAACAATTTTAGGTATCCAAATTTGCATCGAGTTGAGTATTGTACTTCCGTTAGTCCATTCCGAGCCTTTTCGAGTTGTTTTCACTTGTTTTGAAGCTTTTATATACTTCATATATAATCATAATAAATCAAAAAAGCATCCTATAGCATGAAACACTATAATTTAGAGCTCCAAACAACACAACATCCAACACGATGAACTCAAAACACGAGCTAAGCATAGGCTAATTTCACTTTGATCTTTAGCTCATTGTTTTGAATCTTGTATTGATCCAATTGATATATAAACATTATAACTAAGTATGGGCTGTTTGTGTGGATGAGGACAATTTTGGGTTCAAATGGGCGAAATGAAGCAAACTTGCCCTTTTTAGGCCAGGCTCGTGTATCGTCACTACGATCCCGGGGATAGGCCCATGGTTCAGGCTCTTTTGTGCCCAAAATTGACCAAGGCATGCCAGGGAGCCTTGGGAGTGACCTAAGATGGGATGTTTGTGTGTATTAGGCCAATTTGGGGTTTAAATGGGCAAAACAGGGCAAACTGGACCTTTTCGATCTTGGCTCGTGTACCGCCGCCTACTAGCACAGAGGTGGGCCTGGGCTTGGGCGTCTTTTGGGTCCAAAATTGACCGATGTATGCCATAGAGGCTTGGGAGCAACCTAGTGTAGTTTGTTTGCATGGATAAGGAAAATTTGGGGTTCAAACGGACGAAACGAGGTGAACTAGCCATTTTCAGGCTAGGCTCGTGTATCGCCGCCTACGAACCTAGGGGTGGGACCGTGGCTCAGGTGTCTTTTGTGCCCAAAATTCACCGAGGCATGCCAGAGAGGCTTGGGAGCTTCCTAGTTTGGTCCGTATGTGTGTATGAGGTTAATTAGTGGTTCAAACGGGCAAAACGGGGTGAACTGTCCCTTTTCAAGCCAGGCACGTGTACCACCGCCTACGAACTCGGGGGTGGGCCCATGGATCAGGCATTTTTTGGGCCCAAAATCGATTAAGGCGTGGAAGGTAGGCTTCAAAACGGTCTAGTGTGGGCCGTTTTGTGGATGAGCTAATTTGGGGTTCAATTGGGCAAAACCCGGGCGAACTGGCCCTTTTCGGGCCAGGGTCGTGTATCATCGCGTACGAGACCGAGGATGGGCCAGTGGCTCGGGCCTCTTTTGGGCCCAAAACCAGCCGAGGTATGCCATGGAGGCTTGGGAGTGGCCTAGTGTGGGCCTTTTGTGTGGATGAGGCCAATTTAGGGTTTAAACAGGAGAAATGAGGTGAACTAGGCCATTTTGGGCCAGGATCGTGTACCGCCGCATACGAGCCCAGGGGTGAGCCCATGGCTAGGGTATCTTTTGGGCCCAAAATCAACCGAGGCGTACCAGGAAGTCTTGGGAGTGGACATTGTAGGCCGTTTGTGTTGATGAGGCCAATTTAGGGTTCAAATGGTAGAAACAGGGTGAACTGGCCCTTTCAGGACAGGCTCGCCTTTGAGCCTGGGGGTGGGCCCATGGCTCGCGTGTATTTTGGACCCAACATCAATCGAGGCTAGACAGGGAGTCTTGGGAGTGTCCTAGTCTGGGCCGTTTGTGCGGATGAGGCCAATTTGGGGTTCAAACGGACGAAACGGTGTGAACTGGCCTTTCTCGGGCTAGGCTCGTGCACCGCCGTCTATGGGCCTAGGGATGAGACCATGTCTCGGTCACCTTTTGGACCCAAAATTGATCGTGGCATGATAGGGAGGTTTGGTATCAGACTAGTGTGGGCCGTTTGTGTGGATAATGAAATTTTTGGGTTCAAACGGGCGAAATGGGGCGAAATGGCCATTTTTTGGCCAGGCTCATGTACCGCTGCCGACGAGCCCAAGGGTGGTCCTGTGGCTTGGGTGTCTTTTGGGTCCAAAATTGATGGAGGAGTTCCAGGGAGGATTGGGAGCTTCCTAGTCTAGGCCGTTTGTTTGGATTAGGCCAATTTGGGGTTCAAACGTGCGAAAAGACGCGAACTGGCCATTTTTGGGCCAGGCTCATGTACCGCCGCCTACGAGCCTGGGGGAGGGGCCGTGGCTCGGGTGTATTTTAGGCCCATGATGTGTGATCCTATGCTAACACATTCGAAGCTTTTAACTCTAAATAATTGTAAGGTGTTGAGCAACTTTGGTTGTTTTTAATTAGTTTAATTTTATTTTGTAGTAAAAGTGGAGAAGAAGGGGAACCACTAATAAAGGAAGAAAAAGGCCTGAAATCGGAAGCAAATAAATAACTAAGTATGGCTGACGACATCCATGATACGTCGTCAGCCTGGTGATATGCTGTCAAGGATGCCGTCAACATTAAACAGAAGATGAAAGATGAAGAAAATTTAGTGATGACATCCATAACACGCCGTCATGCTGGTGATAAGGCATCACCGACATCGTTAACCTTAGGCAGCAAGAGCCAGACATGAAGAGGAGCTGACGACATCCGTGATAAGCCGTCAGAATCCTGATAGGCCGTCACGAACATTGTCATTTATTTTGAGAAAAAGCTGAAGTTTCTTTTTTTTTCTTATTTAGGGTTAACTATTTAAATCCTTGTTTTAGGATTTTATAATTATCAATTGAATTATTATTGACTTAGAAATTTTGGAGTAAAAACATACGATAGTTTTCTCTATCTCTCTCAAGACCAATATTTTGGGAGTTTGCCTTGTGAATCAATTCAAGTTTTACTTTTTGATCTTCATTATCATTGTAAGTTTATCTTAGCAATTATGAATTCAATTTGGGTACTTGTTTCTTGCATCATGATTGGCTAAACACCTTTAAACTGAATTATGGGATCTAGGGTTAGGTCATGATAAGGTTTTAAATACTCAAGATTCAATAGGTGTTAGGATTTCTTAGTAATTTTGTGATTATAATTAATGTGTGTTGATTGCAAATAGTAGGCGTACCTACTTTGATTTGCTTGAGAAAGAAATTATAAACAGTGGGAAGTGAATTATCAATAGGGACTCGAAAATACTTCATTTAATAATCAGCGCTATAACAAGGTTGATTAAACTGAGGTAAAATCTGGACAGTAAGTAGCAATTCCCTAAGTCTGAGAGGATTAGGAAAGTAGACGGTTGAATAGGTCAAGAGACATTTGAGCTTATCATCGATAAAGATATCTTGTTATCCTATCCACCGTGAGAATCTTGAGTTAACTTTAGAATCTGTCATGTACCGTAAGCCCTAGTGAATATAATTCTGGTTATTTCATAAAATCTTAGTTACAAACATCAAATTCAAAGTTACAAGCAATAATTAGTGAGACTTAAACCCCCATTTCAGGAAACGTTACTCTATCAGTGAATTAAACTGCAAACGACTTGAGTTCACACCTTATTCCCTATGGGATTCGACCCCAACCTAGTTGGATTTTATATTGACAACGATCACTTACACCCATTCAAGAGTGTAATTTGAGCATTATCAAAAATAGATCCGTTGCCGGGGAATACGGTTGTAAACTAAAAGTTTGTGTGCGCTAATTTGTTGTTAGTTAAGTTTCCTAGATTTATCTTTATTTGTTGTTTTTGTTTATTGCAGGTCCCTTGTTGTTTATGCCAAAAACAAGAAGTTCTGGAGAACCATTATTGCCAATTAATCGGGAACCCCAGCTGATCGGAAGAATGGCTAAACAACAAGAGGCGAAAAGACTAGCCATATTGGCCAGGGCTCAAGTGAACCTACAAAATCTAGGTCAACAAGTACATCATCCAAACCCTGATGAGGAAGACTTACGTGATGAGGAATTTCTAAATCCTCAAAACCCAAGGCAAGCTAAGTAAATTGTTGCACCAATGCAGCAAAATGTCAATAGAAACCGTCCAGTCAGAGAAAGGTATGATTAACAACCTATGCAATACGAGGCTGATGATGATGATGAAGGAATGGATGGAGCGGGTGCAACGGGTGCTATCATTCCTCCACCGTTGGCACCGGGTGGAAAATTCAGCATAACAAGTACCATGATCCAACTCCTGAATCTGAAGGTGATGATCCAAACATGCATTTGGTGAACTTTATCACCATTTGCAAATCTTTTAAAAATCTGGGAGTGAACCAGAATGCGATTCGGTTGAGATTTTTTCCATTGTCTCTGTTTGGAGAGGCAACAATGTGGTTAAATGAGCTGAATCCCGATTCTATAACCAACTGGAGACAGTTGAAAGAGGCGTTCCTAGAATCGTTCTTTCCACCCTCCAGGAGGGTACAATTGAGGGACGAAATCAGTAACTTTAGGCAGCTCCCCACTGAAGCATTGCACGAAAGCTGGCACAATGTCCTAACAATAATATAATGGACTTACACTTGATGGAGACTTTGTACAGATCTTTTAACTCTGTAACAAAGACAATTGTAGACAATGTTGCGGGTGGTTCGTTCATTGACCTCTCTTTTCTAGATGCTTTAAACATACTGAATAGAATGACCAAGCAGAGTCGGGCTTGGCACACCAGGGATTCTGTAGTGTCTAGCCCAACTGCTTTTGGTGGTATGACTGAAGAGCAACGTAGAATGGATGAGGAGCGAGACCAGGACATGGTCCATTTAAAGACACATATAGAGTTGCTGACCAAGCACTTGCTGTCAGGCAAGACCTAAAAGGTTAAGGATATGGAATCTCAGGGTATTGTTTCTCCAAGTGTTGATGAAGAGGCAAACTATGTGAGTAATCATGGGGGGTTTCCAAGGAAATAGCCAAGGGAACCAAGGTTGGAACTTTTATGACAAGCCTGATTATAAAGATAGGGAGCAAGGATACTGGAGAAGCAATAATGATAGGAGTGGGTTATATGTTCCTCCAAGAAGTCGGGATACTGCCACAACTAGCTCTAGCAAGATATCCATGGAGGACATGATGGAAAAGTTGTTGAAGTGAGTTGAGGCTACTAACTCGGGGGTAACTACTATGAAGATTGAATTCTCTACCCTGAGTCAGTCTGTTAGTTCACAATCTACTTCAATCAAGTAGTTGGAGCAGCAGATGAGCCAACTTTCTGCTACACTAGCTAGAGAAAAAGTTGTACTTTACCTAGTGATACGGTTCAGAATCCGCAGAATGATGGATTATGTATGGCAATTACCACTCAGAGTGGTAAGATGTTACTTAGACCTTCTATGGGAAAATCTGTAGATGATGAGGTAATTGTTGATGAATCTGAAGAAATCAGTCCAGTGGAGTCTGAGAAGCTGGATAATTTTGTTTATATTTCCGAGAAAGAAAAGGAGAAGGAAGAGAAAGTGGTGTTGAAAACTATCCCTAGACCACTACCTCCCATTACTCAACGATTGAAGAAAAAGATTAATGATGCAAAATTCATCAAGTTCATGGCAATGCTCAAGCAATTGACAATTAATGTGCCTTTGGTTGAGGCACTTGACCAAATGCTAGGCTACGCAAAGTTCATGAAAGACCTTTTAACCAATAAGCGGAAGGTTAGCCATGAGATTAGGACAATCTCCTCCATTGTAGAGATATTTATACAAGGTCTTTAGTATAGAAAAAGGAAGATCCGGGAGCATTCACCATCCCGTATACTATTGGCCCCCTGAAGTTCACAAAAGCACTATGCGATCTGGGAGCCAGTATAAATTTAATGCCATTAGTTGTGTATAAGAAATTGGTTCTGGGGGATTCTACCCCAATGAATATACTGTTGGTAATGGAAGATAGATCTGTGATGTGGCCTGTGGGCATATTGCACGATGTGTTGGTGAAGGTAGCCGATTTTGTGTTGCCTACTGATTTTATGATCTTAGATTATGAGGTATATTTTGAAGTGCCCATCATCTTGGGTAGGCCATTTCTTGCAACGAGTAGAGTGTTGTTAGACATGGAGTTGAATGAGTTAAAGTTCAGGTTTAACAAAAAAGAAGCATGCTTCAAAATACACTCATCCATGCTTAAGTAACATGAGATAAGTGTTTTCTCAATCGCATCAGGCGTTATTGGGTGGAGACCAAAAGTTTTTATGTTTAAGAAAGTGTTTTTATTTTTCTAACTAGGATTTAGTACAGAGAAGGTGGAAAATGAGGAGGTCAGCTGAAAGGTCGTGACGACATTCGTGATAAGCCGTCACGACTGTGATAAGCTATCACAATTGTCATCAGTTAGACCAAGATTGAGGAATTCTCTTCTTCAGGGTGACAACGCTCGTTATAGGTTATCACACTCGTGATAATCCATCACAAATCATCATCAGCCCACAGCCTAAAAAGATCAAATTTGGACCTAAATTAAATCAAATCTGACCCAGCCCAATAGCGAAACGTTTTCAAATTTCTGCTGCTTTTAATTCTTTTTCCTTAGTTTATTTATTTCCTTAGATTATTTCATAATTTTTTTTTTCAAAACATTCCAAGAAAAAAAAGTTCTCTTGTGTATGGGTTTGCACTTTAGAATCAAGAAATTCTTCCTATTTCACACTTCCTCTTGTGCGTGACATCAGTTTAAGAGATACATCAAGAATACTCTACTTTAACTCTTCTTTTCTTGTGGTAAGTAATGGATAGATGATAACTCAAGTACCCAAGATTCTTGAACCAAGTTCAACTTGGAAAGGAGCTAAAATCGCAACTAGGGTTTGCTGTGCAGTCCCAAGGTTTAAAAGTTAGCTCACAAATTAGAATTCAAGGGAATTTTGAGTAAGAATGGGGACCAAAAATTGAGTAAAAATCAAAAGTGGGCTCTGGTAAGAGCTGACGACATTCATGATAGGCTATCACAATTATGACGGCTTATGAGGAATGTCGTCAAAGGCTGTTAAAAAGAAATTGGACTTTGTTTAGGGTTGATGACATTCTTGATAGCCTATCACAATTGTGATGACTTATCAAGAATGTCGTCAAAGGTTGTTCCAATTTTGAATGTTCTATCTAAGGTTGACGAAAATCATGATAAACTATCACGGTCGTGACGACTTATCAAGAAATGTCGTCACACCTGGAACCTGAGGCATGAATGAGCTAAATTGATCAATGCATTTGTGTTTGTGTTCTTGAGGGTTGACTAATGTTCTTTTATTGTCTCCAAGAAATTTACAATGGAACAAAAAAAGAAAGATCCCCACAATACCAAAAAAAGCGGGCAAAGAAAGTGTACGTCGTAAGCTTATTAATAAGGAATCTGATTACAAGGAGGAGGAACCCTTGCTCAGGAAGCAAAAGAAGAGGCCAAGTCCGAAAAAACCTTCACCACTTACACCCATTGAAGTGAAGGATAGTGATGACACTGTAACAACAACAACTTCTGAGCAAAAGGGTTCTGAACAACTTGAGTTTTAACATGCTGAATCTGAAAAAGAGGAACAAGAAGAGTCTGAGAAGTCTGAGGAAACAGCATTGGGGTCCCCATCCACTGAACAAAATGATGAAGAGTATCCACCTCAAGGAACACTTATCAAATATAAGAACCCCGACGTTCGAGTATCAAATGTAAGAAGCCCAAAGTTTGATACAATGCTAGGTGGTAGATTCCTAGAAAAGAAAGCATTTACACTGCTGGTCTACATAGAACTGACAGAAGAAGAGCTAAAAGGCCACTTCAAGAAGAAAAGATGATTATCACAAAAGGGTTGAGAAGGTACCCTGAAGTGGAAAAGAAGTTCAAAAAGTATGGCTTGGGATGGACCACGGAAGGAGGAGGTTCATTTTGCCCTATAATGGTTTGGGAATTCTACGCGAACTTCCAGGCTTAGTTAGAAAACATGTGCAGGCTAGGTCAAAGAGTAGCAGACCTACCCCTGTTGGATAGAGTTCAGGTGAGAGGTGTAAGAGTTGATGTCTCGATCATAACCATCAACAGATTCTTGCATGGCCCCAACTTCACCTCTCAGGCCACTGAACCATCATTTTATGCTCGGATTAAGAACTGGGATAAACAAAGTCCATGGTTGGACAACATCATAGCTGATGGAGAACCAGCATGGGTGACAAACCCAAATGAGAGAATCTATAAGTCCTATTTGACTCAGGAGGAAAAGTTTTGGTGGGGTATAGTGCGTGTCTTGCTGATTCCCATTGATGGAGAGAATATTTTGGGTGATGAAAGAGCTATTTTAGTAGCAAGCATGGTGCATTAGCTTCCATTGAACTTCGAGGAAATCATTGCTGATGAGACGTAGATTAGGATGTTGAGAACCGACACTGCTTATCATTTTCCTTATCTTATCACAGATTTTTTGCCAAGCTGCTAATGTGTCGAAGATTGCAGGAGTTGATAATGAGGTTCTTGCTCGAAAGACACATAACCCCACATGGTTTGATGAGAATCTACCAGGATTGAGACTTGATAAAGGTGCAGAGGTAGCAGCGGACCCCTAATTAAAGATGCAGGAGCAACACCTCATGTGGGAGTGCAAGATTCAGAGACTAGGCAGCCAACTTCTTCAGCACAGGCAGGTTTAGTTCCTGAGATTGAAGCTAGCCCCTCAGTTCCTACAGCATCAGTAGGATTTGTATTTCAGCAGAAAAGTGGCTAAACAAGCCAAGTGGTGTGAGGCACAGCTACATGTTTTTGCCAAACGGTTTGTTGCTGCTGTGGACAAGAGAATCAAGGCTTTCCTTGAGCCTTTTGTGACTTTTCCTAAGCGGGTTGCATATTTGGAAAACCAATTTGATGCACGTGCAAGAGAAATATCGGGAGATGATCTTACTAAATTTAGAGTGGCGTTAGAAAAGGTAAAGGCAGATGTTGGGGTGTTGTAGCGGGACCAGTTTATGATGCCAATAGGTCCGTCCATGCATAAATATGAGGAAGAAATTCCAATGCTTGACCTCACTGGAGACTCACTAAAGAAAAAGAATAAGAAAGGTAAGAAGAAAGGAAAAGATAAGAGAGAAGATCCAGACAGTGAGAAAGAAAGAAGAGTGAAAAAGAAGGCAAAAAAAAGGCCAAAAGGAGGAGTTGAAGAAAGTAAGAATGGAGTCCCTAGCTGATACTGAGAAATGAGATGCAGTCATTCGAGCTAGGGCTGCTGGTGCTTCATCTATCCAGGCTCCAACCACCGTAAGGCCAGATGCTCCTGGTGGAGAGAAGATAACAGATGATGCAGTAGCATGGTCAGAGACACAGGATCCATGTTCTTAATTATCTTCAAGTATACCCTAACCCTTAGTGCAGTTTATTTTTTATTTTAAGTTGAGGGTGTAGGGTAGGTTGTTGTTGTAACATATTCTGTAGATAACTAGGAGTAGTGCAAGTACTTGAGGTAGTTAGCTTGTTTTGTGATTTTTTAATACCTATCCATTGGTCTGATATAGTGTGTACTGTGCAAATTGCATCCATTATGACTACGATGTATCTTTTTGTGGCATTAGTCTGGTAACTGACTAACCCTTGTTAAACAAACACATAAACCAGATAAGTAGTGATATGTGAGATACTTGAGTGCCATGTCTGTGTAGGGTCTTACTCAGTTTCTGTTGTGTGTTGAATCTAGAACTTACCCTATTAGTCTTTCCATGGTCATAGGATAGGTGTCAGGAAATGATCATAGGCCTTTTTTGATTTTTAACTCACTTTAGCCAAAATGACTTTCCATATGTCCATAATATCCCTTGATCCCCTTTTTGAGCCTAATTAGCCTATTTCTTTCTTCAACACCTCTCACCTTTCCGTTCACATAACAATGAACTTACTTTAGCCCTGATCCTCCTTAGACACTGTGCACCTTGACTAAGTCAACCATCCTAAGTTGAGGGTGGCTATCATAGGGGTGTGTGGTGCAAAATAATTATGAAGAGAGGGAGAATAATAGAAATGAATAAAAAAGTTGGGTGCGGTGAAAAAGAAATTAAAAAAAGAGAAAGTTGTGTAAAAGATGATAAAAAGATAATCTGATAATTGAAAAGGCCGCACCCACCTTGAGCATGTGTGATCAATAAAAGAGGGGAAGAAAATAAGGTTAAGATTTGAAACCCCGAGAGTTTAGAGTAGTGTCAAGGAGTCATAGTCACTCTGAAATATCCATGAATATCATACCAGCCCTGGCCTATGTTACAAGCGTAAGAAAAGCCCTATAGTGATCCTAACTACCCTGTCTGAAGACTGGGATACTGACTAGAAGGGAAAGTCTATGGCATTTGACACGCAATGTTTGGAACTTCACTCTGAGAGTGAGTCTTGTGTTTATACCTGTGTGTATGTCTGCGAATTATAATATGAGTGAAAAAGGGATTTCTTTGTTGTGAGGGTACACTAAGTATGTTGCTAATCACTGACTTGCTCGAATAGTTTGATTTGGGTATGTGCTGGATGTTATTGCTGAATTTTTGCCATATATTGATCTTTGTGAGTTACATGGTTGTTTTCAATGATAGAAACAATTGCTCTTGATTTGACTGACCTTGGAGATGGTAAATGTGCTCAAAACTGATATGAGTAGTTAGCTGCCAAATTGTACTCTGTATACTCTTAGTTATGTTAAGGTTGCTTGAGGACAAGCAATTGTTTAAGTTGAGGGTGTTGATGTGTGAGCCTATGCTAACACATTAGAAGCTTTTAACTCTAAATAATTGTAAGGTGTTGAGCAACTTTAGTTGTTTTTGATTAGTTTATTTTGATTTTGCAGTAAAGGTAGAGAAGAAGGGGAACCACTAATAAAGGAAGCAAAAAGCCTGAAATCGGAAGCAAATAAAGAACTAAGTGTGGCTGACGACATCCATGACACGTTGTCAGCCTGGTGATAAGCTGTCAAAGATGCTGTTAGCGTTAAACAGAAGATGAAAGATGAAGAAAGTTTTGTAATGACATCTATGACACGTCGTCATGCTGGTGATAATGCGTCACCATCGGCGTCAACCGTAGGAAGAAAAATCCAAACTTGAAGAGGAGATGATGACATCTGTGATAAGACGTCAGAATCATGATAGGCCGTCACGGACGTCGTCATTTATTCCGAGAAAAAGATGAAGTTTTTATTTTTTTTCCTTTTTTAGGATTAAATATTTAAAGCCTTGTTTTAGGGTTTTCTAATTATCAATTGACTTATTATTGACTTAGAAATTTTGGATAAAAAACATACGATACTTCTCTCTCTCTCTAGAACAATATTTTGGGAGTTTGCCTTGTGAATTAATTCAAGTTATACTTTTTGATCTTCATTATCATTGCAAGTTGATCTTAGAAATTATGAATTCAATTTGTGTACTTGTTTCTTGCATCATGAGTGGCTAAAAACCTTTAACCTGAATTATGGGATCTAGGGTTAGGTTAGATAAGGTTTTAAATACTCAAGATTCAATAGGTCTTAGGATATCTTTGTAATTTTGAGATTATAATTAACGTCCATTGGTTGCAAATAGTAGGCGTTCCTACTTTGATATGTTTGAGAAAGAAATCACAAACAGTGGGAAGTGAATTATCAACAAGGACTCAGAAACACTTCGTTTAATAATCAGTGTTGTACCAAGGTTGATTAACCTGAGGTAAAATCTGGACAGTAAGTAGTGATTCCCTAAGTTCGAGAGGATTGGGAAATTAGATGCTTTAATAGGTCGAGAGACATTTGAGCATATCATCGACAAATATACCTTGTTATCCTAACCACCGTGAGAATCTTGAGTTAACTGTAGAATCTATTCTGTACCGTAAACCCTAGTGAACATAATTCTGGTTATTTCATAAAATCTTGGTTACAAACATCAAATTCAAAGTGACAAACAATAATTAGTGAGACTTAAACCCAAATTTCAGGAAATGTTACACTATCAGTGAATTAAACTGCAAATGACTTGAGTTCATACCTTATTCCTTGTGGGATTCAACCCCATCCTAGTTAGGGTTTATATTGACAACGATCACTTACCCTTATTCAAGAGTGTAATTTGAGTGTTAGCAGTCCAAAATCGACCGAGGCATTCCAGGGATTCCTGGGAGCTGCCTAGTATGGGATGTTTGTGTGGATGAGGCTAATTTGGGATTCAAACGGGAGAAACGGGGCAAACTGGCCATTTTGGAGCCCGACTTGTGTACCACTGCTACGATCCTGAGGGTGGGCCCATGGAACGGTCCCAAAATAGATTGAGGCATGCCAGGAAGGCTTGGGAGTGGCCTAGTGTGGGTTGTTTGAATGGATAAGGCCAATTTGGGGTTCAAATGGGCGAAACGGGGCGAACTAGCCCTTTTCAGGCCAGGCACGTGTACCGCCACCTACAAGCCTGGGGGTGGGCCCATGGCTCGAGCATTTTTTAGGCCTAAAATTGATCGAGCCAGTAGGTCTTGGGAATGGCCTAGTGTGGGCCGTTTGTGTGGATGAGGCCAATTTGGGGTTCAAACGGGCAAAGTAAGAAAACCTGACAATTTTTTGGCCAGGCTCGTGTACTATCGCCAACGATACCAGGGGTGGGCCCGTGGATAGGGTATCTTTTGGGTCCAAAATCAAACGAGGTATCCCAGAGAGTCTTGGGAGCGGCCTAGTGTGGGCCGTTTGTTTGGATCAGGCAAATTTGGCTTTCAAACGGGCAAAACAGGGTTGAACTGGCCTATTTTGGGCCAGGGTCGTGTACCGCCGCCTACGAGAACAGGGGTGGGCCCATGGATCGGGGATCTTTTGGTCCCAAAATTGACCGAGGTGTGCCAAGGAGGCTTGGGAGAACCCTAGTGTGGGTCGTTTGTGTGGATAAGGCCAATTTTTGGTTCAAACGGGCAAAATAAGGCAAACTAGCCCTCTTCAAGGCAGGCTCGTGTACCGCCACCTATGAGACTGGGGGTGAGTGATAACGTTCAAACTACACTCTGAATGGGTGTAAGCGATCATTGTCAATATAAAACCCAACTAGGTTAGGATTGAATCCCACAGGGAATAGGGTGTGAACTCAGGTTGTTTAGGAAATAATTCACTGGTAATTTACTGTTTCCACAAATTGGTGGGTCGTGTATAGATATTACCACTCGGAGTGGTAAGTTGTTATGTGACCCCTTTGTGGGAAAATCTGTGGAAAATAAAGTAAGTATTGATGAACCTAGAGAAAGTAGTCCAGTGGAGTTTGAGAAGCTGGATGGTTTTGTTGATATTTTGGAGAAAGAAGACGAGAAGAAGGAGTAAGTGGTGTTAAACACTATCCCTAGACCTCCACTTCCCTTTCCACAACGATTGAAGAAAAAGGTCGATGAGGCAAAATTTGGCAAGTTCATGGCTATGCTCAAGCAATTGACAATTAATGTACCTTTGGTTGAGGTACTTGAGAAAATGTCAGGCTATGCCAAGTTCATGAAAAACCTTGTAACAAAGAAGAGGAAGGTCAACAGTGAGAAGTTGGACAATCTCCACCATTGTAGTGCGATTTCCACATGATTCTTAGTGCAAAAGAAGGCTGACCTAGGTGCATTCACTATTTCGTGTAAGGTTGGGTCTCTAGATGTTGCAAAGGCATTATGTGATTTGGGTGCCAGCGTGAATCTGATACCACTTGTTGTATGTAAGAAGCTGGGTTTGGATGATCCAATACCTACTAACATGCAACTGGTGATGGCAGATAGGTCACTAAAGCGGCCTGTTGGAATTTTGCATGATGTGTTGGTGAAAGTAGTAGACTTTATTCTTCCTGTTGATTTTATGGTACTGGATTGTGATATGGACTTTGAGGTACCCATTATCTTGGGAAGGCCACTCTTGGAAAAAGGAAGAGTAATAGTTTACATGTAGTTGAATGAACTCAAGTTTAAGCTCGGTAAAAACGAGGAAATATTCAAAATCCATCAACCCATATCACAACAAAATGATATGAATGTCTTCTCAATCATTGATGTCTTCTATGAGGATTAAAAAGGGGTATCAATAGGTTGTCTTGGAAAATTTTGAGTAGTCAAGAGAACCCAGTCGTGCCACGACAGTAAATCAGGCGCTAATGGGAGGCAACCCAGAATTTTTATGTCTGAGCAAGTTTTTTTATTTTGTAAATTAGGATTTAGAATAGAGAAGGTGAAAAAATGAAAAAAGTCATCTTGAAGGTTATGACGACATTTGTGACAAGCCGACACAACTATGACAAGCTGTCACGAATGTCGTCAGCTAGATCAAAATTAAGAAATTCTCTGCCTACTGTTGACGACGATCTTGATGGGAAATCACAACCGTGACAAGCCGTCACAAATCATCGTCAACACAAACCCCAAAATATGAAAACTGGGACTAATTTTAATCAGATCCGACCCGACCCAAATCGCAAGCCTTTTCAAATTTCCACTGCTTTTAACTTCTTTTTCTTTAGTTATTTTTTTTTCCTTAGTTAAAATAGTTTCCATTCTTGGAAAAACACTCTAAGAAAAATAAGTTTAAATTGTGTGTGGTTTGCACTTAATAATCAAGAACATCTTCTTCCTTCACACTTTTTGTTGTGCGTGGAACTAGATTAAAAGATCCATCAGGTATACTCTACTTCAATACTTCTTTACTTGTGATGTATGATGAATGAAAGCTAAATCAAGTCTCCAATGTGATTGAACCAAGTTCAAACTTGGAAAATGTCTAAAATTGCACCTAGGGTTTGCTGTACAAGCCCAAGGGTTGAAACGATAGCTCACGATTCAAATTCAAGTAAATCTTGAGCAAGAATGGGGACCAAAAATTTAGTTAAGTCAAAAGTGGGTTCTGATAAGTGTGACGACATCCATGATAGTATATCACCATCATGATGGCTTATTAGGAATGTCATCAAAAGCTGATAAAACTGAAGTTGGTTCTGGATAGAGCTGACGACAATCATGATGGGCTATCACAATTGTGATGGACTATCATGAAGGTCGTCAAAAAGTATAAAAAAAATTTAGGTTCTGTCTGAGGTTGACGACAACCGTGATAAGTTATCACGGTCGTTATATCTTGTCACGAATTGTCATCACACCAGGGGCCTGAAACATAAATGAGATTAAATTATTAATGTACCAGTGTTTGTGATATTTAGGGTTGACTACCGTTCTTCTAATGTCTCTAGGTACTCTAAAATGAAACCAAAAAGAAACAATCCCACAGAACCAAAGAAAGCGGCTAAAGATGATGTACACCGTAAGCTCCTCAATGAGGAATCTGACTACGAGGAGGAGGAACCCTTGCTCAGAAAGCTAACGAAGAAGCAGAGTCCAAAGAAAACTCCACCACCTCCACCAATTGAGGTGGAGGATAGTGATGATACTGAGTTGACCACAGCTTCTGAGAAGGAGGGGTCTGAAAAAGGTAAGTCTGAACAGCATGAGTCAGAACATGCTGAAGATGATGAAGAGGATCAAGAATAATCTGAAGAATCCGAGTCCAAAGGAATAGCATCTGGGTCCCCATCAACTGAGAAACAAGATGATGAAGAGTCTCTACCTCGGAGGACACTTATCAAATGTAAGAACCCAGAAGTGAGGAACAATGCTAGATGAAAAATCCCTAGAGCTGAAGACATCTATATTACTGGGTTGCAAAGAACTGATAGAAAGAATGGTAAGAGGACAATCCAAGAAGAAAAGTTGATCATCACGAAAGGGTTGAGCAGATACCCTGAAGTGGAGAAGAAATTCAAAGAATACAGCTTAAGATGGACTACAGAAAGGGGAGGTTTATTTTTCCCCACACTGGTTCGGGAGTTCTATGCGAATTACCAAGACCATTTTGAGAATATGTGCAAAACAGGTGAAAAAGTAGCAGATCAGCCTCTTCAAGTGAGAGTTCGGGTAAGGGGTGTGAGCGTTAATGTTTCGACTAGAGCCATCAACAAATTCTTGCACGGGTACAATTATATACAATGTACAATTTGGAAGCTAACTACTCATATCTGTTCAGAATACATGCACCATCTCCAAGATTAGTCAAAGTAAGAGCAACTGTGTCTATTATTGAAAACACCCATACAACTCACAAGGATCAAGATATGGAAAAAATTTCAGCAATAACAACCCAGCATATACCCAAATTACACTATCTGAACAAGACAGTGATTAGCAACATACCTAGTGTGCCCTCACAAAAAAGAAATCCCTTTTTCACTCATATCAGAATTTATACACACAAGGATAAACACAAGACTCACTCTCTGAACGAAGTTCCAACATTACGCATCAAGTGCCATAGGCTTTCCCTTTTAGTCAGTACCCAAGTCTTCAAACAGGTAAGTTAGGATCACTATAGGGATTTTCTTAATCTTGTAACATAGGATAGGGGCTGGTATGATATTCATGAATATTTCAAAGTGACTAAGCCTCCTTGACACTACATTAGACCCTAGGGGTTACAACTCTTAACCTTGTTTTTTCCCTCTTTTATTGATCATGCGTGCTCAAGATGGATGCGGTCTTTTCAATTAACTGATTATCTTTATATCATTTTCACACAGTTTTCTCTTTTCTTATTTCTTTTTCACCGCACCCAACTCTTTATTCATCCTTCTCATTCTACCTCTCCTCATACACAGATTGCATCACGCACCCCTATACTAGCCACCCTCAACTTAGGTTATTTGCCTATGTCAAGGTGCATAATTTAAAAGGAGGAATAGGGCCAAGACAGGTTCATTATGATGTAAACGGAAAGGTGAAAGGTGCACAAGAATAAAATATAGGCTATTTAGGCTCAAAGGCATAGCAAGGGATATTATTCACATTGGGAAGGTCATTTAGGCTAACGTGGGCTAACAAACAAAAATGGCCTATGATCTTTTCCTAACGCCTATCTGATGACCATGGCACGACTAACTGGTCAAGTTCTAGATTCAAAGAACAATAGGAACTGAGCAAGACCTTACATACACATGGCACACAAGTATCTTACATATCACTACTTATCCGGTTCATGTATTTTTTTAATACAGGTCATTCATTTTCCATACTAATGCCACAAAAAGATACACAGTGGTCACAATGGATGCAATTCACACAGTACACAATAGATCAGACCACTGGATAAGTACTCATAAATCAAAAAATAATCCAACTGCCTCAAGTATTTGTACTACTCCTAATTATCTACAGATTATGTTACAAAAACAATTAACCCAACACCCTCAACTTAATAATCAAAAATAAAATGCACTAAGGGTTAGGGCATACCTGAAGATAGTCAAGCACGTGGATCTGGGGTCTTCGACCCTGCTACTATATCATCTGTTGTCTTCTCCCTATCAGGAGTATCTGGCCTAGCGGTGGTTGAAGCCTGGCTAGATGAAACACCTACATCCCTAGCTCGTAGCATTCTATTTCTCATTATCAGCCATAGACTCCAATCTTTCCTTTTTCAACTCTTCCATTTCTTCCTTATTCTTTGCCTTTTTCTTCACTTTTCTTTCTTTTTCACTATTTGGCTCTTCTCTCTTATTATTGCCTTTCTTTTCCCTCTTTTGCTTCTTTTTCTTTAGGGAGTCTGCAGTGAGATCAAGTATAGGAATTTCTTCCTCCAATTCTTCTACAGCCGGACCTGTTGGCATCATAATTTGGTGTTGCTGCAGCACCCCAACCTCAACCTTAACCTTATCCAACGCAGCCCTGTATATAGCAAGATCAGCACATGTCATCTCTTTTGCTTGGGCATCGAATTTGTTCTCCAAATCTGCAACTCACGCAGGTAATGTCACAGAAGGCTCTAGTGCATCCTTAATTCTTTTGTCCATAGCAGCAGAAAATTATTTGGCGAAGGGATGTAGCTGGGCCTCACACCACTTTGCTTGCTTAGCCACCTTACTAATATCAATAGTCTGAAATGCCAATCCTATTGCTGGTGGAGGAACTAAGGGATTGGCTTCAGTCTCAGGCACTGAAGTTGCCTATGCTGAAGAATCCTGTACATCTACCTGAGGTGTTGCACCTGCATTTGTAATCGGTGGTTCCGCTGCTACCTCTGCCCCCTTTCAAGTCTAAGTCCCAACTGAATCTCATTAAACCGGATGGGGTTGTTAGTTTTCTGGGCACGAACGTCTTCATCAACTCCCACAATCTTTTACACCTTAGAAGCTCTGCACAACTCTGTAATAAGACACGGAAAAGGATAAGTAATGTCGACCCTCAACATCCTGATCTCTATCTCATCCGCAATGGTTTCCCCAAAGTTCAAAGGAATTTGTTGCACCAAACTTGCTACTAAAATAGCCCGATCATCGCCCAGAATATTGTCTCCCTCAGCAGGCATTATCCAAAATCGAACTATGCCCTACCAAAATTTTGCCTCCTGAGTCAATGAGGACTTACAGATTCTCTCATTTGGTTTTGTCACCCAAGACAGTTCTCCGTCAGTGATGATTTTGGCCAACCAAGGACATTGTTTTTTGTTATTCATTATCTAAGTATAAAATGATGGTATGATGGCCTGAGGCATGAAGTTGGGGCCGTGCAAGAATTTGTTGATGGCTCTAGTTGAAACATCAATGGTTACACCCCTCACCCAAACATTAACTAGAAGAGGCTGATCTACTACTTTTTCACCTGGTTTGCATATATTCTCCAACTGGTCTCGGTAATTTCCATAGAACTCCCAAACTAGTGTGAGGCAAAATAAACCTCCCCTTTCTGTAGTCCGTCCTAAGTAGCATTCTTTGAATTACTTCTCTACTTTAGGGTATCTGCTCAACCCTTTTGTGATGATCATCTTTTCTTCTTGGATTGGCCTCTTCGCATTTCTTTTATCAGTTCTTTACAACCCAGCAATATAGATATCTTCAGCTCTAGGGATTTTCCATCTAGCATTGTTCCTCACTTTTGGGTTCTTACATTTGATAAGAGTCCTCCGTGGTGGAGACTCTTCATCATCTTGTTGCTCAGTGGATGTGGACCCAGAAGATATTCCTTCGGACTCAGATTCTTTAGATTCTTCTTGATCCTTTTCATCAGCTTCAGCATGTTCAGACTTATGCTATTCAGACTCACCTTTTTCAATCCCCTCTTGCTCAGAAGTAGTGGTCGCCTCAGTATCATCACTGTCCTCCGCCTCAATTGGTGGAGGTGGTGGAGTTTTCTTTGGACTCTACTTTTTCTTTAGCTTTCTGAGCAAGGGTTCCTCCTCCTCATAGTCAGATTCCTTATTGAGGAGCTTACGATGTACATCATCTTTTGTCACTTTCTTTGGTTCTGTGGGACTCTTTATTTTTTGTGCCATTTTAGAGTACCTAGAGACATTAGAAAAACGTTAGTCAACCCTAAAGATCACAAACATAGGTACATTAATAATTTAAGCTCATTTATGTTTTAGGCCCCAAGTGTGACAAAAATATGTGACAAGTCGTCACGATCGTGATAGCTTATCACGGTTGTTTTCAACCTCAGACAGAACCCAAATTTTTTTTACACTTTTTGACGACCATAATGATAGGCCATCATAATTGTGATGGCCCATCACAATTGTCATCATCTCTATCCAGAACCAACTTCAATTTTGTCAACTTTTGATGACATTCCTGATAAGCTATCACGATGGTGATAGACTATCATGGATGTCGTCACACTTATCAGAACACACTTTTGACTTTAACTAAATTTTTGGTCCCCATTCTTGCTCAATATTTATTTGAATTTGAATCGTTAGCTATCTTTTTAACCCTTGGGCTTGCACAGCAAACTCAAGGTGCGATTTTAGCCATTTTCCAAGTTTGAACTTAGTTCAATAACATTGGGGACTTGAGGTATATTTCATTTACCAAACATCACAAGCAAAGAAGTGTTGAAGTAGAGTATACCTGGTGGAGCATTTAATCTAGTGCCACACATAAAAAAAAGTGTGAAGGAAGAAGATGTTCTTGATTCTTAAGTGCAAACCACACACAAATTAAACTTGTTTTTCTTAGAGTGTTTTTCCAAGAATGGAAACTATTTTAACTAAGGAAAAAAATAACTAAAGAAAAAGAAGTTAAAAGCGGTGGAAATTTGAAAAGGCTCACGATTTGGGCCAAGTCGGATCTGATTAAAATTAGGCCCAGTTTTTAGATTTAGGCTTTGTGCTGACGACGATTTGTGATGGCTTGTCACGATTGTGATAGCCCATCAAGATCGTCGTCAACAATAGGCATAGAATTTTTCAAGTCTGATCTAGCTGACGGCATTCGTGATAGCTTGTCACAGTTGTGACGGCTTGTCACGGATGTCGTCATGACCTTCCAGCTGACCCTTTTTATTTTTTTTACCCTCTCTATACTAAATCCTAATTTATAAAAATAAAAACACTTGCTCAAACATAAAAACTCTGGGTTGCCTCCCATTAGCGCCTGATTTCTTATCGCAGCACAACTCGATTCTCTTGACTACTCAGAATTCGCCAAGACAACCTGTTGATACTACTTTTTCATCCTCATAAAAGACTTTAATGATTGAGAAGACATTCATATCATTTTGTTGTGACATGGGTTGATGCATTTTGAATTTTGCCTCCTTTTTACCGAGCCTAAACTCGAGCTCATTCAACTCCATGTCAACTATTACTCTTCTTGTTGCCAAGAGTGGCCTTCCTAAGATAATGGGTACCTCAAAGTCCACATCACAATCCAGTACCACAAAATCAGCAGGAAGAATAAAGTCTGCAACTTTCACCAACACATCATGTAAAATTCCAATAGGCCGCTTTATTGACCTATCTTCCATCACCAGTCGCATGTTAGTTGGTGTTGGATCTTCCAAACCCATATTCTTACATACAACAAGTGTCATCAGATTCATGCTGGCACCCAAATCGCATAATGCCTTTGCAACATCCCGAGACCCAACCTTGCACGGAATAGTGAATGCACCTGGGTCGACTTTCTTTTGCATTAAGAATCGTGTGGAAACCACGCTATAATTGTGGAGATTATCCACCTGCTCATTACTGACCTTCATCTTCATTGTGGAGAGGTCATTCATGAACTTGTCATAGCCTGGAATTTCTTCAAGTGCCTCAACCAAAGGTACATTAATTGTCAATTGCTTGAGCATAGCCATGAACTTGCCAAATTTTGGCTCATCGACCTTTTTCTTCAATCATTGAGGAAAGAGAGGTGGTGGTCTAGGGATAGTCTTTAACATCACTTTCTCCTTCTTCTCATCTTCTTTGTCTGAAATATCACCAAAACCATCCAGATTCTCAGACTCCACTGGACTACTTTCTCCGGGTTCATCAATACTTACCCTTTTTTCCATAGATTTGCCCACAGAGAGGTCACATAACAACTTACCACTCCGAGTGGTAATCTCCATACACGAAACACCATTTTGCAGGTTTTGAATTGTATCACTAGGTAAAGTACTAGTTTTTCTATGGTTAAGTGTAGCAGAAAGTTGGTTTATCGGCAGCTCCAACTGCTTAATAGAAGAAGAGTGTTCACTCTTCATAGTAGTTACTCCCGAGTTGATAGCTTCAACTCCCTTCAAAAACTTTTACATCATGCCATCCATATACATCTTGCCAGAGCTAGTTATTGCAGCATCCCTACTTCCAGGAGGAACATAAAAACCACTTCTGTCATTATTATTTCTCCAGTGTCCCTGCTCCCTATCTTTATAATCAGGCTTTTCATAGAAGTTCCGACCTTGGTTCCCTTGGCTATTGCCTCGGAAACCCCCTGATTACTCACATAGTTTTCCTATGCATCGGCCCCTATAGCAACAGTACCCTAAGATTCCACAGCCTTAACCATTTCGGTCTTACCTGACAGCAAGTGCTTGGTCAGCAAGTCCATCTTTGTCTTTAAGTAGGCCATGTCCTGGTCTCGCTCCTTATCCCTTTTGCGTTGCTCTGCAGTTACACCACCAGCAACAGTCGGGCTAACTACTACAGAATCCCTAGTGTTCCAAGCTCGACTCTACTTGGTCATTCTATTCAGCATGTCAGAACCATCAAGAAAAGAGAGATCAATGAATGAACCACCTGCAATGTTGTCTACAATTGGCTTTGTCACAGAGTTGAAAGATCTGTACAAAGTCTCCTTCAAGTGCAAGTTCATCATGTTGTGGTTTGGATATTATGTAAGCTTCTTTTGAAATCTCTCCCAGGTTTTGTGCAATGATTCAGGTTGAAGTTATCTGAAGTTACTGATTTCATCCCATAATTGTACCCTTCTGGAGAGTGGAAGGAACCGTTCTTGGACCACCTCTTTCAACTGTCTCCAGTTGGTTATAAAATTGGGCTCTAGCTCATTTAGCTACATTGTTGCCTCTCCACACAGACATAAAGGGAACAATCTCAACCGGATCGCATTCTGGCTCACTCCCAGATTGTTAAAAGATTTGTAAATAGTGATGAAGTTCACCAAATGCATGTTCAGGTCGTGACCAGGTAAGCCTCCAAACAACCCCTTAATATTCAAGAGTTGGATCATAGTGCTTGTTATGCTGAATTTTGAACCTGCTGCTAATGGTGGAGGAATGATAACACCCGTTGCACCAGCTCCGTCCATTCCTTCATCATCTTCATCAGAATCGTATTGAACGGGTTATTTGCCATACCTTCCTCGGATTGGATGGTTTCTATTGATATTTTGCTGCACTGGTGCAGCAAGTTTCTTAGCTCGCCTTGGATTTTGAGGATTTAGTAATTCCTCATCACCCAAGTCTTCGTCATCAGAGTTCTGGTGACGTGCTTGTTGACCCAAATTTTGTACATTCACCTGAGCCCTAGCCAAAACGGCTAGTCTTTCCGGCTCCTATTATTCAGCCATTTTCCCTATCAGTTGAGGTTCCTAATTGATTGGCAATAACAGTTCTCCAAAACTTCTTGTTTTTGGCATAAAAAACACAGTACCTACAATTGACAAAAACAACAAATAAACGTAAATCTAGAAAACTTAACTAACAGCAAATTAGCATACACAAACTTTCAGTTTACAACTGTATTCCCCAGCAATGGCGCCATTTTTGATAACACTCAAACTACACTCTGAACGGGTGTAAGCGATCGTTGTCAATATAAAACCTGACTAGGTTGGGGTCGAATCCTACAGGGAATAGGGTGTGAACTCAAGTTGTTTACGAAATAATTCACTGGTAGTTTACTGTTTCTTGAAATAGAGGTTTAAATTTCTCAGACAATTGTTAGTCACTTTGAGATTAATGTTTGTAATCAATATTTTATGTAATAACCGAGATTATGTGCACTAGGGTTTATGGTATATGACAGATGCTACAAATAACTCAAGGTTCTCACGGTGGTTAGGATGACAGGCTATCTCTATTGATAGTATGCTCGAATGTCTCTCGACCTATTCAAGCGTTTAATTTTCTAATCCTGTCAGACTTAGGGAATCGCAACTCACTGCCCAGATTTTACCTCTGGTTAATCAACCTTGTTACAGCGCTGATTATTAAACGATGCCTTTTCGAGTCCCTATCAATAATTTACTTCCTACAATTTATGATTTCTTTCTCAAGCAAACCAAAGTAGGTACGCCTATTATTTGCAACCAACAGACATAAGTTAGAATATCAGAATTACCAAGAAATCCTAACACCTATTAAACCTTGAGTAATTAATCAACACTTTATCATGACCTAACCCTAGATTCCATAACCCAGGTTAAGAGTGTTTAGATACTCATGATACAGGAAATAAGCACACAAGTTGAATTCATAATTGAAAGGATTAACTTACAATAATGAAGGAAATAAAAAGAGTTCTTTCAATTGAATCACAAGGTAAACCACCAAAATATTTGTCTTCTAGAGAGAGAGAAGAAAAAGTCGTATGTTGTAGGATATGTCAATTAATTGATGGATAATAGAAAAAACCCTAAAATAAGGATTTAAATAATTAACCCTAAATAAGGAAATAAAAATTAAAGTTTCAGATGTTCTTCGGAATAAATGATGGCAGTTGTGATGGCCTATCATGATTTTGACGGCCTATCATGAACGTCGTCAGCTTCTCTACAAATTCAGCTTCTGTTGCCTAAGGTTGACGACGACAGTGAAGGCCTATCAGGATCTTGAAGGCGTGTCATGAAGGTCATCACAAAACTTCCTACAACTCCCCTCTTCTGTTTAAGTTTGACGATATCCTTCACAGCCTATCACCAGGATGACGACATGTCATGGATGTTGTCAGCCACACTTAGCTCTTCATTTGCTTCCGATTTCATACTTTTTGCTTCCTTTATTTGTGGTTCTCCTTCTTCTCTACTTCAACTGCAAAACCAAAGTAAACTAAACAAAAACTACTAAAGTTGCTCAAGACTTTGCAATTATTTAGAGTTAAAAGCTTCAAATATATTAGCATGGGCTCACACATCAGTGAGCCCGTGGCTAGGGCATCTTTTGGGCCTAAAATTAACCGAGGCGTACCAGGGAGGCTTGGGAGCAGCCAATTGTGGGCCTTTTGTGTGGATGAAGCCAATTTAGGGTTTAAACGGTTGAAACCGGGTGAACTGGACCTATTTGGGCTAGGCTCGTGTACCGCCGCCTTTGAGCTTAGAGGTGGGCCCATGGCTCAAGCATATTTTGGGCCCAACATTGATCGAGGCGTGCTAGGGAGGCTTGGGAGCAGCCTAGTATGGTCCATTTGTGTAGATGAGGCCAATTTGGTGTTCAAACGGGCAAAATGGGGTGAACTGGACCTTTTCGAGCTAGGCTCGCGCACTACCGTCTACGAGCCTGGGGGTGGGCCTATGGCTCAGATATTTTTTGGACTCAAAATCGACCGAGGCATACTAGGGAGGCTTTGGAGAAGCATAGTGTAGGACATTTTTGTGGATGAGACAAATTTGGGGTTCAAACAGGCGAAACGGGGCGAACTGGCCCTTTTTGGGCTAGGCTCATGTACCGCTGTCGACGAGCTCCGAGGTGGGCCCATGGCTTGGGCATCTTTTGAGTCCAAAATTGATTGAGGTGTTCCAGGGAAGATTAGGAGCGTCCTAGTATGGGCCATTTGTTTGGATTAGGCTAATTTAGGGTTTAAACAAGCGAAACAACACAAACTGGCCATTTTCGAGCCAGGCTCGTGTATCGCTGCCTACGACTCTAGGGGTGGGCCCGTGGATCAGGTTTCTTTTTGGACCAAAATTGATCGAGGCGTGCCAGGGAGTCTTGGGAGATGCCTACTATAGGCCGTTTGTGTGGATGAGGCTAATTTAAGATTAAAACGGGAAAAATAGGGCAAACTGACCTTTTTAGGGCAAGGCTCGTGTACCACCACCTACGAGTTATGGGTGGGCCCATGGATCGGGCATCTTTTGATCAAAAAATTGACCAAGGTATGCCAAGGAGGCTTGAGAGCCTCCTAGTGTTGGGTTTTTATGTTGATGAGGCCAATTTGGGGCTCAAACAGGCAAAACGGGGTGAACTGGCCCTTTTTTATCCTGGCTCATGTACTGCCATCTACGAGATCGGTGGTGGTCCTATGGCTCGAGCATATTTTAGTCCCAAAATAGACCAAGGCATGCCAGTAAGGCTTAGGAGCGGCATAGTATGGGCCATTTGTATGGATGAGTCCAATTTGGGGTTCAAACGGGCGAAATAGTATGAATTGGCCCTTTTTAGGCCAGGCTCGTGTACCGCCTACTAGCCCAGGTGTGGGACCGTAGCTCAAGCATTTTTTGGGTCCAAAATCGACTGAGTCATGCCAGGGAGTCTTGGGAACAGCCTAGTATGGGCCGTTTGTATGGATGAGGCCAATTTGGGGTTCAAACAGGCAAAATGAGGGAAACTGGCAATTTTTGGGCCAGGCTCATGTACCATTTGCCAATGATACCGGGGGTGGGCCCATAAATCAGGCATCTTTTGGTCCCAAAATAGAATGAGGAATCCTATAGAGACTTAGGAGCAGCTTAGTGTGGGGATTTTGTGTGGATAAGGCAAATTTGGCTTTCAAACGGGCAAAATGGGGTTGCCCTGGCCTATTTCAGGCCAGGCTCATTTTCCACTGCCTACGAGAACAGGGGTGGGACCATGGCTCGGGCATATTTTTAGGCCAAATTTGACTGAGGCATTCCAGGGAGTCTTGGTAGTGGCCTAGTATGGGCCATTTGTTTGGATGAGGCAAATTTGGGGTTCAAACAAGCAAAACAAGGCGAACTGGCCTTTTTTTAGCAAGGCTCGTGTACCGCCACCTACGAACCCGAGGGTAGGACTATGTCTCGGGCGTATTTTGGTCCCAAAATTGACTGAGGTATACCAGGGAGGATTAGCAGTATCCTAGTGTAGGCGTTTTTGTGGATGAGGCCAATTTATGTTCGAACAGGCAAAATAGGGTGAATTGGGAGCTAGGGGTGGGCTTATGGCTCAGGCTTCTTTTGGGCCCAAAATCAACGTAGGAGTGCCAGGTAGGATTGGGAGAAGCCTAGTGTGAGACATTTTTGTTGATGAGGTAATTTGGGTTCAACCGGGCGAAATGAGGCGAACCTGCCCTTTTTGGGCCAGGCTCGTGTACTGCAGCCTACGAGACCAGGGGTAGGCTCATGGTTAAGGCGTCTTTCGGGCCCAAAATCGATCGATCCATGGCATAGAGGCTTAGTAGCATCCAAGTGTGGGTCGTTTGTGTGATTGAGGCCAATTTTGGATTCAAACGGGCAAAACGGGGAGAACTGACCCCATTCGGGCCAAGCTCGTGTACAGTTGCCTACGCTCCCGGGGGTGGGTACGTGGCTTGGGCATATTTTGGTCCCAAAATATATGGAGGCATGCTAGGGAGGCTTGGGAGCATCTTAGTGTGGGCCCTATAGATTAGGCCAATTTGGGGTTCAAACGAGCAAAATGGGGCGAACTGGCCCTTTTCGAGCTTGGATCGTATACTGCCTAAAATAAAATGAGGCATACCAGGGAGGATTGGGAGAGGCCTAGTATGGGACATTTTTGTTTATGAGGCCAATTTAGGGTTCAAACGGGCAAAACGGGGTAAACTGACCCTTTTCTTGCCAAGCTCGTGTACTGCAGCCAACGAGCCTCGGGGTGGGTCCATGGATCGGGCATATTTTGGGACCTAAATCAATCGAGGAATTCCAGGGAGGCTTAGGAGTATCCTAGTATAGGACATTTTTATTAATAAGGACAATTTATGGCTCAAACGAGCAAAAAAGGGCGAACTGGCCCTTTTTGGGTTAGGCTCTTGTACCGCTGCCTACGAGCTCGAGGGTGGGCCTGGGGATCGGCTATCTTTTGGGCCTAAAATAAACCGATGCATGCCAGGAAGGCTTGGGAGAGGCCCAATGTGGGCCGTTTGTGTGGATATAACCAATTTGGGTTTCAAACAGGTGAAACGGTGTGAACTGGCCCTTTTTGGGCTAGGATCATGCACCGCTGCCTATGATCCCGAGGGTAGGCCTATGGCTCAAGCATTTTTTAGGCCCAAAATTACAAGATCTGTGCCAGGGAGGCTTAGGAGTGGCTTAGTATGGGTCGTTTGTGTGGATGAGGCTAATTTGGGTTCAAACGGGCGAAACATGGTGAACTGGCCCTTTTTAGGCCAGGCTCGTGTACCTCTACCTTTGAGCCTGGTGGTGAACCTGTGGCTCAGGCGTATTTTGGGCCCTAAATTGACTGAGGCATACCAAGAAGGCTTGGGAATGACCTAGTGTAGGCCGTTTGTATGGATGCGTCCAATTTGAGGTTCAAATGGGTGAAACGGGGTAAATTAGCTCTTTTCAGGCCAAGCTTGTGTAACGCTACCTACGAGCCCGGGGGTGGGCCCCTATCTTGGGCTTATTTAGGGCCCAAAACTGACTGAGGCGTGCCAGGGATCCTAGGGAGTAGCCTAAAATGGGTTATTTGAGTTGATGATGGCAATTTGGGATTCAAATGGGTTAAACGAGGCGAACAAGCCCTTTTTTTGGCCAGGCTCATGTACCGCCGCCTACGAGCTCGGGGGTGGGCCCAAGGGTTGAGCATCTTTTGGGCCTAAAATTGACCAAGGAGTGCCAGAGAGGCTAGGGAGTGACCTAGTATGGGATATTTGTGTGGATGAGGCCAATTTGAGATTTAAAAGGGTGAAACGGTGCGAACTGGCCCTTTTTGGGCCAGGTTCGTGTAACGCCACCGCCTATGATCCAAGAGGTAGGCCCGTGGGTCGGGCATTATTTTGGCCCAAAATTGACCGAGGTATGCCAGGGAGGCTTGGTTGTGGCCTAGTGTGGATGAGGCCAATTTGTTGTTCAAACGGGTGAACTGACCCTTTTTGGGCCAGGATCGTGTATTTTGGGCCCAAAATCAACCTAGGCGTGCCAGGGAGGCTTGGGAGCGGCCTAGTCTGGGTTGTTTGTGAGGATGAGGCCAATTTGTGGTTCAAATGGGCAAAACGGGGTGAACTGACCATTTTTGGGACAAGCTCGTATACCATCGCCGATGATCCAGGGTGGGCCCGTGGTTCGGGCGTCTTTTGGGCCTAAAATCAACCAAGGAATTCCTAGGAGGCTTGGGAGAGACCTAGTGTGGGTCGTTTGTGTGTATGAATCCAATTTAAGGTTTATGCTGGGAAATGGGGCGAACTGGCCCTTTTTGGGTCAAGCTCGTGTACCTATGAGCCTGGGGGTGGGCCCATGGCTCGATCATCTTTTGGCCCTAAAATCGACTTAGGCATACCAAGGAGGATAAGGAGCATCCTAGTGTGGGAGGTTTGTTTGGTTGAGATCTATTTGGGGTTCAAAAGGGCGAAATGGGGTGAACTGGCCCTTTTCTAGCCAGGTTCAGGTACCGTCGCCTACGAGCCTGGGGGTGGGCCTATGGATCTTGTGTCTTTTGGGCCCAAAATTGATCGAGGCGTGCTAGGGAAGATTGGGAGCGGCCTAGTGTGGGCCGTTTTTGTGGATGAGGCCAACTTGGTGTTCAAATGAAAGAAAATGGGTGAACTGGCCCTTTTCGGGGCAGACTTATGTACCACCACCTACGAGCTCGAGAATGGGCCCGTGGCTCGGAGATTGTTTAGGCCCAAAATTGATCGAGGCATGCCAGGGAGGCTTAGGAATGGTGTAGTGTGGGCCGTTTATGTGTATGAGGCTAATTTGGGGTTCAAACGGGATAAATGGGGTGAACTGGCCCTTTTTAGGCCAGGCCCGTGTACCGCCGCCCACGAGCTTGGGGGTGGGCTCGTGGCTTGGGCGTCTTTTGGGCCGAAAATCGACTGATCCATGCTAGGGAGGATTGAGAGCGGTCTAGTGTAGGCTTTTTGTGTGGATGAGGCCAATTTGGGGCTCAAATGGGAGAAACGGGGCGAACTGGCCCTTATTAGGCCAGGCTCGTGTATCGGCGTCCTACGAGCCCATGGGTGGGCCCATGGATCGGGTGTATTTTGGTCCTAAAATCTACCAAGGCATGCCATGGAGGCTTGGGAGCAACCTAATATGGGACGTTTGTCTGGATGAGGCCAATTTGGTTTTCAAATGGGGAAAACGGGGTAAAATGGCCCTTTTTGGGCCAGGCTCGTGTACTGCCGCCTACGAGCCTGGGGGTGGGCCTGAGTTTCGGATATATTTTTTGCCAAAAATAGACCGAGTCATAGAAGGGAGGCTTGGGAGTGTTCTAGTGTAGGCCTTTAGTGTGGATGAGGACAATTTGGTGTTCAAACATGCGAAACGGGGCGAACTGGCCCTTTTCAAGCCAGGTTCGTGTACCACTACCTACGAGGCCTGGGGTGGGTCCGTTGCTCGGGCATCTTTTGGTCCCAAAATTGACCGAGGCATGCTAGGGAGTCTTGGGGGAGGACTAGTATTGGCCGTTTATGTAGATGAGGCCAATTTGGGGTTCAAACTAGCGAAACGGGGTGAACAAGCCTTTTTTGGTCCAGGCTCGTGTACCGCTGACTATGAGCCCGGGAGTAGGCCCATGGCTCGGGTATATTTTGGGACCAAAATTTACCGAGTCGTGCCAAGGAGACTTAGTAGAATCCTAGTGTAGGCCGTTGGTGTTTATGAAGCCAATTTGGGGTTCAAATAGGCGCAACAGGGAAACTGGCCCTTTTTGGGCCAGGATCATCTACCATCGCCTATGATCCCGAGGGTGGACCCATGGCTCGGGCATCTTTTGGGCCAAAAATTTATTGAGGTATGGTAGGGAGTCTTGGTATCAGCCTAGTATGGGCCATTTTTGTGGATAACGCCAATTTAGGGTTCAAACAAGCGAAATGGGGCGAACTGGCCCTTTTTGGGCCAGGCTCGTGTACCGCCCGCCCCCTACGAGCCTGAGGGTGGGCTCGGGGCTCATGCATATTTTAGGACTAAAATCTAATGACGCATTCCAGGAAGGCCCGTTTGTGTGGATATGGCCAATTTGGGTTTCAAACGGGCAAAATGGGGCAAATTGGCCCTTTTCGGGCCAGGCTAGCCTACGAGCTTGGGAGTGGGCCCGTGGCTCGTGCGTCTTTTGGGCCCAAAATTGACCTAGGCATGACAGGGAGGCTTTGGAGAGACCTAGTATAGGACGTATGTGTGGATGAGGATAAGTTGGTGCTTAAACGGGCAAAATGGACAAATTACCCTTTTCGGACCAGGCTCGTGTATCCACCTACAAGCCCGGGGGTGGGCCCGTGGTTCAAATATCTTTTGGACCTAAAATCAACTTAGGTATGCCAGGGAAGGTTAGGAGAATCCTAGTGTGGACCTTCTGTATGTATGAGTCCAATTTGGGGTTCAAACAGGCGAAACAGGACGAACTGGACTATTTCGGGCTAGGCTCATGTACTGCTGCCTACGAGCCTAGGGGCAGACCCATGGATCGGGCATCGTTTGAACCCAAAATTAATCAAGGAATTCCACGGAGTCTAGGGAGAAGCCTAGTGTGGGATGTTTTTATAGATGAGGCCAATTTAGGGTTAAAATGGGTAAAACGGGGTGAGTGACCCTTTTTGGGCCAAGCTCGTGTACCTCTGCCTACGAGCCTGGGGCTGGGCCCGTGGATCGGGAATATTTTAGGCCTAAAACTGATCGATGCATGATAGGGAGGCTTGGGAGTGGCCTAGTATAGGCCGTTTCTAAGGATGAGGCCAATTTAGGGTTCAAACGGCCAAAACGGGGCGAACTGGCCCTTTTCGGGCCAGGGTAGTTTGCCGCCACCTATGATCCCGAGGATGGTAGCATGGCTCAAGAATATTTTGGGTGTAAAATAAATCGAGGCGGTCCAGGAAAGATTGAGAGCGGCCTAGTTTGGGTTGTTTTTATGGATGAGGGAAATTTAGGACTCAAATAGGCAAAACAGGGTGAATTGGCCTTTTTCGGGCCAGGCTCGTGTATCGCCGCCTAGGATCTAGGGGGTGGGCTCGTGGCTCGAGTGTATTTTAGGCCTAAAATTGACTGATGCATATCAAGGAAGCTAAGGAGTGGCCTAGTGTAGGCCGTTTATGTGGATAAGGTTAATTTGGGGTTCAAACGGGCAAAATGAGGTGAACTGACCCTTTTTGGGCCAGGCTTTTGTACCGCCTCCAACGATCCCGGGGGTAGGCACGTAGCTCGGGCGTATTTTGGGAGAAATTGATTGAGGCATGCCAAGGAGGCTTGGGAGAGGCCTAGTGTGGGCTGTTTTTGTGAATGAGCCCAATTTGGGGTTCAAACGGGCGAAACAGGGTGAACTGGCCCTTTTTAGGCTAGGCTCATGTACCGCCACCTATGATCCTGGGTGTGGGCCCGTGGATCGGGTGTCTATTGGAACCAAAATCAACTGAGGTATGCCAGGGGGCTTGGGAGTGGCGCAGTACGGGCCGTTTGTGTGGATGAGTCCAATTTGGGGTTTGAACGGGAGAAACGGGGCGAATAGGACCTTTTTAGGCCAGGCTCGTGTACCACCACCTACGAGCCCGGGGGTGGGACCATGATTTTGGCAGTTTTTGGGTTCACAATTAACCGAGATATATCAGGGAGGCTTGGGAAAGTCCTAGTGTGGGTTGTTTGTTTGAATGAGGGTAATTTAGGGTTCAAATGGGTGAAAAGGGGCAAATTGGCCCTTTTCAACCCAGGATCATGTACCGCTGCCGCCTATAAGCCCGGGGTGGACGCCTGGCTCGGGCATCTTTTAGGCCCAAAATCAATCGAGGCATGCCAAGGAGGCTAAGGAGCGGCCTTGTGTGGGTTGTTTATGTGGATGAGGCCAATTTGGGGTTAAAACGGGCTAAACAGGGCAAACTTAACCTTTTTGGTCCAGGCTCGTGTACCGCCGCCTACGAGCTCGGGGTTAAGAGTGTTTAGGTACTCATGATGCAAGAAATAAGCACACAATTTGAATTCAAAACTGGAAAGATTAACTTACAAGAATGAAGGAAATCATAAGTGTTCTTCTAATTGAATCACAAGGAAAAACTCTTAAATATTGTTCTTAGAGAGAGAGAAAAATCATATATTGTCAATATGTCAATGAATAGCTGGATAGCTCGATAATTTCATAATAACAAAAAATCTAAAACATGGTTTTAAAATAGTAAATCCGAAATAAGGAAAAAAAATTAAAAGTTTCAGACTTTCTTCGGAATAGACCACGGCGCCCATGACGGCCTATCATGATCTTGACAGCCTATCACGAACGTCGTCATCTTCTCTACAATTTCAGTTTCTTCTACCTAAGGTTGACAAAGATGTTGACGTCCCATCAGGATCTTGACGACATGTCATGAAGGTCATCACAAAGCTTCGTGCAACTCCCATATTCTGTTTAGGGTTGACATCATCTGTGACAGCCTATCACCAGGCTGACGACATGTCATGGATGTCGTCAGCCATACTTAGCTCTCTATTTACTTCCAATTTCAGTATTTTTTCTTCCTTTATTAGTGTTTCCCCCTCTTCTTTACTTTTGCCGCAAAATCAAAGTAAACAGATCAAAAACAACTAAAGTTGCTCAAGACTTTGCAATTATTTATAGTTAAAAGCTTCAAATGTTTTAGCATGGGATCACACATCAACACCGTCAACTTAAACAATTGCTTGTCCTCAAGCAACCATAACATAACTAAGAGTATACAAAGTACAATTCGACAACTAACTACTCATATCAGTTCAGAATACATGCATCATCTCCAAGGTTAGTCAAAATAAGAGGAACTGTGTCTATTATTGAAAAGACCCATGCAACTCACAAGAATCAAGATATGGCAAAAATTTCAGCAATAACAACCCAGCACATACCCAAATCACACTACCCAAACAAGACAATAATTACCAACATACCTAGTGTGCCCTCGCAACAAAGAAATCCTTTTTTCACTCATATCAGAATTTATGAACACAGGGATAAACACAAGACTCACTCTCAGAATGAAGTTTTAATATTGCGCATCAAATGACATAGGCTTGCCCTTATAGTTAGTACCCAAGTCTTCAGACAGGTCAGTTAGGATCACTATAGGTCTTTTCTTAAGCTTGTAATAGAGGATAGGTGCTGGTATGATATTCATGGATATTTCAGAGTGACTCAGCCTCCTTGACACTACATTAGACTCTTGGGGTTTCAACTGTTAACCTTCTTTTTTTCCCTCTTTTATTTATCATGCATGTTCAAGATGGATGTGTTCTTTTCAATTAACTGATTATCTTTTTATCATTTTTCACACAGTTTTCTCTTTTCTTATTTCTTTTTCACCGCACCCAGCTTTTTATTCATCCTTCTTATTCTACCTCTCTTCATACACAGTCATGCACCCTTATAATAGCCACCCTCAACTTAGGTTATTTGTCTAAGTCAAGGTGCACAGTGTCCAAGAAGGACCAGGGCCAAGACAGGTTCATTATGATGTAAACGGGAAGGTGAAAGGTGTACAAGAAAGAAATAGGCTATTGAGGCTCAAACAGGGATCAAGGGATTTTATTCACATTGGGAAGGTCATTTAGGATAACATGGGCTAACATGCAAAAAGAACCTATGATCCTTTACTAACGCCTATCCTATGACTATGGCATGACTAATAGGGAAAATTCTAGATTCAACGCACAATGGAAACTGAGTAAGACCTTACACATGCATGGCACACAAGTATCTTGCATATCACTACTTATCCAGTTCATGCACTTGTTTAACACAAGTTATTCATTTTCCATACTAATGCCACAAAAAGATACACCGTGGTCATAATAGATGCAATTCACACAGTACACAATAGATCAGTCCAGTGGAGAGGTACTCAAAAAATCACAAAATAAGCTAACTGCCTCAAGTAATTGTACTACTTTAAATTTTCTACAAAATATGTTACAATAATAATTTACCCTACACCCTCAACTTAAAATCAAAAATAAAATGCACTAAGGGTTAGGGTATACCTGAAGACAGTCAAGCACGTGAATCTTGGGTTTTTGACCCTGCTACTGCATCATCTGTTGTCTTCTCCCCATTAGGAGAATCTCGCTTTATATTGGTTGGAGCCTGGCTAGATGAAGCACACACAGCCCTAGCTCTGATGGCTACCTCCCATTTCTCAGTATCAACCAGGGACTCCAATCTTGCTTTCTTCAACTCCTCCTGCTCAGCCTTCTTTTTCACCTTCTTTTTTGCTTTTCATTCTTCCTCACTGTTCGGCTCTTCTCTCTTACTCTTGCCCTTCTTTTCTCCCTTTTTTTACTTTTTCTTTAGGAAGTCTGTAGTGAGATCAAGTATAGGAATTTCTTCCTCCAATTCTTCCACAGCAGGACCTGTTGGCATCATAATTTGGTGCTTTTGTAGCACCCCCAACATCTGTATTTACTTTTTTCAATGCAGCCCTGAATGCAGCAAGATCCGGACCTATCATTTCCTTTTCCCGGGCATCAAATCTGTTCTTAAAATATGAAACTCGCACAGAAAATGTCACAAAAGTCTCTAGTGCAGCCTTGATTCTTTTATCCACAACAACAACAAATTTCTTGGTGAAGGCATGTAGCTGGGCCTCGCACCACTTTGCTTGATGAACCACCTTCCTAATATTAATAGGCTAAAATGCAAAACCTATTGCGGCTGGAGTAACTGAGGGGCTGGCTTCAGTCTCAAGCACTAAAGCTGCCTGTGCTGAAGAATCCTGTACATACACATGAGGTGTTGCTCCTACATTTGTAACCAGAGCATTTGCTGCTACTTCTGTACCCCTGTCAAGTCTAAGTCCTGGTTGCACCTCATCAAACCAAATAGGGTTGTGAGTCTTCCGTACATGAACATTTTCATCAACTCCTATAATCTTTGGCACCTCAGCAGCTCTGCATAATTTTGTGACAAGACAAGAAAAGGATAAGAAGTGTTGGTCCTTGACATCCTTATCTTCATCTCACCTGTAATGATTTCCCCAAAGTTAAAGGGAAGCTGCTTCACCAAACTTGCTACCAAAATAGCTCGGTCATCACCCAGAATATTATCTCCCTCAGAAGGCATTATCCAGATGCGCACTATGCCCCACTAAAATTTTGCCTCCTGAGTCAACGAGGACTTACAAATTCTCTCATTTGGGTTTGTCACCCAAACCAGTTCTCCGTCAGCTATGATGTCGGCTAACCAAGGACGTTGTTTGTCCTTATTCTTTATCTGATCATAGAATGATGGTGTGGTGGCCTAAGGAATGAAGTCGGGGTCGTGCAGGAATCTGTTGATGGTTCTGACTGATACATCAACTATTACACCCCTCACTCATACTTTATCAAGAAGAGGCTGATATGCTACTTTCTCACCTGGTTTGCACATGTTCTCCAACCTAGCTTGGTAATTCGCATAGAACTCCAAAACTAGTATGGGGAAAAATGAACCTCCCCCTTCTGTAGTCCGTCCTAAGCCATATTCTTGGAATTTCTTCTCCACTTCAGGGTATCTGATCAACCCTTTTGTGATGATCATCTTTTCTTTTTGTATTGGCCTCTTTGCATTCCTTTTATCAGTTCTTTGTAGCCCAGCAATGTAGATGCCCTCAGCTCTAGGGATTTTCCATCTAGAATTGTTCCTCTCTTCCGAATTCTTACACTTGATAAGAGTCCTCCGAGATGGAGACTCTTCATCCTTTTGTTGCTCAGTAGATGGGGAACCAGAAGTTGTTCCCTCAAAATCAGATTCTTCAGACCCTTCTTGATTCCCTTCATCAGAGTCAGCATGTTCACACTCATGCTGTTCACCTTTTCAGAGCCCTCTTGCTCAGAAGCTGTGGTCGACTCAGTATCATCAGTGTCCTCTACCTCAATTGGTGCAGGTGGTAGAGTTTGTTTGTACTTTGTTTCTTCTTTAACATTGTAAGAAAGGATTCCTCCTCCTTGTAGTTAGATTCCTCGTTGAGGAGCTTATGATGTACATCATCTTTGGCTGCTTTTTTTGGTTCTATGGGACTCTTTCTTTTTGGTGCCATTTTAAATTACCTGGAAACATTAGAAGAACATTATTCAATCCTAAAGATCACAAACACAAGTACATTAATCATTTAAACATATTTATGTTTCAGGATCCAGGTGTGATGATAATTCGTGATAAGCCGTCACGACCGTGATAGATTATCATGGTTGTCGTCAACCTTAGAAAGAACCCAACAAATTTTTTTTCACTTTTTTACGACATTCATGATAGGCCGTCACAACTGTGAAGCTTGTCATGAATGTCGTCACTCTAAATAGAACTAACTTCAAATTTTTTTAGAGCTTGACGACATTCCTGATAGGACGTCACGATTGTGATATCCTGTCGTGAATTTCATCACACTTGTTAGACCCTATTTTAACTTTAACTAAATTTTTGGTCCCCATTTTTTCTCAAGATTCACTTATTTTCGAATTGTGAGCTAATTTTTTTTTTCAAACCTAGGGTTTGCACCCTCCTTTTCACGTTGATCTTGATTCAAGCATCTTAGGTACTTGGGTTGACTTTTATTCATCATACATTATAATAAAAGAGGAGTTAGAGTAGATTATACCTGATGGAGCTTTTAAACTAAAGTCACGCACCAAAGGAAGAGTGAAGGAAGAAGATTTTCTTGATTTTTTAGTGTAACCCACACACAATGGAATATTGTTTTCTTGGAGTTTTTTTGCAAAGGATGGCAAATATTTTAACTAAGGAAAGAAATAACTAAAGAAAAAAAGTTAAAAGCGGTGGAAATTTGAAAAGTTTCGCAATTTAGGCCGGGTCGGATCTGCTTAAAGTTAAAAGCGGTGGGCCCATGGCTTAGGAATCTTTAGGGGCCAAAATCAACTAAGGCATTCCAGGGAAGCTTGGGAGAGTCCTAGTGTGGCCGTTTGTGCGGATGAGGCCAATTTGGGGTTCAAACAAGCAAAATGGGGCGAACTAGCCTTTTTTGAACAAGGCTCGTGTACCGCCGCCTATGAACCCAAGGGTAAGACCATGGCTCGGGTGTATTTTGGGCCCAAAATTAATAGAGAAATGCCATGGAGGATTAGGAGTAGCCTAGAGTGGGTCGTTTATGTTTATGAGGCCAATTTGGTATTCAAATAAGCAAAACAGGGCGAACTGGCCCTTTTCAAGGCTGGCTCGTGTACCGGCGCCTACAAGCCCCGGGGTGAGCTTATGGCTCAGACTTCTTTTGGGCCCAAAATCAATAGAGGCATGCCAAAAAGGATTGGGAGTGGCCTAGTGTGGGCAATTTGTGTTGATGAGGCCAATTTGGGTTCAAACGGGTGAAATGGGGCGAACTGGTCCTTTTTTGGCCAGGCTCGTATACTGCCGCCTACGAAACTGGGGGTGGGCTCATGGCTCAGGTGTTTTTTGAGCCCAAAATTGATTGAGGCATGATAGAGAGGCTTATGAGTAGCCTAGTGTGGACCGTTTTTGTGGATGAGGCTAATTTGGGATTCGAACGGGTGAAATGGAGAGAACTGGCCCTTTTTGGGTTAGGCTCAAGTATCGTCGCCTACGATCCCGGGGGTGCGCACGTGGCTCGGGCATATTTTAGGACTGAAATCTATGGAGGCATTCCAGGGAGGCTTGTAAGCATCTTAGTGTGGGCCATTTATGTGGATTAGGCTAATTTGGGGTTCAAACGGGCGAAACAGGGAGAACTGGCCCTTTTCGAGCGTGGCTCGTGTACTGCCGCCTATGAGCCCTGGGGTGGGCCTATGGCTCGGGCATATTTTGGGACCAAAATTAACTGAGGCATACCAGGGAGGATTGGGAGCGGCCTAGTATTGGCTGTTTGTGTTGATGAGGCTAATTTAGGGTTTAAATGGGCAAAACGGGGCGAACTGGCCCTTTTCTTTCCAAGCTCGTGTACTTTTGCCAATGAGCCTGGGGGTGGGTCCATGTCTCGGGCATATTTTTGGCCCAAAATTGATCGAGGCATGCCAGGGAGTCTTACGAGATTCCTAGTGTGGACCATTTTTGTGGATAAGGCCAATTTATTGTTCAAATGAGTGAAATGGGGCGAATTAGCCCTTTTTATGGTAGGCTCATGTACGGCCTATGAACCTGAGGGTGGCCCGGTGATCGGGCTTACTTTGGGCCTAAAATCAACCGACGCATGCCAGGAAGACTTAGGAGAGGCCTAGGGTGGGCCGTTTGTATAGATGTCGCCAATTTAGGTTTCAAATGGGTGAAATAGGGCGAGCTAGACCTTTATGGGCCAGGATCGTGTTCCGCCGCCTACGAGCTTAGAGGTGGGCCCGTTGCTCGGGAGTGTTTTGGGCCCAAAATCGATAAAGGCGTGCCAGGGAGGATTGGGAGTGGCCTAGTGTGGGCCATTTCTATGGATGAGGCCAATTTGGGGTTCAAACAGGCGAAACTGGGTGAACTGCCCCTTTTTGGACAAGGATCGTATAGCGTCCTATGAGCCTGGTGTGGGCCCGTGGCTCGGATGTGTTTTGGGCCCAAAATTTATGGAGGCGTACCAGGGAGGCTTGGGAGCAACCTAGCGTGGGATGTTTGTGTGGATGAGGATAATTTGGGGTTCTAACGGGTGAAACGGGGTAAACTAGCCTTTTTTGGGCCAGACTCGTGTACCGCCGCCTACGAGCCTGGGGGTAGGCCCATAGCTTGGGCATCTTTTGGGCCCAAAATAGATCGAAGCGTACCATGGAGGATAGGGAGTGTCCTGGTGTGGGCCTTTTGAGTGGATGAGGCCAATTTGGGGTTCAAACGGGTGAAATAGGATGAACAGGCCCTTTTTTGGCCTGGCTCATGTACCGCCGCCTATGAGCCCGAGGGTGGGCCCATGGCTCAAGTGTCTTTTGGGCCCAAAATTGACCACGGCATGCCAGGGGGATAGGGACTGGCCTAGTGTGGGCCTTTTGTGTGTCTGAGGCTAATTTGGGATTCAAACGGGAGAAACGGTGTGAACTTGCCCTTTTTTGGCCAAGCTCGTGTTCCGCTGCCACCTACGATCCCGGGGGTGCGTCCATGGCTCGGACATCTTTTAGGACCAAAATCGACCAAGGCGTGCCAAGGAGGCTTGAAGGTGGCCTAGTGTAGGCCATTTTTTTTGGATGAGGCCAATTTGGGGTTCAAACTGGTGAACAGGCCCTTTTTGGGCCAGGCTCGTGTACCGTCTCCTACAAGCACGGGGGTGGGCCTATGGTTCAGGTGTCTTTTGGGCCCAAATTGACCAAGGCGTATCAGGGAGTCTTGGGAGCGGCATAGTATGGGACGTTTGAGTGGATGAGGCCAATTTAGGGTTCAAACGAGCGAAACGGGGTAAACTGGACCTTTTTAAGCCAGGCTCGTGTACCATCACCGACGAGCCAGGGGGTGGGTCCGTGGTTCGGGCATCTTTTTGTCCAAAATTTAATCGAGGCATACCAGGGAGGCTTGGGAGAGACCTAGTGTAGGTCGTTTGTGTGGATGAGTCCAATTTGAGCGTTTAACTGGAGAAACGGGGCGAACTGGACCTTTTTGGGACAGGATCGTGTGCCGCTGCTTATGAGCGTGGGGGTGGGCCAATGGCTTGACCGTATTTTGGGCCTAAAATTGACTGAGGCGTGCCATGGGGGTTAAGGAGCGTCCTAGTATGGGCGATTTGTGTGGATGAGGCCCATTTGGGGTTCAAACGGGAGAAATGGGGCGAACTAGCCCTTTTTTAGCCTGGCTTAGGTACCGCCGCCTATGAGACCGGGGGTGGGCTCGTGGCTCGGGCGTCTTTTGGGCCCAAAATCGACCGAGGCATGCTAGGGTGGCTTAAGAGCAGTCTAGTGTAGATCGTTTGTGTGGATGAGGCTAATTTGGGGTTCAAATGGAAAAAACGGGGCAAACTGGCACTTTTGGGGCCAGGCTCGTGTACTGGTAGCCTACGAGCCCGAGTATGGGCCCTTTTATCGGATGTTTTTTGGGCAAAAAATTGACCGAGGCGTGCCAGGGAGGCTTACGAGCGACCTAATATGGGTCGTTTGTGTGTATGCATCCAATTTGGGGTTAAAATGATTTAAACAGGGTGAACTAGCCTTTTTCAGGCTAGGTTCATGTACCGCCGCCTACAAGCCTAGGGTGGGCTCATGGTTCGGATGTATTTTTGGCCTAAAATCGATCGAGGCATGCCAGGAAGGATTGGGAGAGTCCTAGTGTGGGACTTTAGTGTGGATGAGGCCAATTTGGTGTTCAAACATGCAAAATGGGGTGAACTAGCCCTTTTTAGGCCAGGCTCGTGTACAGCGCCTACGATCCCGGGGTGGGCCCATGGCTCGGGCGTCTTTTGGTCCCAAAATTTACCAAGGTGTGCCAGGGAGTCTTGGGAACATCTTAGTATGGGTCTTTTATGTTGATGAGGCCAATTTTGGTTTAAACGGGTGAAACGGGGTGAACTGGCTCTTTTTGGGCCAAGATCGTGTTATGAGCCCGGGAGTAGGCCCGTGACTAGGGCATATTTTGGGCCCAAATTTGACCCAGGCATGCCAGGAACGCTTAGGATATATCTAGTGTGGGATGTTGGTGTTGATGAGGCCAATTTGGGGTTCAAACGGGTGACCCGGGCAAACTGGACCTTTTTGGGGCAAGCTCGTGTACCGCCTATGAGCCCGTAGGTGGACCCATGGCTCGGGCGTCTTTTGGTCCCAAAATTGATCGAGGAAGTCTAGGGAGGTTTGGAATCAGTGTAGTGTGGGAGATTTTTGTGGATAATGCCAATTTATGGCTAAAACGAGTGAAATGAGGCAAACTGGCCCTTTTCGGACAAGCTCGTGTACCGTCGCCTATGAGCCATAGGGTGGGACTAGGGCTCGGGCATCGTTTGGGCCTAAAATCGAGAAATGCATGCCAGGAAAGCTTAGGAGCAGCCTAGTATGGGCCGTTTGTGTGGATGTGGCCAATTTGGATTTTAAACGGGCAAAATGGGGCAAACTGGCCTTTTTCTACCAAGGGTCGTGTACCGCCGCCTATGAGCTTGGGGGTGGGCCCGTGGCTTGTGCAAATTTTTGGCCCAAAATCAACCGAAGCATGCTAGAGAGGCTTAAGAGTGACCTAGTGTGGGATGTTTGTGTGGATGAGGCTAATTTGGGGTTAAACGGGTTAAACGTTCGAACTGGCCCTTTATGGACTAGGCTCGTGTATCCGCCTACAAACTCGGGGATAGGCCCGTGGCTCGGGTATTTTTTTGGCCTTAAATCGATTGCGGCATTCTAAGAAGGTTTGAGAGCAGCTTAGTGTGGGCTGTTTGGGTGTATGAGGCGAATTTGGGGTTCAAATAGGCGAAACATGGTGTACTGGACCTTTTCGGGCCAGGCTCATGTACTGCCTACGAGCCCGAGGGTAGTCCCATGGATCGGGCATCTTTTGGACCCTAAATTGACTGAGTTATCTTATGAAGGCTTGGGAGAGGCCTAGTGTGGGTCGTTTGTGTGGATGAGGCCAATTTGGGGTTCAAACGAGCAAAACGGGGTTAACTGGCCCTTTTAGGGCCAAGCTCGTGTACCTTCGCCTATGAACCTGGGGGAGGGACCATGGATCGGGCATCTTTTGGTCCCAAAACTGATCGAGGAATGCCAGGAAATCTTTGGAGTGTCCTAGTCTGGGCCATTTGTCTAGATGAGGCCAATTTAGGGTTCAAACGGTCAAAACGGAGCGAATTGGCCCTTTTCTGGCCAGGCTCCTATACCGCGGCCTACGATCCTGGGGGTGGTCCTGTGGCTCAGGCGTCTTTTGGGTGCAAAATAAATCGAGGTATTCTAGGGAGGCTTTGGAGCGGCCTAGTGTGGGGTATTTGTGTGGCTGAGGGAAATTTAGGGTTCAAATGGGAGAAACGGGGTGACCTGGCCTTTTTTTTACTGCCCGCCACATTTGAGCTCGTCGGAGGGATCATGGCTCAGCCATATTTTAGGACCAAAATTGACAGAGGCGTGCCAAGGAGCCTAAAGAGTGGCCTAGTGTAGGCCGTTTGTGTGGATGAGGCCAATTTGGGGTTCAAACGAGAAAAATCGAGCGAACTAGCCCTTTTCGGGCCAGGCTCGTGTACCGCTGCCAAAGAGTCCAAGGGTGGTCCTATGGCTCGGCCATATTTTGGGCCCAAAATTGATCGAGGCATGCCAGGAAGGCTTGGGAGCGGCTAGCCTGGGTGTGGGCCCGTGGATTGAGCGTCTATTGGAACCAAAATCGACTGAGGCATGCCAGGAAGGCTTGAGAGCAGCCTAGTGTGGGCTATTTATGTTTATGATGCCAATTTCGGGTCCAAACAGTAGAAAAGGCATGAATAGGCCTTTTTCAGGCCAGGCTCGCGTACCACCGCATATGAGCCCGGGGGTGGGACCGTGGCTTTAGCATTTTTTGTGTACAAAATTAACCGAGGCATGTCAAGGAGGCTTGAGAGTGGCCTAGTATGGGATATTTGTGTGAATGAGGACAATTTTGGGTTCAAATGGGTGAAAAGGGAGAACTAGCCCTTTTCGAGCCAGGCTCCTGTATCGCCGCCTACGAGCCTGGGGGTGTACCCATGGCTCGGGCATCTTTTAGGCCCAAAATAGACTGAGGCATGCCAAGGAGGCTAAGGAGCGGCATAGTGTGGGCCGTTTATGTATATGAGGCCAATTTGAACTTCAAACGGGCAAAATGGGGCAAACTGGACCTTTTCAGGACAGGCTCGAGTACCTCCCCCTACGAGCCCGGGGGTGGACCCGTGGCTCGAGCGTATTTTGGGCCCAAAATCGACTGAGGCATACAAGGGAGGCTTGGGAGTGCCCTAGTATGGGACATTTGTGTGGATGAGTCCAATTTAGGGTCTAAACAGAAGAAACGAGGCGAAATGGCCCTTTTTGGGCTAGGCTCATGTACCGCTCTGCCTACGAGCCCAGGGATGGGCCCGTGGCTCGAATGTTTTTTGGGCCTAAAATCAACCGAGGCTTGCCAGGGAAGCTTGGGAGTGGCCTAGTATTGGCCTTTTTGTGGATGAGGCCAATTTGGGGTTCAAATGAGCGAAATAGGGCGAACTGGCCCGTTTTGGGCTAAGTTCATGTACCGCCTATGAGCCTGGGGGTAGGCCCATGGCTCAGGTGTCTTTTCAGTCCAAAATCGAGCGAGGCATTCCAGGTATTCTTAAAAGTCGTCTAGAGTGGGCCGTTTGTATGGATGAGGCTAATTTGGGGTTCAAACGGGCAAAACGTGGCAAATTGGACCTTTTTGGGCCAGTCTCGTGTGCCGCCGCCTATGAGACCTGGGGTAGGCCCATGGATCGGATGCCTTTTGGGCCCAAAATAGAGCTTGGCGTGCTAGGATGGCTTGGTAGTGGCCTAGTATGGTCCATTTGTATCGATAAGGCCAATTTGAGGTTCAAACGGCTAAAACGAGGCAAACTGGCCTATTTTGGGCAAGGCTCATGTACGGCGCCTATGAGACCGTGGGTGGGCCCATGGCTCGGGCATTTTTTGCACCCAAAATCGATTGAGGCATGTCAAGAAAGCTTGGAAATGACCTAGTGTGGGTTGTATGTGTGGATGAGGCAAATTTGGTGTTCAAACGGGCAAAACATGGCAAACTGGCCCTTTTCAGGCTAGGCTCGTGTACCGCCTACCTACAAGCCCAGGGGTGGGCTCATGGCTCAGGCATCTTTTGGGCCTAAAATTGACTGAGGCATGCTAGAGAGTTTTGGGAGAGGCCTAGTGGGGGCCGTATTGGTGGATGAGGCTAATTTGGGCTTCAAATAAGAGAACTGGACCTTTTTGGGCTAGGCTCGTGTAACACTGCCTACGAGCCCGATGGTGGGACCATGGCTCGGGCATCTTTTGGGTCCAAAATTGACCGAGGAGTGATAGGTAGTCTTGGGAGAGGCCTAGTAAGGGAATTTTGTGTGGATGAGGCCAATTTGGGTTCAAACGGGCGAAACAAGGTGAACTGGACGTTTTTGGGCCAAGCTCGTGTACAGTCGCTTACAAGCCCGGGGGTAGGCCTGTGGATCGAGCGTCTTTTGGGCCCATAATCGATCGAGGCATACCAGAGAGACTTGGGAGAGGCCTAGTGTGGGCCCTTTGTGTTGATGATGCCAATTTAGGGTTTAAACGGGCGAAACGGGGTGAACTGGCTCTTTTTAGGATATGCTCATGTACCGTAGCCTACTAGCCCGGGGGTGGACCCGTGGCTAGAGCATATTTTGGGCCCAAAATTGACTGAAGCATGCCAAGGAGGCTTAGGAGTGTCCTAGTATGGGTCATTTGTTTGTATAAGTCCTATTTGGGGTTCAAACAGGCAAAACAGAGCGAACTGGACCTTTTCGGGACAAGCTCGTGTATCACCGCGTACGAGCCTGGGGGTGGGCCCATGGATCATGCATATTTTTGGACCAAAATCGATCGAGGCGTGCTAGGGAGGTTTAGGAGTGGTATAGTATGGGTTGTTTGTGCGGATGAGGCCAATTTGGGTTTCAAACGGGTGAAACGGGGTGAACTGGTCCTTTTCGGGCTATGCTCGTGTACCACCAACTACGAGCCTGGGGGTGGGCCCGTGTCTTGGGTGTTTTTTGGGCCTAAAATCGACTGAGCCATACCAGGGAGGCTTGTGAGCATCCTAGTGTGGGTTGATTGTATGGATAATGGAAATTTGGGGTTCAAATGGGTGGAACGGGTCGAACTAGCCCTTATCAAGCCAGGCTCATGTACTACGTACCCTGGGGTGGGCCTATGGCTCGGGCCTCTTTTGGGCCTAAAATCTATTGGGGCCTTCTAGGGAGTCTTAAAAGTATCCTAGTGTGGGACATTTGTTTGGATAAGACCAATTTAATGTTCAAATGAGCAAAAAGGGGCTAACAAGCCCTTTTCTGGCCAGGCTCATGTACCACCGCCTATGGGACCGAGTGTGGGCCGATGGATCGGGCATTTTGTGGGCCCAAAATTGATAGAGGCATGCCATAGAGGATTGGGAGCAACCTAGTATGGTCCATTTGTTTGGATGAGGCCAATTTGGGGTTCAAACAAGTGAAACGGGGTGAACTGGCCCTTTTTGGGGCAGGCTCGTGTACCGACAGCATATGAGTCGAGGGGTGAGCTCGTGGATCGGGCGTTTCTTAGGCCCAAAATTGATCGAGGCATGCCAGGAAGTCTTGGGAGTTGTCTAGTGTGTGAAGTTTTAGTGGATGAATCCAATTTGGGGTTTAAAAAGGCAAAACCAGACGCATTAGAAATTTTTGGGCCAGTCTAGTGTACCGCCCATCTACTAGCCAAGGGTTGGCCCCTGGATCAGACGTATTTTGGGCCCAAAATTGACTGTGGCATAATAGGGAGGCTTGTGTTCAGCCTAGTGTAGGCCATTTGTATGGATGAGGCCAGTTTAGGGTTCAAACAGGGAAACAGGGCGAACTGGTCCTTTTTTGGTTCAGGCTCGTGTACCGCTGCCTCCAAACCCAGGTCTGTGCCCATGGCTCAGGCGTTTGTTGGGTGCAAAGTAAAATGAGGCATGACAGGGAGGCTTGGAAGTGACCTAGTGTGGGTGATGTTGGGCGTATTTATACGTCTAAGCACCATAACTTACCCATGTTTTAGCTAAGTTTTGAGGATAAAATAAAAAATTCTTGCACTTTTAGTCTATTTTTAGTTAAGTGAGATGACCTATGTGATTAGCATACTTTTCAGGTACTAATGAGGAAGATTACAGCACTTTGGGGACCTATGGACAGCAAAGGAAAACTTCACATAAAAAGGAAAGCAACTCTTGGACTGAATGTAATGCATGGGAACTTTTTCTCGGGCAAACTCAGTATTTTGAAATAGTTAAGGATGAAGTAGCAATTTATTAGAGTAGGATGTTATTAAAAGCATTATTGCTGAATTTTTAGGGATTATTATTCACATAATTCAGATTCTGTAATATTGGGAACAGAGAAAAACACAGCGTAGCTTAAGGAGAGAGAGAGAGAAACATGCTTCTCTCTTGATTTCGCTAGTCATCTTCATCACCATAATCATTCGTTGTTTTGGTATGATGACTACTTCTATGTTGATTTCGATTTTATTCATGAGTAGCTAAGCTCATCTGTTAGGGTTATGGAAACCTTGTAGAATACTCTCTATTGCTATGGGTTTTTGAATTTATGATGTGTCATGCCATTTATATCATTACTCTCTTCATTTTGATTGAATTCTCATGGTTGCAAACATAGGGAATACGCCATTATAGCAATAACTTGTTCGATAGAAAAGTTGCTATTTGGAAAAGAGAGTGTGACAAGAAATTAGGGTTTCCAACCTCTAGTTTACACGTTAATGCCCTAGCAGGATTAACATCTTGGAGAGTTCGTATAGTTTGTTGTACACTTTAGGTTCGAGAGAACTAAGGTGAATAAATCCTTGATGGTTGAAAAACACTTGGATTTAGAATTAGAATACGTCTCTCTATAAGTGCATGCATGTATAAAATCCGTATTACCCATAGTTAATATAGAAATAGAAGTTACAAGGTGGACATAACCCTAACTTATTATTCTCTGTGATCAAATGTAACTGTGCATATCATCTTATCATTACACTGATAATATTATTGTGCACTTAAACCAAACCCCCCTTATCTTGGAACCTTCGACCAACAGTCTAATAATAATCACAATACTTAGTGATCATAGTATTCCCTGTGGGATTCAACACCCAACCCAGTTGGGTTCTATATTTGACAGTGACTGCTTACACTTTCTAACGAGAGTTGTAATTTGGGCGTATCAAATTTTGGCGTCGTTGCCAGGGAATACGGTTGTCAACTAAGTTTGTGATAGTTAATAGACCCTTTGGTCAAAGATTCTCAAATTTTACTTTTTGTTTGTTGTTTTTGTTTTGTTTAGGTTGAGTGGATTGCATGTCAAATATACGGAGATCGGGTCAGCCCATATTACCTATAAATCCTGAGCCATATCTCATTGGCAGAATGGATGCGCAACGAGACCCTGAAAGGATAGCTTCTCAACAGGAGCAGGCTAGATTAGTTGCATTGGTAGCTGTGCAAGTAAATCAACAGAATGCTGATAAACCAGGTCGGGTACCAAATCTTGATGATGAGGACCTTGGTGATGATGAGTTATTAAATCCAAGGCGTACAGATGATGTGGCTGCACCAGTGAACAGGAATGTCAACAAAGATCGTCAAGCTAGGATGAGACCCGAACGCCGAGCTGTGCAAGTTGCTTTTGAGGATAATGATGACGACTTGGATGGGACTGGTGCCATAGGGGCTATTATTCCTCCGCCCTTGGCACCCGGAGCCAAGTTCAATATCACTAGCACCATGATCCAGCTATTGCAACTCAAAGGGTTATTTGGTGGACTTGCAGGCGACGATCTGAATATGCATCTGATTAATTTTATCTCAACATGTAAATCATTTGACAATCTATGGGTTGGACAAAATGCGATCCGGCTGTGCTTATTTCCACTGTCTCTATCTGGAGAGGCAACTCTATGGTTAAATGGGCTAACTCCTGACTCTATTACCAATTGGAGGCAACTGAAATACGCTTTCCTAGAAAGATTTTTTCCGTCATCCAAGAGGGCACAATTGAGAGATGAGATAAGCAATTTCAGACAGTTTCCAAATGAATCTCTCCACAAGACTTGGGAGAGGTTCAAGAAGAAGATTATGCGGTGCCCAAACCATCAGATGACCAATGTCCACTTGATGGAAATATTATATAGGGCTTTGAACTCGGTGACTAAGCCAGTGGTAGATAATACTGCGGGTGGGTCATTCATGGACCTTACTTTTCTTGAGGCATCTAACATGCTGGATCGCATGACAAAGCAGAGTAGAGCTTGGCATACCAGGGATTCTGAGGTAGCAAGATCTACTGTATCTATTAGCATGACGGCAGAACAGAGGCGAAGAGATGAGAGACGTGACCAGAATATGGCTCACATAAAAACACAGATGGACTTTCTCACTAAGCATTTATTATCAGAAAAGACAGAGAAGGTTAAAGCTATAGCATCACAGGGAAGGGCTGACTCCGATCCTGAGGAAGAAGCCAATTACTTGAACAATCAGATGGGTTTCTGAGGTGGTGGCCAAGGAAACCAAGGTTGGAACCATCAAGAAGATTGGAAGAATAAAAGTGACAGGAGTGAACTGTATGTACCTCATGAAAGCCATGATAATTCTACTACCAGTTCAGGAAAAATGTCTATGGAGGACATGATGGAGAAAGTATTAAAGGGAGTTGAGGCGGAAAATTCTGGGGTGACTACAATAAAGAGTGACGTATCTTCCACAAGTCAACTTGTAAATTTGCACTCAATTGCTATTAAACAATTGGAGCAGCAGATGAGCCAATTATCCGAAGTATTCAACCAAAGAAAGAATGGGACTCTACCAAGTGATACAGTTCAGAATTTATTGACTGATGGATCGTGTATGGCCATTACCACTAGGAGCTGTAACATGTTATCTAGTCCAGGTTTGGGAGCTTCCTTTTATACTGATGAGGTTGAAATGGATTGGGAGATGGTTGATAAATCTCTAGTGGTGCCTGTGGAGTTGAGAGGTTTGAAAAAGAAAAGTGCGGAAGTTGAACAACCAACTAACTTGAAGTATGTTAGTGATGTGGAGCAAGGCATAAGAAAGGAGGTAAAAGTTGCTCCAACTGAAATTCCAAGGCCTCCACCTCCATTTCCATAATGATTAAAGAAGAAAAAAAATAATGGAAAGTTTTGCAAATTCATGGCTATGTTGAAGCAGTTGACAGTGAATGTGCCCTTAGTTGAAGCACTGGAACAGATGCCCAGATATGCTAAGTTTATGAAATACCTGTTGACAAAGAAAAAGACTGTGAGCTATGAAGTGGTAGACAATCCTCATCATTGTAGTGCTATTGCTACAAGATCTATTGTCCAGAACAAAGCTGATCCGGGAGCATTTACTGTTCCATGTACGATTGGATTGCTAAAGTTTGAAAAGGCCTTTTGTGATCTTGGGGCAAGTATCAATCTTATGCCATTGACGGTTTTCAATAAATTGGGTTTGGGAGATCCTATGCCCACTAATATGCGGCTTCTAATGGCGGATAGATCAGTAAAAAGACTGATTGGGATTCTACATGATGTACTTGTAAAAGTTGTTGATTTTATATTTCCTGCCGATTTTGTAATTCTTGATTGTGAAGTGGACTTTGAAGTACCCGTAATTTTGGGTAGGCCATTCTTAGAAACTGGAAGGGTGTTAGTTGACATGGAGCTGAATGAGCTGAAATTTAGGCTCAATGAGAAAGAAGTTAGCTTTGAAGTATGTCGGTCGATGAAACAACAAAAAGAGATGAGTGTCTTCTCGATAGTTGATGTATTCTATGAAGATAAGCGAGATGTACCAGTTAAGGATATGTCTTTTGTAGAGACCATAGCTGGTTTAGTTAAACTTGCAAGCAAGGATGTGAGTGACTTCAATGTGGTTGGACTAAGAATAAAGCATTGTCTTGATCCAACAAATGAGGTACAAATGGTATCATCGATGTATCTTGACGTAGTCTGAGTAGTCAAGATAATCGAGTCGTGCCGCGACGTTAAATTAGGCGCTGCATGGGAGGCAACCCATCTTTCTAATCATTTTTGTTGTTTTTGATTAAGTGTAGGTGCACGAAGTACTAAGGAGAATATTGGTACCAATTTTGAATTGGAAGCGAGACATGTCAATGGTGGTAAGTTTAGGAGTGATGGGAACATTACAGTTAAGTTGGAGTGGTCAAATGTGTAAGGCTCAAGTATGATTTGCATTAGATTCGTACCTCGAATTATGAAGATTCAACCCAAAAAGTTTCGCGGTGCGACTTTATTTTGTGACTTTCAATGAGGTCTGTGGTGGTAGCGTAGGGATCAGGCCGATAGTCCCGATCCTAAATCCCACCACTGACCTCGATGGGGGTGCGGGGGCAAAGTCCCCACGGTATGGACCTTTTCGACCAAGAGTGCGCCGTTTTTTCAATTGCCTATGCCAACATAGGCAATAGGCTAGGCGCCTCCTATGCCTACATAGGAAATAGGATAGGCTCCGCCTATGCCAACATAGGCAATCGGCTAGGCGCCGCCTATGCCAACATAGGCAATAGGTTAGGCGCCGGCTATGCCATTACCTATGCTCACTGCCTCACATAAGCGGTAGGCTAGGCGCCGCCTATGCCAACATAGGCAATAGGTTAGGCGTCGCCTACTTATGCTTATGCAATTCTATAGGCGCCGCCTACTTATGCTTAGGCAATGCTATAGGCGCCGCCTATCAACAAAATTTTTGCCCACTAACCCGTTTGTGAATGGAACAACCCTACCCATGGCTCATCCTTTAAACATATTCTCTACTCTTAAATCCCACTCCATTCTTCTTTCACCTAAGCTCCTCCCAACCCCTCCTCTCTCAAAACCCTTCTCTTTGCTCTACTAATCTTACAAGATCCTCAACATTTTCAAAACCCAAGAACATCGACTCACTTTCTTCAATCCTTCATCTTCAAGGTAAGTGTTCTTTTCTTAATCCTTAGGTGTTTTGAATTTATGTTGTAGTTATTAATTGATCACTTGAGGATTATGAATTAAATTTTTGCCATGGCTATGTTGGGAAAGTGATGGTGTTTTGTATATCTTGATATAGTTGAAAGTGTAGGGTATGATTTTGATAAAAAAGTGTTTCATTAAAATAGACATGGGGAAATTGAAGTGATTGAATTGTATTGTGACTAACGTGGTGCACCATGTCAAAGTGTATGTCGGTGAAGTCTGAGTACCCGATAATAACACGAAATTAGTTGATACTAACAAATTAAGTGTGGGGTGGTGACTTCACCACCCTCATATTAATTATAGTTAGTTTCATTATGTATGGATGACATGGATGACAGGATGAATACAGGAAAAATGGCTCCAATGATGATATCCATGCAGGTGGCATGACTCTTAATGTGGATGAGAAGTACTACTATCCAGGTTTTTTATCTTGTTATTTACATTGGGGACAGTGCAGAGCTTAAGTGTGGGGTGACTGGTTACTTTACTACTTGTTTCGTAAGAAAATAGGACCTTCTCCTTAGTATACTTGTGGATAGGATTAGTTATTTTGTTCATTTTGTTAGTTATTTAGTCATAATTAGGTGTTTTCTCGATAATGGATGAATGACGACCGTCTTAAGAGAAAAGTAGTCTTTCAATTACATGTAACTGCTCTTGTGGATCATATGACATTATAACCTAAATATGTGATGGATCATTACGTTTGAAACACCTAGGCTCTAGTTGTGACTCTTGTTGTGATTGTTGGTTTTAATTGAATTCATGTAATTGTTCGTTCGAGAATCTATAATGCTCCTAATTGAGTTGACCATGTGCCATGAGTGTGTAAGACTGTTGTATATTCCTTATTGTAACTGATGCTAGAACTTTCCTGGTGTGTATGCAAAGCGAAATAAAGATTGTGAGTTTAGGAGATGATTTAGGAATTTCTTTGATAGCCATTGTTCATACCTTCTTTTGACCTACCTTTGTACATTATCTTAGATATCCCCGTCGAACCTTTACCTTGTTCTTTTGTTAGCCTCATATGTAGCCTAATCCATTCTTTAATAGACCGTAATTTGATCCAAAAAGCTCCTAAGCGCTTTAATGTAAAATCAATGTGAGTTAAGAGTTTGAGAATAAGAGGAAAAAGGTGAAATTGATGCCCCAAAGTCTGGTTATTGGCGTGAGCAATTGATGTGGTTGGGAGTAGCTAAAATTGTTGAAAAAGTTCAAAATTTTATCCCGGACATGTTACAATGAACCTTTTTTTGGCCCTGGTCCTTCTTGTACATTGTGCACCTCAAAAAAGGCAAATTGCTTAAGTTGAGGGTGGCTATTATAGGGGTACGTAACGTGAAAAGGGTGCCAAAAAAAAAAATTGAAAGGGTTGCATACTCCCACCATAGTGTTATTAATTAAGCTTAATGAGTTGGGGTGAAAAGCAAATCTGTGAAGAAAGAAGAAGTGGAAATTGGTTGTTTGAGATTGATCTTAATTGCATAATGTAGTGTATTAAAGCGCTTAGGGAAGATAGTCACTAATTCTGGCCAAAATAGCTCCTACCCATCCTTTAGCCTGCATTACAACCCGTAAAAGACCTATTTGATCCTAATCTTAGCATTCTGATATTAGTGGAGTATTACACTAAGGGAAAGCATATGGTCATCAGTTGTAATTTGAGAATTCTTTGTGAGAGTGAGCGCAACTTGATTCTTGTGCCCATTTTGTTAGAAATTGCATAATTGTGAGTGATTATGGATAACTCTCTTGTTGTGATGGCACATGGCTGATGAAGGTTGGGTAATTTATATGATTTTATTGAATGAAATGCATGAAATTTCCAACTTAATGAGTCTATTCTTGAGGGTAGGTTGTATCTAGGAATGATTCCTGAAGCTACTTCTTGTTCATAATTGTTGTGTGAGCCTATTTGAGCATCTTTTCTTCCTTTGTGGGTGATAAGGCTTGTGTAGTATGCATAAATAGATATGTTGTTCGAGGACGAACAAAGCTTTAAGTGTGGGGTGGTGATGTTGGGCGTATTTATACGTCTAAGCACCATAACTTACCCATGTTTTAGCTAAGTTTTGAGGATAAAATACATAATTCTTGCACTTTTAGTCTATTTTTAGTTAAGTGAGCTGACCTATGTGATTAGCATGCTTTTCAGGTACTAATGAGGAAGATTACAGAACTTTGGGGACCTGTGGACAGCAAAGGAAAACTTCACATAAAAAAGAAAGCAGCTCTTGGACTGAATGTGATGCATGGGAACTTTTTCCCGGGCAAACTCAGTATTTTTAAATAGTTAAGGATACAGTAGCAATTTATTAGAGTAGGATGTTATTAAAAACATTATTGCTGAATTTTTAGGGATTATTATTCACATAATTCAGATTTGGTAATATTGGGAACAAAGAAAAACACAGCGTAGCTTGAGGAGAGAGAGAGAGAAACGTGCTTCTCTCTTGATTTCGCTAGTCATCTTCATCACCATAATCATTCGTTGTTTTGGTATGATGACTAATTCTATGTTGATTTCGGTTTTATTCTTGAGTAGCTAAGCTCATCTATTAGGGTTATGGAAACCTTGTAGAATACTCTCTATTGCTATGGGTTTTTGAATTTATGATATGTCATGCCATTTATATCATTACTCTCTTCATTTTGATTGAATTCTCGTGGTTGCAAACATAGGGAATACGCCATTATAGCAATAACTTGTTCGATAGAAAAGTTGTTGTTTGGAAAAGAGAGTGTGACAAGAAATTAGGGTTTCCAACCTCTAGTTTACACGTTAATGCCCTAGCAGGATTAACATCTTGGAGAGTTCGTATAGTTTGTTGTACACTTTAGGTTCGAGAGAACTAAGGTGAATAAATCCTTGATGGTTGAAAAACACTTGGATTTAGAATTAGAATACGTCTCTCTATAAGTGCATGCATGTATAAAATCCCTATTACCCATAGTTAATATAGAAGTAGAAGCTACAACGTGGACATAACCCTAACTTGTTATTCTCTATGATCAAATATAACTACACATATCATCTCATCGTTACACTGATAATATTATTGTGCACATAAACCAAACCTTTCTTATCATGGAACCTTCGACCAACAGTCTAATAATAATCGCAATACTTAGTGATCATAGTATTCCCTGTGGGATTCGACACCCAACCCAGTTAGGTTCTATATTTGACAGCTACCGCTTACACTTTCTAACGAGATTTTTAATTTGGGCGTATCAGTGGGTTGTTTATGTGGATGAGGGCAATTTGGGGTTCAAATTGTCAAAACGGGGCGAACTGGCCCTTTTTTGGGACTGGCTAGTGTACCACCATCTACTAGCCCATGGGTGGGCCCATGGCTCGAATGTATTTTGCACCCAAAATTAAACGAGGCATGCTAGGGAGGCTTGGTAGCGTCCTAGTGTGGGCATTTAATGTGGATGAGACCAATTTAGGTTCAAACGGGCGAAACGGGGTGCACTGGCCCTTTTCGGGCGAGGCTCGTGTACAGCCATCTACTAGACTAGCGGTGGGCCCCTGGATCGATCGTATTTTAGGCCAAAATTGATCGAGGCTTGCCAGGGAGGCTTGGGAGAAGCCTAGTATAGGCCGTTTGTATTGATGAGGCCAATTTAAGTTTCAAACGGATGAAACGGGGCAAACTGGCCCCTTTTTGGGATAGGAACGTGTACTGCTGCCTACGAGCCCGGGGGTAGGCCTATGTCTAGACCGTGTGTTGGGCGTAAAATCAACCGAGGCTTGGAACCAACCTAGTGTAGGCCATTTTTGTGGATGATGGAAATTTGGGGTTCAAATGGGCGAAACGGGGCAAACTATCCCTTTTTTGGGACGGTCTCATGTACCGCCGCCCACGAGCCCGAGGGTGGGCCCATGGATCGAGCATCTTTTAGGCCCAAAATTGACCGAAGCATGCCAAGGAGGCTAAGGAGCGGCCTAGTATGGGTTGTTTGTGTGAATGAGGACAATTTGTAGTTCAAATGGGTGGAAAAGGGCGAACTAGCCCTTTTAGAGCCAGGCTTGTGTACCTCCGCCTATAAGCCCGGGGGTGGACCCATGGCTCGGGTATATTTTAGGCCCAAAATCGACTGATGCATGACAAGGAGGCTAAGGAGCGTCCTAGTGTGGGCCGTTTATGTGGATAAGGATAATTTAGGGTTCAAACTGGCAAAACAGGACAAACTGGCCCTTTTCAGGGAAGGCTCGTGTACCTCCGCCTACGATCTCGGGGGTGGGCCAGTGGCTCGAGTGTCCTTTGGGTCCAAAATCCACCGAGGCATGGTAGGGAGGCTTGGGAGTGCCCTATTATGGGATGTTTGTGTGGATGAGGCCAATTTGGGGTATAAATGGAAGAAATGGGACAAAATGGCCCTTTTTGGGCCAGGAACACGTACGATCCCGAGTATGGACCTGTGGCTCGTACGTCTTTTGGGCCCAAAATTGGCCTAGGCATGCTAGGAAGGCTTGGGAGTGGCCTAACATTGTCCGTTTGTGTGGATGAGGCCAATTTCTGGTTTAAACGAGAGAAATAGGGAGAACTGGCCCTTTTCGGGCCAAGCTTATGTACCGCCTATGAGCCTAGGGGTGGGCCTATGGATCAGGTGTCTTTTCAGCCTAAAATCGACTGAGGCATGCCAGGTAATCTTGGAAGTGGTCTAGTATGGGCCGTTTGTATGGATGAGGATAATTTGGGGTTCAAATGGGGGAAACGAGATGAATTGGAACTTTTTAGGCCAGTCTCGCATATCGCCGCCTATGAGACCCGAGGTGGGCCCATGGATCAGATGTATTTTTGGCCAAAAATAGACCTAGGCATACCAGGGTGGCTTAGAAGTGGCGTAGTATGGGCCGTTTGTATCGATAAGGCCAATTCGGGGTTTAAACGGGTGAAACAGGGCGAACTGGCCTATTTCGGGCAAGGCTTGTGTACTACTGCTGCCTATGAGCCCGGGGTTGGGCCCATGGATTAGGCATTTTTGCACCCAAAATCGATCGAGGAATGCCAGGAAGGCTTGGGAGCGACCTAGTGTGGGATGTATGTGTGGATGAGGCAAATTTGGTGTTCAAACGGGCGAAACAGGGCAAACTGGTCTTTTTCTAGTTAGGCTCGTGTACCGCCACCTACAAGCCCAAGGGTGGGATCCTGGTTCGGGTATCTTTTGTGCCCAAAATCGACTGAGACATGCCAGAGAGGCTTGGGAGCGTCCTTGTGGGGGTCGTTTGTGTCGATTAAGCCTATTTGGTCTTCAAATAGGCGAACTAGGGTGAACTGGACCTTTTTTAGCAAGGCTCGTGTGACGCCACCTACCATCCCAATAGTGGGCTCGTGGCTCGAGCATCTTTTAGGCCCAAAATTTACTGAGGCATGATAGGGAGTCTTTGGAGAGGCCTAGTGTGGGATGTTTGTATGGATGAGGAATATTTAGGTTCAAATATACGAAACGCGGTGAACTGGACATTTTCGGTCTAGGCTTATGTACAGTCGCCTACAAACCCGAGGGTAGGCTTGTGGCTCCAGCGTCTTTTGGTCCCATAATCGATCGAGACATGACAGGGTGGCTTGGGAAAGGCCTAGTGTGGGATGTTTTTGTTGATGAGTCCAATTTAGGGTTTAAACGAGCGAAACGGGGCAAATTGTCTCTTTTTAGGCCACGCTCGTGTACCACCGCCTATGAGCCCGAGAGTAGTCCCGTGGCACTAGTGTCTTTTGGGAACAAAATTGACTGAGGCATGCCAAGAAGGCTTGGGAGCGGCTAGTGTGGGCCATTTGTTTGGATAAGGCCTATTTGGAGTTCAAATAGGCAAAACAGGGTGAATTGGACCTTTGCGGGCCAGGCTCGTGTATCGCCGCCTACGAGCTTGGGGGTGGGCCTATGTCTCGTTTGTATTTTTTGACAAAAATTGATGGAGGGATGCTAGGGAGGTTTGGGAGCGGCATAAAATGGATCGTTTGTGCAGATGTGGCCAATTTGGGGTTCAAACGGGCTAAACAGGGTGAATTGGTCCTTTTCAGGCTATGCTTGTGTACCGCCGACTACGAGCCCGGGGGTGGGCCTATGGCTTGGGTGTCTTTTGGGCCCAAAATTGACTGAGTCATACCAGGAAGGATTGGGAGTGGCCTAGTGTGGGCTGGTTGAGTGGATAAGGGCAATTTGGGCTTCAAATGTGCGAAACGAGTCGAACTAGTCCTTTTCATGCCGGGATCTTGTACCACCGCCTACGAGCCCTAGGGTGGGCCCGTGGCTCGGGCATCTTTTGGGACCAAAATCAACTGAGGCCTTCCAGGGAGGCTTAAAAGCAGCCTAGTTTCGGACGTTTGTTTGGATTAGACCAATTTGGGTTTCAAATGAGCAAAACGGGGAGAACTGGCCCTTTTCGGGCCAGGCTCGTGTACCACCGCCTATGAGATCGAGTGTGGTCCTATGGATCGAGCATCTTTTGGGCTCAAAATCGACTGAGGCATGCCATAAAGGCATGAAGCAGCCTAGTGTAGGCCATTTGTGTTGATGAGGCCAATTTGGGGTTGAAACAGGAGAAACAGAGTGAACTGGCCCTTTTTGGGGAAGCCTCGTGTACCGACAGCATACAATTTTGGGGGTGGACCCATGGATTGGGCATATCTTAGGTCCAATTTAGGGTTCAAACGGGAAAATGGGGCGAACTGGCCCTTTTTTGGGTCAGGCTCGTGTTCCGCTGCCTACAAACCCAGGGGTGTGCCCTTGGATCGGGCGTTTGTTGGGCGCAAAGTAAATCGAGGTGTGACAGCGAGGCTTGGGAGCAACCTAGTATGGGTCATTTATGTGGATGAGGGCAATTTAGGGTTCAAATGGTCGAAACGGGGTGAACTGGCCTTTTTTTAGGACTAGCTCGTGTACCGCCATCAACTAGCCTAGGGGTGGGCCCATGGCTCGAATGTGTTTTGCAACCAAAATTAACCGAGGCATGCCAGGGAGGCTTGGAAAGGTCCTAGTATGGGCATTTTTTCTTGATGAGACCAATTTGGGGCTCAAACGGACGAAACGGGGTGCACTGGCCCTTTCCATGCCAGGCTCGTGTACTGCTATCTACTAGACCAGGGGTGGGCCCATGGCTCGAATGATTTTTGGGCCCAAAATTTATCGAGGCATGCCAGGGAGTCTTGGGAGCAGCCTATTGTAGGCCGTTTGTATGTATGAGGCCAATTTAAGGTTCAAACGGATGAAACGGGGCAAACTGGCCCTTTTTTGGGATAGGATCAAGTACCGCCGCCTATGAGCCCGGGGTAGGGCCATGTCTCGAGTGTTTGTTGGGCGCAAAATCGACCTAGGCATGCCAGCGAGACTTGGGAGCGACCTAGTGTAGGCTGTTTTTGTGGATGAGGGAAATATGGGGTTCAAATGGGTGAAACGGGGCAAACTAGCCCTTTTTTGGTACAGGCTCATATACCGCCGCCTATTAGACCAGGGGTGGGCCCATGGATCAAGCATCTTTTGGGCCCAAAATTGACTGAGGCATTCCAAGGAGGCTAAGGAGCGGCCTAGTGTGGGCCGTTTTTATGGATGAGGATAATTTAGGGTTCAAACGGGTGAAACGAGGTGAACTGTCCCTTTTCAGGCCAGGTGCGTGTATCGCCGCCTACGAGGACGGAGATGGACCTATGGATCTGGCATCTTTTGGGCCCAAAATCAATAGAGGATTGCCATGGAGTCTTGGGAGAGACCTAGTGTGGGTCATTTGTGTGGATAAGGCTAATTTAAGGTTCAAACGGGAAAACGGGGCAAACTGGACCTTTTCGGGCCAGGCACGTGTATTGCCACCTACAAGTCTGAGGGTGGGTCCGTGGCTTTAGCGACTTTCAGGCCTAAAATCAACCAAGGCGTGACAGGAAAGATTGGGAGTGGCCTAGTGTGGTCCGTTTATGTGGATGAGTCTAATTTGGAATTCAAACGGGTGAAATGAGTCGAACTGGCCGTTTTTAGGCCAGGCTCGTGTACCACCGCCTATGAGCCCGAGATTGAGCCCATGGATTGGGAGTCTTTTGGGCACAAAAATTGACTGAGGCATTCTAGGGAAGCTTGGGAGCGGCCTAGTGTTGGCCGTTTGTGTGGATGAGGCTAATTTGGTTTTCAAACGGGAAAAAAAGGGCTGAACTGGCCTTTTTCGGGCAAGGCTCATGTACCGCCGCCTATGAAAGCGGGGGTGGGCCCATGGATCAAGCATCTTTTGGGACCAAAATTGATCTAGGCATGCCAGGGAGGCTTGGGAATGGCCTATTGAGGGTCGTTGGTGTCGATGAGGCTCATTTAGGGTTCAAATGGGCGAAATGGGAAACTGGCCCTTTTCAAGCAAGGCTCGTGTACCGTCGCCTACGAGCTCGAGGGTGGGCCAATGGATCGGGTATCTTTTAGGCCAAAAATCGACCGAGGTATGACAGGGAGACTTTGGAGAGGCCTAGTGTGGGACTTTACTACAAATGAGGCCAATTTGGTGTTCAAACATGCGAAACATGGCAAACTGGACCTTTTCAGGCCAGGCTCGTGTACCACTGCCTACGAGCTTGGGGATGGGCCCATGGCTCGAGCGTATTTTGGTCCCAAAATTGGATGAGGTGTGCCAGAGAGGATTGGTAACGGCCTAGGGTGGGCCGTTTTTTTGGATGAGGCCAATTTAGGATTCAAACGGGTAAAATGGGGTAAAATGGCCCTTTTTGGGCCAGGCTCGTGTACCGAGGCCTACGAGCCCTGGAGTAGGCTCGTGGCTCGAGCATCTATTGGGCCTAAACTTAATCAAGGCATGCCAAGAAGGATTGGGAGTGTCCTAGTGTGGTATGTTGGTGTTGATGAGGCCAATTTAGAGTTCAAACAGGTGAAACGGGCAAACTGACCATTTTTGGGCCGGGCTCGTGTACCGCCGCTTATGAGCCCGGGGCTGGACCCTTGGTTCGGGCATCATTTATGTCTAAAATCGACCGAGGAGTGCCAAGGAGTATTGGTATTAGCCTAGTGTGAGCCATTTTCATGGATAAGGCCAATTTAGGGTTGAAACGAGCAAAATGGGGTGAACTGGCCCTTTTCGGGCTTGGCTCGTGTACCGCCACCAACGAGCCTTGGGTGGGACTGGGGCTCGGGCATATTTTGGGCCCAAAATTGACCAACGCATGCCAGGATGGCTTGGGAGCAGCCTAGTGTAGGTCGTTTATGTGGATGTGACCAATTTGGGTTTTAAACGGGCGACACTGGGCAAACTAGCCCTTTTTCTGGAAAGACTCGTGTACCGTCGCCTATGAACTCGGGGGTGGGCCCATTGCTCGTGGGTATTTTGGGCCCAAAATCTACCGAGATGTGCCAGGGAGGCTTTGAAGCGACCTAGTATGGGATTTATATGTGGATAAGGCTAATTTGGGGTTCAAACAGGTGAACTGGCCCTTTTTGGACTAAGATCATGTATAACCGCCTATAAGCCATGGGGTGGCCCCGTGGCTCGAGCGTCTTTTAGGCCCAAAAGCGATTAAGGTGTGACATCGAAGGTTGGGATCAGCCTAGTATGGCCCGTTTGTATGTATGAGGATAATTTAGGGTTCAAACAGGTGAAACAGGGTGAACTGGACCTTTTTGGGCCAGGCTCGTGTATTGCTGCCTACGATCCTGGTTGTAGGCCCGTGGCTCGGGTGTCTTTTGGACCCAAAATTGACCAAGGCATGACAGGAAGGCTTGGGAGTAGCCTAGTATAGGCCGTTTGTATGGATGAGGCCAATTTGGGGTTCAAACGGGTGAAATGGGGTAAACTTGCCCTTTGCAGGCCAAGCTCATGTACCTCCGCCTACGAGCCCGGAGATGGGGCCATGGATCGGGCATATTTTGGGCCCAAAATTGATCGAGACATGCTAGGGAGTCTTAGAAGTGGCCTAGTATGGGCTGTTTGTGTGGATGAGGCCAATTTAGGGTTCAAACGGACAAAACGGGGAGAAATGGCCCTTTTTGGGCAAAGATCATGTACCACCGCCTACGATCTCGAGGGTGGGCCCATGGATCAGGTGTCTTTTGGGTGCAAAGTAAATCGAGGCATGCCAGGGAGTCTTGGGAGTGGCCTAGTATGTGGGGTGTTTTTGTGGATTTGGGAAATGGGGGTTCAAATGGCCAAAACAGGGTGAACTGGCTTTTTTTTAGCTAGGCTCGTGTACCGCGGCCTACAAGCTCGGGGGTAGGCTCGTGGCTGGGGTATCTTTTAGGCCCAAAATTGACTGAGGCATGCCAAGGAAGCTAAGAAACGGCCTAGTGTAGGCCGTTTGTGTGGATGAGGCCAATTTGGGGTTCAAACGGATGAAATGGGGCAAACTGGCCCTTTTCAGGCCAGGCTCGTGTACCTCCGCCAATGAGCCCGGGGATGGGCCCATGGATCGGGGTTTTTTGGACCCAAAATTGATCGAGTCATGCCAAGAAATCTTGGGAGTGGCCTAGTGTGGGTTGTTTGTGTGAATGAGGGCAATTTGGGGTTCAAATGTGTGAAAAGGGGAAAGTAGCCCTTTTCGGGCCGCCTACAGGCTCGGGGGTGGACCCATGTCTCCGGCATCTTTTAGGCCCAAAATTGTTTGAGGCATGCCAAAAAGGCTAAGGAGTTGCGTAATCTTGGCCATTTATATGGATGAGGCTAATTTGGGGTTAAAATGGGCAAAACAGGGAAAACTAGCCTTTTTTGGGTTAGACTCATGTATCGCCGCATAAGATCCCAGTGGTGGGCCAATGACTCGGGCATTTTTTGGGCCCAAAATCGATCGAAGCATTCCAGGGAATCTTGGGAATGAACTAGTGTGGGCCGTTCGTGTGGATGAGTCCAATTTGGGGTTCAAACAAAAGAAACGGGGAGAAATACGCCTTTTCGGGCTAGGCTCATGTACCGCCGCCACCTACGAGCCCGGGGATAGGCCAGTTACTCGGATGTCTTTTGGGCTCAAAATCAACCGAGGCATGCCAGGGAGGCTTGGGAGTGGCCTAGTTTGGGCTATTTGTGTAGATGAGGCCAATTTGGGTTCAAATTAGCAAAATGGTGTGAACTGGCCCTTTTCGAGCCAGGCTCATGTACCTTCTACGAGCCTGGGGGTGGGCCCGTGGCTCGGGCATATTTTGGGCCCATAATCAACCTAGGCATGCCAAGAAGTCTTAGAAGTGTCCTAGTGTGGTCCATTTGTATGGATGAGGCCAATTTGGGGTTCAAACGGGCAAAACAGGGCGAATTGGCCCTTTTTAGGCTTGTCTCATGTATCGCCACCTTTGAGCTCCGGGGTGGGCCCATGGCTTGGATGTTTTTTGGTCCCAAAATTGTCCAAGGCATGCCAGGGTGGCTTAGAAGTGTCCTAGTATTGGCTGTTTGTATGGATAAGGACAATTTGGGGATCAAACGGGTGAAATAGGGCAAACTGGCCTATTTCGGGCCAGGTTCGTGTACTGCCACCTATGAGCCTAAGGGTGGGCCCATAGATTGGGTATTTTTTGCGCCCAAAATCAATCGACGCATGACATAAAGGCTTGGGAGCGACCTAGTGTGGGATATATGTGTGGATAAGGCCAATTTGGAGTTCAAACAGGAAAAACAGTGCAAATTAGCCTATTTCAGGCCATGCTCGTGTACCGTCGCCTACATGCCCGGGGGTGGGCTCGTGGCTCCGATGTTTTTTAGGCCCAAAATTGACTGAAGCATGCCAGAGAGGCTTGTAAATGGCCTAGTGGAGGCCGTTTGTGTGGATAAGTCCAATTTCATCTTCAAACAGGCAAACTAGGGTGAACTAGACCTTTTTGGCCTAGGATCGTGTAACGCCGCCTATGAGATCGAGGATGGGCTCGTGGCTCGGGCATCTTTTAGGTCCAAAATTAACTGAGGCGTGATAAGGAGGCTTGGGAGCGGCCTAGTATGGACCGTTTGTTTGGATAAGGCCAATTTACGGTTCAAACAAGAAAAACAGGGCAAACTGGACCTTTTCAGGCCAGCCTCGTGTATCGGGCGGCCTACGAGCCCGCGGGTGGGCCCATGGCTCGGTCGTATTTTAGGTCCAAAATTGATTAAGGTGTGCTATGGAGGTTTGGGAGCGGCCTAGTATGGGCCTTTTGTGTGGATGAGGCCAATTTGGGGTTCAAATAGGTGAAACGGGGTGAACTGGCCCTTTATAGGCCTTACTCATGTAACGCCGACTACGAGCCCAGGGTGGGACCGTGGATTGGACATCTTTTGGGCCCAAAATCGACTGAGGCATACCAGGGAGGCTTGGGAGAGGCCTAGTGTTTGTCTATTGTGTGGATGGAGGCAATTTGGCATTCAAATTAACGAAACAGGTCGAACTATCCCTTTTCAAGCTAGGCTCATGTACGACCCTACGAGCCCAGGGGTGGGCCCGTGGATCGGGTATTTTTTTAGGCCCAAAATCAACTGAGGCATTCCAGGGAGTCTTTGGAGAGGCCTTGAGTAGGACGTTTGTTTAGATGGGACCAATTTGGGGTTCAAATAAGCGAAACGGGGTGAACTGTCTCTTTCAGGCTAGGCTCGTGTACCATCGCCTATGAGAACCAGTGTGAGCCCGTGGATCGGGTGTTTTTTGGGCCCAAAATTGACCGAGACATTCCAGAGAGACTTGGGAGCAGCCTAGTGTCAGCCATTTATGTGGATAAGGTAAATTTGGGTTCAAACAAGCAAAACGGGGTGAACTGGCCCTTTTTGGGGCAAGCTCTCGTACCGAAGACCTACGAGTCTAGGGGTGGGCCCATGACACAGGCGTCCCTCGGGCCCAAAATTGACTGAGTCATGCCAGGGATGATTGGGAGTGTCTTAGTGTAGGCAGTTTGTGTGGATGAGACCAATTTGGGGTTTAAACAGGAAAAATGAGGCGCATTAGCTCTTTTTGGGCCAGTCTCATGTACCGCCATCTACTAGCCTTGGGGTAGCCCCTGGATCAGACATCTTTTGGGCCCAAAATTGATCGAGGCATGCCAGGGAGGCTTAGGAGCAGTCTAGTGTAGGCCGTTTGTATGGATGAGGCCAATTTAGGGTTCAAACGGGCAAAACGGGGAAAATTAGACTTTTTTTAGGACAGGCTGATGTACCTACGCCTCCGATCCTAGGGGTGTGCCCATGTATCGGGTGTTTGTTCAGCGAAAAGTCAACCAAGGTGTGCCAGCGAGACTTGGGAGCAACCTAGTATGGGTCTTTTGTGTGGATGAGGGCAATTTGGGGTTCAAATGGGAAAAACGGTGCGAACTGGCCCTTTTTTGGGACAGGCTTCTGTACCACCATCTATTAGCCCTGGGATGGGCCCATGGCTTGGATGTATTTTGCACCCAAAATCGACCGAAGCATGCCAGGGGGGCTTGGGAGCGGCCTAGTATGGGCATGTTTGTGGATGAGACCAATTTGGGGTTCAAACGGGCGAAACTGGGTGCACTGGCCCTTTTCAGGCCAAGCTCGTGTACCACCATCTACTAGCCTAGGGGTGGGCCCCTATCTCAGACGTTTTTTGGACCTAAAATCGATCGAGACATGCCAGGGAGGTTTGGGAGCAGCCTAGTGTAGGCTGTTTGTATGTATGAGGCCAATTATGGTTCAAACGGGCAAAATGGGGGTGAACTGACCCTTTTTGGGGATAGGATCGTGTACCGCCACCTACAATACCAGGGGTAGGCCCATGTCTCGGGCGTTTGTTAGGCGCAAAATCGATCGAGGCATGCCAGCGAGTTTTGGGAGTGAACTAGTGTAGGTTGTTTGTGTGGATGAGGGAAATTTATGGTTCAAATGGGTAAAACGGTGCAAATTAGCCCTTTTATGGGACAAGCTTGTGTACCGCCGCCTACGAGTCCAGAGGTGGGCCCGTGGCTCGAGCACTTTTTAGGCCCAAAATCAACTGAGGCGTGCCAAGGAGGTATGTGAGTGTCCTAGTATGGTCCATTTGTGTGGATATGACTAATTTGAGGTTCAAATGGGTAAAACGAGGCAAACTGACCCTTTTCGGGACAGTCACGTGTATCTCTGCCTACAATCTCGGGGGTGGGTCCGTGGCTCAAGCATCTTTTAGGCCTAAAATTGACCGAGGTATGCTAGGGAGGATTAAAAGTGGCCTAGTGTGGGCCGTTTTTGTGGATGAGGACAATTTGGGATTCAAACGGGAAAAATGGGTCGAACTGGCCCTTTTCAGGACAGGCTCGTGTACCACCGCCAATGAGCCCGGGGTTGGGCCCATGTATTAGGCATAATTTGGGCCCAAAATAGACCTAGGCATGCCAAAGTGTCTTGGGAGAGGCCTAGTATGGGCCGTTTGTGTGGATAAGTCAAATTTAGGGTTCAAACTAGCGAAAAGGGGCAAACTGGCCTTTTTCAGCCCAGTCTCATGTACTACCTCCTATAAGCCCGTGGGTGGGCTGGTGGCTCAAGCATCTTTTGGCCCCAAAATTGACCAAGGCATGCCAGGGAGGCTTGGGAGCGACCTATTGAGGGTCGTTGGTATCGATGAGGACAAGTTCGGGTTCAGATGGTGAAACGGGGTAAACTGGCCCTTTTTGGGCCAGGCTCTTTTACCTCCGGCAATGAGCCTGGGGATGGGCCCATGGCTTGGGTATTTTTTGGGCCAAATATTGACCGAGGTGTGCCAGGGATACTTTGGAGAGGCCTAGAGTGGGATGCTTTTGCGGATTAGGCCAATTTGGGTTTCAAACGGGCAAAACGGGGTGTACTTGTCCTTTTCGAGCCAGGCTCATTTACCGCCGCCTAAGAGCCCGGGGTAGGCCCTTTTCTTGGGTGTATTTTAATCCCAAAATCAATCAAGGCATGCCAGGGAGGCTTGGGAGTGGCCTAGTTTGGGATGTTTATGTGGATGAGGCTGATTTAGGGTTTAAATGAGCGAAACGGGATCAACTATCCCTTTTTGGGCCAGGCTCGTGTACCACCGCCTATGAGCCCGGGGATAGGCCTATGGCTCGAGTTTCTTTTGGGTTCAAAATATATCAAGGCATGCCATATATGATTCAGAGCGGCCTAGTATGGGCCGTTTGTATGCATGAGCCTAATTTAAGATTCAAACAGGCAAAATAGGGCAAACTGTCATTTTTTGGGCCAAGCTCGAGTACCTCCACCTACGAGCCTGGGTCCGGCTCATGGTTCGGGTGTCTTTTAGGCCCAAAGTTGACCGACGCATACCATGGAGGCTTGGGAGTAGCCTAGTGTGGTCCGTTGTGTGGATGAGGATAATTTTGAGTTCAAACGGGCAAAATGGGGTGAAATCGCCCTTTTCAGGCCAGGCTTGTGTATCGCAGCCTATGTGCCCAGGGTTGGGCCCATGGCTTGGGCGTCTTTTGGGCCCAAAATTGACCGATGCATGCCAGATAGTCTTGGGAGCGACCTTGTATGGACTATTTTTGTGGACAAGGTCAATTTGGGGTTCAAACGGCTGTAACAGGGCAAACTAGCCCTTTTCGGGCCAGGCTTGTGTACCATTGCCTACGATCCCGAGGGTAGTCCCATGTATGGGGTGTCTTTTGGGCCCAAAATTGATCGAGGTGTGGTAGGGAGACTAAAGAGTGTTCTAGTATGGGCCATTTTTATGAAGGAGGCTAATTTGGGGTTTAAACCGGCAAAATGAGGTGAACTAGCCCTTTTCGAGCCAGGGGTGGGCCCGCCGCTCGGGCGTCTATTATTCCTAAAATTGACTGAGGCATGATAGGTAGGCTTGGTAGTATACTATTGTTGGCCTTTTGGATGGATGAGGAAAATTTGGGGTTCAAACGGCCGAAATGGGGCGAACTAGACCTTTTTAGGCTAGGCTCAAGTACCGCCGCCTACGACCCCGGGGGTGGGACGATTGCTCAAATGAATTTTGGGCCCAAAATTGACCTAGATATGCTAGGGAGGCTTGGTAGTAGGCTAGTGTCGGTCGTTTGTGTGGATGAGGCCAATTTGGGGTTCAAACGGGCAAAACGGGGCGAACTAGCCCTTTTTTAGCCAGGCTCGTGTACCATCACCTTCGAGCCTGGGGGTGGGACTGTGGCTCCAGCATCTTTTGGGCCCAAAATTGACTTAGCCATGCCAGGAGATCTTGGGAGAGGCCTAGTGTGGTCCATTTGTGTGTATGAGGCCAATTTAGGGTGAAACAGACGAAACGGGGAGAACTGGCCTATTTCGGGCCAGGCTTGTGTACCGTCGCCTATGAGCCCGAGGGTGTACCCATGGATCGAGCATCTGTTGGGTCCAAAATTGACCGAGGCATATCATAAAGGCTTAGGAGCAGCCTAGTGTTGTCCATTTGTTTGGATGGGTCCAATTTGGGGTTCAAGCGGGTGAAACAGGGCGAACTGGCTCTTTTTGGGCTAGGCTCATGTACTGATGTGAGAGCAAATGCTAACATATTTGAGGCTCTTAACTGAGAATAGTTGCAAATTCTTAAGCAACTTTTGTCACTTTTTATTGTTTTCTCTTTGATATTGCAGTAAAAGTCAAGATGCAAGAGAACCAGCAATATGGAAGTAAAAGAGTTGATTTCTAAGCAAGTGGAGAAGGAAGTATAGCTGATTACTTGTCTGATAAGTCCTCAGCCTTGTGATAAGATATCAGAGTTGCCTTTAGCCTTCAACATAGAATGGACTTCAGTTGGAATTCATGACGACATTTTTGATAGGCCATCAGAAGTGAGATAAGCCATCAGGATCGTCGTTAGGCCTAGGCAGGGAATGGGATTTGAAGTGAATAAGAGAAGACAATTCTAATAAGTCGTCACATATCTGATAAATTTTCAGGGTTCATCGTCAACCTAAGGAAAAGATTGTCAAAAGTGAAGTGGAGCTGACGACATTCCTGATAAATCATTAGACTCCTGATAAGCCTTTACACACGTCGTCGCCTGATCGAGAAAATAATATGATTTATGATTTTGTTTCCACAATTAGGCTGAAGTATTTAAAGCATATGTTAGGGTTTTCTAATTGTCTTGAACTCACATTTTGAGAACTTTTCCTCTCTAGTTTTTTTACTTTAACAAAACATTATTTTTTGAGAGATTGTTACCATTATTTTGGGATTGTCTACTGTGATCAAATATGAGAAATACTTGTTTCTATTCATCTTTCTGTAAGTCTATCTATCAAATTATAAATTAAACTTGTTGTCTTGCATATTATATTGTGAGTAGCTAAATACCCTTAACCCGAGTTGTGGGATCTATGGGTTTGGGTTTGTAACGTAACTAAGTGTTTAAGATTCTAACGGTGGTAGGAAATTCTTGTTAATTCCATAATTTTATATTCTTACTATTGGTTGCAAACAATAGGCCTTGCTTACTGGTGATTTACTTGAGATAAGAAATCAACCCTAGTAAAATGTCAATTTTCAATAGGGCATCAAACTTCCATTTAATAATTAATGTTGTAACAAGATTAATTAACTTAAGATAACATCCTGTTATGAAATATAAATTCCCTAAGTTTGAGAGAATTACGTGGTTAAATGTCTAAATAGGTTGAGAAACATTTAGACATAACTTCGACAAGGGTAGTCTGCTATTCCTACCAACTACAAGAATCTTGAACTGTTACTAGCGTCTGTTAAATCCCAACACCCATAGTGAACATAACCCTCGATTTTCCTTATCATATTGATTTCAAACACTGAATTGAGATGTAATTATTAGCTACCTTTCCAAAAAACCCCATTCACAGGAAACTGCAAACTATTAGTTGATTAACCTGCAGATAACTCAAATTCACACCAAATTTCCTGTGGGATTCGACCCCAACCTAGTTGGGTTATATATTGACAATGGCTTCTTACATTCTCATATGAGAGGTGTAGTTTGAGCATTATCCCCGACAACGGTACCATTTTTGATAACTCTCAAACTACACCTCTCTTATGAGAATGTAAGTAATTATTGTCAATATATAACCCAACTAGGTTAGGGTCGAATCCCACGAGGAATATGGTGTGAATTTGAGTTATCTGTGGGTTAATCAACTGATAGTTAGCAGTTTCCTATGAATGGGGATCTTTGGAAGGGTAGAAAATAATTACTTCTTAATTCAATGTTTGAAATCAATATGATAAGGAAAACTAGAGTTATGTTCACTATGGGTGTTGGGATTTGACAGACGCTAGTAACGGTTCAAGATTCTTATGGTAGGTAGGAACAATAGGCTATCCTTGTCGAAGTTATATCTAAGTGTTTCTCAACCTATTTAGAAATTTAACCACCTAATTCTCTCGAACTCGGGGAATTTATATTTCATAACACAATGTTATCTCAAGTTAATTAATCTTGTTACAACATTAATTATTAAATGGAAGTTTGATACTTCCAAGTCCCTATTGATAATTCACTTCTTACTAGGGTTGATTTCTTATCTCAAGCAAATCACCAGTAAGCAAGGCCTATGGTTTGTAGCCAATTGTCAGAATATAAAATAATGGAATTAACAAGAAGTTACTACCACCGTTAGAATCTTGAACTGCTACTAGCGTCTATAAAATCCCAACATCCATAGTGAACATAACTCTAGTTTTCCTTATCATATTGATTTCAAACACTAAATTAAGAAGTAATTATTTTCTACCTTTCCAAAAAACCCCATTCACAGGAAACTACTAACTATCAGTTGATTAACCCGCAAATAACTCAAATTCACACTATATTCCCTGTAGGATTCGACCCCAACCTCGTTGGGTTATATATTGACAACAATCTTATACATTCTCGTAAGAGAGGTGCAGTTTGAGCGTTATCAAAAATGGTGCCATTGCCGGGGAAAACGATTGTAAATTAAAGTTTGTGTGAGCTAATTGACTGTTAGTCAAGTTTCCTAGTTTTACGTTGATTTGTTGTTTTTGTTTGATGCAGGAATTTTGTTGTTTATGAAAAGAACCAAAAGTTCTGGAGAACCATTATTACTATTTAATCTGGAACCATAACTAATCGGCAGAATGGAAGACCAGCAGGAAGCTGACAGGTTAGCAGCCTTAGCTAAAGCTCAGGTGAATGTGTAGAATGATGGTTAACAAGTATGGCATCCAAATCCTGAGGATGAAGACTTGGGAGACGAGGAGTTACTAAACCCTGGTAACCCAAGGCGTGCAGAGCAAATAGCTGCACCAGTACAGTATAATGCTAACAGGAATCATCCGTTCCGAGGAAGGCAAGATCACCAGCCATTTCATTATGACCTCAATGATGATGATGATGGAATGGATAGAGCAGGTGCAATGTGTGCAATTATTCCTCCATTGTTAGCACTTGGGGAAAAATTCAACATTACGAGTAATATGATTCAACTCCTTAATCTGAAGGGGTTATTTGGTGGCCTTCCTGGGGACGATCCAAACTTACATATGGTGACTTTTTTCACCATTTGTAAATCTTTTGACAACCCAGGAGTGGGTCAGAATTTTATCCGTTTGAGATTGTTTCTGTTGTCTCTGTCTGGGGAGGCAACATTGTGGCTTAATAAGCTGACGCCCGATCCTATAACAAACTAGAGGAAGTTGAAATGAACTTTTCTATAAAGGTTCTTTCCACCTTCCAAGAGGGTAATTTTTAGGGATAAGATCAATAACTTTAGACATCTCCCAACTAAAGCCTTGCATGAAACCTGGGAGAGATTTAAAAAGAAACTAACACAGTGTCCAAACCACAACATGACAGACATACACTTGATGGAGACTTTGTACAGGGCTCTTAACTCTGTGACAAAACCGATTATAGATAATGCTGCTGGTGGTTCATTTGTTGATCTTACATTCCCAGAGGCTTCAGAAATGCTAGAGAGAATGACCAAACAGAGTCGGACATGGCATACTAGGGACTTTGTGGTAGCAAGCCCCGCTATTTTTGTTGGTATGACTGTGGAACAACGCATAAGAGAAGAGGAGAATGATCAATACATGGATCACCTAAAAATGTAGATGGACTTGCTAACCAAGCATTTACTATCAGGTAAAACTGAGAAAGTGAAAGTTGTAGGATTGGAGAACAAAGTGGAGTCTGACTCAGAAGAAGAGGTAAACATAGTAAATAATCAGGGGGGTTTCCAAGGCAATATCCAAGGAAATCAAGGTCGGACTTATTATTACCAGGCTGGATATAAGAACCATGAGCAAGGAAATTGGAGGATCAATAATAATAGGAGCGGGTTATATTTACCTTCTATAAATTGTGAGGCTGCTACAACAAGTTTTGAAAAGATATCTATGGAGGACGTGATGGCTAAATTGTTAAAGAGAGTGGAGGCTACCAACTTAGGGGTTACTACCATGAAGACCAATCTGTCCTCTATGAGTCAATTGGTAAATTCGCACTCCACTTTGATCAAACAGATGGAATAGCAAATGAGCCAAACCTCCGCAGTGCTGAACAAGAGGAAGAGTGGAACGTTACCAAGTAATACAGTTCAAAATCTGCAAAATGATGACTTATGTATGGAAATTACCACTAGAAGTGGTAAAATATTACCTGTCCATTCTGTGGGAAAAAGTTTGATTGAAGATGTGACTGAAGCAGATGATAAACCCGAAGAAGAATGACCGGTATAGTCTGGGAAGCTGGATGGTTATGATAATGCTTCGAAACAAGGAAAAGAGAAGGATAAGGGGTTAGTGGTTACCACTATTCCAAAACCACCACCTCCCTTTCCTCAATGATTGAAGAAGAATGCGGATGATACAAAATTTTGTAAATTCATGACAATGTTGAAGTAGTTAACAATAAATTTTCCTTTGGTGGAGGTATTTGAGAAAATTCCAGGATATTCTAAATTTATGAAGGATCTGGTAACGAAAAAATGAATAGTAAGCTACGATCCGGTGGATAATCTCAACCATTGTAGTTCTATTTCTACACAATCCTTTGTGCAGAAAAAGGCTGACCCTGGAGCATTCACTATTCCATGTATAATCGGGTCTCTCAATTTTGATAAGGCCCTATGTGATCTGGGGGAAAGCATAAATCTGATGCCGCTAGCCGTGTATAAAAAGCTGGGCTTAGGGTATTCTACCCCGACAAACATGAGGTTGGTGATGGCGGATAGGTTTATAAAGAGCCCAGTAGGAATATTATATAATGTATTGGTAAAGGTGGCCGACTTTATACTTCCTACTAATTTTGTAGTCCTAGACTGTGAGGCATACTTTGAAGTACCCATCATTTTGGGTAGACCATTCCTTGTGACTGGGAGAGTGGTAGTGTACATGAAGCTGAATAAGCTAAGTTCAGGTTCAATGACAAAGAAGCAAGATTCAAAATGCACTCATCCATGACTCAACAAAAGGAGATGCGTGTCTTCTCAATCATGGATGTGTTTTATGAAGATGGGAAAGAGGTAGCAGCATGGTGTCTTGATGAAGTCTGAGTATTCAAGATAACCTAGTCGTGCCGCGATATTAAATCAGGCACTATTGAGAGGCAACCCAAAATTTTTATGTTTAAACACAAGTTGTTTTGATTTATTTAGATAGGAAGCATAATGAACTAAAGAGGTATGCAAGGGTCTAGGTAAAAATTGATGTAGTCATCCCAGTGAACCTGACAACAGATTTGATGAGCTATCACAATTATGATAAGCCATCAGATATGTCGTCAGAAAAAACAAAAGAAGGCAACACTCTACCTAAGGTTGACGACATCTGCGATGACTTATCAGACATCTGATAAGCCATTAGATAATTTTGGGCCCAAATTCTAAAAATTTGACCCAGCCCACAGTCAAACCCATTCACCTTCCCGTGTATCTATCTTCTTTTATTTAAGTTTTATTTCCTTTAATATTTAGTCTATTTACTTACTCTTTTCAAAAATTATTTCCTAAGTAAAACAAGAAAAATATCCTTCCTTGTGAGTGTGGGTATGAAGTCAAGATCAAGAACTCTTGTTTCATCTGCTACTTTCTCTCACTCGCGCAACCAAGTTGAAGTAGCCTATCACGTATGCTCATAACTCAACTCTCCTTTTCATTAGTTAAGTGATGCAACTGATGTAAATCTTAGTTTGTAAGGGATTGAGGCAACCTTAACTTGCCGTTGTGTAAAAAACAGAATCTAGGGTTTACCGTGCTGAATTGTGCATAAAAATCTAGGGATTAGCTTAAGAACACAACTCCATGCGATTCTAAGAAGAAAATGGATTGATAATCAAGATTAAAACTGAGTTGTAGGTTGTATTCTGAGCTGACGACGTGTTTGATATGTTATTACAAATGTGATGACTTATCATACTATTTCATCAAAAGTTGAGAAAAATAAGCCTTTTCTGTTTAAGGCTGACGACACGCATGATAAGCTATCATATTTGTGATGACTTATCAGACCATATCGTCACAACTTTGATCTGATACAATTATGAACTTCTTTTGAGAGATGTGGAATTATAATGACTGAACTTCTTGAGTTGTATGATCATAGTGCTAAATGAGTGCTTTATTTTTCTACAGGTCTTATGATGGAACCCAAGGTAAAGAGCCCCAAATCTATAAAGAAAGTGACAAAGGGGAGTGTACCTCAGAGATTCTTCGATGAGGAATCCGATTATGAGGAGGAGGAGCCACTGCTCAGGAAGAAAAGTAAAAAGAAAAGACCAAAAAAGACTTTTCCATCTCCACCAGTTGAGGTAGAGGAGAGTGAAGAAAGTGATACTGAAACAAAAACACCACCTGACCATACAGCTTCTGAGTAGACGACTTCTGAGCAGCCTGAGTCTGAGCATTCTAAGTCTGGGGAGCCTGAGTCAGAGCATGATGATTCTGAGAAACTTGAATTTGATGGACCATTATCTGAGTCCCCTTCTACTAATCAATAGGATGATGAAGAATCTCCGATTCAGGGAACTCTGGTTATATGCATGAACCCCGGGGTCCGAGAAAGTCTTAGGTGGAAAATTGCTAAGGCACAAAAAATCTTCTATGACTGTCTTCTTAGAACTGAAAGAAGGACCATTAAAAGGCCAATCTTTGAAGAAAAAGATCAACACTATCGGGTTGAGCAGATATCCTGAAATGGAGAAGAAATTCCAAGACTACGACTTGGGATAGACCGCGAAAGGAGGAAGCTCATTTTGCGCTACACTAGTCTGGGAGTTCTATGCGAACTATGAAGCACGATTGGAGAACATGTGCAGAGAGAGGGAGAAATCAGCAGATCAACCCTTGTTGGATAGAGTTCCAGCAAGGGGTGTGATGGTGGATCTCTCAGAAACAACAATAAACAGATTTCTTCATGGCCCCGAATTCACTCCTCAGGCCACTTCACCTATATTCTATGCTCATTTGAACTATTTTTCAAATCAAAGGTCTTGGTTAGTCACCCTCATAGCTGAAGGAAAACCTGAATGGATGGCCAACCCGAATAAAAGGATTTTCAAGGCCTTCCTGACTCAAGAGGTAAGGTTCTGGTGGGGTGTAGTGCCCACCCATTTGATGCCTACTGAGGGAGATAACATCCTTGGATACGATAGAGTAATACAGGTCACAAGTCTTATGGATAAACTTAAATTAAACTTCAGAGAGATCATTGCTGAGGAGATGAAAATTTGGGTGTCAAGGCCCGACACGGCATATCCTTTCCCTTATCTAATAATGAGGTTGTGTAAGGAAGACAATGTACCTAAGGTTGTAGGGATAGACAATGAATTACCTTCCAAGAATACCCACAACTCTATCTGATATGATGAAAATCAGTTGAGGCTGACACTTGACAGAGGAGTAGGGGTTGCAACAGATCCACCAGTTATAGATACCAACTCAGCACCAAATGTAGAGGTGTAGGATTCTGAATCTGCACCATCGACATCTTCAGCACTAGCAGATTCAGTGCCTATAAATGAAACAAATCCTACATCTTCTATGTTTACCACAGAATTAGCATTCAAATCGTTGAATTTTAGGAGAGTGGAAAAATAAGCCAAGTGGTGTGAGGCTCAGCTCTAACTTTTTACCAAGGAATTGGCCTTTGCGGTAGACAAGAGGATTAATGTTGTACTTGATCCCTTGCGAGCCTTTCCCAATCAGATTGATGAGTTAGAAAATCATTTCAATTCACGATTAAGAGAAATGTCGGGCTCAGACCTTGCACAATTTATATCAACCCTGGACAAGGTAAAGACAGATGTTGGAGGATTATAGAAGCACCAACTTATGGTGTTGGTAAATCCGGCTCTTAATGATTTAAGAGTGAAATCCCATTTCTTGATCTCATGAGTGAACCAATAAACAAAAGAAGAAGAAGGGTAAGAAGAAAGGTAAGGGTAAGAGAGAAAGTCTTAATAGCGATAAAGAAAGAAAAGCAGTGAAAGAGGCGAGAAAGAAGGCTAAAAAAGAAGAGAAAAAGAAGGAGATGATCGAGTCCCTAGCTGACAATGAGAAATTAGAGGTAACCTTCTGAGCGAGAGCCGTAGGTGCCTCAACTAGTAGGCCTCCAATACCTGCTAGGCTAGATATGTCAGAACAGAGGGAGGATCTCGATGGAGATAAGGCATCTGAGGATACAACAACAGGGTCAGGAACTAATGATCCTTGTGCTTGATCTACTCCAGGTATACCCTAACCCTTAGTTTAGTTTTTCTTTGATTTTAAGTTGAGGGTGTAGGGTGAGTTGTTGTTGTAATATTTTTAAGTTGAATGGGAGAAATATAAGTACCTGAGAAAGTTAACATGGTTTTGTTATTTTGTGAACACCTTTCAAATGGTCTGATTGTTTAACTATGTGATTTGTATCTAATTATGACCACGGTGCATCTTGTTATGGTATTAGTTCTAGTGACTTGATAATCATTGATAAGCAATTAGATGAACTGGATAAGTAGGAACTTGTTATATACTTGTGTGCCATGTGCGTGTGAGATCTTACTTAGTTCCCTTTGTATGTTGAATCCAGAACTTGTCCGGTTAGTCTTACTTAGGTTGAAGGATAGGGGTTAGGAAAGGATGATAGGTCATTTTGATATTATCCCACTTTTAGACTAAATGACCTCCTTGTATGCATAATATCCCTTGATCCCTATTTTGATCTTGAATAGCCTATTTTTTATGATACCTATCACCATCCCATTTATATCATAATGAACATATTTTGGACCTGGTCCTCCTTGGACACTGTGCACCTTGACTTAGGCAAATGGCCTAAGTAGAGGGTTGATATCATAGGGGTGCATGATGTAAAATGAGTATGAAGAAAGGTAGAATAAAAGAAAAGAATAAAAAGTTGAGTGCGGTGGAAAAGAACAAGAAAATAAAAGTTGTGAAAAAAAAAGTGATTGTAGAAAAGACCGCACCCATCCTGAATATGTGTGATTAAGAAAAGAGAAGAATAGAAAAAGGTTAGCAAGTGAGACCCCAGAAGCTAGTGTAGTGTCAAGGAGTCTTAGTCACTTTAAATATTATCGAGTATCATACCATACCCTAGCCTACATTACATGCCATAGAGAAGACCTATAGTGATCCTAGCGGACCTATCTGAAAATCTTGGTAATAAAAATAAGGGCAAGCCTATGGTATTTGGCATACACTAATTGGAACTTCATTCTGAGAGTGAGCGTGTTTTGATTGCCCCATAGTTACATATGTGACATCTGATATAAGTAAAGTGGGACTTCTTTGTAGTGAGGGAACACTAGTTACGTTACTAGTTGTTAACTTGTTTGGATAGTGTAATCTTGGTACATGCATGGTTGTTTTTTCTGAATTGATGTCATATCTTGATTCCTATATGTCACATTGTTGCTCTTCAATAATATACACAGTTGTTTTTAAATTAATTGACCTTGGAGATGGTGAAGATATTTTGAGATAATATGGATGGTTGACTGTCGAATGTACTTTGTATCCTCTTCGTTGTGATTTAGTTACTTGAGGACAGGAAATTATTTTAAGTTGAGGTGTTGATGTGTGAGCAGATGCTAACACATTTGAGGCTTTTAACTGAGAATAATTGCAAAGACTTAAGCAACATTTGTCATTTTTGATTGTTTTCTCTTTGATATTTCAGTAAAAGTCAAGATGCAAGAGAACCAGCAATAATGAAAGTAAAAGAGTTAATTTCTAAGAAAGTGGAGAGGGAAGTATAGTTGACGACTTTTCTGAAAATTCATCAGCCTTGTCATAATCTATCAGAGTTGCCGTCAGCCTTAGAGAGAGAATGGACTTCAGCTGGAATTTGTGATGACATTTGTGATAGGCCGTCAGAAGTGTGATAAGTCGTCAGGATCGTCGTTAGGCTTAGGAAGGGAATGGGATTTAAAGTGAAGAAGCGATGAAAATTTTGATAAGTCGTCACATATCTGATAAGATGTCAGGATTCATCATCAACCTAAGGCAGAGATTGTCAAAAGTGAAGAGGAGCTGATGGCATTCCTGATAAGTCGTCAAACTCCTGATAAGCCGTCACACACATCGTCGCCTGTCCGAGAAAATACTGTGATCTATGATTTTATTTCCATAATACGGATGAAGAATTTAAGGAATATGTTAGGGTTTTCTAATTATCATTAAATCACGTTTTGAGAACTTTTCCTCTCTAGTTTTCTGACTTCAACAAAACAATTATTTTTGGAGAGATTGTTACCATTGTTTTGGGATTTTCTACTGTGATCAAATCTGAGAAATACTTGTTGTTATTCATCTTGCTGTAAGTCTATCTATCAAATTATGAATTCAACTTGTTGTCGTGCATATTATATTATAAGTACCTAAATTCTCTTAACCCGAGTTGTAGGATCTATGGGTTTAGGTTTGTAATATAACTAAGTGTTCAAGATTCTAACAGTGGTAGGAACTTTTGGATAATTCCATTATTTTATATTCTAACTATTTGTTGCAAACAATAGGCCTTACTTACTTGTGATTTGCTTGACATAAGAAATCAACCCTAGTAAGAAGTGAATTATCAACAAGGACTTGGAAGCATCAAACTTACATTTAATAATTAATGTTGTAACAAGATTAATTAACTTGATATAACATCCTATTATGAAATATAAATTCCCTAAGTTCTAGAGAATTAGGTGGTTAAATGTCTAAATAGGTTGAGAAACATTTAGGCATAACTACGACAAGGATAGTCTGTTATTCCTACCTACCACAAGAATCTTGAATCGTTACTAGCGTCTGTCAAATCCCAACACCAATAGTGAACATAACTCTGGTTTTCCTTATCAAATTGATTTCAAACACTGAACTGAGAAGTAATTATGTTCTACCTTTCAAAAAACCCCATTCACAGGAAACTTCTAACTATCAGTTGATTAACCCGCAGATAACTCAAATTCACACCATATTCCAGGTGAGAATCGACCCCAACCTAGTTGGGTTATATATTAGCAACGATCGCTTACATTCTTATAAGAGAGGTGTAGTTTTGGCATTATAATGTACCGTCGCTTATGAGCCTGGGGTTGGGCCCGTGGTTCAGGCATCTTTTGGGCCCAAAATCGATCGAGGCGTGCCAGGGAGTCTTGGGAGTGGCCTAGTGTGCGCCGTTTTTGTGGATGAGTCCAATTTGGGGTCCAAATGGGATAAACTGGGTGAACTAGCCCTTTTTGGTCTAGTCTCGTGTACCGCCGGCTACGAGATCGGGGGTGGGCCCATTATTGGGCGTCTTTTGGGCAAAAAATAGATTAAGGCATGCCAGGGAGGAATGGGAGAAGCCTAGTGTGGGTAGTTTGTATGGATGAGGCCAATATGGGGTTCAAACGGGTGAAAAGGGGCAAACTGGCCCTATTTTGGCTAGGCTCGTGTACCTTTGCCTACGAGCCCGGGGGTGGGGTCGTGGCTGGGGCATCTTTTTGGACTAAAATTAGTCGAGGCATGCTAGGGAGGTATGGGAGCAGCCTACTATGGGCCATTTTTGTGGATGAGGCGAATTTGGCATTCAAACGGGAAAAACGGGGCAAATTGGCCCTTTTCGGGCCAGGATCATGTACCGTCGCCTGCGAACCCGGTGGTGGGCCCGTGGATCGGGCATCTTTTGGGCCCCAAATTGATTGAGGCATGCCAGGGAGTCTTGGGAGTGGCCTATTATGGACCATTTCTTTGGATGAGGCCAATTTGGAGTACAAACGGGCAAAATGGAGCGAACTGGCACTTTTCGGGCCAGGATCGTGTACCGCCACTTATGAGCCCGGGGGTAAGCCCATGGATCGGGCATATTTTGGGCCCAAAATTGATCGAGGCATGGTAGGGAGTCTTGATAGAGGCCTAGTGTGGTCCGTTTATGTGGATGATGCCAATTTTGGGTTCTAATGGGTGAAACGGGGAAAACTATACTTTTTTGGGCTAGGCTCATGTATCGACGGCTATGAGCCTATATATTTTTTGGGCCCAAAATTGATCGAGGCATGATAGGGAGTCTTGGGAGTGGCCTAGTATGGGCCGTTTGTATGGATGAGGCCAATTTGTGGTTCAAACAGGCTAATCTGGGTGAACTAGCCCTTTTTGGTTTAGTCTCGTGTACCGCCGACTACAAGACCGGGGGTGGGCCTATTGTTGGGCATCTTTGGGTCCAAAAATTGATCGAGGCATGCCAGGGAGGCTTAGGAGAAGCCTAGCGTGGGCAGTTTGTGTGGATGAGGCCAATATGGTGTTCAAATGGGCAAAAAGGGGTAAACTGGCCTTTTTTGGGCTAGGCTCGTGTACCTTCACCTACGAGCCTGGGGGTGGGGTGTTGGCTCGATCATCTTTTGGCCCTAAAATTGATCGAGGCATGCTAGGGAGTCTTGGGAGCGGCCTAGTATGGGAAATTTGTGTGGATGAGACGAATTTGGCATTCAAACGGGACAAAAAGGCCCTTTTCGGGCCAGGATCATGTACCGTCGCCTGCGAGCCCAGGGGTGGGCCCATGGATCGGGCATCTTTTAGGCCAAAAATTGATTGAGGCATGACAGGGAGTCTTGGTATCATTCTAGTATGGGCCATTTTTGTGGATGAGGCCAATTTGGAGTTCAAACGGGCAAAATGGGGTGAACTAGCCCTTTTCAGGCCAGGCTCGTGTACCGCCACCAACGAGCCCGGGGGTGAGCCCATGGATCGAGAATATTTTGGGCCCAAAATTGATAGACGCGTGCTAAGGAGTCTTGAGAGAGACCTATTGTGGGCCGTTTGTATGGATGAGTCCAATTTGGGGTTCAAACGAGCGAAACGGGGAGAACTGGCCCTTTTCAGGCCCGGCTCATATACCTCCACCTACGAGCCCTTGGGTGGGCCTGTGTCTCGGACGTATTTTGGACCAAAAATCATTCGAGGCATGCCAGGGAGGTTAGGAGCGGCCTAGTGTGGGCCGTTTGTGTGGATGAGGCCAATTTGGGGTTCAATTAGGCAAAACCGGGGTGAACTGGCCCTTTTTGGGCCATGGACGTGTATCATCGCGTACGATACCAGGGATGGGACAGTGGCTCAAGCCTCTTTTGGGCCCAAAACCAGCTGAGGCATTCCAGGGAGGCCTGGGAGTGCCTTAGTGTGGTCCGTTTATGTGGATGATGCCAATTTTGGGTTCTAATGGGTGAAACGGGGCAAACTGGACTTTTTTGGGCCAGGCTCGTGTACCTCCGGCTATGAGCCCGTATATATTTTGGGCCCAAATTGATCGAGGCATGATAGGGAGGCTTGGGAGCGTCTTAGTGTGGGACATTTGTGTGGATGAGGTCAATTTAGGGATCAAACTGGCAAAACGCGGCGAACTGGTCCTTTTTCGGCCAAGATCGTGTACTGCCGCCTACGAGCCCAGGGGTGGGCACGTGTATCGGGCATATTTTGGACCCAAAATTGATCAAGATATCCTAGGGAGGCTTAGGACCAGCCTATTATGGGCCGTTTGTGTGGATTAGGCCAATTCAGGGTTTAAATGGGCGGAACGGGGCGAACTTACCCCTTTTGAGCCAGACTCGTGTACCGCCTATGCTCCAGGGGACCCAAAATTGACCGAGGATTCTAGGAAGTATTAGGAATGGAAAAGTGTGGGCCTTAGTTATGGATGAGGCTAATTTAGGGTTCAAATAGGCGAAATAGGGCGAACTGGCTCTTTTTGGGCCAGGTCGTGTACCACTGCCTACGAGCCCGGGGGTGGGCCCATGGCTCGAGAATGTTTTAGGACCAAATTTGACTGAGGCATGCCATCTAGGATTGGAGTAGCCTAGTATGGGCCATTTATATGGATGAGGCCCTTTTCGAGCCAGGCTCCTGTACCGTTGCCTACGAGCCCGGGGGTGGGCTCGAGGATCGAGCTTCTTTTGGGCTCAAAATTGACTGAGGTGTTCCTGGAAGGCTTGGTAGTGACCTAGTGTGGCCTGTTTGTGTGGATGAGGCCAATTTGGTGTTCAAACAGGCAAAACGAGGTGAACTAGCCTTTTCCGGGCCAGGCTCATGTACCGCCGCCAACGAACATGGGGGTGGGCCTGTGGCTCGAGCGTATTTTGGGTCCAAAATCAACCGAGGAATTCCAGGGAGGCTCGGGAGCGGCCTAGTATGGGTTGTTTCTATAGATGAGGCCAATTTGGGGTTAAAATAGGCGAAACAGGGCAAACTGGCCCTTTTGGAGCTAGGATCGTGTACCTCTGCCCATGAGCCCGGGGGTGGGCCTATGGCACAAACGTTATTTGGGCCTAAAATCTACCGAGGCATGCTAAGGAGGCCTGGGAGAGTCCTAGTTTGTGCCATTTTAGTGGATGAGGCTAATTTGTGGCTCAAATGAGGAAACAGGGTGAACTGGCCCTTTTTGAGCCAGGCTCGAGTACCACCGCCTATGTGCCTAGAGTTAGCCCTATGGATCGGGCGTCTTTTTGGCTCAAAATCGACCAAGTCATGTCAGGAAGGCTTAGGAGTGGCCTAGTATGGGCCGTTTGTGTGGATGAGGAAAATTTGAATTTTAAACGGGAAAATCAGGGCGAACTAGCCCTATTTAGGCCAGGATCGTGTACCGCCACCTATGAGCTCGGGGGTGGGCCTATGGCTCGGGTGTATTTTGGGCCTAAAATTGATTGAGGCATGCCAGGTAGGCCTGGGAATAGCCTAGTGTGGGACGTTTGTATGGATGAGGCCAATTTGGGGTTCAAACGGGAAAAATATGGTGAACTGGCTCTTTTCAGGCCAGGCTCGAGTACCACCGCCTACGAGCCCGGGGGTGGGCATGTTGTTCGGCTAAGTGTTTGGCCCAAAATCAACCGAGGTTTGCCAGAGAGGCATGGGAGCAACCTAGTGTGGGCCGTTTTAGTGTGGATGACGCTAATTTGGGAATCAAACGGGAAAAATAGGGTGAACTGGACCTTTTTAAACCAGGCTCGTGGACCACCGCCTACGAGCCTAGGGTGGGCCAGTGGCTCGGGCGTATTTTGGATCCAAAATTGACCGAGGCTTTCCAGGGAGGCTTGGTACCGGGTGAGTATGGTCCATTTATGTGAATGAGTCTAATTTCCGGTTGAAACAGGCGAAAAGGGCGAACTGGACCTTTTCGGGCCAATCTCGTGTACCGCGCCGCCTATGAGCCTGAGGGTGGGCCCATTTCTCGGGCATTTTTTTGTCCTAAAATCAATAAAGGTATGGCAAGGAGTCTTGGCAGCGGCCAAGAGTTGGCCTTTTTTATGGATGAGGCCAATTTAGGGTTCAAACGGGCGAAACGAGGCAAACTGGCCCTTTTCGGGTCAGGCTCGTGTACCACCGCCTACAAGCCCAGGGTTGGGCCAGAGGCTCGGGCATCATTTGGGAAAAAATTAACCAAGGTATGCCAGGAAGGATTTGGAGCTTCCAAGTATGGGTTGTTTATGTGTAATGGCCAATTTAGGGTTCAAATAGAAGAAACGGGACGAATTGGCCTTTTTAGGGTCAGGCTCTTGTACCGCTGCCTACGATCCCGGGGGTGGGTTCGTGTCTTGTGTATATTTTGTGCCCAAAACTGACCTAGGTGTGACAGGGAGTCTTGGGAGCGGCCTAATGTGGGCCGTTTGTGTGGATGAGGGCAATTTGGGGTTCAAACAAGCAAAACAAGGCGAACTGGCCCTTTTCGTGCCAGGCTCATGTACTGTTGCCTACGAGCCTGGGGTGGGCCCATGGCTCGAGCGTATTTTGGTCCTAAAATCAATCTAGGTATGCCATGGAGGCTTGGGAGAGCCCTAGTGAGGCCCGTTTGTGGGGATGAGACCAATTTAGGGTTCAAAGGGACAAAACGGGGAAAACTGGCACATTTTGGGCCTGGCTCGTGTACCGCCACCAATGAGCCCAGGGGTAGGCCCATGGCTCGGGCGTATTTTGGGCCCATCATAAATCGAGGCATGACAGGGAGGATTTGAATCAGCCTAGTGTGTTCCATTTATGTGGATGAGTCTAATTTAGGGTTCAAATAAGCGAAACGAGGCTAACTTGCCTTTTTCATGCCAGGCTCGTGTACCATCGTCTATGATCCTGGGGGTGGTCCCGTGGATCGGGAATCTTTTACGCCCCAAATCAATCAAGGCATGCTAGGGAGGCTTGGGAACAATCTAGTGTGGGCCTTTTGTATGGATAAAGCCAATTTGGGGTTCAAACTGGCGAAACTGGGTGAACTGGCCCTTTTCAGGCCAAGCTAGTATGCTGCCACCTGCAAGCCTGGGGGTAAGCCTATGGCTTGGTCGTCTTTTGAGCCAAAAATTTATCGAGGCGTGCTAGGGAGTCTTGGTAGCATCCTAGTATGGGCCGTTTGTGTGGATGAGGCTAATTTGGGGTTCAAACAGTTGAAATAGGGTGAACTAGCCTTTTTCGGGCCAGGCTCATGTACCGCCGCCTATGAGCCCAGGGGTGGCCCCATGGCTCGGATGTCTTTTGGGCCCAATATCGACCGAGGAATGCCAGGAAGTCTTAGGAGTGGCCTAGTGTTGGCCGTTTGTGAGGATGAGGCCAATTTAGGGATCAAATGGGAAAAATTGGGGGAACTGCCCCTTTTCGAGCTAAGCTCGTGTACCACTACCTACGAGCCTGGGGGTGGGCCTGTAGATCGGGCTTCTTTTGGGCCCAAAATTGATCGAGGCGTACAAGCAAGGGTTAGGAGTGTCCTAGTATAGTTCATTTGTGTGGATGAGGCATATTTGGGGTTCAAACGGGCGGAACGGGGTGAACTAGCCCTTTTTAAGCCAGACTCGTGTACCACCGCCTACGAGATCAGCGGTGGGCCCGTGGATCGGGTGTCTTTTAGGCCTAAAATCAATCAAGGTTGTCCATGGAGGCTTGAGAGCATCCAAGTATGGTCCGTTTTGGTGGATGAGGCTAATTTATGGTTCAAACAAGTAAAAAGGGTAAACTGGCCCTTTTTGACCCAAACTTCTGTATCGCCACCTATAAATCCGGGGGTGGGCCCGTGGCTCGGGCGTATTTTAGGGAAAAAATAGGCCGAGGTATGCCAGGTAGGCTTGGGAGTGACCTAATGTGGTCCATTTTTTTGAATGAGGCCAATTTTGGGTTCAAACGGGCAAAACGGGGCAAATTGGCCCTTTTCAGGCTAGGTTTATGTACCGCCGTCTACGAGCCCAAGGGTGGGCCTGAGGCTCGGGTTTATTTTGGATTAAAAATCAACCGAGGTGTGCTAGGAAGTCTTGGGAGTTTCCTAGTATGGTCCTTTTGTGTGGATGAGGACAATTTGGGGTTCAAATGGGTGAAATGAGGCGAATTAGCCCTTTTAGGGTCAGGCTCATGTACAGCGGCCTACGAGCCCAGAGGTGGGCTCGTGGGTTGGGATTATTTTTGGACCAAAGTCAATCGAGGCATTCCAGGGTGGCTTGGGAGTGGCCTAGTGTGGGTTGTTTGTGCTGATGAGGCCAATTTGGGGTTCAAACGGGCTAAATGGGGAAAACTGGCCCCTTTGGGGCTATGCCGTGTACCGTCTCCTACGAGCCCAGGGGTGGGCCCATGGCTTGGGAATTTTTTGGTCCCAAAATTGACCTAGGAGTTCCAAGGAGTCTAGGGAGTGGCCTAGTGTAGGCCGTTTGTGTGGATGAGGCTAATTTGGGGTTCAAACAGGCAAAACGGGGCGAACTAGACCTTTTCGTGCCAGGCTAATGTATTGCAGCCTACGAACCCAGGGGTGGGCCCATGGCTCAGGAGTATCAGAACAATTTAGTGTTCAAATGGGTAAAACGGGGTGAACTGGCACTTTTTAGGCTAGGCTCGTGTACCGCCACCTACGAGCCAGGGGTGGCCCATGACTCAGGCGTCTTTTGGGCCTAAAATCAACCGAGGCATGCTAGGGAGGCATTGGAGCTGCCTAGTGTATGCCATTTATGTGGATGAGGTAAACTCAGGGTTTAAACAAGCGAAACAAGGTTAACTGGCCATTTTTAGGCTAGGCTATTGTACCATCGTCTACGATCCTGGGGCTGGGCCCATGGCTCGAGCATCTTTAAGGACCCAAATTGATCAAGGCATGCTAGGGAGGCTTGGGAACAGCCTAGTATGGGTCGTTTGTGTGTATGAGGACAATTTGGGGTTCAAACGGGCAAAACGGGGCAAACTGGCCCTATTTGGGCCAAGCTTGTGTACCGTCCGCCGCCTACAAGCCCATGAGTGAGCCCGTGGCTGGGTGTCTTTTGGGCCAAAAATTGACCAAGGCATGCCAGGGACGCTTGTAAGCATCCTAGTATGGTCCGTTTGTGTAGATGAGGCAAATTTAGGTTTAAATGGATGAAACGGGGTGAACTGGCCTTTTTCGGGGCAGGCTCATGTACTGCCATCTACGAGCCCGGGTGTGACCCCGTAGCATGGATGTCTTTTGGGCTTAAAATCGACCGAGACATTCTTGGAAGTCTTGGGAGCGTCCTAGTGTGGGCCGTTTGTGTGGATGAGGCTAATTTGTGGTTTAAACAGGCAAAATGGGGGGAACTGGCCCTTTTCAAGCCAGGATCGTGTACCGCTGCCTACGAGCCCGGGGATGGGCCCGTGGTTTGAGCTTCTTTTGGGCCCAAAATTTACCGAGGTATGCAAGGGAGTCTTTGGAGTGTCTAGTATAGGTCGTTTATGTGGATGAGGCCAATTTAGTGTTCATACAGGCAAAATAGCTTAAACTATCCCTTTTTGAGCTAGGCTCGTGTACCACCGCCTACGAGACCGAGGGTGGGCCTGTGGCTCGGGCATCTTTTGAGCCCAAAATCAATAGAGGCTATCCAGGGAGGTTTGGTAGTAGCCTAGTATGGGTTTTTGTGAGTATGGATCTAATTTCAGATTCAAACAGGCGAAACGGGGTAAACTGGCCCTTTTCGGGCCAAGCTCGTGTACTGCTGCCTATGAGACCGGGGGTGGGCCCGTGGCTCAGGCATTTTTTGGGCCTAAAATTGAGCGAGGCATGCCATGGAGTCTTGGGAGCATCCAAGTGTAGGATGTTTGTGTGGATGTGGCTAATTTGGGGTTCAAACAGGTGAGACTGGGTGAACTAGCCCTTTTTGGTCCAGGCTTGTGTGCCCAGGGGTGGGCCCATGGATGGGTATCTTTTGGGAGGAAAATTGTTCTAGGCGTGCCAGGAAGGCTTGGGAGCAGCCTAGTATGGGTTATTTGTGTGGATGAGGCCAATTTGGGGATTCAAACGGGTGAAATGGGGCGAACTGGCCCTTTTAGGGCTATGAGCCCGGGGTGGGCCCATGGCTCGGGCTTATTTTGGGCCCAATATCTACCGAGGTATTCCAAGGAGGCTTAGGAGTGGCCTAGTGTGGGCTGTTTTTTTATGAGGCCAATTTGGGGTTCAAACGGGCGAAACATGGTAAACTGGCCTTTTTTAAGCCAGGCCATGTACCTCCACCTAAGAGCCCGGGGTTGGGCCCTTGGATAGGGTATCTTTTGGGCCAAAATTGACCTAGATGTGCCAGAGAGTCTTAGGAGCATCCTAGTATGGTCTGTTTGTGTGGATGAGGCCAATTTGTGGTTCAAACGGGCTAAACGGGGCGAAGTGACCCTTTTTGGGCCAGGTTAGTATACCGCCGCCTATGAGCCCGAGGGTTGGCCCGTGGCTCGGGCGTCTTTTGAACCAAAAATGACTGAGGCATGCCTGGGAGGCTTGGGAGCAGCCTAGTATAGGATTTTTATGTGGATAAGTCCAATTTGGGGTTCAAACAAGCGAAACGGGACGAATTGCCTATTTCGCGCTAGGCTGATCTACCACTACCTACGAGCCTGGGGGTGGGCCCATGGATCGAATGTATTTTTTGCAAAAAATTGACTGAGGCATGCCAGGGAGGCGTGGGAGTGGTCTAGTATAGGCCACTCATGTACTGTTTCCTACAAGTGTGGGGGTGGGCCCGTGGGTCGGGCGTATTTAGCTCCCAAAATTGATCGAGGCATGCAAGGGAGGTTGGGAGTGGCATAGTGTGGGCCGTTTGTGTAGATGAGAAGAATTTGGGGTTCAAACGGGCAAAACTGGGTGAACTAGCCCTTTTCGGGTCAGGCTCGTATACCCTTCTATGAGATCGGGGGTGGGCACTGATAACTCTCAAACTACAAATCTCAACAAGAGTGTAAGTGATGGTTGTCAATATAAAACCCAAGTAGGTTGGGGTCGAATCCCACAGGAAATATGGTGTGAACTCAAGTTGTTTGCAATTTAATCCACTGATAGTTTAATGTTTCCTGAAATAGGGGGTTAGGTTTAATAAGTATTTGTTTGTCACTTTAATTTTAGTGTTTGTAATCAAGAGTTTATGAAATAACCAGAATTATGTTCACTAGGGCTTCCGGTACATTAAAGATGCTAAAAGTGGTTCAAGATTATCACGGTAGGTAGGACGACAAGCTATATTTATCGAAGTTATGCTTAAATGTCTCTCGACCTACTTAAGTGTTTAATTCTCTAATCCTCTCGGACTTATGGAATTTCTATTCAATGCCCAGATTTTACCTTAGGTTAACCAACTTTGTTACAGTGTTGATTATTAAATGAAGTATTTTTGAGTCCCTGTTGATAATTCACTTCCTACTATATTTGATTTCTTTCTCAAGCAAATAAAGGTAGGTGTGTCTACTGTTTGCAACCAACAGCCGTTAATTAAAGGTTCAGAATTGTCAAGAAATCCTACCACCTTTCGAATCTTGAACACTTAGCACCTTATCAAGACCTAACACTAGATCCCATAACTCAGGTTAATTGAATTTAGCCACTCATGATAAAACGAATAAAACATATAATTGAATTTATGATTTGAAATATAAGCTTACAGAGATGAATAATAACTAGTGAATCGCAGGTTAGATCATAAAATAAATCCCAAAATACTGATAATAATCTCTTCAAAGTATTTGCTTTTTTAAGCCAAAAGTAGAGAGAGAAAAAAATCAAAATATGCTATGTCAAAACTCAATGTGTCGACCTTGAAAAACCCTAAAACAAGGCTTTAAATAGTTCATCGTAATTATGGAAACAAAGTCAAGGTTATAGCTTTTCTCGGAATAGACAACGGCTATTGTTGATGCCTTATCAGGATCCTGACGACTGATCAAGAATGTCGCCAAGTCTTCTTCAAATCTGCACTAGTTCTGTCTTAGGTTGACGACAAATTTTTAAGGCTTATCAGGATTGTGACGACTTATCAGAAATGTCGTCACACTTTTGCTCCAATTCTCATGTTCTACCTAAGTTTGACGGAATTCCTGATGACTTATCACCATTATGATGGCTTATCACAAAATGTCATCGATTCTACCAGTTGGAACTCATTCCCTACTTAAGGCTGACGATGGCCTTGATAGCCTATCACAGGAATGACGTCCTATCATGAATGTCGTCACAGGCTTTAACTTAAGAAAATTCTTTGGTTAAGGATGACGACAACTTTGATAGCCTATCACAGGGGTGACGACTTATCACAAATGTCTTCAACCATACTTCTCTTCAGATTTCTTCAGGTTTTAACTTTTTTGCTTCCATTCTTGTCAGTTCTCTATCCTATCAGCTTAAACTGCAAAAATAAACATAAACAAATCAAAAATGACAAAAGTTTCTTCAGACTTCACAATTATTCTTGGTTAAAAACCTTAAATGTGTTAGCATTTTCTCACACATCAGGCTTGTGGCTCGGGCATCTTTTGGGCCTAAAATCGACCGAGGCATGCCAGGGAGACTTATGAGAGGCCAAGTATGGTCCGTTTGTGTGGATTAGGCAAATTTGGGGTTCAAGCGGGTGAAATAGGGAAAACTGGCCCTTTTTAGGCCAGGCTCGTGTACCACAGCCTACGAGCCCAGGGGAGGGCTCGTGACTCGCACTATTTTGGGGCTTAAAATCGATCGAGACATGCCAGAGAGGCTTGGGAGTGGTCTAGTATGGTCCGTTTGTGTGTATGAGGATAATTTGGGGTTCGAACGGGTGAAACAGCGCAAACTGCTCATTTTTAGGCCAGGCTCGTGTGCCGACGCTAATAAGCGCAAGGGTGGGCCCAAGGCTCGGGTGCCTTTTTGGTCCAAAATCGACCGAGGCATACTAGGGATACTTGGGACAGTCTATTGTGGGTTGGTTATGTGGATGAGGCCAATTTAGGATTCAAACGGGTGAAACAGGGATAACTGTGTCCCTTATTGGGCGAAGCAGTGTACCTCTACCTACGAGCCCGGGTTTGGGCCTGTGGCTTCGACGTCTTTTGGGCACAAAATCTAACTAGGCATGCCAGGGATTCTTGGGAGTGGCCTAGTGTGGGCCATTTGTGTGGATGAGTCCAATTTGGGGTCAAATGAACAAAATGAGGCGAACTGGCCCTTTTCGAGCCAGGCTCGTGTACCTATGAGCCTGAGGGTGGGCTCATGACTCAAGCGTCTTTTGGGCCCAAAATTGACTTAGGAATTCCAGGAAATCTTGGGATCAGGGTTTAAATGGGCAAAACAGGGGGAACTGGCCCTTTTTGGTGCAGGCTCGTGTACCACCGCCTACGAGCCAGGGGTAGGCCAATGGATCAGGCATATTTTAGGCCCAAAATCTACTGAGGCATGGTATGAAGGCTTTGGAGAGGCCTAGTGTGTGTCTTTAGTGTGGATGAGTCCAATTTTAGATTCAAACGAAAAAAATAAGGTGAACTAGTCCTTTTCTGGCCAGGCTCGTGTACCGCTATCTATGATCCCAGGAGTGGGCCCATGGCTCAGGCATCTTTTTACCCCAAATCAATCGAGGCATGATAGGGAGGCTTGGGGATAGCCTAGTGTGGGTTGTTTGTGTAGATGAGACCAATTTAGGGTTCAAATGGGCAAAATAAGGTAAATTGGCCCTTTTAGGGCTATGCTAGTGTACCGCCGCCTACGAGCCAAGGGTGGGCCCATGGATCGTGCGTATTTCAGGCCCAAAATTGACCTAGGCATGCTAGGGAGGTTTGGGAGCGGCCTAGTATGGGCCGTTTGTGTGTATGAGGCCAATTTAAGGTTCAAATAGGCAAAATGAGGCAAACTGGCTCTTTTTGGGCCAGGCTCGTGTACCACTGACTACAATCCTGGGGGTGGGCCCATAGCTCGGGTATCTTTTAGGCCCAAAATCAATTAAGGCGAGCTAAGAAGGCTTGGGAATGGAGTTTGTCTGAATGAGGCTAATTTAGGGTTCAAACCAGCAAAACGGGGTGAATTGGCCCTTTTCGGGTCAAACTTGTGTACTCACCTACGAGCCCGGGCGTGGACCCGTGGCTTGGGCATCTTTTGGGACAAAAATTGACCAAGGCATTCCAGGGAGGCTTGGGAGCGGCCTAGTTTGGGACGTTTGTGTGGATGAGGACAATTTGTGGTTCAAATGGGGAAACAGGGCGAACTGGCCCTTTTCGGGCCAGGCTCATGTACCATCGCCTGTGAGTCCGGGGGTGGGCCGGTGACTCAGGTGTCTTTTGGGACCAAAATTGACCAAGGAATGTCAGAGAGGCTTAGGAGTGGCCTAGTGTGGGACTTTTGTGTGTATGAGGCCAATTTAGTGTTTAATTTGGCAAAACGGGGCAAACTAGCTTTTTTCGAGCTAGGCTCGTGTATCGTCGCCTATGAGCTCGGGGGTGGGCCAGTGTCTTGGGTGTCCTTTGTACCTAAAATCAACTGAGGCAAGCCATTAATGCTTGGGAGCCGCCTAGTGTGTTCCGTTTGTGTGGATGATGCCAATTTGGGGTTCAAATAAGTGAAACGAGGTGGAACTGGCCCTTTTCAGGCCAGGCTCGTGTAACGCTGCCTACTCGTCTAGGGGTGGGCCAGTTTCTCGGGTGTGTTTTTGGGCTAAAATCGACTGAGGCATGCCAGGGAGGCTTTAGAGAAGCCTAGTGTGGGCCGTATGTATGGATGAGGACAATTTGGGTTCAAACGGACAAAACGGGGAAAACTGGCCCTTTTTGGGTCAGGCTCGTGTAACGCCGTCATGAGCCCAAAGGTGGGCAGGTGTCTCGGGTATCTTTTGGGTGAAAAATAGATCAAGGCATTCTAGGAAGTCTTGGTAGCATCCTAGTATGTGCCGTTTGTGTGTATGAGGTAGTTTAGGGTTCAAACAAACGAAACGGGGTGAACTGGCCCTTTTAGGGCCAGGCTCGTGTAGGCCCATGGTTCAGGCGTCTTTTGGGTCCAAAATTGACCAACGCATGCCAGGAAGGCTTGGGGGCAGCCTAGTGTAGTACCTTTGTGTGGATGATGATAATTTGGGGTTCAAATAGGCAAAATGAGGCTAACTACCCCTTTTCGGGTCAGGATCATGTACCCGCGTACGAGCCCAGGGGTGGGCCTATGTCTCGGGTGTATTTTGGGCCCAAAATTTATCGAGGCGTGATAAGGAGGCTTGGGAGTGGCCTATTGTGGGCCATTTGTGTGGATGAGGTCAATTTGGGGTTTAAACGAGCAAAACAGGGCAAATTGGCCCTTTTCGAGCCAGGCTCGTGTACCGCTGTCTAGGAGCCAAGGGGTGGGCCCATGTATCTGGTATCTTCAGGTCCCAAAATCAATTGAAGCGTGCCAGAGAGTCTTAAAAGAATCCCAATGTAGGCCTTTTGTGTGGATAAAGCCCATTTAGGGTTCAAACGGGAAAAACGGGACAAAAATGGCCCTATTCAGGTAAGGCTCATATACCTCTGCCTACGAGCCTGGGGGTGGGCCCGTGGATCAGGAGTATTTTTTGCCCAAATTCAAAAGAGGTGTGCCAGAGAGACTTAGGAGAGTCCTAGTGTGGGCTGTTTGTGTGGATGAGGCTAATTTGTGGTTTAAACAGGCAAACCGGGGCAAACTAGCCCTTTTCGAGCTAGGCTCGTGTATGCAGCCTATGAGCCCAAGGGTGGGCCCATGCATCGAGCGTATTTTTGGCCTAAAATTGACCAAGGTGTTTCAGGAAGGCTTGTAAGTGGCCTAGTATGGGCCGTTTGTATGGATGAGGCCAATTTGGGGTTCAAATGGGTGAAATGGGGCGAACTGGCCCTTTTTGAGCCAGGCTCGTGTGCCGCTACCAACGAAACCAGGGTTGGGCCTGTGTATTAGGCATATTTTGGGCCCAAAATAGATCTAGGCGTGCCAGGGAGTCTTGAACGCGGCCTAGTATGGGCCGTTTGTCTGGATGGGGCCAATTTAGGGTTCAAATGGGCAAAACGAGGTTAACTGGCCCTTCTTGGACTAGGGTCATGTACCGCCGCCTATGAGCCCAAGGGTTTTCCCATCGATCGGGCGTATTTTGGGCCCAAAATCGACCGAGGCATTCCAGGGGGGCTTGGAAGAGGCCTAGTATGGGCTGTTTGTGGGGATGAGGCCAATTTGGGGTTTAAACGGGTGAAACGGGGCAAACTGGCACTTTTTGGGCCAGGCTCGTGTACCGCCGCCTATGAGCCTAGGGGTGGGCCCTTTTCTAGAGCATATTTTGGGCCCAAAATTGACCGAGGCATGATAGGAAATCTTGGGAGTAGCCTAGTGTGGGCCATTTGTGTGGATGAAGTCAATTGGGGGTTCTAATGGGCGAAATGGGGTGAACTAGCTCGTGTACTTCCTCCTACGATCCCGAGGGTGGGACCATGGCTCGGGCATGTTTTGGTCCCAAAATTGACCGAGGCATGCCAGGGAGGCTTGGGAGTAGGCTAGTATGGCTCATTTTTGTGAATAAGGCCAATTTGGGGGTGGGCCCATGGCTCAGACATCTTTTGGGGCCAAAATAGACCGAGGCGTGCTATGGAGAATTAAGAGTAGACTAGTATGGGTCTTTTGTGTGGATAAGGCCAATTTGGGGTTCAAATGGGCGAAACGGGGCGATATGGCCCTTTTCAGGCCCGGGGTGAGCCCGTGGTACTAGCGTCTTTTGGGCCCAAAATCGACCGAGGCATGCTAGGGAGGCTTAGGAGCGGCCTTTAATGGTCCGTTTGTGTGGATGATTCTAATTTGGGGTTTAAACGGGCAAAACGCGGGTGAACTTGCCATTTTTGGCCCAGTCTCGTGTACCACCGCCTATGAGCCCGGGATGGACCGCGGCTCGAGCCTCTTTTGGTCCCAAAATATACCGAGGCATGCTAGGGAGGCTTGGGAGTATCCTCGTCTTTTCTGTTTGGGTGTATTAGGCCAATTTGCTTATTCAAATGGGCAAACCGAGGTAAACTAGCCCTTTTTGGGAAAGGCTCGTGTACTGCCGGCTACGAGCCCAGGGGTGGGCCTGTGGCTCGGGCATCTGTTGCATGAAAAATTGACCTAGGTATGCCAGGGAGGCTTGAGAGAGGCCTAGTTAGTTCCATTTGTGTGGATGAGACCAATTTGGGATTCAAACGGGCAAAATGGAGCGAATTGGCCCTTTTCGAGCTAGGATCGTGTACCGCCGCCTACGATTCTGAGGGTGGGCCCGTGGCTCAGGAATTTTTTCCCCCAAAATTGACCGAGGCATACCAAGGAGGATTGGGAGTGGCCTAGTGTGGGCTGTTTATGTAGATGAGGCCAATTTGGGGTTTAAACAGGCGAAATGGGGGGCACTAACCATTTTCGGGCCAGAATTATGTACCGCCCTGCCTATGAGCTCGGGGGTGGGACCATATCTCGGTTATTTTTTTGGCACAAAATCAACCGAGGTATGCCAGGTAGGCTTAGGAGCGGCCTAGTGTGGGCTGTTTTGTGGATAAGCCCAATTTGGGATTCAAATAGGCAAAACGAGGCTAACTAGCCCTTTTTGGGCCAGGCTCGTGTACCGTAACCAATGAGACCGGGGGTGGGCCTATGGATCGGGCGTATTTTGGGCCTAAAATTGATCGAGACATGCCAGGGAGGCTTGGGAGAAGCCAAGTGTGGGCCGTTTGTATGGATGAGGCTAATTTGGGGTTTAAATGGGCGAAACAGGGTAAAAATAGCCTTTTATGGGCTAGGCTTATGCCTATGAGCTTAGGGGTGGGCCCGTGTATAGGGCATTGTTTAGGCCCAAAATTGATTACAGCGTGCCATGGAGGCTTGGGAGTGGCCTATTTCGGGCCAGGATTGTGTATCGCCGCATATGAGCCCAGGGGTGGGCCCATAGCTTGGGCATCTTTTATGCCCAAAATCGACCGAGACGTGCCAGGGATACTTGGGAGTGGACTAGTTGGGCCGTTTTCATGGATAAGGCTAATTTGGAATTCAAACAGGTGAAATGGGGTGAACTGGCCATTTTCGAACCAGGCTCGTGTTCTGCCGCCTCTGAGCCTGGGGGTGGGCCCGTGGCTCGGGCATTTTTTTTGGCCCAAAATTGACTGAGGCATGCCAGGAATGCTTGGGAGAGGCCTAGTTTGGTCCCTTTGTATGGATGAGGCCAATTTGGGGTTCAAACGAGTGAAACGGGGCTAACTGACCCTTTTCGGGCTAGGCTCGTGTACCGTCGCCGCCTACGAGCCTGGGGATAGGCCTATGGCTTGGGCATCTTTTGGGCGCAAAATTGATCGAGGCATGCCAGGGAGGATTGGGAGCATCCTAGTATGGGCTGTTTGTATGGATGAGGCTAATTTGGGGTTTAAATGGGCAAAACGGGGTGAACTGGCCCTCTTCGGGCCAGACTCGTGTACCGCCACATATAAGCCCGGGGGTGGGCCCGTGGCTTGGGCATTTTTTGTGCCCAAAATCAATTGAGTCATGCTATAGAGTCTTGAGACTGGACTAGTGTGGGACATTTGTGTGGATGAGGCTAATTTGCGGTTTAAACGGGTGTAACGGAGAAAAATAGCCCTTTTTGGGCTAGGCTCGTGTACCGGCCTACGAGCTTGAGGGGGGGCCCATGGCTCAGGCATATTTTGGGCCCAAAATCAATCGAGGCATGCTAGGGAGTCTTGGGAGTGGCCTAGTTTGGGTCATTTTTATGGATGCAGACAATTTGGGGTTAAAACAGGTGAAACGGGGTGAATTTGCCCTTTTCAAGCCAGGCTCGTGTACAGTCGCCTATGAGCCCGAGGGTGGGACCCTGTATCGAGCATCTTTTGGGCCCCAATTTGACTGAGGCATGTCAGAGAGGCTTGAGAGCTAGCTAGTATAGGTCGTTTTTGTGGATGAGGCTAATTTGTGGTTCAAAGGGCCAAAACGAGATGAAATGGCCCTTTTCGGGATAAGCTCGTGTACCGCCGCCTATGAGCTCGGGTATGGTCCAATGGATCGGTCATCTCATGGGCCCAAAAATAACCTAGGCATGCCAAGGAGTCTTGGAAGAAGGATAGTTAGGGCCGTTTGTGTGGATGAGGCCAATTTGGGGTTCAAACAGGTGAAACGGGGCGAACTGGCCCTTTTCGAGCCTGGCTCGTGTACCGCCGCCTATGAGCCTAGGGGTGGGCCCATAGATCGGGTACATTATGGGCTTAAAATTGACCGAAGCATGCCAGGGAGGCTTGGGAGTGTCCAAGTGTGGGAAGTTTGTGTGGTTGAGGCCAATTTGGGATTCAAACGGGCGAAACAGGGAGAACTAACCATTTTTGGGCTAGGCTCATGTGCCGACGCCTATGAGCCAGGGGGTGGTTGATACGCCCAAATTACATCTCTCGTTAGAAAGTGTAAGCGGCCGCTGTCAAATATAGAACCCAACTGGGTTGGGTGTCGAATCCCACAGGGAATACTTGGTCACTAAGTGTTGCAATTGTTAGTAGACTGTTGGTCGAAAATTCCATGGAAAAGGGGGGTTTTGATTTAGGCGTGAATTAATAATATCAAAGTAACGAATGAATGATTTGTTTAGTAAAGGTTAATCACAGAGAATAATAAGTTAGGGTTATGTCCACCTTGTAGTTTCTACTTCTCTATTAACTATGAGTAACGCGGAATTTAGACATGCATGCACTTATAGAGAATCGTATTCTAATTCTAAATCCAAGTGTTTCCCAACCATCAAGGATTTATTTCACTTTAGCTCTCCCGAGCCTAAAGTGTATAACAAATGGTACAAATTCACCAAGAAGTTAATCCGGTTAAGGCATTAACGTGTAAATAGAGGTTAGAAGCCCTATTTCCTTGTCACACTCTCTTTTCCAAACATGTAACTTTTCTCCCGAACAAGTTAATGCTATAATGGCATGTTCTCTATGTTTGCAACCATGAGAATTTAATTAAAACGAAGAGAGTAATGATATAAGTAGCATACACATCAAGAATTCACAAACTCATAGCAACAAATAGTATCTTACAAGGTTTCCATAACCCTAACAGAGAAGTTTAGCTACTCATGGATACGACGGAAATCAAAATAGACATAATCATCATACCATAACCTAGAACAATCTTGGCGATGGAAGTGATCTTAGCGTCACAAAGAGAGTAACGTTTTTTCTCTAGCCGTTTCCAAGTGTGAGCCGTGTTTCTCTGTCCAAAACTTACAGAATCTGTAAACTGAATAATGACTAATGATAATTGATCACTACTGCTGAAAAATTCAGTAATAAGGTTTTTATAATATCCTTGTCTACTAAGTTACTGCTGCACCCCTAAGTATTTAGAAATACTAATTTTGCCCGGGACAAATTCTCCATGCATCACATTCAGTCCACAAGCTTCCAAAAGCTGCCTTCCCTCGTATGTGATGTTTCCCTTTGCTGCCCAAAGGTCCACAAAGTGCTGAAATCTTCATCATTAATACCTGAAAAACATGTTAATCACATAGGTTAGCTCACTTAAAGGAAAATGGACTAAAAGTGCAGGAATTATATATTTTATCCTCCAAACTTAGCTAAAATATGGGTAAATTATGGTTCTTAGGGGTATAAATACGCCCAACATCACCACCCCACACTTAAAGCTTTGTTCTTCCTCGAACAAAATATTACGTCCATGCAAACACCTAACTAGAATTTCACAATAGTAACACAAAATGTTCAACAAGACATGCACGACAATTATTAACAGAGAGTAGGTTTCTTGATCACTACTAGAAACAATTCAACCTCTTACATAGACTCGTGAGGATGGTTAATTCGTATCCACAAGTTAAGCCACAAAGAATCATATAACACTACCCAAAAATCATCAACCATGTGTGTCTCACACAAGATATTACCCTTGATCACTCACAGTTTTGCAATTTTCAAAACATGGGTATAAGACTCTCCTTGTTCTCACTTCTCACAAAGAATTCTTATGTTGCAACTGATGACCATAGGCTTTCCCTTAGTGTAATGCTCTACTAATATCGGAATGCTAAGCTTAGGATCAAATAGGTCTTTACAGGTTGTAATGTAGGCTAAGGGACAGGTAGGACTATTTTGGCCAGAAATAGTGACTATGTTCCCTAAGCGCTTTAATACACTACATTATGTCATTAACACTCTCTTTTAAACAACCCCTCTACTTTCCTTTCATCTACCACCCCTTTTCACCTATTTTGTTATTCAATTATAAACACAACTATCTTTTTATTTTTCTATTTCTTTTTTTTTTCTTTTCTCTTTTTTGTTTTTTTATAAAACACCTCTATGATAGCCACTCTTTTTCACAACAATTTCAAGTACCAATACACTCTGAGGCATCACTCTCACCCAATTTCCTCTTATTTTGTCACATGACTCTACAATTTAAAGCGCTTAGGAATTTGGATCAAATTATGGTCTTGAAAAAAAATGGATTAGGCTACATATGAGGTTGTCAAAGAAAATAGCTAAAGGCTCAAAGGGGGTTAACTAGGATAATGTACAAAGGTAGGTAAAAAGAAGGTAAACAATTACAGGCTGCCAAAGAAATGCCTAAATCATCTCCTAAACTCACACTCTTTATTTCGCTTTACACACACACCAGGCAAGTTCTAGCATCAGTCAAAACACAGAATATACTATACCCTCACACACACAAGGCACATGGTCAACTTTATTGGGAGCAGTATAGACTCTTGACCCAACAGATGAATGAATTAAACCACACAATTATCACACAGTGAGTCACACTTAGAGCCTAAATGTCTCAATAGTAATGATTTAGCACAAACTCTTGTTATAATACCATTCCGTCTATCAGAACAATTTCATGCAAAATCTTCTAAAAAATTCAAAAATTTAACTAACTAATTACGACTAATTAGCAAAAACAAGAATAAATGTAGGCAAAGAAGTACCATACAGCATACAAATACCAGCACCTCACACTTAGACTGGACACACTGCCCTCAGTGGAAAATAAATAAGGAGAACCTGATTAGTCGGACTCTTTCTCTATGTCTGGGGTCATACCCCCTGCGTCGGAATCATCATCAGAGTCATCGTCATCAGAGTTGTCCTCCACGTCTGAGTCTGGCAGTCGGTGATTATCATCAGTCGGCATGTCATCATCGAGAGGTTCCTCAAAATGTACCCTTACTCCACACATAGCCCGCGCATACTCATTCATCGGGTAGTCATAATCTAACTGTTGAAGCTCTGCATCAGTCGGAACCCGACCCCCACTCATCATGGTAAACCGAGTCATGCCATATAGATGGCGAAAGAAACTTTCATACCGAGCATGTCTTTCTGCAGTGGTAAGGTTGATGCCATGACCAGTTTCAGGCTCTTTAACTTTCGTAAGATCAATCTTCTTCGGGTTGTGTGGAAGCTTATGATCTGCAGGTTCCTCATCAATGTTCTCCTTCCTTAAGATCGCAGTCAACAAATTACCAAAGCTAAAATGGGACCTTTTGTGCAGCCTAGCCTTACGCATTGACGATCGTATAACCGCACCAATGTTGATGAGAATATTAGTCATCATCAGAGCGTACACCAAGCATACTCTATCACGTGTGATCTTTGTATACTGTGTCCTAGGAATCAGGCAAGATTTGACTATCCTCAACCATATACGAGCTTCTCTGTTCAAGGAAGCATACGGGAAGGTATTGTGCCGACCGTTATCCTTGTGATGAATCCACCAGGACATGGACCTTGTTCTGCATAGTATGTGTCTGATTGCCCTGTAGGGAGGTCTGTGATAAAGCTCCTTGAGCGGTGATGGATCCACAGATGGAAGGCCCAGAAAAGTGTTGAAGAACTCCGCATTCAGTTGCAAGACTTGGCCCCGAATCCTTACTTCACTTCCGGTAGTCTTTGGGGACCAATTGGCATAAAACTCTCGCGTTAGATAAAGATTTCATTCCCCCATATATCGGAAAATGAAATCAAGATTTAGTGCCATGATTTTAGCCAAAATGCGGGGCTCTTTCTTTGCTAGACTCTCCTTCTGCATCAAATCCACGTGAACATATTTTTTTACTTTGTTGTTCTTGTACCACTCCTTTCCTTCCTCCTCTAGGACCCATTTTATCCCGAAAGTGCATCGAGGCACTTGCAAAAAGGAGGACTCAGCTTGCTCTTTTCTTGACCGTTTCTGACCTTTTTGTGAGGTGGACACTTTTTCTTTTCCTTGTCGTCCTTTTGGAGCCATTCTACCTGAGATCAAAATAGAGTCATGTTAGTTTCATCTCGGAAGATTCACTATAATCGAACAACAACCAGTGATGGCACCATCCCACACTTAATTTGTTGGCACAGACTAATTAAGTGAGTGATGTCGATTACTCAGACTTCGTCGACATATATTTAGGCGATATGTTGCAAAAACATGTTTAGCACAATCATATTTTCATGTAATCTTGACTATCCTTTCCAACTTTATTTCAATGGATTTATGCACTTTTTGAACAAGACTACCACATAGAGTTCTTATCAGGTTATTGCATAGAAATAATCACACCATCGTATACTTGTGGTCAATCATAATCCATACCTCGATGAATGAGTCATTCAAACATTCAAGCTTACAACGTTCAAAATTACGCATTAACTTCACAATTTCGACTCCATAAAAATATGATAGTGTATAACAATCAAGTACAAGTCGGAACAAAGTCAAGAACACCCACACGTATTCTTTCACTCAATCTAGATGTATCATAACAAACCAATCATATTCTTATCACCAAACACCACTCCAAAATCTAAAATACCATTATAAGCGTAGTATTGCAACAACTACAGGATATAAAAGAATAACTTACTTGGAGATTGTTTGGGAAGATGATCTTGCAAGATTAGATGAGCAAAAAGAAAAATTTTGACAGATTTGGGAAGCTTAGGCGGCGCCTAGGTTGAGAAAACAAGTGCATTTTGTTCAAAGGTTGAAGATATATTTATAGACTAAGCCATGGGTCGGGTTTGATCCATGTAAAATCGAGTTAGGAGACAAAAAGGCATAAGTAGGCGGCGCCTAATGCTTTGCCTATGCTTAGCATAGGCGGCGCCTTTGTCAATGCCTAGTTGGACATAGGCGGCGCCTTTGTCAATGCTTTGTTGGGCATAGGCGGCGCCTTTGCCAATGCCTTGTTGAAACAGTGAGCATAGGCAATGGCATAGGCGGTGCCTATGGTATTGCCCAGATTTACATAGGCGGCGCCTATGGTATTGCCTAGATTTGCATAGGCAATGCCTTGTCCGTTGCCTATGTGAGGCAGTAAGCATAGGCAATGGTATAGGCCTTGCCTTGTCCATTTCCTATATTTGCATAGGCCTTGCCTTGTCCATTGCCTAGATTAGTATAGGCATTGCCTTGTCTATTGCCTAGATTAGCATAGGCAATGCCTCGCTGATAGCATTTGCTCCATCATTCCTACTTTACCACCTTTAGCATGGCTTATTTTCAACTCAAAATTTAGGACCAATCTCCTCTTTTATACATCTTTCACCTACTCTTAATCAAAAACAACAAAAAATGATTAGACGGATGGGTTGCCTCCCACCAAGCGCCTTAGTTTTGGTTGTGGCTCGACTTTTCTTTTTGGATTTTTATTTAACAAAAACAAACTCCTAGTAAAACAAAACTATTAAAAATGATGGGTTGCCTCCCATTTAGCACTTGATTTATTGTCGCGGCACGACATAGTTATCTCGATTACTTTAGACTTCATCGAGATAGACGGTGGCTATACATTTTATCGAGTCAAGTGGACCGATATATGGCATCACTCGTTGGCCATTCATCTTAAAGACACCACCATCATTGTTTTCTAACTCTACTACTCCAGACGAGTAGACTTGGCTAATTTTAAATGGACCAGACCATCTAGACTTCAACTTACCTGGAAATAGCTTCAGTCTGGAGTTGAAAAGAAGTACCAAATCACCCTTCTATAAGTTTCGTTGGATAATCCTCCGATCATGGTACTTTTTCATCCGTTCCTTGTAGAGGTCTGCTCTTTCATACGCGTGTAGAAGGAATTCATCCATCTCATTCAGCTGTTCCAATCTCAGATTAATAGCATCATCCCAATTCAGGTTAAGCCGCTTCAACGCCCACATCGCTTTATGTTCGAGCTCGATTGGAAAGTGAAAATCCTTCCCATAAACTAGTTGGTAAGGTGATATACCAATTGGTGTCTTGAACGCAGTCCTATAAGCCCATAAGGCATCATCAAGCTTTCGAGACCAATCCTTCCTACTAGCATTTACAGTCTTAGCAAGGATCAGCTTGATCTCCCGATTAGAAACCTCTACCTGCCCACTAGTTTGTGGGTGGTAAGGTGTAGCTACCTTATGTTGCTTGACCCCATATTTCACCAACACGGCTCTAAACAGCTTGTTGCAAAAGTGTGATCCTCCATCGCTTATGATGGTACGTGGTACCCCAAAATGAGAGAAGATATTTCTCTTTAAGAATGCTACAGCATGCTTACCTTTATTATAAGCCAGTGCTACCGCTTCGACCCATTTGGATACATAATCCACAACAACTAGGATATATTTCATCCCAAACGAATTCACAAATGGGCCCATGAAATCAATACCCCATACATCAAATAGCTCCACTTCAAGAATTTAACACATGGGCATCTCATGGTTCTTTGAAATCGCGCCTTGCCTCTGACACTGATCACATATTATCACAAAATCATAGGCATCCTTGAATAATGAAGGCCAATAATAGCCGCTTTGCAATACCTTTCTGGTTGTCCGATCACCTGCATGGTGACCCCCAACTTGGGAAGCATGACTTGCTTCCAAGATGCTAGGCACCTCCACATCAGAGATGCATCGCCTAATAACACCATCAGCACATCGTCGAAAAAGATACGGTTCATCCCAGAAGTAGTGTTTCACATCATGCATGAACTTTCTCTTTTGATGAAAGGAGAGATTCTCAGGCATCACTTTACTTACCACATAGTTCGCAAAGTCTTCATACCACGGTAAGTCTTCCACCATAGTGGCTAGGATCTCTTCTTCGGGAAATGCATCATCAATCTCAAGGTCGGGTGGCGCTATGTGCTCACTCTCAAGTCTAGATAGATGATCAGCTACTTGGTTTTCGCAACCTTTTCTATCCTTTACCTCGAAATCAAATTCTTGAAGCAATAACACCCACCGAATTAGCCTTGGCTTAGCATCCTTCTTTGCCATTAAATATCTCAGAGCCGCATGATCTGTATGAACCACCACTTTGGTTCCCAACAAGTAAGCACGGAACTTTTCAATAGCATAAACAACTGCTAGAAGCTCTTGTTCCGTGACGGTATAGTTCTTCTGGGCTCCATTCAAGGCCTTGCTCACATAGTATATTGGATGAAATAGCCTTTCTCTTTTCTGACCAAGTACAGTACCCAAAGCTACCCCACTTGCATCACGCATAACTTCAAACGGTAGAGACCAATCGGGTGCTACAATAATAGGAGGTTCAACTAGCTTCCCTTTGAGGCATTCAAATGCCTTCAAGCAATCTTCACCGAAGTCGAACTTTGCATCCTTCTCCAAAAGTTTGCATAATGGACTAGCAATCTTGGAGAAGTCTTTAATAAACCTCCGATAAAAACCTGCATGACCAAGGAAACTACGAACTCCCTTTACAGAAATTGGAGGTGGTAGTTTCTCGATAACTTCAATCTTGGATCGATCCACCTCAATTCCTCTTTCAGAGACTTTATTCCCAACAACAATGCCTTCCTTCACCATAAAATGACACTTCTCCCAGTTTAGCACCAAGTTGAATTCAGCACATCTCTGCAATGCCATACTCAGATTTGCCAAGCATGATTCAAACGACTCACCTACTACTAAAAAATCATCCATGAACATCTCCAAGGTGTCTTCAACCATATCAGAAAAAATGGACATCATACAACGCTGAAAAGTGGCAGGTGCGTTACATAACCCAAATGGCATACGTTTGAAAGCAAACGTACCATACGGGCATGTAAAAGTTGTCTTCTGTTGATCTTCAGGAGCAATGCAGATCTAATTATAGCCGGAATAACCATCTAAGAAACAAAACCATCCCTTCCCTGCCAATCGATCAAGCATTTGGTCCATGAATGGCATTGGGAAGTGATCCTTTAGCGTCCATGAATTCAGCTTCCGGTAGTCCATGCACACTCTCCACCCTGTGATAGGTCTGAGTGGAATTAGCTCATTCTTTTCATTTGCGACTACCGTCATGCCCCCTTTCTTGGGCACACATTGTACCGGACTCACCCATTTACTGTCGTAGATTGGATACACTACCCCAGCATCTAACCACTTAATAATTTCTTTCTTCACCACCTCTTGCATAGGTGGATTCAAATGACGTTGATGCTCAATTGTGGGCACGCAATCTTCTTCGAGCTGAATATTGTGCATACATATCCCAGGAGGGATACCAATGATATCAGCAATAGTCCAACCGATGGCTCTCTTGTATTTTTTTAGAACAGAGATGAGAGCCGCTACTTTCTGTTCACCTAAATCAGCCACAACAATAACCGAAAGTGTATCACCACTTCCCAAAAATGCATACTTCAGGTGGCAAGGCAGCTCTTTCAATTCTAGCACTGGTGGTTCTTCAATGGATGGATTTTCTGGTGGTAAAGGTCGATTCTTAAGATCAAGGTCCAGATTCTTAGGAGCATGAGAATATGACCCTATTCCTGTTAGAGCACAAATAGTTTCTTCATACTCTTCAACATCCTCACGCTCAAAATTTATAAGCACAGCAGCCAATGGATCAACAATAAGCTGCTTCTCTACAGATAATTCTTTCTTATCTTCATAATAAACATCAGCTAAAGAGAACACATTCATATCTTTGGGCTGCTTCATTGATTTGCATACATCAAAATGGACCACTTCGTCATTCATCCGAAATAAAAGCTCATTAGCTCTTAAATCAATAAGCACACTTCCTTTTGCAAGGAAAGGATGCCCCAAGATTATGGGAACTTCAGAATCCACCTCACAATCCAAAATAACAAAGTCTGCAGGAAAAATGAAGGTGGAAACCTTCACCAATACGTCATCTAAGATACCAACAGGTCGTTTTACTGACCTATCTGCCATCACGAGCCGCATATTGGTTGGTGTAGGATCACCCAACCCTAACTTTTTGTAAATAGATAGAGGCATCAAATTGATGCTAGCTCCCAAATCGCACAATGCCTTAGCAAAATCCAAAGATCCAACCGTGCAAGGAATAGTGAAAGCACCAGGATCTGCCTTCTTCTGAACTAACGATCTTGTAGTGATTGCACTGCAATGATGAATATTATCTGCCAGCTCATAGCTTGCTGCCCGCTTCTTTTTCAAAAGGTCCTTCATGAATTTAGCGTACCCAGCCATCTGTTCCAGCACCTTCACCAAAGGAACATTAATAGTCAGCTGCTTCAACATAGTCATGAATTTACTGAACCTGGTGTCATCAGCTTTCTTCTTCAGTCTCTAAGGAAAAGGTGGTGGTGGAAGGGGAATAGTTTTCTCCACCACTTCCTTTTTATCTTGCTTCAGATTATCAATCTTTTCAGGCTGGTGACGTCTAAGTGTAGTGTCATGAATGTTCTGACTTTCAGCATCTATAGAATTATCACAATCTGCTTCAATCACATTCTCTTCTGTATTATCAACCACCTGCTTGCCTTTGGATGGATTTTCCAACACCTTACCACTCCTGGTAGTAATAGCCATATATGATCCATCATTCCTTGGATTTTGCACGGTGTCGCTAGGTAGGGTGCCAGCTTTTCTATGATTGAGTGCCGATGATAGTTGACTCAATTGTTGTTCCAACTATTTTATTGAAGTGGAATGCGAATCAACCAATTGATTTATTGAGGACAAATCATTTTTTACCTCCGTTACTCCCGTGTTGGTTTCCTCCACTCCTTTCAACAGCTTAGCCATCATATCTTCCATGGACATCTTTCCAGAGCTAGATGTCGCGGCCTCACGATTTCCAGGAGTAACATGCAAACCACTCCTGTCAGTCTTATTCTTGTATCCGGATTTATCATAATAGTTCCGACCTTGGTTTCCTTGGGAATTGCCTCGGAAACCCCCCTGATTATTCAAATAATTTACTTTGTCTTCAGAATCAGATTCATCTCATCCTTGCGATACAATAGCCTTGACCTTTTCTGTCTTCCCTGATAATAAATGCTTGGTAAGAAGGTCCATCTGAGTTTTCATGTGAGCCATATCTTGGTCACGTTCCTCTTCTCTTCGCCTTTGTTCTGCCGTCAAGCCAATAGATACAGTAGAGCTTGCTACCTCCGAATCCCTCGTATGCCAAGCTCAACTCTGCTTTGTCGTACAATCTAGCATATCACTTGACTCAATAAAAGTAAGGTCCATGAATGACCCACCTGTAGCATTATCAACCACTGGCATAGTCACCGAATTCAAAGACCTGTATAATATCTCTATCAAGTGGATATTGGTCATCTGATGGTTTGGGCACCGCATAAGCTTCTTCTTGAACCTCTCCCATGTTTCGTGGAGAGCTTCAGTTGGAAGCTGTCCAAAATTGTTGATCTCATCTCTTAATTGTGCTTTTTTGGATGGCAAAAAGAATCTTTCTAGGAAAGCATCTTTCAGTTGCCTCCAATTAGTAATAGAATCAGGAGTTAGCCCGTTTAACCATAGAGTTGCCTCTCCAGATAGAGACAATCGAAATAAGCGCAGTCGAATTGCATTCTGTCCAACTCCTGGGTTGTCAAACGACTTCCATGTTGAGATAAAGTTGATCAGATGCATATTCGGATCATCGCCTGCAAGTCCACCAAATAACCCCTTAAGTTGCAATAGCTGAATCATGGTGCTAGTGATATTGAACTTGGCTCCGGGTGCCAAGGGCGGAGGAATAATAGCCCCTGTGGCACCAACCCCATCCAGATCATCATGATCATCATCAAAAGGAGCCTGCACAGCTCAGCGTTCAGGTCTCATTCTAGCTTGACGATCTCTCCTGTTCACAGGTGCTTCCACCTCATCTACACGTCGTGGATTAAGTAACTCATCATCACCCAGGTCCTCATCATCAGGATTTATTGCCCGACCTGGGTTATCAATATTCTGTTGATGCACTTGAGCCGCTGCCAGCACAGCTAACCTAGCCTGCTCCTATTTAGCAGCCCTTCTTTCAATGTCACGTTGTGCATCCATTCTGCCAATAAGTTGTGGTTCAGGATTTATGGGTAATAATGGCTGACAAGATCTTTGTGTATTTGGAATGCACTATACCAAACCTGAACAAAACAATAACAACAAACAAAAAGTAAAATTCGAGAATCTTTGACCAAAGGGTCTAGTAACTATCACAAACTTGGTTGACAATCGTATTCCTCGGCAACGGCGCCAAAATTTGATACGCCCAAATTATAGCTCTCGTTAGAAAGTGTAAGCGGTCGCTGTCAAATATAGAACCCAACTGGGTTGGGTGTCGAATCCCACAGGGAATACTTGGTCACTAAGTGTTGCAATTGTTAGTAGACTGTTGGTCGAAAATTCCATGGAAAAGGGGGGTTTTGATTTAGGCGTGAATTAATAATATCAAAGTAACGAATGAATGATTTGTTTAGTAAAGGTTAATCACAGAGAATAATATGTTAGGGTTATGTCCACCTTGTAGTTTCTACTTCTCTATTAACTATGAGTAACGTGGAATTTAGACATACATGCACTTATAGAGAATCGTATTCTAATTCTAAATCCAAGTGTTTCCCAACCATCAAGGATTTATTTCACTTTAGCTCTCCCGAGCCTAAAGTGTATAACAAATGGTACAAATTCACCAAGAAGTTAATCCGGTTAAGGCATTAACGTGTAAATAGAGGTTAGAAGCCCTATTTCCTTGTCACACTCTCTTTTCCAAACATGTAACTTTTCTCCCGAATAAGTTAATGCTATAATGGCATGTTCTCTATGTTTGCAACCATGAGAATTTAATTAAAACGAAGAGAGTAATGATATAAGTAGAATACACATCAAGAATTCACAAACTCATAGCAACAAATAGTATCTTACAAGGTTTCCATAATCCTAACAGAGAAGTTTAGCTACTCATGGATACGACGGAAATCAAAATAGACATAATCATCATACCACAACCTAGAACAATCTTGGCGATGGAAGTGATCTTAGCGTCACAAAGAGAGTAACGTTTTTTCTCTAGCTGTTCCAAGTGTGAGCCGTGTTTCTCTGTCCAAAACTTACAGAATCTGTAAACTGAATAATGACTAATGATAATTGATCAATGCTGCTGAAAAATTCAGCAATAGGGTTTTTACAATATCCTTGTCTACTAAGTTACTGCTGCATCCCTAAGTATTTAGAAATACTAATTTTGCCCGGGATAAATTCTCCATGCATCACATTCAGTCCACAAGCTTCCAAAAGCTGTCTTCCCTCTTATGTGAAGTTTCCCTTTGTTGCCCAAAGGTCCACAAAGTGCTGAAATCGTCATCATTAATACCTGAAAAACATGCTAATCACATAGGTTAGCTCACTTAAAAGAAAATGGACTAAAAGTGTAGGAATTATATATTTTATCCTCCAAACTTAGCTAAAATATCGGTAAATTATGGTTCTTAGGGGTATGGCTCGGGCAGATTTTGCGCCAAAAATCAATTGAGGCATGCCAGGGAGGCTTGGGCGTGGCCTAGTGTGGGCCGTTTGTTTAGATGGGGACAATTTGGGGTTCAAATGGGCAAAATAGGGCGAACTAGCCCTTTTTGAACCAAGCTCGTGTACTACCGCTAATGATCCCGGGGGTGGGCCCATGGTTCAGGCGTATTTTTGGCCCATAATTGATTAAAACATGCTAGAGAGGCTTTGGAGCTGCCTAGTGTTGGCCGTTTGTATGGATGAGGCCAATTTGGGGTTCAAACAGGCG